>CM056050.1:339205960-339805960 GCA_029574335.1 Rana kukunoris
CGGCACAGGCGTTAGCAACCAGGGCAGGCGAAGACTAGCCAGCAGCGCAGCTCCACCCACCTCCTCCCTCCAGCGCGGCGTAATGACCAGAGTTGGTCGGGACTCGGGAGTCGGACTGCACTGCAGTCAGATTTTCGGGGGGGAACCTCCAGGGGCAGACTGAGCCGACCCGGGCCCCCTCCCACCACGGGCCCTCGGGCAGTGCCCGACTGACCGAATGGTCAGTCCGCCCCTGTCCATATAGAGATCCCTACAGCAGTCTACAGTGTCTTGGAATCTGGGACTCCCGGTAAAGATCTTCAGCCATCTCATCATCGTTCTTATCATGGCCATTAGCCAGAGGAGCTCTTACATGCCTGATTGACACACTGCTGCTGGCATCTGTGTCCACCCTATCTGGTAAGAGTACCCAACTTTTACATATATCATTTGGATGTTTTACATGACCCTGGAAGAATGATGTGTTGAAGGGATCCCAATTATTACCTGAATTCCCAGTGGATTATATGATTATCTCCCACCCTAAGAAGACTTGTCTCACAGGTGTTTTAACACAGTTGTTTCAAAGGACTTCCTCTTTTGCTTGTCATACACTGAACTTTGTCTCAGTTGCAGACATCCAATTGTTTTGCATTATATATATTTATGTCTCACCGATGATATATATACATCACTTTCATTTATTGTTATAACAATTTATTGCTTATTGACCACAGTTCTGGTACATACCCGCCCGGGTGTGATTATCAACTATTTGATGATTGTAATTGTATTACACTTTTTTAGCGCTGCACTTTTTCTTTCTTTTTTCTGTTTGCAGATTGTTCCACTGTTGGTGCCGGCAGCTATATACACATTTGTTATAAGCAGCGCAACTTTTTCCTTTTTTCTTTTAAAAGAGTCACTAGCACTGGATCACCAGTAATCCACCGTTCCAGCACATGCCATTCCAGTAATGTATGTTCTACCTGCAATAGTGCCTTACTGAGTACCAATGGGAATCACTGCTGCATGTCAGTGTTGTGAGACACATTGTTACAAGCCTGTGATTCCCTGTGTGACTTGAGCTGTAACATGTGCTTTTAAGGCTTGAACTACCACCCTGTCTAGACCTATTCTGTGCTGAGTAAAAGTTGCAAGTGCCATGGCAAGTGTTACCATCAGTGTTACTAAAACATTCCTGTGACTCTACACTATACTATTTTCTCCAAATACATGAGTTTATATCTACAGCTGGTCTCTGCGTGGGTGCTCCTCTGTATCATAAGTCTTAGCCCCACCCACAGTTGTATACCTTATATTGCACCAGCTTCCAAAATTTTTCATCAATATGTACATATGATAGAGTTTTAGGTTGGGGTTTATACTATTGCAAAGTAAATACAATTTTTTTGTGTTTGCCTTTTAATGAAGATAGCATGGAAGTCACAACTCTTCTTCTGCTTTCTCATAAAATATGGTTCATTCTCTTTATGATATCATCTTTTTTTTCTAGATGCTACAGTAATCCAAAGCATAATACTATCTTTTTTCATTTTTTCTCTTTAGGACATTATTAAATGTTTGTAATATTTAGAAAATGTTGCCATTTTTTTATTTTTATTTTTGCTAATTAAAGCAGATCTTTTTTTTTTTACTCACTTTTACATGGCTGGTACTAGGCATATTTCATAATCTGCCTAGTTCCTAGTCCTCAGTGGTTCAAATTCATGTCCTAAGACCCCATTGCCTCCTGGGAAATGATGACACTCATTTCCCAGGAGTCTCTGGGCATGATTGTGCCTAAAAATCCTAACATGCACCTCTCTAGGGAAATCCAGGAAGACACAGAACCTGGGCTTCTCACACTCACAGCTAATATGGAAACAACCACAAGATCGCTGAGCAGATATCAGGTACGTGTTTACACTGTTTTATGTACTAATCATGTTTTTTTCATAATTGTAAAAGAATATTGAATGTAATGTATTGTGGATTGCAAAAAAATTAAAAACTATGCCCGGAATCACGCTTTAAGGAAGATATTCAAGGTTTCTCTTTGCTTTAGAGTAATTAAACTTATCTATGAAATTGTTGTTATTCTTTTTTGAAGTTTTAGTTTTTATTGGGTCACATGATATGTGGTTTTGGTACTGCTGAAGGGTTTCAATGTAATTTTTCATTGTATGCAGCCAAGTCATTTCATAATTTGACCACATGAGTTGATATTTCTGTCAACTTCATGCTGATCTTGAGACTACCTCTTTATTGTTTAAGAATTCCAGTTCCCAGCATGACAGTGCCAGGTGTGGAAAGAGTTCAAATATTTTCTTCTTTGGCAAGCATAACGTTTTTTTTTTTCCTTTGCAAGTATGTGGCTCTTATGTGATAATATTGTTGTCACTTTTGAATGTCACTTCATTGTCTTGCTTGGTGAGATTTCTCACTGACAACAAGTTACTTTCAAGAACAGGCACACAGTAGCAAATCTTTGATATGTATCTTTAGAGTGATAGACAACACAGTAAAGATAGTTCTCTAAAAACATGGTCTACCCATTAACTGTTATATTTCTCTTTGTCTTGATCTCATCAAGCTAAAATAAAAAAAATAAAAAAAGTTATAATCTGTTATGTGATTTGTCTATCTCTAGACTTAATACATCAGCTGTAAAATGATCAAACACCCACTTTAAAGTTAGAGGTTTACTTGGTATCTGAAGTGTCTTCTCTTTCATTTTTAGTACTTTTTGCCTTTTATTGGTTTCCTTGTCAATCTCTTTACTTGATTCATTCTAGTTTTGCCGACTGTGGAGCATGTCCTTAAAGGAGAAGTATGGGTTTCCAGTTTTTTTGGGATTTACACTTACCTCGGTGGATGGAGCATCGGACCGATGCTCCAGCTGTCTCCTGACTAGAGTTGAGCGGACACCTGGATGTTCGGGTTCGGACCCAGTGCGCTGTTAGGGAGATATAAGGTCCCTGACCGTGCTTACTGGTCCACGTATCCGTAGTTAGGTGGACCTTGCCACAGATGGCGTTGCACAATGCACACCTGATTTTGTCCCCCACTTGGTTGTGCAGAGAAAGGATGGCTCGCCTGGAAAAGTAGTGGCGGCTGGGCACGACGTAATGTGGGACAGCCAATGCCATAAGGCTTTTAAAACTCTGCGTCTCCACCAGACAGAATGACAGCATTTCAAAGGCCAGTAATTTTGAAATGCTGGCATTCAGGGCCAGGGATCGCAGGTGGGTAGGGGGGTACTTCCTCTTCCGCTCCAGTGTTTGGGAGATGCTTCCATGGGACATTGTGGAGATGTTTGGTGACCCAGGTGGTAGTGTTGCTTGCCGGTCCTCTAATTGAGGGGTGCCAGGTGGCACTGTCACTACAGAGGTGGAAAAAGAGGCCAAGAGGCCCGAGACTGATGCAGAAGAGAAAGCAGATGGAGCCAGAGAACTTTCTTGGTTTTTGAGGTGTCTACTCCACTGCAGCTCGTGCTTTGCACTTAGATGCCTGGTCATGCAGGTTGTGCTTAGGTTAAGAATGTTTATGCCTCGCTTCAGGCTCTGATTGCACAACGTGCAAACCACTCATGTCTTGTCATCAGCACATTGTGTGAAGAACTGCCACGCTAGGGAACTCCTTGGACCTGGCTTTGGTGTTCTCGGTCCCTTGCTGCATTGGGCAGTAGCAGGCGTACTGTCTAGGGGCTGCTTTGGCACCCTGCCCCCTCTTCTGCTGTGCTGGTGGCTCTGTGCAACCACCGCCTCTTCCTCCAAACTACATGGGTCACCTGCATGAGGTTGATTCCATGTTGGGTCGAGGACCTCATTATCCTCAACATCATCTTCCACCCAGTCTTTACCACTGCCCTCCTTGTCGGTCTGCACAATTGCAAAACCACCAGCAGTTGGCAACTGTGTTTCATCATCATCCAAGATGTGCTGTGATGGTCCCCCCATGTACTCATCTTGAAATATAAGTGGTTGGGCATCGGTGCACTCAATCTCTTCCACTTCTGGGGCTGGGCTAGGTGGATGGCCCTGGGAACACATGCTAACAGACTCATCAAAAAGCAGAAGAGACTGCTGCATGATTTGGGGCTCAGACTGCTTGGCTGATTTGCAAGGGTGTGAGGTGAAAGACTGATGGTGGACATCGACTGCAGGCGCCAACTCTGAACTTTCAGCACAAGACTGGTTGGGAGACATATAGTAGTGGCACGTGTTTAGAACTTTCCCTGCACAAAATGGGATTACTATAAGAAAAAGGTAATTTAAAACTGCTTGCGGCGTTAATGTAATGTCTGGTCCCTGCAATATGAATGAAAATCACCGAGAAAATAGCATGGGTTTCCCGCCCCCCTCCCCCCCAGGTCATTACAAGCCCCTTTGGCCCTATATACTTTGAACAGCAGTATACAGGTGGTGAAAACAAGACAGGGACTGTAGGTTTGTTGTTAAGTAGAATCTGTGTGTAATTTTCAACTTGTACTTCTTTAAAGTGTAGCTTCAGCCAGGGCCGTTTAAAGTTTAAAATTGGGCCTTAGCCACTGGTGCTGGTGCCACAACACTGCAACCCCCTCACAGATACTCTAGTTGTAGCGCAGCAAAGAGCCTGCTGCAAACTATTGCATCAAAAATTGTAAATGACACACCCCTGTTAAACAGGGGCAGAAAAATTGGGCCTTAGCCACTGGTGGCAGTGCCCAGAACCAACAATGTTCTTACAAGCTATCATCAAGATCATTGAGAAGGAGAAGGATATTCAGTCAGCATAACAGTATAGTCAATCAGCATCAGCATAGGCAGTGTCCAAGGGATCTGAAATTTAAAAAAAAAAAATTCAGTTACATCAGCATCAGGTGCTTGGTAGCTGGTGGTGATCCAAGCCTGATTCATTTTTATGAAGGTCAGTCGATCGACGGAGTCGGTGGAGAGGCGCACCCTGTGATCATTCACAAAGCCTCCAGCAGCACTGAATGTGAAAGAACACTGGATGCAGGACAAGCCAGTAGCTCAATTGAGTACTGTGCAAGCTCTGGCCAGTGATTCATCCTCAAGACCCAGTAAGCCAGAGGATTTTAGGTGGGAAAGGTGTCCAAGTCTGATCAGGGGCGGATCCAGAGTCTAGTTTCGGGAGGGGCACTCCCGGAAAATAAGGTGTTGCTTACAGAAATATATTTAACATATTTAAGGTATCATACAGTCCTAACCTTGTTTAAAACAGTGACACTGTTTTAAAGTGTTACATGCATCTGATCACAATGCTGGTATCCCATTTATTCCTACTGAGACACACAACCACTTTATCCCAATATGACATGCTGGTGCAGGTCCCTGAACGCACCCTGCAGGCATTCTGGGACCCGCACGCGTGACATATTGGGATATAGCGGCTGTGTGTCTCAGTAGGAATAAATGGGATGCCGGCATCCCCAAGCCAGTAAAAGACAGCACTGCGTGTTAGACACATGTCTGCAGCATGCCCTGAGGGAATGAAGCCTAAAGATGAATTTTTCTGTCTTTCTATATAATCATTATTATCATGATAATCACACAATACAGGTGCTCAATGCACCTGTACTGTGTGATGATCACAATGATAATGATTGGTAATTTTAATATGGCACATGGAGGGGGTTAATGTACTCACTAACCAGTGAAAACTAATTAACCCCTTTGTGCTACATTAGTGGCAATGTTTATAAACCCCTTCATGCTGTAGCATAAAAGGGGTTAATTAACACTGATGGTGCCAATGACTGTCATTAATGCAGCACAAAGGGGTTAATTGCCACAGGTCAATAATACATTAGTATTAACCCCCTCCATGCTCCATGTGCTATATTACAATTCGCATTGTACATTTTTTAAACCCCCCCTCCCCTCCCCCAAAGCATTAACCACTTCACACATCTAAGACGAAGGTGTTAAATACAGCATTGTTATGTAAATGAGCTACGTGATTACTCACTTGCAGACACTGAGACACTGAGCTCTGGCTACAGGTCCTGACTCTTGCCAGCATCTTCTCTTCAATCCCACGCTCCCAGCCTCTGAATCATGACGTCAGACCAGCCGGGACTAGGAAGTAGGGATGAGCCGAACACCCCTGCGTTCGGTTCGCACCAGAACCGTCGAACAGACCGACCGTTCGCGTGAACATTTATAACCCCTTGAAGTCTATGGGACTCAAACGTTCGAATTCAAAAACGATAATTTTAAAGACCAATATTCAAGTTATTGTTGGAAAACGTCTTTGAGAACCCGAGTCTTGCCCCAGGGAACATGTATCAATGGAAAAAAGTTTAAAAAACTGTCGTTTTTTCAGGAGCAGGACTCCTGAAACAAAGACCGTTTTTAAAACTTTTTTCCATTGATACATGTTCCGTCGGGCAAGACCCGGGTTCTCAAAGACGTTTTCACAGGCAAACTATAGACACCCAGCAGGTACAATATTTAAAGGATTTTTTTTATTTTTTTATTTAAACATTATTAAAATCACTGCTCCAGGAGCAGTGACTTTAATGATGCTTAAATAAAAAATAAAAAAATGAAAAATTCCTTTAAAAATTGTACCTGCTGGGTGTCTCTACCAGCAGGCGGCCTTATATAGTGTGGGGCGTGTGCTAAAGCCCTGAGCCATATTTGGAAAAGCCACCCTGGCTCTGGCCAATTATGGCTCTCCGTTTTTTGCACGCTGTGATTGGCCAAGCATGCAGGGTCATAGTGCATGTTTGGGCAATCATCAGCGTGCAATGCCGCAGTAAATTATGGGCCGTTGCGCGTCACTCGAATTTGGCGCGATTTTTTTTTGTTCGAATTTCGTCGAACGTACAAACATACTTTTGTATCGAACGCGGAGCTCATCCCTACTAGGAAGCTCCTGTCGGATGGAGATCACTCAGCCTGACAGGGAAGTGAAGCAACACTTGCACCGTTCTGCTGCTACTCTGCAGGTGTGTAGCAGCCATCCTGGTGTCACCGCAATCCCCATCCCTATAGTGACGCTGCTAGGCCCCTCTAAATGTACTGATGGGGCCCAGGGAATATATCTTAGGCCATCTGGGAGCCGGGGGAAGCAGAAAAATAGTCCCTTCAGATGATGCCTCGTAACGTGAATCTGGTGAGGTGGCGGAGGGAGAAAGCCTTGGAGACAGTTTTATTTTCTGGGGGGGGGCAATTGTCCCGTTGCCCCCCCTGGATCCGCCCCTGAGTCTGATCTTGTCCCTAGGTATTCCCGCACCATGTAAAACAGACTCTGGCGATGGTTGCTGGAACTGGTCATACCTTGGGGCTGCGGACTAAAAAATTGTCTGAACGCATCGGTCAGACGGCCGGCCACCTTCTCCACCGCTCCTTCTGTGACTCACTGAAGCCTCAGCAACACGTTGTCCAGGACCAGGATTTGGTAACCACCCAGTCTCTGGGAACTCGTTGCACAGACCTTTCTGCAAGGCCTCCCGAAGATGTTTCATCTTCTTCTCCCTCTGCGACGGCAAGATAAACTCTGCAACCTTACCCTTGTAACGTGGATCAAGGAGAGTTGCCAGCCAGTAATAATGCCTCTCCTTGATACTACGAATACGAGGATCCTTACGCAGGCTTTGCAGAATCAGGGAGGCAATGCGGCGTAGGTTTGCTGAGGCATTCAGGGCAGAGTCCTCTGGGTCACTGAGGACGACAGGATCCACAGCCACCTCATCCCAGCCACATAAAAGTCCATGGGTTCCTTGGGACTGTAATTGATCCCTTAAAGACTGCTGCTGATGCTGAGTCAAAAGCTCCCCCTCCATGCTGCTTATACAATCCTCCTCTTCATCCTCGTCCTCTTCCTGTGTGCTAGGCGGGCAAACAGGACCACTGTCTGGATAAAGGGGGCCTTGAGAGGTAAGGAAGTCCTCCTCTTCCTCCCTCTGTTCTGCCTCTAGGGCCCTGTCCATTATCCCACGTAGCATGTGCTCCAACATATGAATAAGAGGGACAGTCTCAGTGATGCAAGCACTGTCACTGCTCACCATCCTCGTGGCCTCCTCACATGGGGACAGGACAGTGCATGCATCCTTGATCAAGGCCCACTGGCGTAGGGAAAAAAAACAAGCTCCCCTGACCCAGTTCTGCTGCCATATTGGCACAGGTACTCATTGATGGCCCTCTGCTGCATGTGCAGCCGCTGCAGCATGGCCAATGAATAGTTCCATCTGGTGGGCATGTCACAGGATAGGTGGTTCTTGGGCAGGTTGTATTCCCTTTGGAGGTCTGTCAGCCGAGCAGTGGCATTATATGACCTTCGGAAATGCACACAGACTTTCCTGGCCTGCTTCAGGACATCCTGTAAGCCCGGGTACCTGCCCAAGAACTGCTGCACCACCAAATTCAGAACATAAGCAAAACAGGGCACATGGGTCAGTTGTCCCTGTCGCAGGGCAGAGAGGAGGTTGGTGCCATTGTCGCTAACCACCATTCCAGGCTTAAGCTGGCGTGGCGTTAACCACCTCTGAGCCTGCCCCTGTAGAGCAGACAGAACCTCTGCCCCAGTGTGGCTCCAGTCTCCCAAGCACACCAGTTCTAGCACCGCATGGCATCTCTTTGCCTGCATTCCTGCGTAGCCCCTCATATGCCTACGGAGCACGGCTGGTTCCGAGGACACATCAGCACAGGAAGAGGCCACAGAGGAAGAAGAGGAGGGGGTGGAGGAGAGAGGTGTGTCACAACCAGTAGTAGTGTTTTGGAGGCGTGGTGGCAGCACAACCTCCAACACTACTGTACCTTGCCCTGCGTCCTTCCCAGCTGCCAGCAGAGTCACCCAATGCGCCGTGAAAGAGAGGTAACATCCTTGTCCATGCCTGCTGGACCATGAGTCAGCGGTAATATGCACCTTACCACCGACCTCCCTGTCCAGCGAGGCATGGACATTGCCTTCCACATGCCGGTAGAGAGCCGGAATTGCCTTCCGTGAGAAAAAGTGGCGTTTGGGAACTTGCCACTGAGGTACGGCACATTCCACAATCTCACGGAAGGGGGCAGAATCTACCAACTGAAAAGGCAGCAGTTGAAGTGCTAGCAATTTTTGCTAAGCTGGCATTCAACCGCTGGGCATGTGGATGGCTGGGAGAGTACTTCTTTCGGCGCTGCAGCAGCTGGGGCAGGGAAATTTGTCTGGTACAATCTGCCATCAGTGTACCGATAGTAGATTTCCCGCATGTACTTCTAGGTTGTGACACAGCTAATTCTACACCTTCAGTCCTATCAGTGCAGGCTTCAGAGAGGACTGAGGGTATAGTAGGGTTGGGGATCCCAGCTGATGAGGGGTAAGGGGAGGTTCACTTTGTTCTTTTGTGTGGGTCTTTCATGTATGCTTGCCAACGAACTGCATGGCAGGTCGACATATGTCTGGTCAAGCATGTGGTGCCCAATCGGGTGACGTTTAGCCACACGAAATACGCTGAGACATATGTTGCAAGTAGCAATGGTGCGATCTGATGTACATGTCTCAAAAAAGGCCCACACCAAAGAACTTTTTAAGTAATGCTGAGACACAGCAGCGCCCTGCACAGGTGTAGCTCTGCGATGTAATGCAGTTGGTGTGCTGCCCTTAAGCTGTCCCCTGGAGGGCATCCTGCCTCTTTGGAGATGTGCCTGTGCCTCCTCCTCCTCCTCATTCTCCTCCTCTCTCCTATCAGGCACCCACATAGAGTCAGTCACCTCATCATCCCCTCCCTCCTCATCACTGTCGAAAATCTGGCAGTATGCTGTAACTGAGGGAACATGACTGCCAGATTGCTGTCCTTCTTAGGCACCCCCTCTCTCTGGGCTCACATTACTGCCTTCCTCTATCTGTGTTTCAATATCGGAGCCTTCAAAACGCTGTGCATCTTCATGCAGCATGTACCCAACACTGTGTTCAAACAGTTCGTAGGACTCCTCAGGAGGATATGGTGGGACTAGGGAAGGAGTAAGTGATGCCATTGAGCAGAGGGAAGAGGACGCCTTGGCAGCTACTTTGCCAGACAAAGTACCCTGAGCCTGGGTGATAGAGGATAAGGAGGATGAGGATGGCTTGGTCATCCATACTACCAAGTCTTTCGGCATGTTGCGGCTCAACACGGCCAGCTGCCGAAAACAAGGACAAGCGTGTCGCACGGCCACGTGCTGATGAGGATGCACCGTGCCCACGACCAGCACTGTTGCCTCTAGATGCAGAGCCTGCTTGCCCTCTGCTCTCCTTGTTGCCCTTCTAGACATTATAATGGCCTGCAGAGGACAAAGGCAGTACACACACCTCATAGCTTTTAGTGCAAACTGCAGAGGACACGTGCAGTACACACCAAGTAGCTTTATGTGCAAAGTAGTGAGCACACTTTCAGTATACACCAAGTGTGTTTAGGTGCAACGTAATGAGCACACTTGCACTATGCACCAAGTGGGTTTAGTTGCAAAGTAATTAGCACACTTGCACTATACACCAAGTGTGTTTAGGTGCAAAGTTATGAGCACACTTGCACTATGCACCAAGTGGGTTTAGTTGCAAAGTAATGAGCACACTTGCACTATGCACCAAGTGTGTTTAGGTGCAAAGTTATGAGCACACTTCTACTATGCACCAAGTGGGTTTAGTTACAAAGTAACAAGCACACTTGCACTATGCACCAAGAGGGTTTAGGTACAAAGTTATGAGCACACTTGCACTATGCACCAAGTGGGTCTAGTTGCACAGTAATGAGAAAACTTGCAGTATACAAACTATACAGTGTATAAATATATGTACAACTCCTGGGATGTATATATATATCCTCTACACACTGTAAATTTAACTGACTAGCCTGCCTGCTCTATCTAGCTCGAAAAAAAGTCAATCTCTCTCTCTCTCTCTCTGTCTGATCTGGAACAAGCCCGGAACACACTACACAAGGCCGCCCTGTAGGCCTTTTATAGTGTGGGGCGTGTGCTAAAGCCCTGAGCCATAATTGGCCAAAGCCACTCTGGCTTTGGCCAATTATGGCTCTCCGTTTTTTGCGCGCTGTGATTGGCCAAGCATGCGGGTCATAGTGCATGCTTGGACAATCATCAGCGTGCAATGCGCAGTGAATTATGGGCCGTGGCGCGTCACTCAAATTTGGCGCGAACGACTCGCTTTGTTCGTATTTCGATGAACGGTTGAACAGACGATGTTCGAGTCGAACATGGGCTGGTCTCTAACACGAAGCTCATCTAGTGCAAAGTGTGCCATGTTGTTTCAGACAGAGCACTCACTCACTTTTTTAACTTGTACTGATAAAAAAAGGGGGGGAGGGCACTCACTGTGTTCACATTAGCTTAATTTTCAATTAATCACAGAATAGAAAAAAAAAAACTGAAAAATTACTAGTCTTGAATACAGTGACTTTTCTTTGGGCTAGGTTCACATCTAAGCAGGTGCACGAAGGTGTGTAATTGCACACCTTCCTGCACTGGCATTGGAAAAACACTACTGTTTAGGGGATAAGTGGAGGTTAACTACAATGCGGGTGTAGCACCTGGTTACTCTCCAGTACCAGTGCTATGTTAAATTTAGAGGGGGTCAGAGAGTTAGTCCACTCTGACCATGTTCATTTGTTCAAATGTGGGTCTCCTTCTCAGCTTTGGCTGTGCTGTGTGTCCATTCTGTTGTTTCTGGGGAGCTGATCTCACCCCAGGTCGGAAGGTGGCAGCAGTGGAATCAACGATTGGGTGCTCTTGCCCAGCAGCCTATCAGGAGGGTTTGGCCTTGCTGTGCATCCTGGGAGAGAGTATTTATAAGGGAAATGCCATCTTTATGGATATCCCCTCGTGTGGCGCCCCCCTTTAGGGCAGCCATTTAACGCCGCCCAGGCGAATGGCCTTCTGGGCCAGGGTTGCGTGTGCAATGCAAGGATCCTGGCTTTAGGACCATGTTGGCCGGGAGCAACTGATCTGCCGCTTGGGGACTCAGTAATCGACTGGGTTCCACCTAAAAAGGTCCTGGGTCATCCGTCCAGTTGGAGGAGGCCGTACAGTGGAGAGTCTGCCTGAGGAGTACTAAGAGAGGCTGGTGTTCCGATAGGGCCCTGACTATCCATTGGGGACCATGGGAACTGGACACTGAAAGGCTGGATGTTGGCCGTCTGTCAGTCGGTACCCTAATTCAAAACTACCTGAAGGAGATCTATGTGCCAAGTCTGCTAAGGAGGATTATCTCCGCTGTTCAATTACCAGGAGGGTCTGTGGCAGAGACTTTTTCCTAAGGTTCGAGTGACATTCTGGCTGCCAGGCTGGTGAGAGAGGCCTGTACAGGTGCGCTATACCCACTCAGGCCAGAGTGGTGACAGAGACATTGCACGTGGAAGCAGGACTGTTCCCTATTTCTGATATCTGGATCTGCTATCTTCATTCCTTCTGAACCTCTACTCTTCACCAAGTTTTATTGTTTTTACCCGGCTGGGTAATAAAGAGCACAGAAAAAGACACCTGTCATGGACATTCCGTTACTAAAACTTTCACCAAACACCCCTAGACATCAGAGAAATACGAGGTAACCTGCCGCCCAAAACAAACCAGTAGCTCCTTCGGGGGTAGTGCTACATGGGAAACCCTCAATCCAGGCACGTTTCATGCACCTCATTCACAGCAGCAGTTCATCCATGTGGGGGGCCATTGGCTACACAGCACTTTACAAGCACCCTGCACTCCAGGGTCCAGGCAAAGTTCCTCTCCCAAGCCCAAGCAGGGAGTGGCACTGCAAGCCAATGGGAATACATGGTGTGCAGTGGGCAGGACTACATGCACCACCAGCTCTCACTGTGCTGCCTGGTGATAGATCTGTCAGCCTTCAGACCAAGCTTGATAGACCGGCCTGGTGGTGTACAACAATTGGGTGTGGGTATGTCTAATGATCTATTAAATTTGCTCCAGCGGCATTGTTACACTCTGTGTGCCACTAACTCCAGTGCTGCCTGTCGCTGGTGCCATTTGCAGCTGCAGAGCAGGGACACCATGCATTTCATTTTGGCCCTGGGAGGGTTTGAACACCCCTGACCCACCCTTATCTACGCTCCTGTACACACCAAATAGGTGATGTGCATATATAGGTTAATTAAATGTATCACATTAAAATCCCTTAATTACATAAAAAGATGGTGAACCATGATCTCATACATAAAGTGCAAAGTGCCAAAAAATATGTAATCAAAACTCCATACATAAATAAATAAGGAGGCAACATGTATAGAGGTAATAAGCAGTTGTAATAAAAAGTGGTAGTAAGCACTTTTGCAAATCCTATCCAGAAAAAAGGGAATCTATCTACATCAGGGGTCTCAAAGTACCGTCCTGGTAATAAATGGCCCGCAGGCAGGGCGGGTGCGGGTGCCGCGGTAGTGTAGATCGAGGTGCATGAAGAGTAGTGCAGGAAGCGTCTGTCAGAGGTTCACTTCTCTCTCATGTCACGCGGCTACTCCCCGGCGGCCCCTCCTCTCTTCTCGTCCATCTCTATTTGCTTGTGACATCATCTGAGATGGGTGAGAAGAGAGGGGGGGCCGCCGGGGAGTAGAAGTGTGACATGAGAGAGAAGTGAACCTCTGACAGACGCTTCCTGCACTGCTCTGCATCTGAAGAAAACAACAAGTAAACACTGACCTTTGCCCTGATTTGCTCTCATGTGCCCTGATGTGCTCTCATGTGCCCTGATGTGCTCTGATTGTGTCCTGATGTGCCCCATGTACCCTCATGTGCCCTGATGTGCCATGTGCCCCGTATACCCTCATGTGCCATGTGCCCCATGTACCCTGATGTGCCTCATGTACCCTGATGTGCTGGGCTCTGTACATCAGGGTACCCTGTGCCCTGTACCCTGATGTGCCATGTGCCCTGTACTGATGTGCTGTGCCTGATGTGCCCTGGTGTGCTCTCATGTGCCCTGATTGTGCCCTGATAAGCCCCATGTGCCCTGATTGTGCTCTGATTGTGGCCCATGTATTCTGATGTGTGCAATGTACCCTAATTTGCTGGGCTTTGTACCCTGATGTGCTGTTTCATGTGCCCTGTACCCTGATGTGCCTTGTCCTGATATGTCCTGTCCTGATGTGCGGTGCCCTGTACCCTGATGTGGCCTGTTGTGCTGTACCCCTATGTGCTGTGCTCTGATGTGCCCTGTACCCTGCTGTCCTCTGATGTGCTGGGCTCTGTACCCTGATGTGCTGTGCCCTGTACCCTGATGTGTGCTGTGCCCTGATGTGCGCTGTGCCCTGATGTGCGCTGTGCTCTGATGTGCGCTGTGCCCTGTACCCTTATGTGCTGTACCCTGATGTGCTGTGCCCTGTACCCTGATGTGCTGTGCTCTGATTTGCTGGGCTCTGAGCCTTGATGTGCTGTGCCATTATGGTGAGTGGTCAGTGTGTAGTGTAGTGGTTTGTCGGCAGTGTAGTGGTCGGTCGGCAGTGTAGTGGTCCGTGTACAGTGTAGTGGTCCGTGTGCAGTGGTCCGTTTGCAGTGATCCGGGTGCAGTGGTCCGTGTGCAGTGTAGTGGTCCGTGTGCAGTGGCTTTGTACCCTGATGTGCTGTTTCATGTGCCCTGTACCCTGATGTGCCTTGTCCTGATATGTCCTGTCCTGATGTGCGGTGCCCTGTACCCTGATGTGGCCTGTTGTGCTGTACCCCTATGTGCTGTGCTCTAATGTGCCCTGTACCCTGCTGTCCTCTGATGTGCTGGGCTCTGTACCCTGATGTGCTGTGCCCTGTACCCTGATGTGCGCTGTGCCCTGATGTGCGCTGTGCCCTGATGTGCTGTGCCCTGTACCCTGATGTGCTGTGCTCTGATTTGCTGGGCTCTGAGCCTTGATGTGCTGTGCCATTATGGTGAGTGGTCAGTGTGTAGTGTAGTGGTCTGTCGGCAGTGTAGTGGTCTGTCGGCAGTGTAGTGGTCCGTGTGCAGTGGTCCGTTTGCAGTGATCCGGGTGCAGTGGTCCGTGTGCAGTGTAGTAGTCCGTGTGCAGTTGTCCGTGTGCAGTGCAGTGGTCAGGGTTAATAATGCGTTTGCTGACACCAATACTAGGGGTTAATAATGTGTCTGCTGACACCAGTGCTGGGGGTTAATAATGTGTCTGCTGACACCAGTGCTGGGGGTTAATAATGTGTCTGCTGACACCAGTGCTGGGGGGTTAATAATGTGTCTGCTGACACCAGTGCAGGGGGTTAATAATGTGTCTGCTGACACCAGTGCTGGGGGTTAATAATGTGTCCGCTGACACCAGTGCTGGGGGTTAATAATGTGTCTGCTGACACCAGTGCAGGGGGTTAATAATGTGTCTGCTGACACCAGTGCTGGGGGTTAATAATGTGTCTGCTGACACCAGTGCTGGGGGTTAATAATGTGCCTGCTGACACCAGTGCTGGGGGTTAATAATGTGTCTGCTGACACCAGTGCTGGGGGTTAATAGTGTGTCCGCTGACACCAGTGCTGGGGGTTAATAATGTGTCCGCTGACACCAGTGCTGGGGGTTATTAATGTGTCCGCTGACACCAGTACTGTTTTTGAAGTTTGAAAGTTTGCATGCGGCCCCCCATGGAATATGAAAACTTGTCTTGCGGCCCTCGGGCAATTTGAGTTTGAGACCCCTGATCTACATGGTCTTTTGACTTTATACTGTCCTGCAACATCCCAGCAATAGCAATCAAACTTAACATTCTTCTACAGCTAGATGTGGTTTCCTCTCACCAAGCAGTGTCATTCGCGCATGTGTCTCCACCCTATGTGTTTCATCATTTATGACATCCTTAATTTATAAAGCTTGATTCAGGCAAACATAAAAAAATATAACATTTAATCCAGTTATGCATATGTAGGTGGCAAAATCGATCTTGAATCAGCTGCCTGTAGTGCCCTATACAGCAGAAATCAGATAGGAAAGAGCAGAATGGTGACTGTATCTGTGTGCTGCAACTTCTTTATTACTCATTCACAGGCTAGGGTGGGTTCCAGATCAGGCTGTGTTGTTCAGTTGCAGTTTAATTTGCACATGGAAACTCTTTGGACCTAAAGTGTACAGAACCTGGCTGTGCCATGTCATTTGTGTCTGAATTACAAACCCTTTGAAAAAGAAGGCACTTCACATGTACAGTGTACTATGTATTTTAAATGTGTATTTTACATGTTCTGTTCTGTTATCATTCATTCACAAACTTACCTCTAATGTATTCCAATGTAAACCAATAAATGCAAGCTTTGATTGGAGCACAGTGTATGCACAATCAGGATTTTACATCATATAATAATGACTATCTTCTCATAATTCAATGGCCATCATAAAGGTTTATCACCAAACATAAACTGAATACTCTCACACAGAGACCTATTTAAACACAGAATGCTAAATAAACATGGGTTGTTGCAAATACTAGGTCAATACTAGGGAAAATACTGTTATTATACAGTATTCTAACAAAGTGACTTGTGTTTTTGTACATTGTTATTTTTTTGACAAATATATTGCCTGATCAAAATTAAAAGTTTGTAGTCACCAACTACTCAAGAGCAGTCACTTATTTAAGACTAAATAGCTCTAAAAAAAATAGTGACACTATAGTGAAACTACATTCCATCACATCATGCAATAGTAAATGGCTCCAGCAACTAAACACTGAAGATACATCAAGAGACATGCAAAAAAGACTGGAAATCAGTAGGCCATCCTCCAAATGGTTAATGGTTAATGTGGTTGATGCTGTAGAGACACTGGCAAGAATGTAATCCCTGTGTTTAATTTATGCCTTTTATGCTCACATCTAAATTTATCATTAAAGTAAATCTATGGTCACATGATATGCTTTTACAGTAAAACCTTGGTTTGCGAGCATAATTTGTGCTTGTTATCCAAAGCAATTGTATATCAAAGCATTTTTTTTTATTAGGTATGAAAAAGAAAAGAGGCACCTCTAATGCCCTGTACACACGATCGGATTTTTTTGTCGGATATCCGATGAAGCTGACTTTCATCAGTCTTGCCTACACACCATCGGTTAAAAATCTGATCATGTCCAACACAGTAACGTAAAATACTACGACATGCTGATAAAAATGAAGTTCCGAGCATGTGTTGACTTGATTCTGAGCATGTGTGGATTTTTGACCGATGGATTTCCCCACAGACGATCGTTTTTTTAACCATAAGAAAATTTTAAACAGGTTCTACTTTTACCAATGGGGCCAACACACGATTGGTTCGTCTCATGAAAATGGTCCATCAGTCCATTTTCATCAGATGAACCATTCGTGTGTACAGGGGTTTAGTGTAACAATACATTGCTTAATGTTTTACCTTCATTAAATGTAACCATATTGCTACACTTAGGGGCTCCTCTCTTCTTTTTTATACTAAGTTGTGACATGGCGCTACTCTTATATCAAGACATCGCTTGTATATCAAGGCAAAAATGTGTTAAAACATTTTGCTTGTCTTGCAAAACGCTCTCAAACCAAGTTACTCTCAAACCAAGGTTTTACTGTATTTTATGTGTTTAAATTATTTTTATTCATTTCAGAGAAAAAGTTACAAAGGCAATAAATACATCATAATACAAAACCAAAACAACATTCATAAAACAAACAAACAATGAAAAAATATAAAGGCTTCATACAGACCCCAACATAGATACTATTACAAACATATAAAAAGCTGTATCCCCTAGGACCTTATCACATCACCTAGGCTGGATTAAGTGACTAGTTATTGAGCTCAAGTTAATAATATCACTGTCAGCTATTAGTTGGTAGAGATCGATTTGCATACAGTATATGTTGGTTATTCCCTAGTTATGTTAATTATATTCCCTTATACAGTTTCCTTTGCATACAATAATGTGAGCCAAACTCGGGCTTGCCTCACAGCAGCCACAGGCAGTGCTTACTTATCTTGTCCCTGGATCCTGCGATGCCACCACGCTCGATTCACAGTGCCCATGTCCTGCCGATCTCCGTTCCCTGCGACGTTACGATGCACGGGGGCGGAGAACGGCACCAAATTCAAAAAAGTAAATAAACACATTACATACAGTATACTGTAATCTTATAGATTACAGCACTGCATGTAACAAATACACACCCCCCTTGTCCCTAGTGGTCTGCCCTGTGCCCTACATGTACTTTTATATAATAAAAACTTCTCTTTCTGCCTGCAAACTGGAGATTTTTCATAGCAACCAAAAGTGTCCCTTTATGTCAAAAGTGATTTTAGAGCAGCTATAAAACAGCGATAATAAATTATAATCACTTGCAGAATTGAGAGATAGCGATTTGTGGGGAAATTTGTCATAAAAAAAAAGTAATGACAGCAAATTTCAGTGATTTTGATTTGATTACATTATTGGATAATTTTTATTATAATTACATTATTATTTGTTATAATTATTTATAGTTATTTATTATATCATAATTTATGATTTTGTTTTTCAAACTTTATCATACCCAGGATGTCTACTAGACTCTTGTTCGTACAGATTTAAGTTAGTTATTCCTAAGAATTACAAGCCTACAGTATAAAACGCCCAATTTCCTTGCAAATAATGGTACCGCTTTCAGCACCTAAAATCTGAAAGAATCATACCGCCAGGGAGGTTAACTGACAATTGAGCGGTTGTGCAATGTGGCTCCCAAACAAAATTAACGTCCTGTTTTTCCCACAAATAGAGCTTTCTTTTGGTGGTATTTGATCACCTCTGCAGTTTTTATTTTTTGAGCTATAAACAAAAAGAGAGCGACAATTTAAAAAAAGCAAATTTTTTTTTACTTTTTGCTATAATAAATAACCCCAAAAAATAAATAAAAAAAAATTTTTTTGTCTCAGTTTAGGCCGATATGTATTCTTCTACATATTTTTGGTAAAAAAATAGCAATAAGCATTTATTGATTGGTTTGAGCAAAAGTTATAGTGCCTACAAAATAGAGGATCGTTTTATGGCATTTGTATTAAAAAAAATGTTTTACTAGTAATGGCGGTGATCAGCGATTTTTATCATGACTGCGACATTATGGCGGACATATCGGACACTTTTGATGCCATTTTGGGACCATTGTCATTGATACAGCAAAAAGTGATATAAAAATGCACTGATTTCTGTAAAAATGACACCGTCAGTGAAGGGGTTAACCAGTAGGGGTCGCTGAAGGTGTTAAGTGTGTCCTAGGGATGTGTTCTAACTGTGGGGGGATAGGTTATTTGTGACATGACACTGATCACCGCTCCCGATCCTAGTTCCTGTCACTAGGAAGAATGGGGAAATGCTTGTTTACATCAGCATTTCCCCATTCTTCCTCTCTGTGAGACAATCGCGGGTATCAGCGCAGACATCGAGTCTGCAGACACACAGTCAGACTCACTAAGCTTGCGGCGGGCGCACGCACAAATGCTGCATCTTAAAGGGGATGTACCGGGATGCCCATTTGCCCAGCCGTGCCATTGTGCCATTGTATATCATTGTGCGCTGGTCGGCAAGGGGTTAATATAGATTAAAAAATACAATGTGGAAAGGAATACATTATGAGTCCTGGATTTAGATCTAGGGGGGACATAGAAATGAAATTATATGACAAATAAAAAAGTGAACTGAAATGAATGATAAACCACCTTTTTTCTAAAAAAACAAATGTGTTACATTCCGAAGAAGACACTTATTTGTAAGAATACACATTACACAGGTAATTTGGACTGGCAAGTCATACATCACAGTTATGAATCCCACTACAATATTTACAGAAATAGTTTCTTCCTGCTCTTAGCATCTGCAAAATCTTTAACTTATCAAACTGTATCATCTTGAGGACACCACTCTCAATAGCCAGTTTGCACAGACTACTTAAGCAGCCCATAGATAACATAATTTCCTTCCTTCCATCAAGGGTAGGTGTTGATGGGGGAATGCCTCCCATTATGCTATTGTGTTTTGCCAGTGGGGAACCTTTCCAGCCGGCAGAACACTGTGATTACTGCTAGCGGCTATAGCCACAGGCAGTAATTGCATACAAAAAAATCAGACAGGCTAGTTGTACTGAAGTCGATCAATGGATTAATTTGGGTACAATCAGTCTACCCATAGATGGATTGAATCTGAGCCAGTTCCTGCTGAACCAACCACGATGCAATCCATCTACGACCAGCTTTATACATTTATGTGTCATCGCAATTCTCAGATAACTCTTTATCAATGCCAATCAGTGGTTGTAGGAAAGAGATTTGCTCCATCTATGGCTGGCCTTAGCCTCAGGTTTTTATCTCTGCATCGGGGTAGACTACATAAATCTCAAATAGGGCTAAGTCCAATAATATATGGACACCCTGTGAACGCACTCTAGAACCAACTGTGGTGTGCGTAGGTTACCCTTTTGCTGGTAGGATGAGGTGAAAAAGTGCCAACAGGATGGCTATCAGCCTGAAAAGGTATCCAGGTGCCGTATGCAAATAAAAAGAAGAGAATGTGGTCAGGAGCCTGTGCAGGTCAGCAAAGGCTGGATAGGGCTGTGACCGTTCTGTGCAAGGCTGTGTAATAGACACCTTAATATGACTAAAAACTTTAAATTTTCTATTGCCTACCAGGTGCCTTGATGTATAATGTAGTAGAAAATGAAGACGCAAAAATTATATAAGTGAAATAAATTGCAAAATATGTGTAGCTGTGCCTGGACCACCACTCTCCATAGGCTTCCAGGTGCCTTGTGGGAAATGAAAGATATATATATATGTGGTGTCCCAGTACAGGTATTTGCTGTAGGCCCTGTCAGATTGAGACCCTCGGCTTGTGGGGCCTCCTCTGCAGGGACTCAGCTAGTTATGATGTGATTTATACTGTTATGGTTGATAATGCATTTATTAGGTGCGTATACCTTTAATAGGTTTAGTCAGCCATTTTATGTTTAGTCAGAGTGTATGAGAGTCAGTAGGACTAAGTGCTAGACAAGACCTTATGGTGTTGTATTATACTTTAACTTGTAACAAACTTTAAATGTAAGTTCCAAGGGGAATACAGATAAGTCTCTATGATCCACAGCTCTCAGCCAATGGGCTTCAGTCTCCCTCAGCTCTTAGCCAATGGGCTTCAGTCTCCCTCAGCTCTCAGTCAATGGGCTTCAGTCTCCCTCAGCTCTCAACCAATGGGCTTCAGTCTCCCTCAGCTCTCAACCAATGGGCTTCAGTCTCCTCACGTTTATATAAGGGGTGGGAGTTCCTGTTTAGGGCAGATTGGTGCTACACACAGTCGCTGGTAGGTCAGAGCAGAGTTCAGTCAGAGAAGAAGCAGTGCAGGCCAGAGACCTCCCGTTCAGGGGAAAGTACAGCAAATCGCGGAGTACCTCTAAAAACTATAGAATCAGTACTTCAACGAAATAATCAAATCAATTTGTCATTCCGACGAAAAGCCTCAAGTCTACCGACACTTCAGTAAGTGTATTTATTCTTCAGTCTAGTCAAGCATAGGCCCAGAGGGGCAGATTCACATAGAAATGGATTATCGTAGCGTATCAGAAATACACTACGCCGGCGTTTTTTACCTGGCTCTACGTGGAATTCAGGTAGATTTTGTCCAGTAAACGACGGCGGCGTAGTGTATTTCTCCCGTCGCAATCCATATAGACGAGTAGGGGGCGTGAATCATTTAAATTAGGCGCGCTCCCGCGGCGATCGATCTGCGCATGCTCCGTTCGCAAATTTCCCGCCGTGCATTGCGCGAAATCACGTCGTGACGTCATTCGTTGTTTAGGTAGCGTAGTTTACGGGCGATCCTAGTCCCGAACGAGTTACGTAAACAAAAAAAAAAATTAAATAAATTCGAAGCGGGAACGACGGCCATACTTAACATGGGCTACGTAACGTTAGAGCAGCAAAAAGCTGCTCTAACATTACGTACAAAAAAATACACGAAAGTGATTGCGACGACCGCTCGTATCTTCGGGAATCGCCGTAAAAAAACATTTGCATATCCCGACGCATCAAAACGACGCAAACTCCTCCCAGCGGCCGCAAATAGATGGCAGCGTAGATCCGAAGGCTTACGAAGACGTAAGCCTCTCGGATCGAAGCCCGAAGCCGCCGTATCATGGTTTGAGGATTCAAACTAGTGATACGGCGCGCGAAATTTGAAATTACTCCTGTCTAACACCAGTTAGACAGGCGTAATTGCTTTCTGAATCTGGGCCAGTATTACTAATCCGGTCGCAAAAGCCAACGATATATGAAAAGCCAAGCCCAGGCATTGTCAGCTGTGTGGTCAGCTAGAGACTGTTTGTGGAACCTTTGCGACACTCTGTGTGAACGCTGTGAAGATTTTGACACCTGTCTTTATGCCAGTAAAGCCTTCGTTATATTGACCCCTGTTGTGGACTGTGTTATTACCATCCTAGCTAGCGGGGATACGGAGGCCCCCGGAGCTGTAGTTTCCTGGGGTATATCAAGACTACAGTGGCATCACGTGACAGAGAGGGTTAATACCATCCGACCCTCACTAAGGGTTAACACCACCAGACCCTGGGCCCCTAGCCCAAGAACCAAGCAGCTAACCATTAAGCGTATGTGCGTGGCCGTGGGGCTCCCCCTCCCCGTCATCACATATATACTGTATATATATATATATATATATATATATTTAAAAAATAAGTAAAAAAGAATAGGTTGTGCAGTGTGTTGCTGTATGTATGGTCAGGATACTGTGCAGACCAGCAGGTAATAATAATGGATCTACAATCGTATAGAGTAATCCTAGGTGGCAGACATTCTGATGATTTCTACCAATTCCCAATATCTCACAGGTAAGTAACACAGAGTGATCCAACACTGTAATATTGTAAACAACACCCCAAAATTAATGGAATGGGTATCAAACTAGTCCAGGTAAGAATGACACAAAAAAGGGTGAGAAAACTTATTCTCAACAGTTGAAAAGATTCTAGTCCACAACTGTAATGACAGTATAAAATATATATACATTATGGATCCCACTAGTCTATGATGACCTTACAAAGCAACTGGTAAAGGATGGTTCAACCAGAGATCAGAATACACAGATGCAATCCCTGTTAGATGAAGTGACTTGGTGCCAATCTTGCGCTATCCAACGAGTAACAACCTCTGCTAGCGTGCTTGCGTGGCGGTCCCTGACGCGTGTCGTCATGTGACTTTCTCAAAGACCTTTGAGAAAGTCACATGACGAAACACGTCATTAGACCACCACGCAAGCACGCTAGCAGAGGTTGTTACTCCAATCCGAAGCTACATACAGAATTACTGCACATCCAGCAGGCATCCGAGCAGCTGACCCGGCGTATAAGACGACCCCTGCTTTTTGGCCAGTTTTTTTAAGTGTAAAAGGTATTCTTATACGCCAGCAAATACAGTATGTAAACATAGGACACACACCCTGCCACACCCCCTTAAAGGAGAATTGTACAAAAATATATATATATTTTAACCCACAAGTGCTTTTTTACCATTACTATTCTTTCTTACTGGCTTTTGTAAGTTACAAATGCAGCCATTTAAAAATTGGATGAAAGGTTTAGCACTGTAAAACATGTCTTTATAGATAAGTAGTGCATTTGATATACAACTATATAAATCAGACCAAAATGAGGGACAAATGAGAAGGAAAGAGGGACAGAAGGACTTTGTTCCGAGTGAAGGATAGTCCATCGAAATCGGGGACAGTTGGGAGCTATGCCATATTAACTTTATAGTAATCTTATGTGCAGCATTATAGTATCACTATTTGCCTCACAAAAAGAGGCACAATAAAAGAAAAAATATTGTGAGGAAGGATAGAACTTCTATGAGCTCTGTCTGTGAGCAATGAGACCCTTGCTGTTTTCTACATATACCCAGTAACAAAATCTATGCTGATATGCATATACACCAAGCAATTATTTCACTGACTTCTAATTTTCCCATTCAGTTGCCTTAAATGAGTTACAAACTTAACAGGATTTTGAACTCATTAATGAAATAAGTGACAAAAGTTACAAGCACTGTGGTAGTTCATATTAATGAAATTAATATAATTATCTTTTTTTTCTGCATGCCTCTCTGGGTATTCTCATTAGCAAAACTAAGGAACCTAATCACTGATGAGATGAATAATTATGTGATGATTATTTTATGAACTATATTGTGTATTATGCATTTGATTGGACCTTGCCTTTAAAGACCAGTGGGTTTATTCGTAGAGGTATTGCAGAAAGAAGCGATGAGGTGTAAAGTGCAGCAACTGATTATAGGCAAACTACAATATAGTATGGCAACACAGGATCACTTTTTAGATGACATTTTGAAAAAAAAGAAAGGCATCAAAGTCAAATTTGTAGCACATACTAAGAGAAAGATATACAGTATATCAAAAAGACATAAACAAAAAAACTATAGTTTGTATTTTATTATACATTCATAGAATTTAAAATGTTAGGTTAAGAGGGTACAGGAAATACAGAATATGAGCATGCTGTACATTCAACCAACTTATCTTTGTTTGCATCAAATTGTTGAAAAGCAATGTACGGTTTCACAAATCTTTCCAGAGACATGGATGAAATAAATGTAATATGCTATAGAAGTGATCTGTGGTGTCACTATCTTGACACTGCTTTGTTTCGGTGTAGGGAGAAGGTGCTCTCTGCACTAATAATTACACAGAAATACCCAATATGGATTAAAAAATATATATATTGTTCAGATTTAAGATTCTTTTTTTGGCCAGCTAGTGCCTGGATAAGGGCCTGGTTTAAATTATAGGGAAACCCCACACTGTTATTACTTTTATTTTTTAAACATGGTTAATTTGATAAGCTCTATTGATTGTTTAATTGATTAATGAACCACAGTGCCTCCAATACAAAAATAAATAAATAATGACTGACTAAATAATTGTTTTTAAAATTCTTTGCCCATGCAGAAATTCTTTGATTAACACAAAAAAATTGGGTGTAAGTATGGATTAAACCGCTACTTGAACAACTTAAGATGCAAAACATTCAATACTTTTGGGGATTTCCAGCCTGCCTAATCGGTAAAGAGGGCCGCTCAGCAAACTTAAGATTTCCAGAAGACACTCCCAAATTTTGCAATAGACTGAATATCCCATTAGTCAAAATTCTGTGTTGGTGGGAAGAACAGGAATTCAAAGACAACTGCATTGTGAACTGGATGTGAGGGGGGGGGGGGAAGTAGAGGGGAGAGCGCTGGCAATGCTCCAGCTGAATCATTGTTCAAAGATTGGCTGCAGCTCTGTCGCTTTTTTTTTTACATTTGTTTGCAGAACAACATCTCCATTTGGAAAAGCAATTTCCTGTGGTACAACTGGGCCCTTGAAATGAGCCTGTATTGTGGGGCCTATCTGGTTTTAAAATCTTTCATGGTTTTGGTTTAAAAATAGAGAAATAATAATAATAATAATAAAAATAAAACAATTATAAAAATTTTGACTTATAGTTCATGCCAGAACCTTATCCTGGCATGCAGTCTGGTTGGCCAGGAAAGGTGGGGGTGGGGCAGTGGGACTGTGCCCCCTTTTTTTCTATGAATGAAGCAATAATTATTTTACTGTTAAAATCTGGTAAGGAGACCCACACCCCAGACTCCTATAGGCCTACTGAAGTGCTTTGGACTAGGTGATAAATGTATTAATGTAACAGCACTGGTGAACGCGGTTGAACCACAACTGCGGTAGCAAGGATTTCAATGGTCTTCTCTATGTGAGAACTCAGTATTAGGCCCCAGGCGTCACTCCACACAAACAGGATTTTGGGGGTTCTTTACATCATGTCTCTCTCACATAAAGATAGGCGTTGAGCTACTAAGTATGGGCACATTACAACATGTGACCAGAGCTTAGCGTTTAAAATTATAGTATGCACTAAAAGATATGAATGCACAACTGTATGCAAGTCATTATCAGTATTACATAGCGTCGTGCATTAGGCTACTAAGGGAGATGGGATGAAATACGTCAACCACTAGCATAGGAAAGTTCAGGCGAACATGTTCCGCAACTTAGGGCATAGGCCCTTAAACAGATAGTACTTTTGTCAAGCACGTAGTAAATAGGCGTTGTTGAGACAACTAATAATTCCACACGAGAGGCAATTATAACTCAGGTACTTTGAGAGTACACATAGTAAATAGGAGTTGTTGTGACAACTAATAATTGCATAAGAGTGACAATTATAGCTCAGGTAATAATTAGTGATGAGCGGAATATGCCATATTCGATTTCGCAATATTTCGCAAATATTTCGAAGAATATTCGCGAATATTCGTTAATATCGAATATTCGTGATATTTTATAAAAAAAAATAAAATTGCAAAATTTCGCCAATGCGAAATTTCGGCAATGCGAAATTTCGCAATTTTTTTTTGGATAAAATATCACGAATATTCGATACTTACGAATATTCGCTATATTTTATAAAAAAAATAAAAATGGCAAAATTTCGCATTAGCGAAATTTCACAATTTTTTTTTTTATAAAATATCACGAATATTGGATATATACGAATATTCGCTATATTTTATAAAAAAAAAATTGCGAAATTTCGCTAATGCGAAATTTCGCTAGTGCGAATGCGAAATTGATTGCGAAATTGATTGCGAAATTTGAAAAAATACGAATATTCGAAATAGCGAATATTCGCTGTGATATTCGATTTATTCGCGAATACTCGAATATGCAATATTCGTAGCGAATATTCGCAATGCGAATATTCGTGAGCAACACTAGTAATAATAGTTGCATTTGAGAGGCAAATATAGCTGAGGTAACAATAGTTGCATATGAGATGAATATTGCACACGTAATAGTAGTTGCATGTGAGAGGCAATATAGCTCAAGTAATTTGATGGTAGCTGACCCTTTAAGGTACTCCTTAGCAAACAGTTCTTAGCACAGCAGTATATCCCAATTAGTATGTTGATATGCACAAGACATATTAAGTAACAACAAATGTATTAGATGGAACACAAGCAGCAGATCTTCTTATAGGACTAAAAGTGATACAATAGCTACTTATCCGTTTGTAGGCTTCAATGTAGGAGATGGGGATTCCGTGATGTAGGGTGTTCAGTAAAGGCCTCAATGGCTCGTATTGTAGTAGTTGCAATAGCAGCAAAGTAGTAGTTGTTTCCTGGAGCGGTTTTGCAGCATGGGGAGCAATGGCCGCCTGGACTCAATAAGGGTCTGTTGCTAGCTGGCCATAATGTTGTAGCATGGCCAGAATGGCTGACAATAATAGAACGCTGTTCCTATTTCAAATGAATGCCTTTATAGGCAAGTGAGAGGTGCAGTGCATTAGCACTGATTCGACGAAGGTGTATAGCGAACCGCCGTACACCATGGCACACTTCCGTGTTCCAAGCTGGAACACACCACGGTGCCGGGCGATGATGTCATTGCACGAGTGCTGTATGCATTCCAGCATGAAACACATTACGGCGCCGAAGCGGAGCACCTTTTAAAATTAACTGGTGAGGTTGTTGTATGCGGCCCCCACAACTAGGATCGCGTGAATGGAGATCTTTCAGATCCTTTCCCCCTCTTTAGGGGTACGAAACAGGGTGCCCACTGTCACCCCTGTTATTTGTGTTAGCCCTAGTACCATACGGCTGTCCCCATCTATTGCAGGGCTTTAAAAGGGAATTGAGTGTTGAGAAGATCTCCCTTTTATGCAGATGACACGCTTCTTTGTTTGAGGGACACAGACACATCACTTATCAATGCAATGTTGGTGATTCAGCACTTCGGCTCCTTGTCGGGATTCTCCATCATCTGGAGAAAATTGGTTCTTTTGCCTTTAGATGATCCAATAATTTAATTGCCGGTTGCTGCAGAGTCCCCCATAGTAGACTCTTTGTTTAAATACCTGGGAGTACAGGTTTCTACTAACTAGCTGACCTACCTAGGGGAGAACCTACTACCCCTTTAAAAAGATTCCAAATGACATAATAGGAAGTAGTAGTAATAGGAAGGATAAACCTAACTAAAATGGTTTGGTGTCACCAATTGTTATACATTATGCACAATTCCCCTTAGTGGACACCCTGCCGATGGTTCAATCGTTTTGACACTTTGGTCAGATTCTTGATATAGAAAAAACAAGTAGCTAGGATCAGTCTTTCCACACTGCAGTATGGCAAGGATCGGGGAAGAGCAGCAGTGCCTAATTCTAAGCACTATTTTTTTTCATTCCTAACTACAACACTTGAGTGGTTTCGGGTCACTAAGTGAATCTGATTCGATTGAGGGCCTACTGCTGACTGAAACACAAAATACCCCCATGTTAGCAGGTTTGGAGGCGGGTTTACCTCATCTGCCACAAACGGCACCCACTGTTAGGCCTCGTACACACGAGGCAATTCATTTGTTCAAATCGGTCGGACCGACCGATTTGAACAAATCTGTCTCTTTGGATTTTGGTTTGCTCGCGTGTACACACGAGCAAACCAAAATCCCCGCCAGCAGACGGCGCGCTGATGTGGCGGTGACGTGGCGGTGACGTTGACGCCGCCACGTCACCGCACCAGGAAGTAAAACACTTCCGCGCATGCGCCGAATCCATTCGGCGCCGGTGCGAGACGACATGTCTGCTGGTAAGTGTACTAACCAGCAGACATGTCGGGCCGACGGGTTCCCACCCGATAGATTTCAAAGCATGCTTTGAAATCTGTCGGGTGGCCAAATCCGTCGGCTCGCCCGTACACACGATCGAATCTGTCTGCTGGGACGGTCTAGCAGACCGTTTCCAGCAGACAGATTTGATCGTGTGTACGCGGCCTTATTGTTTTAAAAAAAAATTGGATTACTGTCAGGACTAGCTTGAGGGTCTCTGGATTTCTTGAAGAAACCCTATTATAATGTAACCCTTATTTAGAAGAAGCATACAAACTGGAAAGTTATGGAGGCTAGCTGGTATTTGAAATATTGCCCAATTGTATAACCAAACAAATCAAAATCCTTCATGGACCTGCAAGCAGAATTTAACCTACCAAAACATCAATTCTATAAATACCTCCAATTGAGACATGCTCCCCAGGCCCAGAGCCATACCTCCACACTCTCACTTTCAAGTCACTCCTTGATAAAGGACATTTTTTACGGACAGAAGAAAAGGAGCCTGATTTCTCATATCTATTCATGCTTACTATCATCCATACAAGACTCATCAGTCCTACTGAGTAGGTGGGGCTGGACAGAGTACCTGGGGGAGATAAATGATGAAACCTGGGACCTATGTTTACAATCTGTGCCAATCACATCTGTTTCACAGTCACACAGGTTATCTCATTTATTCGTATTACACAGGTCTTATCGCACACCCATCCAATTGCATCTGTGGGGAAGGAGAGCCTCCTCTATATGCCACAAATTTTGTGGGGAGGAGGAGTCTCTAATTCACCTAATTTGGAACAGTCCCAAATTATATTGGTATTATGGTGAAATTAGCAAAGTCATTTCCACAGTTTATCAGGTTAGGGTCCCATTGAATCCCTTAATCTGTGTCTTAGGAGTGGTTGATGATGAAATATATTGTCCCCCCCCCCCTCCATCAATGTAGCAGTGATCAGACTACTATACTTGGCCAGAAAGTTAGTGGCCAGTTTCTGGTTTTCCCCACATTTACCCACCAAAAAAACAATGGGTATCAGGAAGCACTTAACATATCGGCATAGAAATGCAGCCATAAATTCTATTCCATATAGCAGGCTTGGTTGGAAACCCCTGGGCTGGAACCCCCACAACTGGTCTTGCATCAGTTGCTACAAGCATAAAATGTGTGCATGGTTATGAGGAGGGCAGAATTTGTCTTCTAGAACAGGAGTAAGGGCATGCTCTACTCTGGTTATACATGACCAGGTAAATTCAACCTCTGTACACACCCTCTGACCACAGAGGGGGAGTTTCCATATGAGCAGGTACTATTGTATACTTTGTGGCCCGTTGGCCCTTTGTTCTGCTGTGTTGGGTCGGCAGGTTAGAACCTGTTCACTCGACACAGTTCTCTTTCATTTTCTTTGAAAAATATGTCATTGTAATTCACGTGTCACTTTTTTTATTTTCTTTATTTGCACTTTGCATAACCTCCGGATGTAGAAACTGCCTTTCTGTTTGATATGTAATATGTGTTTTATTTTATAGCACAATAAAACTTTTTCTGATAAAAAAAAAAATACAAATCCTTAGTTAGATGTTGTTTGTAAACAAACCAGCCTGGGCATCTGCCTTTTAAGAATGGCAGCATTACTGCCATGCTACCACTACCAAAGCGCTAGCACTATCACTGCAGTGGTGGCACTAATGTTGGTGCAGCTGTATTTCTGCCGCTGCTAAATGACAGACCTGAATGGTTTGTTTGCAGTAACCTGCCTGGGATATTTCCTCCCTGCTGAATCAGTGCCAACGCTTTCCAGTCAGCAGCCAGCATGAGCTTTGAAGAGCTATAGGTCTGAATTACTGGGAGGCAAATCAGATCACTGTAGAGAGACTATTGCTTCCACACAGAGAGCAAGAGTTCCAATACACAGCTGCTTGCAAGGAGCATTGTTTTTGACTGTAGTTGCTTTAGAAAGAAATCAAACTGTAAGCTGTGAACATACATTTATAACATTTTACAATAATTTTCTGTCATTCTATATTAATCTGACTTTACATTTTTAAACTGCTACATGCAGATGAAAAATACTGGCAATGCTCTTCTTGTGTTACAGAAGCTTACTCTTTTTTTCTTCTGCAAAAGAGCATAATAGTATGTGTAGTCCTCTTCCCAAATATTCCAGGTAAGCAAGCCATCCATGCAGATTTGGCATGCATGGCAATAAATCAATAAATGCGCATACCCTTATCATACTGATTTCAACACCCTCTCTTGCTGTGCCACTTTGGTATCTGTGGGGAAAGATAACAAACTTTGTATGTAAAATAAAGTTGTGCACTGCAGCACATCTGCTGATTGGCTGCATCTTGGCACCAACTATCTCAGATTGCATGCCCACAATGTTTATTTTCCTCTAAGGGCATACTAACTTCTGTAATTCTACACTGCCAACCTTGCCTCATCCAATTTTCCCTGAGAAGGCTGCTTTCCCAAGTTATGTTCTACATCCTATTTTCATTCTTCAAATTTGTACCTAATGCCTAGCTGGATAACTTTCTTGATCTGTCTTATAAACCCCCTTTTCATTATGTGTTTGGTACAGTATATGCCTAACTAGTGTTAAATAGGGATGAGCCGAACACCCCTGGGTTCAGTTCGCACCAGAACCTGCGAACAGACCAAAAGTTTGTGTGAATTTTAGAACTCTGTTAAAGTCTATTGGACTCGAACGTTTGAAATCTAAAGTACTAATTTTAAAGGCTAATATGCAAGTTATTGTCCTAAAAGGTGTTTGGTGACCCGGGTCCTGCCCCTGGGGACATGTATCAATGCAAATAAAAGTTTTAAAAATGGCCGTTTTTTCAGGAGCAGTGATTTTAATAATGCTTAAAGTGAAACAATAAAATTGAAATATTCCTTTAAATTTCATACCTAGGGGGTGTATAGTATGCCTGTAAAGTAGGGCTTGTTTCCTTTGCTTAGAACTGTCACTGCACAAAATGTAATTTCTGAAGGAAAAAAGTAATTTAAAATCACTTGTGGCTATAATGAATTGTCGGATACCAGCAATACAGAGAAAAGTCATTCATAAAAAAAGAATGCGTGGGGGTCCCCCCAAATTCAATTACCAGGCCCTTCAGGTCTGGTATAGATATTAAGGGGAATCCTGCGTCAAATTAAAAAAAAATTATGTGGGGTTCCCCCCAAATATCCATTCCAGACCCTTCAGGTCTGGTATGGATTTTAGGGGGAACTCCACCCCAAATTTAAAAAAATGCCATGGACCCCCACACATTTTTTTTTTATGAATTACTTTTCTCTGTATTGCCGGGAGCCGACAATTCATTATGGCCGCGAGTGATTTTAAATTACTTTTTTTTCCTTCAGAAATGACACTTTGTGCAGGGACAGTTCTAAGCATGGGAAACAAGCGCTACTTTTCAGGCATACTATACACCCCACCAGGTATGAAATTTGAAGGAGTATTTCACTTTTATTGTTTCACTTAAAGGAATTATTAAAATCACTGCTGCCCAAAAAACTGCAGTTTTTAAAACTTTTTTTGCATTGATACATGTCCCCTGGAGCAGGAACCGGGTCCCCAAACACTTTTTATTACAATAACTTGCACATTAGCCTTTAAAATTAGCACTTTAGATTTCAAATGTTCGAGTCTTATAGACTTAAACAGGGTGCTAAAGTTCACACGAACTTGCCACGAACACCCCAAATAGTTTGCTGTTCGGCGAACAGGCAATGTTCGAGTCGAACATGAGTTCTAATCGAACTCGAAGCTCATCCCTAGTGTTAAACCCTGTCTTTCCCCCAACTCTGCCCTACTTGACCCATTATTACTTATTCCTTGTTTGGTACAGCCTAATAAAAATGCAAAGAGCCCAAAAATAATATGAAGTCTGAACATTGGGCACACCTTATATACTTTATATCAATTTGGTCCTTATCTTATCAGTTCAATTAAATGAAAAGTAACATGTTTAAAATTAAATCCAACTACTTCTACTGTTGTGTGGTGGTGAGCTTTATCTTATCTAGTGAGAGAGCGTAAGGCCTCGTACACACGAGGCAATCTATTTGTTCAAATCGGTCGGACCGACCGATTTGAACAAATCTGTCTGATAGGATTTTGGTTTGCTCGCGTGTACACACGAGCAAACCAAAATCCCCGCCAGCAGACGGCGCGCTGACGTGTCGGTGACGTGGCGGTGACGTTGACGCCGCCACGTCACTGCACCAGGAAGTTAAACACTTCCGCGCATGCGCCGAATCCATTCGGCGGCGGTGCGGGACGACATGTCTGCTGGTAAGTGTACTAACCAGCAGACATGTCGGGTGGACGGATTCCCACCCGATAGATTTCAAAGCATGCTTTGAAATCTGTCGGGTGGCCAAATCCGTCGGCTCGGCCGTACACACGATCGAATCTGTCTGCTGGGACGGTCTAGCAGACCGTTTCCAGCAGACAGATTTGATTGTGTGTACGAGGCCTAAGAGTTAACATCTGGAAAAGAAACAGAATTTCTTGGTAGCAGAAGGAAGTGAATCTCTGTGGATTCACTATTATAATTTTGCAGTAGGAAGCTGGGATTTTTGCCAGGCTCCAGTTGGTTGACTAACCAAATAACTCAGTTAAACGGTTTTAAGTAGGGGTGCTATGTTGTTTTTTGGACCCCTTGCTCCTAAAACACAAGCCTTTTTCAGATAGCCTTATTATGCTCAGGATATTTGCATAACAGTAGGCCGTGTAGCCATGAGCTTATCAGTCTGCATGATTGATAAACCAGAAAAGAAAACCAAATTGCCAGCTCTACACCCACAGGGAGTAAGGGGATCAAGCAAAACTCTTGGGAGAACAGATTCTTTTCAACTCAAGCTTATTTTGAACAGGTAAAGTAAAAGACTGTTTTTGCATTGCTTCCAAGCTTTAATAATGGTACTAGGTACAGCATATTCATTCTTTTTATTCCCTTAATTTCATTTTATGTACCTTTAATTAAATTTGTATGAAAAATAAATTTTTCGATTTGTTACACACAAATAGAGCTTTGTTTGGTGGTATTTAATCACCACAGTTTTTTGTTGTTGTTATATAAACAAAAAAATGACCCAAAATTTTGAAAAAAAAACATGTATTTTTTAGTTTCAGTTGTTTCTGTTGTTTTGCAAACAAATAGTCTTTCTTCATAAATTTAGGCTAAAATGTAGTAATTTCATTGGTAAAATCAAAGCAAATCATTTTATATTATTTAATTACTGATAAAGTTAGAGTGTACAATCTATGATATATACTCTATTTTTGCAAATTGATCAATCCATTCCTGATGTACTGATGGCCTATCTCATTTCTTGAGGCCCTAAAATGCAAGGACAGTATAAATACCCCCCCCCCATACATTTTTTGTAAAGTAGACACTCCTAGGTATGTAGTAAGAGGCATGGCAAGTTTTTTAATTTGTAATACTTTGTCACAATGTTTTGTGAAAATAAAGAATATTTTTTTTTTCAATTTTTTTTTAATGTTTTTTTTACCAGTGCAGTATCATATGACTAATGTGGTTGTGATCAGCGATATTGCCTGATTTCAGTATGTAACAGAAAACATGAATATTTTTGTATTAATTTTTTAAAACTTTTAACTATTTTATTTTATTTTACATACTGTCATCAGAGGAGTTCAGTGTCACCATAGAGAGGGAGCTGATCGGGGATTTTTTTAACACACTGTGGTTGCTTGTTACATTGATGATCACTGTTATAAGCAATAGTTTTAGCTGTCATGAATGGCTTTGATTCATGACAGCTTGCTTGTGATCTGTGATTGGTTACAGTTAATCACATGGTACAGGATGCTGTGATTGGCCCAGGTACCATGTGATAGCTGTGGCCAATTACATCATCACAATAGTAACCAAAACAGGCATGATTGAAAGCCATTCATGACTGTTTTGCTTACATGTAATTTATCTGATCGCTATGATTGGTCATATCGATCAGATAGTACCCTGACCACTCAGAGGGGCCAGGTACCATCTGCAGTGATCTGTTGTGTCAAGTGTACATGGGATTCTACCCCTCCTAGCCTCTAATAAAATGCATATCAGTTACTGACTAACAGAGTGCCCCTAATAGGTTCACCAAAACAAACAGGTAGCACATGTACTTTTTTAGTGTTCTGTCAGCACTATTGAACCACCTTTGTAAACTCACATCCGAAAAGGTATGAACAAATCTGAGACTAATTAATGAGGTTGGACTAACAGATAAGATGTGGACCTAAGAAGTTAGCCGTTACCCTGCCCCCCCCCCCCCACACACACACACACAAAGCTCTACAAAGTTGCTGGGCTACAGAACGGGACTTAAGATTTATGAAAGCAAAAAGTTTGTTTTCTCCTTAAAAACTCAAACCGTGGAGCTCCTCACTACGTTGGTGAGAAACCTAGTTACACATGTACACTGTCCACATGGGAATGTACGCCCCGTTACCACCCATACATAAAAAAATCATAATATACTATTAAAGAAAACTCACTGAATTTTCGCAAATTTAAGGTCACGTCCTCAAAATAGAGTGACAATTTTGAAAAAAAATCAATATTTTTTACTTTTTTCTATAATAAATATCCCCCAAAAATATATAAAAATACATTTTTTTCCCTCAGTTTAGGCTGATACATATTCTTCTACCTATTTTTGGTAAAAAAAAAAAAAAAAAATCACAATAAGCGTTTATCGATTGGTTTGTGCAAAATTTAGAGCGTTTACAAACTAGGGGATAGTTTTATGGCATTATTATTATTATTTTTTTTACTAGTAACGGTGATCAGCAATTTTTTTCATGACTACAACATTATGGCGGACACATCAGACTCTTTTGACACATTTTTGGGACCATTGTCATTTTCACAGCGAAAAGTGCTATAAAAATGCACTGATTACTGTGAAAATGACAATGGCAGTGAATGGGTTAACCACTAGGGGGCGCTAAGGGGTTAAGTGTGCCCTAAGGGAGTGATTTTTACTGTAGGGGGGCGTGGCTGTAGGTGTGATGTCACTGATCGTCGTTCCCTATAACAGGAAACAGACGATCAGGAACAATGCCACAGAGAACAACGGGGAAGGTGTGTTTACACTCACCTCTCCCCGTTCTTTAGCTCCTGTGACCGATCGCGGTCGGAGAGGGTCGCGAGTGCGCCGTCGATGGCGTGCTTGCGACCCATGGCTGAGCTCTAAAAGATGACGTATATACTGTATGGGGCCAGATTCAGGTAGATGAGAGTATCTTTCCTCTGGAGTAACGCTTCTCATTTACGTTACTCTGAAGACCCTTTCAGCGCAAGTCCTGTAATTCACATAGCAGTTGCGCGTAAACTTGCGCCAGAGTAACGATAATGCGCTGGCGTAACCCGACGCAAGTGGAAGTGGGTGTGATCATATATAAATGATGGGCGGAGCCCAGCGCAGAGGCTTACGTTCAGCGCATCATCCACGGAGCATGCGCAGTGAGTGCGGCTCCACTCGCCCCCTTGTGCGCATGCTCACAACTTCCGTCGGCACCACTTCCTGGGAAACGTCAGCGCAATGCGTTCCGCTGGGCGCTTAAAAGCGCTGGCGGAAACGCCATTCCGGCGCAAAAGTAGTTCCATTTCCCCCCACCCCAGGGAAGATACTTTTGCCCTGTAATGGCTGCTCCCGCTACCCCCAAAGAGAGGAGGAACCTAAACTATAATGCCCAGGAGGTCTCTGTGATAATCTCGGCTATGGAGACGTTTAATGATTTCCTCCATGGGAAAAAAAGCAGGAAGACCAGCCGGGAAAGGAAGCAGGGTATCCTGGCCACCATTGCTGCCAGGGTCAATGTGCTAGGGTACTCCACCCGGACTGCAGGCTACATTCAAAAAAAAATAAACGACCTGCGGCGCAAGGTGAGGGGCAAGGTGTCCACCATTCGGAGCCATGAGCGGGGCACAGGTGGTGGTCCACCATGTCTGGTCACCCTGACCGCGGAGGAGGAGGTGGTTGCCCGCTGCCTGGACAGGGAGCAGTTGGAGGGGGTCCCTGGCTATGACTCCGTAGAGGAAGGCTCCAGGACAGGTAAGTGATTTTTCCCCCCTTTTTGGTGTGTTGCATGTGGGGGGGGGTGGGTACATGTGCCAAGTGTGTGGGACCACCAACATGTGTCTGCTTTGTGTCATCCACAGATGACAGAGCTGGGCCATCATCTCGTGCCGGCCAGTCCATCCCAACCTCCCAACGGGATGCTGATGACGAGGCCCTGGGTGCTGGAGACACCGAGGTGGAGGAGGAGAGTACCCACACCACTTCAGCAGAGGTGGTTGTGGAGGAGCCTGTCCCTGAACAGGAGTTTATTTTAATGTTGGAGGAGTCCTCCTCCTCTGCAGGGCCCTCTGTGATCCCCTCCCCCATCCTAGGTAACCCCTCAAGGGCGACTCCATCCCCACGGGGACAACCTTCTTCTGCCCCCAGGAAGGCCACCCGGAAGACCAGGGGGGTGTGTGATCTGGTCGAGGACCAGGTGCTGTTGGACCACGCCAAGCAGACCCAGCAGATGGGGGAGATTGCTGGCCACCTGGACCGGGTCGCTGACAGCCTGGGCTCCATGTCACAGCTGCCCAGTCGTGTGCAGGGCATTGTGACCAGCCTGGGGGAGGTGCAGGCTGATATCCGGCACTTGACAGCAGCTGTTCGAGACAACACAGCTGCCATCCGGGAAGAGGGGAGGCAGCGGCAACGTGACCAGCGGCATCAGATCACCCGCCAGCTGAGGATGCAGGCCCAGACAAACCTGTATCTGAGCCGTATCGCTTTGGCATTGGAGGGCAGGCAGCCAACAGCTCCCAGGAGTGGCCCACCCGGGGATCAGCCTCCTCCTGATGCCCCCCCACCCCCACCACCACCCACTCCCTCCAGGCAGATGAGGAGCCCGAGAGTGCCCCCAAGGAGGAGCCCCCGTCATCCCAGATGAGGGTTTTTTGTTTTTTTGGTTGTTATATATTTTTGTTTATAATCAGGATATGAGTTTTTGTTTATTTTTGAATATTATTGTTTATACTCAGGATATGAGTTTTTGTTTATTTTTGAATATTATTGTTTATACTCAGGATATGAGTTTTTGTTTATTTTTGAATATTTTTGTTTATACTCAGGACATGAGTATTTTTTTTTTTGGTTCTCAGGTTATGAGATATTTATTTTAATTTTGTACTGCACACGGTCAGGAGTGCAGGGGACAGTGTGAATGGTGTGTGAATGTGAGAGGGTGGCACTCCTGAAAGTAAGGGGTGTCACCCTCGGCCGTGGTGGTGAAGTTAACCCCACGGCTGAATGAATGACGTGTGAAAGGTGTGTGAATGGACAGTGACATCATTGGGGCCTTGACGCTGGCGTTCCTGCTCCCAAGTCCTACATGCTGGACTTGGGCTAATCCAATGCGATGTGCATGTGGTGTGTGTGATCCAGTGGTGTACACGCGTGCACTGTCTGTGTGATTAATGTATTGGTTTAGTGTCCAAAGATGCCTACGGCGAGGACCCTCCTGACTGCTCTTCCATCAGCAGACTGGTTCTCCTCTGGCAGATGGGGACTGTGTGGGTCGGGAGTCAGGTCATCACGTATGTCAATCTGCAGGCCTTTTCTCATAGCAAAGTTGTGCAGAATACAACATGCAGCGATGATCTGACACACAAAGGTAGGGGAATACAATAGGGTCCCCCCGGACTTATCCAGGCAGCGGAAACGGGACTTCAGGAGCCCAAACGTTTGCTCCACCACTCCACGGGTTTTGATGTGTGCTTCATTGTATTTTCTCTCTCCTCTGGTTTGGGGGTTCCGGAAAGGAGTCATTAGATGGGGTCCCAGTGCATATGCAGAGTCACCTGTAAGGTAAAAGACAGGAGGATGTTAGTCATGCATGTGCGATTTCTGTTGTGCATCACGGAAGGGGATAGTCATGCCTGACTCCCATGTCACTCACCAACCAGCCAGCTGTCCCCATACATGTTCTGCTCGAATTCTGTAGGGATGGGGCTCTGACGGTATATGAAGCTGTCATGGCTGGACCCGGGGTGTTTGGCACGGACGTGCCATATGAGGCGTTGGGCATCAGCTATCACCTGTACGTTGATGGAATGCCAATGCTTCCGATTGCGGTATATGTGCTCTGTGGCACTGGGAGGCTGGAGTGCCACATGTGTGCAATCAATGGCCCCGATGGTGCGTGGGAATCTGGCAATGTTGTAGAAATCTGTCATTGCCTTCAGCCGCAGCTCCTCAGTGGTGGGTCTGATGAACTGGTTGGACATGCGTCTGAGGATTGCAGGGACAACCTGGTGCACACATCTGCTTATGGAGGACTGTGACATCCCAGCCACCACTCCACTTGTACGCTGGAATGATCCACTGGCAAGGAAATGAAGTGTTGCCAGGACCTTCACCAGTGGCTGCACTGCTTGTGAGCGGTGTGTTGGGCTGGTGATGTCATCCTGCAGGGTTGTGGTTAGTTCAAGTATTACATCAGGGCTGAATCTGAAGAGGCGATACACCTCCTCATCCCCCATGCCAAAGAGGTTCATACGAGTGCGGTATATCCTCTCACGTGCCCGCCTCCTCCGTAGCGAGGGACCCAGTACTAGTCTTAGGACCACAATTGCCCCTGGCATGTTGGCACACAGAGGTGTTGTCCTTGCAAGTGTTGTTGTTCAGCAAGCTCCTATCGTCGGTAACGCTGCTGTAGCTGCTCTCCTGCTGACCTGTGGCCGTCTGGAGTAAAGATAAAGCAGCCTTTTGTAGAAATAACTTTGCGCCGGACGGACGAGATACGCGCGGCGCATGTAGCCAGCGTATGGTGCTAATCCGTTCGTGAATTGGGAAAAATACCTTATTTGCATATTTGCAGGGGAAATCAATGGGCGCGACTGATGCGCCCAGCGAAAATAAGCGCTGACGATACTCTGGCGTCGGAACGTTCCGCCGGTCGCAAATGGCCCGTTATTGGGCGCATCTAGTTTGGTGGGTACGGGCACATAGAAACGACGGCGCATCATCACAGTTACGCGGCGCATATCGAAATACTCCAGCGCAAGTGTTCCTGAATCTGGCCCTATATGTCTATGTGCCCAGCCGTGCCATTCTTCCGACGTATATCGGCGTTAGGCAGTCCTTAAATGGTTAATAATGCTTAACATAAAACAATAAAAATGAAATATTCCTTTAAATATTGTGCTTGGGGGGTATCTATAGTATGCCTGTAAAGTGACACAGTTTTCCTGTGTTTAGAACAATACCACAGCAAAATGACATTTCTAAAGGAAAAAAAGGCTATAATGAATTGTTTGGTATGAATATTAAGGGGACCCCTGAACCAAATAAAAAAAAATTGCATAGGGGTCCTCCCAAAATTCTTCCCAGCCCCTTCAGGTCTGCTATGGATTTTAATGGGAACCCTGCACCAAAATAAAAAAAATGGCATAGGGGCCCCCCAAAATTCATACCAGACCCTTGACCAAGCACACAACCTGGCAGGCTACAGGAAAAAAGGGGGGATGAGAAAATACCCTCAACATGGGGTCCCCCCAAAGCATCTTGTCCCCATGTTGATGGGGACAAGGGCCTCATCTCCACAACCCTTCCCCAGTGGTTGTGGGGGTCTGCGAAGGGCTTATCGGAATCTAGAAGCCCCATTTAACAGACACCCCCCCGGTCCCACCCCCCCAAGTGAATTGGTAGCGGGTACATTGTACCCCTACCAATTCACAAAAAAATGTGTCAAAAATAGTAAAAATCACAGGAGACACTTTGGGACAAGTCCTTTATTTTAAAAAAAATGTCCCGGATGTACATTTTTTTGCCTGTTCCCTGTGCGACCCGAATCGGGGGTGTTCGGCTCATCCATAGTTATGACATAACATATAAAGTGCAAGCCTATGAGAAAAAAAATACCTTGAGAGAGCACTAATCCTATCTGACCAAGACAATCATAAAGGCAAATACTATGAAACTAAAAACATAGTAAGTTAACAATTCAGAGGCCAGTGGTACAGAAAGGGGTACAGCGGTCTTGACGTGTTTCACAACCAGCTTGCTTCATCAGGAGACCATGTGGAGACCCCAAAATGCCACGTTTGGACAACACTGCTAGATAATATTCTAGACAGCCCAGACTAAAATGAGAAAAAAGGAAAAGAACTCTAAACTGGTGGCAGCGCTAACTACCTGGGCTGTTGTTCAAAATGCTGCTTGGAAGTGCATGCCAGTCTACATTGAAGCCTCTGCAATTGGGTAGAGACCAGCCAGGCTGCATTTGGGCCCTCAACAACAAAACCTGGGGAATGCCCAGGGAAAAACCAAGCCCACTTACCGACCAGCTCGCAGAACAACCAATTAACCTGTCTAACAGTATGTGTTAAAAACAGGGTTTTTGTCTGCACGCATTTGCAAGTGCATGCGTGGGCCACAGAGCTGCGCTAAGGCACCCTGTAATCTGTGGTTCTAACACTAAACAATGAGTGTCCCCAAAATGGAGGCACATGCATTCTAATGGATAGATGAGGGCAGGTGGACTGAAGGGGAGTCACGCCTCCTTAAAGGTGCAGGAGCACACCAAACACCCAGCATATAGCACAATGACTGCAAAGGTGATGGTGCGCTGCTGGACCAATACAAGCACCACAGGTCAAACATAAACGTGTCCACTGCCCCATCTATAGCTGGCCATAGCAAGTAAGTAGCATTGGAAGACTAAAGCAGATAACAACAAAACCTGGGGAATGCCCAGGGAAAAACCAAGTCTACTTACCGACCAGCTCGCAGAACAACCAATTAACCTGTCTAACAGTATGAGTTAAAAACAGGGGTTGTGTCCACACGCATTTGCAAACGCATGCGAGAGCCACGCCAAGGCACCCTGTAATCTGAGGTCCTAAAACTAAACAATGAATGTCCCCACAGGTGGACTGTAGGGGAGCCATGCCTCCTTAAAGGTGCAGGACACAGATGCTGTCGGCACACCTGAGATCTTATGTTACTACTCAAAGCTGTTTTATTGTGAAAGTGTTTCTGACCAACTGCCTCTCCACTGGGCTTGTTGTGTATTGCAGATCTTCAATTTGAATACAGTGCCATTTTTCTGCAACTGGACTCTGAGTTATTTCTGCAGCTGCACCATGCTGCACCTACTCACAAGAGTGGAAACATCCTGGCTCATACATTTTGCAGAGAAAAGCAAGGATGAGTCCTCATATAAATATATTCCTATAAATATATAATGTCTGCCATCTCTGTCCAGCAGTTGAATTGGCAAATTTGGTGGGTTTCAAGGAAACTGAGCACAATTTCAGAGATCAATTGCAAATTCAAAAGGTACATGTGTTCTGGACATTGTAGATCCCAAAACTAGGTGCAAACAGCCAAGCACACAATAGCTCCTCAGATTCTCCTCAGAAGAACCAGGCAGATAGTGTATTTTGTAGATGTATTGCTCACTAAACTTGTGTAGGAGGGTGGGTGAAGCTTAGGATACTCCAGAACTAGTGCAAAAGATAATGGAGGACACTCTCTAATCGTACTATCACTTCAGAGTGCAGCTCCTTAATCTTTGACAAGCTAGAATATTCTCTGGTTCTGTATTTTGGAGTCCAACTAAAATAGTGTTACTCAATGTAACCAGCTGCAGATGGTCCGCATGCCCCCCTACTTCTCCCCCAACATAAATATAAATACCTGAATAGCCAATTAGACAGGAAATTAATAGTCTTTTGGTTATTACTAAAGTTGTTAAAAAGCGTCACTAAAACTGGGACTAGAAATTAGACATGTGCACACTGAAATATTTTGTTTTGGAATTTAATTTTTGTCTGAAAAATACATTTATTTAGTTACTCCCGAAATTCGTTTTCATTTATTTTGTTTTTCTTTAGAAATTGCATTCGTCTGAAGATCTGAATTAATTAAGGTTGAATCTGTCATTGAAGGCTTATGGTGTCTGACGAATGTTCAAAGAAGATTCGACGGAGCAGCGAAACTGTACGACACATTTCCCGTTGAATATTCCACCTACAAGCTAGCTATAGTATAATTCTAATGTTGTAGTAATAATTATATTTATTAATTATTATTACTAGTCAACCAATATTAGAATTTTTCTATAGCCTATGGCCCGAGCATTTGCCCGGAAATGTATGATTGCAGCTTCGTACAGTTTAACTGCTCCGTCGAATCTTCTTAGAACTTTAAACAGACACCATAAGCCTTCAATGACAGATTCAACGTTTGTATGTTTTTCGATGCTTTGTCGAATCTTTGTAGTTCATGTTGAATTATCAAGTTAGTTCTAGCTATCTTACTGCTCTCCTCTTTGGTTACAATAAGCCAATAACATTCATCATCATCATCATTATTTTTATTTTACTTCCCCCACCCAATTCCAGCAGCGATCTTTTCTCTCTATAATGTCGAATCTTTCCTCTCTATGTCAAATCTTTTCTCTCTATGTAGAATAATCTTGGACTAATAGAGTTAATGTTAGGCACATTCGACCACAGGTTTAATAGACACAGATTGTTATTGTCAGCATCATGTCTAATTTCCCATCTATATCGAACTCTTGTTGCAACGAAAACGAAAATAAAGCATTTATTTATGTCGGATCTTCTGTTTTTCGTATTCTGCGCCTTAGTTTTCGTTTGTTAAAACAATAACGAAAATACCTGAAATTTGGATGAAAATGCATTTGGACGAAAACGAATGCACATGTCTACTAGAAATCAAGTTTATAAAATTACAATGATTTGATATCTCAAAGTTACATTTGTCAAGCTTCATCATAAACTAGTGGGGCGCTGCAAGGGAAGAGTGTGAGCTCTTGACCCCAAGATTTACATAACAAGAAGGGCTAAGTGCTGCATTAGGTATGTGAGCAAAAACACTTGCTGCTTTCCAAGCTATTTCAATACCTTTTCAGTAACACTTTTAGTATGTTTTAGTACCTTGTTTTTTAGTAAAACATTCAGTATGACCACAGGCAACTTAAAGTAGTGTACAGGATATAGATTACGTGTTCATTAAAGATATTTTAATTACAGTGAGCCTTCAAACATGTTAAAATGGTATGATAAAGTTTTTTTTTTTTTTTGCACTGGTCAGGTTTGAATAATGCAAGAGATATGTAAAACTGATAAGGAAATGAGAAAATTCACAAAGAAAAAGAAGATGTTAACAAGCTTGTCATCCAACAGGAACAGCCTTAATGATGCATGTGGAACACACAGACTGCAGACTTTTTAAAATCAGTTTAAGTGCCCTAATTTTCTTCTTAACCGCTGGTTGCAGATCTCTGTGGGAGAATAGATAAATCAATGCTGACCATAAATATTTCCGTTTTATCTCTTATTATTTATAGTTTGTCATATACTTCAAGTTCATCTCCTTTCAGATATATATTTGAGCCTAACATAGACAGAAAGTTTCCATAACCTGATAACAATTTGAGCCTTACATAGCCAGATAGATTCCTTAAATCTATTCTGAGTAAGGCAGCAATCAGATGCACCTCTACACTTTTGAGCTCATGACAAATCATATAAAGCACAAAGAAGGGATCTAAGACAGTTCACAAATATTGCATCTGCAATAACTTAAAGCGGAGTTCCACCCAAAAGTGGAAGTCTTGCTTTAATGCTTTCTCCCCCATCCGGTGCCACATTTGGCACCTTTCAGGGGGGAGGGTGCGGGGAACCTGTTTTCGATAGCATTGAAGTATCTCATTAAAAGTTATAGGTAAAATTGATCCAGGGAATATCAGATTACCTCTCGGGGGATCAGGAAGGAATTTTTTCCCCTGCTGGACAAATTGGAGCATGCTTTACTGAGGTTTTTGCCTGTCTCTTTATCAGCTGTGGGTGTGAAGGAATGTGATGAGCATAATGATAACCAGAAAATGTTTATTCTCTATGCATCTTTTCTATACTATAAAGTCTATATTATCCTTACTCAAGATGGCCTCTAAGAACACCCCCTCCCACTGAGTCATAGATGACTGAAGTTAAAAATGGCGTCTGCCCCCTTCTACCCACGCAATTGGAAGAATAGGGAAGACCAAGAGGTACCAGATGACAACCAAGCTTTGAACATCAAGTTTTTTTTTTTAATAGTGACGTATCGTGCTGTGTGTAAAAAGAGCTTGGCACTGCCTGTAATAAAATATAGATAAGGAAGTAGTTAAACTGAACAGATGTGTCAGTGAGTTACTCCCAGCGTGCACGCATATCTACACTTTACATTTTGGACCAGCAGCAGAAATCCATCTTGAATCCTATTGAGGTTCACTCCCATTACATGGGTATAGGCTTGTGTATATGGGATTGTATTATTGATTTATTTATGTTTAGCCCTTTTAAGGGCTCATTTCCACTGGCGTTTTTACAGCCACTTTTCTGGGCGTTTTTTGCAGCTTAAAAATGCCTGTCCATGTTAGTCTATGGCCTTATGCCCACCATGACGTTTTTGAGCTGTAGATGGCTAAGCTGCAAAAAAAACGCGGTACCAAGGCGTTCTGAAGCTCCAGCAATAGAGCTGTAAAAACGCTAGGCATTAAAAAAGGCTCAAAAACGCCCAAAAATGCTCAAAAACGCGGCCGGGGCGTTTTTAAAGCTCCAGCTCAAAAAAAAATATTTTTTTTTTCCTAAAGTAAGCTGTAAAAAACGCTCTGAAAAGTGACTGTAAAAACGCCAGTGGAAATGAAGCCTAATGGTTGAACTAGATGGACTTGTGTCTTTTTTTAACCTGACTAACTATGTAACTATGTAAAATTTATAAGAATCTCCAAAAGTGTGCAATAGGAAAACCTGGGGGTTTTAAACATAAAAATGGAGAAACATATTTTATATGTGGATATTGTTGTCACCCATTAGGAAGTAGTAGATTTTTCAAAATCTCTTTTTCAGAAAGTTCACAGAACAAAAAGTCTGCAGTCACAGTATATTTACAAGTTAAAGACAGAACTATAACAGAAACAAATGTTGCGTATGTTTACATACAAATAAAAATGTTAGCAGAAAGAAAATTCTACTTGGCAAACCAATAATTTAAACATGATCAACACATAAGCAGGGACTTTCTAGGAAATGTCAAAAACAACGTCAGCAAACATACAGAAAGTGAACAGTGCTAACACCGGCTTTAAATTAGACTCATGCAGGTGCAGGCAGTGACACTGGCTATTATCCCAATATCCAAACTCGAATAATGTTTATAGAACCTATTTTTTTTTTTTAAATGTTGCGTGCCAATTCTTGAAAAAAAAGTAATTTTGCATGATAGCTTATGATTGTTACCATAGATAACCATTACTACATATGCATATATTTACTGGGACAAACAATAAAGCTTTATAGTTTATCTCTGCTTAGTGAGCAGATAACAGCAATCATGCAATGATGTTTCAGCCAGCAGATCAATATAACATATATGTGCTAGTGTTGCCAATTGTGATCATTCAGTTTCTAATTATAGTCAAATTACTATAATACACCTTGTGAATTATACAGCAACAATTTGTTCCTGCATACTGTATGTGTGCCTATAAACTTCAGCATAAAGTGTTTATATTAACTGCTTGCCGACCAGCCGGCGCAGTTACACAGGTCGGCTCGGCGAGATCTCGTAACTATACTTCATCTCGTGAATCAGCCAATAGGGGAGTGTGCGCACTGCCGGAGTCGCCCCTGGTTCCGACGCGAGTGGCCAGCAGGCGCGATCACCGCCGGGCACCCGCGATTGCTCATTAAGCCCCATACACACTATCAGTTTTCCTGACGGTTTTCTCATCAGGTTTACCAAAACCATGTAGTGCAAGGGCCTGCCTGATTGCATACAAATTCAAACTCTTGAGGTTTGACCTCATATTAGATGGTTTTGGTAAACCTGAAGAGAAAACCGTCAGGAAAACTGATAGTGTGTGTGTGGCTTTACAGAGAGAGAACCAGGAGTTGTGTGTGTAAACACACAGCTCCCGGTCCTGTCAGGGGGTGAAATGCCTGATCGTCTGTTCATACAATGTATGAACAGCGATCAGTCATTTCCCCTAGTTAGTCCCACCCCCCTTCAGTTAGAACACACACACAGGGAACATAATTAACCCCTTCCTCACACCCTAGTGTTAACCCCTTCCTTGCGCAAACCAATCAAAAAAAACGCTTATTGCGATATTTTTTTACGAAAAATATGTAGAAGAAAACGTATCGGCCTAAACTAAGGAATTTTTTTATATATATATATATATATATATATATATATATATATATATATATATATATATTTTTTGGGGATATTTATTACAGCAAAAAGTAAACATTTTTTATTTTTAGCGCAAAATAAAAACTGCAGAGGTGATCAAATACCACCAAAAGAAAGCTCTATTTGTGGGAAAAAAAGGATGTCACCACCACGCAATTGTCAGTTAAAGCGACGCAGTGCCGAATCGCAAAAAGTGGCCCGGCCATTGACCAGCAATATGGTCTGGGGCTGATGTGGTTAAAGGGGTTGTAAACCCACCAAAAAAAAACCACTAGCTCATTATGAAATACTTACCTTAGATCGAAGCTGATGCAGTGGTACCCGCACACAGCTGTAACGGGTGACATGTCTCTGGAATGTTACTTCTGGGTTTGTGGGCTGCGACGCTGTGATTGGTTGGAGCCACAATGACGTCACTCTCGCGCATGCACGTGGGAGCCGCTGGTGATCTGCCTATATGGTTCCTCCTATCGGTATTGTTCCCCCTTGACTTGCAATCCGAGCCGATGGAAATCACTGAACCTGGTCAGCTGTAGCAACAGGTCCAGGGCGACGTGGAATTCGCTGTAAGCGGCCAGTCGGCCTCACGTCCTCGCTTCGCTCGGATGGCTAGCTGCGCTCATTCGGCCTCTTTTTTTAACATCCTTCAAGTCCATGGGGATGTTAAGGAATGATCCTGGATGCCGCGCATGCACCGTGTACAGCTGATCAGCTTCAGAGATTTCCGTGGGCTTCGTCTGTCAAGCAGGGAACCATATCGATAGGGGAACTAGCTCGACAAGACACGGTCATGGCACATCAGCTGAAGCAACAGCACAAACGAGCAGTTGCTTCGGTGCGCATGTGCCGATGACGCCAGGACATGCTGATACAGTGGATATCTCCTAAACCGTGTAGTTTTAGGAGATATCCATGGTACCTACAGGTAAGCCTTATTATAGGGTTACCTGTAGTGAAAAGTGGTTTGTAAGAGTTTATAACCACTTTAAATGGACAATGCCAAATCAAACAGTCGTAATTGAATTTTTATACACATACTAACTTAGCCATATTATCTTACACATATGCATGTCTGTTTCATCCAGCAACCTTTCCCAAAAAAAAAGAAAATAGATAGAGATTGATGGAGCTTTTTATTACAGTAGTGGCATGTACATTTCACTATTGATTTCTGTGTGTGTTCATTTATGATGCTATAGAATGCAGCCATTAGCAGGTTACAACTGTTTTTCCCCCATTTAATGTATGTTAAAACAGTTGGTGTGTTTTAGTCACATTAAACAGTTGTAAAAAAATACAGCATCTTCTGTTCTGCCTGGAGGCAACATCTTATCAGGTTCCTAGGGTCTTTTTGCTGAAAGGAAGCAATGGTGCAGCTCAAATGCTATTTACTACTGCTAGTTGTAAATTCATGCACCTATTATTGTGCCACAGTATGAGTGTAATTCAGCTGTACAAGGTTTAATATGGAAAAATAAATGTTAGCTGCAAGCATTATTATTTTTTGTAAAATATTAATGTTGTTGCTGATAAAAACGGAATAGATAGGAGTACTGACTACAAGTTATGGGATAATAACCATGCATCACAGTAGGTATATTTGAAGGATAGATACTGGTATATTATAAGTATTCAAGAGAAAATACAACAAAACAAAATATTCACAGTTAGTCCAGTCAGCAGTTTGAAGGACTAATGCCGCGTACACACGACCGTTTTTCATGACGAGAAAGATGCAATTTTTTTAACGTCGTAGTTTTTCTCGTCGTAAAAAGCGGCCGTGTGTAGGCTTTAACGACAGGGAAAAAAATGTGCATGCTCAGAAGCAAGTTATGAGAAGGGAAATTTGCATAATCAGCCCAAAGGGTGGCGCCATTCGAACGGAACTTCCCCTTTATAGTGCCGTCGTCCGCGGACCGTTTTCATTGGACATGTCTCCTGCAGGATTTTGGTCCAACGGTGTGTACACACCATCGGACGAAAATCCCCTCGGATAGAGAACGCGGTGACGTGGCGGTGACGTTGACAAACCAGAAAATAAAATGCTTCCACGCATGCGTCGAATCCATTCGACCGCATGCGGGGAATTTCGGTTAAAATGGATGCAGCCAGACTTACATGTCCGACAGACAGGTTTCCAGCAGACAAGTTTTAAAGCATGCTTTAAAACTTTTGTCCGCTGGAAACCTGTCCGCTAGGCCGTACACACGATCGGATATGTCTGCTGAAACTGGTCTGCGGACCAGTTTCAGCGGACATGTTCGATCATGTGTACGCGGCCTTAGATGGCACAGGCAATTATATTACAGTATCTTTACCCAGCCACTTGCACCTCGTCTTATAGTACTTGGCTGCTGAGGCAATCTCATTGGACAGAGGATTCAAAGTTGGAAGGGTTTAGCCACAAAGTCAGGAAAAGTTAGACCCAAAATGACACTAAGGGGTTTATTTACTAAAGCTAGAGAGTGCAACATTTGTCACAATTCTGCAGATAAACCAATCAGCTTCCATGTTTGATTGCTAAAGCTTAGTTAAACAAACTAAGGTTAGAAGCTGATTGGTTTCTCTGCAGAATTGTGACAAATGTTGCACTCTTTAGCTTTAGTAAATAAACCCCTAAATCTGTGATGGGCACAAAAGAAGCTTTTCTAGGCAAAATAGGTAATAGCGGGCATCTTGAGGTGTTCACTCTTATGCATGGTCTTACTGTTCAAAAGTATGAAATGGACCCCCAGAAGCTATACTGGAACAGTTTCACTTTTAAAGTATTTTGTGAAAATAAAGAGGAACTGCAGTCTGCTCACATAATTTGTAATCTTTGCCATTCTGAAGCTTCCCTCCAACCACTTTGTATATTATTTTATATATACTGTGATTCTGTACTTGCCAAATATCTACCTCCACTAAGTCTGGCTGCATCCATTTTAACTGTGGGCAGCTGAAGCATCTGCCTGTTCACTTCCTGAATTTACACAGACACACACCTCTGGCTTTGCAGCCCTGCAGCTCTAATTGGCCCTCTTATGACTCACTCCCTTTCTTTCTGGCAAACTCTCACCAGAGTGAGAGCTGTGCATGATGTCATAAGCCTACGCTTTTTACCAGACAAGACATAGAAAGTGGGCTATATAATGTATTTACTGGCAGAAAAAAAATATGTTTTACTATCCAAAGTTAAAACAACAAGGGCAGAAGATTTATAGATGGAAAGGGGAAAAAATGACTGAAGGTCCACTTTAATCAGGAGATATGGGGTTTATTTACTAAAGGCAAATGGACTGTTCACGTTGCAATGAAGTTTTCCCAGGAGCTTAATGAATGAGGAGAAACCCTGCTGATTTACTTATATATCCAATCATGTGCAAGCAAAAATGCCCTTTTGTTTTTTGTTACACTTAATTGAGTATTCTTTGCAATGTGAAATCTCAGCACATTCACTAAGCTCTAGGGAAAATTCCCACGCAAAGTGCCATTTCCCTGGCAAAGTGAACAGTCTATTTGTTTTTAGTAAATTGACCCCAATGTGTAGCAAAGCTTTAAAATGTATAATGTTAATCTTGAATATATTTACTTATCAAAAAGCAGAAATTGAAGGCATTTACAACAAATCTGTAATAAATCACAATGACTCCTCATTTAGCCCTTCAGGAAACCCTAATAAGATGTAGTCATTAGGACTAATTTACCAACATGTGGGGCTCCCTGAGGTTTATTGTAGGTATCACTGCTCCATTTATCCAGAGCTAAGCACAGAAAACCTTGGAGACATTTATGGTCAATTATGTCTCAAAGAAATACGGCAATCAATTTATACCCTGGATTCCACATATATGACTCAACTGCAATATGCTGCACAGTATGTGGAAATATCACAAGTGGAACTAAAAATGAAATAATGTTTTCGTTCTTTTTTCCACTTCTTTACTTTTCCTTTAGTCTTCAGGTCCTTTTCCTTCAGAGTAATTCCTTACCCTGTGTCTGTCAAAAGACTGCTTGTATAGAAAGATGTGTGTGTGTGAAGCATTCACCCTCGTAAGGGCAGATGGTTTTGCCTCAGGTTTCTTTCCCAGGTTAGTGAAACAGCAGTCAGGCACACAACAATAGTCACTCTTCTGGCTCAATGAATAATCTAGGGGTTGCCTCTTTTTCAAATATATTGCTGAATTACTGAGGTAGGACATAGGGAGCAGTGAGATACTCCATGAACACTGAACAATAATCAGAGAGCACTCTTTACAGTGGAACAGTCCATTTAGTAATAGTCTATAAAACAAACAGCACTGAGACATCATCATAAATATCCCAGGCCAGGCAAGCTGTAGTACTGATTCACAAGGTAAAGCAGCAGCAACAGTCAACAGGATCCTACACTAAGGTCTGTACTCACAATGTATCTGGATACTTGGATGCGTCCTTCCAATATCAACCTGACATTTTTCTAGTGAACTCTCCAGATCCGATCTTCAATAAAAAAGACCTTGGTTGGTTCCAGAGAATTTCAGAAAACAGCACCCCTCCACCCCACAAATTCTAGCAGAGCTGGGACCACATTGAGCATTAGTAGAATTTGAGCTGGGCTACCCTTCGTGCTGAGAAATTATCCTCCTGGACAAGACTAGCACAGTTCATTTATGCACTTCCCCAACCACCTTCTGGTACCCTCCCTCAGGGATTGGTTGAGACAACGTAAATAATAATGTTGCTGATTTGACTTTCCAATCCACTACATTCTGGATTCCTTATGAAGGCAGGGGAAAACAATCAAACCTGCAACTAATGGAGCCCAGAAAAGCCCAAAGAAATTGCAAACTGCTAATTACAGGGTGGCCCAAAATAAGTAAATTTACTTTAGTTTCTGTAGGTTAAGCACGTTGCATATTGCACTTTAAAGTGGTAAAAGGAAGTTTGTATTTTGTTTGGAAAAAGGTAATCTATTCACGCCAGGCAGGAGATGGTATATTAAGGGGGATGGGCTCTTCTTCAGCTGTGCTTGCTTGACTGGCTGGTGGTGGTCCCCTCTACCTACCTATTACCTGGTGAGTTATGCTATTATCTATATACCCTTTTGGAATATGCTAATCTGTATCTTTAAGTATATGAGAATACCATAGATTTGATGTCACAGGCTTATTGAATCTTATACAAATCAAATTAATGCCATAGCGGATAATATTCCCTCGCAATCTATTCAAGTTAAAATCAATTCTACAATATGTAGCCACTGGTCTCTTTACCAAGGTGAGCAATGATAGTTAGAAAAAATAAAGTGTAGCGCTCAAATAAATATGTGATAAATGCATAAATGTGTGTCCATATATAAATGACCATATATTAAGTGAAACAAAATGAACTACAAAAAGGTGTGTATCTGAACACAAGTGTTACAGTGAAGCGGTGAATCTACCACATTATTACATATGAAATATAAAATGTGTAAACGTGAAGAGTATTGAATCTGTATGAACACAAATAGGTCTTTCTAAAATCCAAAATCACAAGTTGGTGGCTGGAACAAACAGTTCTCTCAACATATATCCAATATAGGTGATGTAGTCCACAGTGTGAATGTTTTTCATACAGAATCTCAGCAGATCAGGTGTGATATCACAGAGTCACCAGGGAGTGCCTTCACCAAAGGATGAGGGGAGAATTAAACACTCTTAGGCCCCTTTCACATGTCCCCCTCCGTTCGTCTGTTTTTACAAGTCTGTTTACGGACTTGTAATGGATGCCTATGGGGTCGCGTCCATTAGTGGATGATGCATCCGCTAACGTCCGCAAAGATCCGCGTCCGTCTGGATCCGGTTTTTCGGACGGAAGAAAACCCTATTTTTCTTCCGTCCGGCGGAACGATTCCCCATAGGGGAGAGCGGAGGAGAGACAGGGTGGACCCTGCACAGTGTGCGGGGACCGCCCTGTCCGCCGACAGCTGAGCTGGACCCCCCGCTGAGCCGACGGACACACACGGAGCGGACCGAAAAACGGTCCGCTCCGTGTGAAAGGACCCTTACCGTGATGAGTGGATCCAGCTCACCATGTGGTGGTGGATCAGCAACGCTTAATCACACCTTTGGACTATGCACACAGGGACCAGGAAACGTCTCCACTTCTGATCGGTTGATAGGTGAATGTTCCCACGTCAAGATCCAAAAAAGCAGGTCCACTAACAGTGTTGGTATAACAGAATTTTAAGTGGTAGTGGTTGCATATAAAAAAGAAGAAAAAAGCCTCCACATGGTGTAGTAGTGACAAAAGCAGGCAAAAAATGTATTAAAAAATAATTGCCATAAAAATGTATAAAAGCAACCAAATAGGAATCAACAATAAAAACGTGCAAATTGAAAAAATTCCAAATCACATGCAAAAGCGAACAGCAAATAAAATGGATAAATAAAAAGGAGCAGAGAAAGTACAGGTAGCGTGACAAGGTAGCTGGAGAAAGCGTACAGACCCAACGTTTCGTCTAATAAGATATCTACTGGGGTGTCATGATAGTTAACAGGGATGATATGGGGAGATTAAAGTATTTTTTTAACTATCATTTTTGTACCTAGAGAGATTCATGGTCTTGTTGTTTGGAGACTTAGAGGGTCAGTATCCCGATGTTCTGTTCACCACCAGCATCTAATGTTTTGAATACTGTAGCTTGTTTGGTGCATATACTATTTATTGTGTAAGATGGATGCTCTTTTAGGGGTGCATTTGTAATTACCATATTGATTATTTTTTCTACAACTTCACTGTTGTTTCACTACACAGAGTCCTTTTTGATCTATCCTCCACTTGCCAGAGATTGTTCATTTGGTGCCTTCCTGCACGTGGATCTGGTTGAGTATGTTGGGTAAGTTTGGTTCTTTGCATTGGCCACATAGTACTCTTAGTTGACGCATAGAGAACCTCTTTGATGATGTAACTATTTGTGTGTATATTTTTTGTATACTATATTATATATTTTTCATTTGCAGATAACCACTCTTTTAAATACTCCACAAAACATGTTGAGAAGTACTGGATAAACTTGTCCTAGAACTGATGTCAAACTTGGGGTGCTGTATAGTACTGTTTACCAATAATACAATCTTGAAAGAGTTATTATTTTGATTTTTGTTTTGAAATCTCTGTTTATTAATATTTTTTCTTCATCACACATACATCATAAAACAGACATGGAAAAAAATCCAAATTCATACAACAATAACATATTACATTACATTTTATACTTATTAACCATAAAAACAGAACAGCCCCTCCCTAAAACATATAAATTCTCTCTCCTTCACCTCCAAACTGACCTGTTCAAAATCCCCCCACACCATGCCTACCTTCTTGAGTTATGATACCTTAACTATTCTGTAACTGGTAAATAGTCTATTGACCCCTATGCTTCTTTTTAATCCCAAGATAAATGGTGTCAAACCTTATAATGACAGCCATGGTTCCCACATTTCACAAAATCTATTTGCTAAACCCCTATTCTTATATACCTGCCATTTCTTTAGCAATGCGTCATTTACCTGTATCCGTCTTTCCTCATATGTTGGACTTCTAGAGGATATCCATTTCATTGCGATCAATTTTCTTGCAATAAATAGTATCCTAATAATGGGTAATCTAATTGCCGGACTATTAAATTAATTTTCTAATTAACCTAGCAAGCATGTTCTTGGTCTGTCTGTATCTTGGTTTTGTACACCTGATTAATATTTTCCACCACATTCTTCCAATATCTGAACAGTTTAGGACAGTTCCAAAGCATATGCATTAAATCAGCAGATACTCTTGAACATCTCGGACATTCAGATGCCTCCCCCATTGGTATAATCTAACTGGTGTCCTATAGGCTCTATATAATATATATAATTGGGTTAAGCATTGCTGTGGAGATACTGATACGGACTGTACAGATTCCAATATACACTGCCATGTTTCAGCTGTAATTTTTTCAAGGTCTTTTTCCCATCTAGCTAAACAAATATCTGTTTCTCGTGACTGCTCAGTCAAGCGACCATAAAGAGTGGAGATTAAACCCCTCTTGACCTGTATCTTTGCGAGGACATCCATAAGTGGCATATTTTGCATTTTAACTCTTTTGACTTTGAAACTGACTCTGTAGTGCATTGCGTAATTGTAAATATTGATAAAACGTGTAAGAGGGCAGTGAATATGTTTTCTGTAAATCTTTAAATGTTTTGAATATATTATCTGTATAAAGCTGTGCAATATATTGTATCCCCTTTTCCCTCCATACTCCAAACCCTTTTAATTTACCTAATTCATCATCATTTGTATTTCCCCATAAAAGGGGGAGTATACTGAGATATGGCTATATTGCATAATACGTCTAATTTCCTGCCAAACCTTATGTATGAGTCCAAGAGTTGAGTCTTGTGGTACATCAGCAAAGTTGCCTAATTCCAGTTGTTGTCAAATGGTGTTGTGAGGATTTACTCAAAATTTTCGATTTGATAGGATCTGTCCAGTCTATCTCTCCCCATCCTGCAACCTGTTGGAGTTGTGCTGCTAATAAATACATTTTAGCATTTGGAACCCGCAAGACCCCCCTTATATTTGGGGAGTTGTAATGTATTAAGTTTTATTCTAGCATTTTGCCCTTTCCATAAAAATTTTCAAAACAGGGAATCTATTTTTTTTTTTAAACCATTTAAGTGGTATCCAAATCGATCAATTGTGTAAAACATAATGTAACTGTGGGGCCCATTTTTATTAGATTTGCACGCTCTACCGCCAATTAAGGTAATTTGGATCATACTTTACTCTTTATCTTATATGTATATAATACGGGGACTAAGTTATAATCACAGTAATATTCCTTTATATTAGAAGAAACTTGTATACCTAAATATTTGAAGGTTGTAACAACCTATATTTTATTTTCTGTTTGTGCTAAAGCCACTGTTAAATCATCAACCAGAAGTAGTACTGATTTTTACCAATTTATAACAAACCTCGAAAATTTACCAAATGTCTCAATCAACTTTATCACAGATGTTAGGGATTTATCTGTATCTCCCAAAAAAACAACGCATCATCTTCATATAAAGAGATTTTATCCACTCTTCCTCCTCTCTCAGAACCCCTAATAGTGGTTGCCCTGTCTAGTTGCTATTGCCAATGGTTCTATAGCCAACTCAAATAATAATGGTTATAATTAGTGATGAGCGGAATACGCCATATTCGATTTCACGATATTTCGCGAATATTTTGAAGAATATTCGCGAATATTCGTTAATATCGAATATTCGTGATATTTTATAAAAAAAAATAAAAAATTGCGAAATTTCGCCAATGCGAAATTTAGCTATTTTTTTTTTGGATAAAATATCACGAATATTCGATATTTACGAATATTCGCTATATTTTCTGGAAAAAAAAAATTGTGAAATTTCGCTATTTTTTTTTTGGATAAAATATCACGAATATTCGATATTTACGAATATTCGCTATATTTTATGAAAAAAAAAAATTGCCAAAATTTCGCATTGACGAAATTTCGCATTGACGACATTTCGCATTGGCGAAATGTCGCAATTTTTTTTTTTTTATAAAATATCACGTATATCACGAAAAAAAAAATTTGCGAAATTTCGCGAATGCGAAATTGATTGCGAAATTGATTGCGAAAAAATACGAATATTCGAAATAGCTAATATTCGCCACGATATTCGAGTTATTCGCGAATACTCGAATATGCAATATTCGTAGCGAATATTCGCAATGCGAATATTCGAGAGGAACACTAGTTATAATGGACAACCCTGCCTAGTACCTCTAGTCAGAGAAAAATGCTCCATGGCGGCACAGTGGTGTAGTGAGTAGAACTCTTGCCTAGCAGTAAAAAGGGTCACTGGTTTGAATCCTGACCACGACACTACCTGCCTGGAGTTTTCATGTTCTCACTGTGCCGGATTGGGTTTACTCCAGATACTCTGGTTTCCTCCCACACTCCAAAGACATGCTTATAGGTTAATTGGCTTCCGTCTAAGAAAAAATGAATGGCCCTTACGAATATTCGCTATATTTTCTGGAAAAAAAAAATTGTGAAATTTCGCTATTTTTTTTTTTGGATAAAATATCACGAATATTCGATATTTACGAATATTCGCTATATTTTATGAAAAAAAAAAATTGCCAAAATTTCGCATTGACGAAATTTCGCATTGACGACATTTCGCATTGGCGAAATGTCGCAATTTTTTTTTTTTTATAAAATATCACGTATATCACGAAAAAAAAAATTTGCGAAATTTCGCGAATGCGAAATTGATTGCGAAATTGATTGCGAAAAAATACGAATATTCGAAATAGCTAATATTCGCCACGATATTCGAGTTATTCGCGAATACTCGAATATGCAATATTCGTAGCGAATATTCGCAATGCGAATATTCGAGAGGAACACTAGTTATAATGGACAACCCTGCCTAGTACCTCTAGTCAGAGAAAAATGCTCCATGGCGGCACAGTGGTGTAGTGAGTAGAACTCTTGCCTAGCAGTAAAAAGGGTCACTGGTTTGAATCCTGACCACGACACTACCTGCCTGGAGTTTTCATGTTCTCACTGTGCCGGATTGGGTTTACTCCAGATACTCTGGTTTCCTCCCACACTCCAAAGACATGCTTATAGGTTAATTGGCTTCCGTCTAAGAAAAAATGAATGGCCCTAGTATATGAATGTGAGTTAGGGACCTTAGATTGTAAGCTCCCTGAGGGTAGGGACCGATGTGAATGTATATGTAAAGCGCTGCGTAAATTGATGGCGCTATATAAGTACCTAACTAAAAATAATTTATCTGTATACATGATGGTGGGGCTGTGTATAATAATTGAATCCACTTTACAAATCCTCTACCCAACCCAAACTTCTCAAGAACCTCCCATAAATATATCCACTCAACACAGTCAAAGGCTTTGGCTGCATCTAAGCGATAATATAGCCCTCTTCCCTACATTGTCTGATAGTATGGTATCTGTAAATTTAAAAATAATCTTCTCAAATTCATTGTTGTGGATCTTCCAGGTATAAAACCTGATTGGTCCACATACACCAACTTATGTATAACCTTATTTAGTCTACATGCCAAGACCCTTGCCAGAATCTTAGCATCCAAATTTAACAGTGAAATCGGACGATAAGTTTCTGGCAATAGATGATCCTTGTCTGGCTTAGGTAAAACTATGATGCAAGCATCATTCATAGTTCCCGGGAGCTTAAGTGATGTACAGTAGGTGCATGATTCAGTACTTTCAGCAATTCAGGCAGCAAAATATCTCTAACTTTTATATACTACTGATGGTAAACCATCTAAACCAGAAGCTTTCTCATTTTGGGAAACTGAAACTGCCCTTATTAATAAATCCAATGTTAGAGGTGCATCCAGGTATTCTCTTTCCTAATGAGGATAATATATCCTCTTGACTGTGGGAGATATTCCTGTTTGGTATACGTATATGGGAAATAATATTAGACTTTTTCTGGGATTTGACAAAGACTGCTAACATTTTCCCATTTTTCTCTCCCTCCTCAAAATACTTACTCCTTACTAAAGATTGTTCCCTTTCAACTTTTTCCATATCTGTTCTTTTTTTTATAGAAGTTGTACATCCTTCTATAATACTTGATTCCCATGTTTAGGGTTCTGAACATATTGAAATTATTTTGGTTGTACTTCCACTGCCAATAAAGTTTCCTATTCCTTACTTGTCGTTTTAAATCTACTTATAGCTTGTATCATTAACCCTCTTAAAAAGGTTTTCATAGTATTCCATACCAATTGTGGCGTTGTTGATTGTGACGGTGGTAGAACATATCCCCGTCAAGCCTTCCCTTCTTCTCCCATAAAAGAAATCGCCCAATATTCCATGAGTAGGAATATCCCTGGAATCGCCGAATAATCCATACATGAGCCAAGGCTTAATGCTGAATGTAACAGGACACACTTTATTGAAAGTACACAGCACACTTTTATACAGAATTTGTAACATCCCACCCCCAACAACCTCTTTCCTATTGGTCCATTGTAAAGTATTCAGTCTTCACTCAGGTCCTCTTAAACCATGCAAATGAGGACTTGAAAATGTCTCAGCAGAGATTGGTCCCAAAGCTTGAATAGCCTGAATATGTGTGGATAGAAGCCTGTGATGTGTATTCAGACAAAAGCCCCAGGGGGTCAATCAATGTACACAATAGCCAGCCACAGAACAATGGAACTGTCTGGAGACCAGAGACAGGGCAGAAGTCATTTACACCTGATAATAGAAAGGCTTTAAATAGGGTTATCACACAATGGACAATGAGTATCTCTTATGAGTCTGTTGACCTGGCTGGGGTTCAGAATAAAATCTGTAATACATGAATTAGGATTTCACGTAGAAACCCTTCCGTATTTCATGGTCCATGACATTACTCCCCCTGGCAAATAGTTCAACATCCACAGTGGGACCCAAACGGGTCACTCGAGGATGTTGGGCAAGTAGGCTTAAGGTTCCAGGACTGTCTGCCAGGATAACCCATCCGCCTTCCCGCTTTGAGGCCCTGGCCCATAATCGGACGGCAAGAGGCTCGCATTCAGTCCTCTCCAAAAGCTCTTGTCCCGGCTAGGCCTGTCACACATCTCCCCTTTTGGCAGGGGACTAACCCAGTAGGAGACACCAGATTGGTTGTCTCTGAATTTAGTCAGTAGTTCCAGTCCCCCAATGCCGGTATCCATACAGTACCCCAAATGACTCCAAACCGAGCATTACTCACCCCGCCATCCTCTGCCTCTCTCAGGGAAGACGTCTGCCGCTGGGGAGAGGCCTGGACTAGCCCTTCTCCCTGGAGTCCTTTCAGCCGCTGGAGAGATGACAGGGTGGCTGGGCTCAGTCCATCATGCTGTTGGGGATCTGGGCCAACTGGCCACCATTTATGGGGTATACCAGTGGAGACTGAAGTCCCATCCACTGGTGTGAGGTGAACATTCCCCAGTGCTTGCAAAGCAAAGCCGACATCCTCCCGTTTCAGTCCTGTACCATTTTCTGGGGTTGTGCCAGTGGAGACTGAAGTCCTATCCACTATCCCAGGAATCCCTTCTTCTGTTAGGTGAAAGCAGAGGCCCATGCACTCTGCTCTGTTGCCAGCTCTTCCGCTGGGTTGCTGTGAGTGGAGACCACAGCCCCATCCACCGATATCCACTCAAGCTGTAGTGGGGTGCAGCCACCAGTAGCATCCTGTCCTGCTGCCAGTGATTCAGCTGGGAGTAAGAGCTTTACCACCTCAGCTGGTTGCTGGGAGGGGGGCCAACCTCCCCGGCTCCCTGGAGCTCCACAGTTGGTCCCGGTGCTGGGCAGAGGTTAGCAGAGCTCGGCCCTGCGGTCAGAACTTCAGCTTTGGGAATGGCAATCTCCAGGTTTTCCACTGCCGATTCACTGGCATACTGCTGGACAGGCACATTCCTCCATTCAAGATTGTCCCCTGCAGAAACGGGATTATCAAGGTCAGTCGGCACTTGTTGCATCCGCCATATAACCTCCTGGTCCATAGCTGCAGGGGCAGGTTGGAAAAGCACACTGTTACCCTGCCACATGGACGATTCTTCAGCCAGGATTTCAGCATTGTCCACTGGTATTTCCTGATAGTCCCAGGCAAAGGGAGCCCGGCCCTGGCACTGAGCAGAGTCTAGCAGCTGTTTGTAGGCGATCTCCAGGTCCCATTCCCGAGCGGACAGAAATTCCAAATCTTCCTGTAGCCAGTGCGCTTCTGATATATTCAACTTTTTCTCTCTGTGCTCCATTATGTCCTCCAAGCGCCACTCCCGATCATCCCCAAAGTCGGGATCACTGGACATCCTCCAATACAACAATCCCAGGCCATCATAGTCATAGCCTTCTGTGGGGCTGTCATCCGCTGACCACGGGCACTCTTGGGCTACATACCACCGGAGGGCTCTGTAGCTCTCATCCAGCTGCATCTCTGCCCGGATCAGCCTGCTTAATTCCGCTATCCACTCCTGCTTCGGTTGTTCCCCCAACAACGGTGTTCGTACGTCATACTGCGGCCAGTACCTTGCATAGATGTAGGGCAGGACCTCTCCTTGGTTTTGCTGCTCCAGAGCTAGCGCTTCCTTCCAGAGTTGGCACCGAATCACATCCGCCCATCCCAGCAGGACCTCCTCTGATTCTGGTCCTGTGTGCTGTATCCGCATCTCTTGTAACCTTCTTCTGAATTCCTCTTCCATGGTTACTGGTATCTGTACCTCTCCTCGTCTTTCATTTGGTGCTGCTTCTTTAGGCGTTGTCACCGATCGTCGTATTTCTGAAATTCTCAGCTCATTTTGCCGCTCTCGTTCTTTCTCATCAAAAGCTTTAACAGAGCTAAATGGAATCTTCCTTGTGTCTGCTGTGCTGTACTCACTGTTTGGAGAATGTGCGGCTGCTTGTTGGACTGCTGCCAGTTTTAACTGTAGCTCTGCGTCTCTTATTTGTTTAGCCTCCTCCGCTAACAGGGTCATCACTTTCAGCACCACATCCGCCGTTGGGTTCGGACCGAACCATGCTAATTTCTTTCTTATTAGCTTGTTGGCTGGTGATTCCTCATCCCGAATCACTGGTGTCTCCATCTCTTGTACTGCTGGCCTTGCTGCAACCGAGTTCTCCTGGTCTAGCTCCATTAATTCTGCTATGATGACACGCTCGGTTTTGTTGCTAGCAATCCTTCCACGAACTTCCAGTAGTTCTTTCAGTGTATTTCTTTTAAGCCGGGTGTCTTCCATTCACTGTTCCCAGTGTCTGCTTGGAATCCTGGTGTAAAGGAAAGTAGAAGGGAAAATCCCGCTGCTGCCAACCAGTTGTGACGGTGGTAGAACATATCCCCGTCAAGCCTTCCCTTCTTCTCCCATAAAAGAAATCGCCCAATATTCCATGAGTAGGAATATCCCTGGAATCTCCGAATAATCCATACATGAGCCAAGGCTTAATGCTGAATGTAACAGGACACACTTTATTGAAAGTACACAGCACACTTTTATACAGAATTTGGAACATCCCACCCCCAACAACCCCTTTCCTATTGGTCCATTGTAAAGTATGCAATCTTCACTCAGGTCCTCTTAAACCATGCAAATGAGGACTTGAAAATGTCTCAGCAGAGATTGGTCCCAAAGCTTGAATAGCCTGAATATGTGTGGATAGAAGCCTGTGATGTGTATTCAGACAAAAGCCCCAGGGGGTCAATCAATGTACACAATAGCCAGCCACAGAACAATGGAACTGTCTGGAGACCAGAGACAGGGCAGAAGTCATTTACACCTGATAATAGAAAGGCTTTAAATAGGGTTATCACACAATGGACAATGAGTATCTCTTATGAGTCTGTTGACCTGGCTGGGGTTCAGAATAAAATCTGTAATACATGAATTAGGATTTCACGTAGAAACCCTTCCGTATTTCATGGTCCATGACATTGATTTTGCATTATCCAGAAAAAAATGAGTTAGCGATAGTCGCATGGATTCACCCTGGGCCAACAGCTGTAACCATGAGGCATCCATACACCAATAACTTTTATTATATGGTTTAATTTTCCTAATGGTCATCAAAACTGAAGAATGATCTGAGATCCCCCTTGCCAGACGCTGTATATCTAAAACCAATGAAAGGGTTAGTTCCGTGCCCAGAGCCAAGTCGATCCTGGATAAAGTACCATGAGTAGAGGAACAACAAGTATAAGCATATATTCCAGGATTGAGGAGGTGCCACATATCACATTGACCTATTTTTTGTAGGTGTCTAGCAAAGGGGGTCTCCTAATTTGGACCCGCCGGAAATCGATCCATACTCGTGTCACGGACGTTATTAAAGTCCCCATTGTCATTATTGGGATGCCAGGGTATTCAGACAGAAATATACTAATCCTCTGCAATATCTCTGAATTATAAGGTGGTGATACATAAACTGATCCTATTATACTTTTAGTAGAAAATAAAGAGCATACCAATAATACATATCTACCCTGAGGATCTATTAATGTATGTCTGCAGGAAAATTGTATCCTCGTTGATATTAACACACTCACCCCTCTTGAAAGTGCAGAGAACACCGAATGATATTGAGTAGAAAACTCTGCATTTTGTAGTAGAGAGATAGTATCTTTTGTAAGATGAGTTTCCTGCAGACAGATACATTACATTGTTCCAAAATGGAGAAAATAGCCTTTTTTTTTTACTGTATCCCTTAACCCTCTAACATTCTATGATATTAATCACTTGCTTACTGGGCACATATACCCCCCTCCTGCCCAGGTGAAATTTCAGCTTCCGGCACTTTCTTTTAGTGGTATTTGATCACCTCTGCTTTTTTAATTTTTTGCGCTATAAACAAAAAAGAGCGACAATTTTGAAAAAAATAATAAATAGCCCAAAACACTTTTTTGTTCTCAGTCTAGGCCAATATGTATTCTTCTACATATTTTTGGTAAAAAAAAAAAGTTATAGCGCCTACAAAATAGGGGGACAGAATTATTATTTTTTATAATTTTTTTTACTAGTAATGGCGGTGATCTGTGATTTTTATTGGGACTGCAACATTATGGCAGACACATCGGACACTTTTGACACATTTTTAGCACCATTCACATTTATACTGCGATCAGTGCTATAAATATGCACTAATTACTGTATACATGTGACTGGCATTGAAGGGGTTAACACTAGGGGGTGAGGAAGGGGTTAAATGTGTACCCTGTTAGTGTTCTAACTGTGGGTGGAGGGGGACTGACTGGGGGAGGTGACCGATCTGTGTCCCCATGTCTCCCTGACAGGACGTGGATCTGTGTGTTTACGCACACATATCTTTGGTGTTGGATTGTGATTGCTTTGCCCTTGGGTGGCAATCAACACCCTTAGTAATTGTATAGTGCCACATCCTATAGTATTGAGAAAATTGGAGTGGGAAAAAATGGACTTTGCAGGCACTTATTAGAAAAAATAGAAAAACGTTTTTAATACTGTTTTACATAAATAAATATATACAGTTCATCAGTAACAAAGGTTTCTCTGATGAGATATGTATACTTTAAAAAACATATACATATACACAGGGGTGTCAAGATATATAGTACTAGATGGTATAAATCCGGGATACAAACTAAAACATGCTATGGGTTTAATCAATCCAAGACGTAGCCGTTTTGTATATCATTGGATAGTTTCTGTACAGAGCTTGACATTTGTTCACATTCCTCACAGGGTTGCTCTACATGTTTCGTGGATGAAAACCACTTCTTCAGGAGCATTGGGAACTATAAAGTGCAAACAGATAAACATACAATAAATAAAGCATAACAACAAAAAAGAAAAACATGAGTGTAGTATAACATATTACCAATTTGTAGAAACAAACAAAAATTGGATAATATGACTGTAAACTCACCATACAAGTGGTGTATTAAAGGAAAAAATGCTGACTGCGGCTGCCCAATACTGTCCAGGATATTGGTCACAGTGTGCCAAACTTTAATGGAGTGAGGCTGAATGGAACTTCTTGGTGTGTCATATTTTCAGTAGCGCTTCATCATGTTCAATTGGAAAGGCCAATGCCCAACGGGGGTGCATAAACGACTAAATGAAGAAATTATATATATATATATATATGTGTATATCTTTATTTTGGAGGTCATTTAACCAAATAGATGTAAGGCCGCAGGCCAAAGCCATGGCCAAAAGGAAAAGATTGTAATTATATTAAATAATTGTTTTTTAATTATACAGTATATGTTTTGTATGGATAAATATAATATAATAGAGACAGTATGTAATTTTAGAGACATGAAAATCATGTTTCCATTGTTACTTGCCTGCTTGGAAAGGGGGGGGGGATAATATATTTTGTATAATTACAAAGATCTAGTATGGTGCATATACAGATGGTAATTAATGATGCAAAGCGCCCCCTTCCCCTTATAATGTAAGGGGAAGGGGGCTCCTGAAGAAGTGGTTTTCATCCACGAAACATGTAGAGCAACCCTGTGAGGAATGTGAACAAATGTCAAGCTCTGTACAGAAACTATCCAATGATATACAAAACGGCTACGTCTTGGTTTGATTAAACCCATAGCATGTTTTAGTTTGTATCCCGGATTTATACCATCTAGTACTATATATCTTGACACCCCTGTGTATATGTATGTGTTTTTTAAAGTATACATGTCTCATCAGAGAAACCTTTGTTACTGATGAACTGTATATATTTATTTATGTAAAACACTATTAAAAACTTTTTTCTATTTTTCTAATAAGTGCCTGCAAAGTCCATTTTTTCCCACTCCAATTTTCTCTCTACACACACAGATCCACGTCCTTGTCTCTGTAACCACCGATCACAGGTGCCTGGCGGACATCGAGGCTGCCAGGCACGCGCATCAGCATCTCAGTGATGCGACGGGCAAGCACGCGCCCCCCAGTGGCCGGAGGAGCGGAGGCCGTATATAAACGGCCTCCCAGAGATTTAGATCCGCCCTACGGCCGTATAAAGTCATACGGCCATCAGAAAGTGGTTAATTCTAACACATTAGCCATTATCACCACCTGTTCTACCTATATCCATCAGAAAAAAAAAATATTATACACATATTATTTCCCTTTAGCTTGCTCAAAAAAATTAAAATAAAATACAACCATGAACATCAAGTATGAATGATAACTCATTTTGACCACATAATAAACCCAAGGTGACATTGGTATATGAGATCCCCACGACAGAGGGTAGAGAGAGAAAGAGAGGAAAGAAAAAAAAACAACCCCCCCAAAAAAAAATGCAACAACCACAACCTCCCGAAAATGCACACACCCTCATCCTAAAACATTTTTCCCCAAGGAAAAAAACGAGGGTAAAAAACAAAAACTATCCTGGGCCTGAATGTGAACATCCATCCAGCTGCCTTTAGCTGCCTTTAGCTTTTAGTATTAAGGACAGAAAAAAAAGAAAAAAATAATAGCTTCTTAAGTTATCAACGGGATAAGTCCCTGCGATTGGATTAGACAGATGTTGCTCATTTTTGTCCAGCCATATTGTGGCCTTTTTTAGGGTATAGCCTGGTATAACATTTCACAAATGATTTGAAGCTTGTGAAAATGCTTTTTAATGTCTGTATATTCAGCCCTCATTTTTTGTATTTAAAGGGGAGGTTCCCCTAAAAATAAACTTTTAACATTGCCTGTGTCTTCTTAATAATAATTAGAATCGGCTGGTACTTTTTTTTTTAAACCCCCGTACATACCATTTTCGGCATGTACTCTCACCGCCGCTTCCGGGTCTGGCAGCCGGGGACAGGCATCCGATCGACGCATACAGCGCGTCACGAGATGCCGAAAGAAGCCGAACGTTGGTGCGGCTCTATACGGCGCATGCGCACCAACGTTCGGATTCTTTCGGCATCCCGTGACGCGCTGTATGCGTCGATCGGATGCCTGTCCCCGGCTGCCAGATGCCTGTCAATGAAGCAGGCCCTCCCATCCCCGGCCGCCAGACCCGGAAGCGGCGGTGAGAGTACATGCCGAAAATGGTATGTACGGGGGTTTAAAAAAAAAAGTACCAGCCGATTCTAATTATTATTAAGAAGACACAGGCAATGTTAAAAGTTTATTTTTAGGGGAACCTCCCCTTTAAATAGAGTAACATGGATAAAAGGAAATTTTTGAACCTTTAACATCTACATTGCCCTTTGTTTGTGCCAGGGCCAGAATTGTGTCTCTGTCTCTAAAATGCAGCATTTTGACAATAAATGGGCGTGGGAACTTTCTAGGAGGAGGGGGTCTTGATGGTATCCTATGAGCACACTCAACAGAAAAAAAGGGAGAAAAATGCTTTTTATCAAAAATCTCCAACAATCATTGCTCAATAAATTCTATAGCATTTCTTCCTTCTATCTGTTACAGGAGACCCAGTATCCTCACATTATTTCTATGTAACCTGTTTTCTAAAGCATCTATGTAATTCATGTGAAGTTTTGAATGTAAACACATTGGGCCAATTTCAGATACACTTAATTTTGCGCTGCGTAATCGAAATACTCTACGCTGCCGTATTTTACCAGGCTCTACATCGAATTCTGGTAGATTTTTGCCCGTACGCTACGGCGGCGTAGTCTATTTCTCGTCCCCGCGGCGATCAAACTGCTCATGCTTCATTCAGAAATTTCCCGCCGTGCATTGCGCGAAATCACGTCATTACGTCATTTGTTGTTTGAGTAGTGTCGTTTCCTATTCCCGGACGACTTACGTTAAAAATAATAAAAGACGTCGGAAAACGTAGAAATTTGACGCGGGAACGACGGCCATACTTAACATGAGCTGTCTAATATTAGACCAGCAAAAAGCTGGTATAGATGCCGTAAGAGATTGCGATTGAAGATCGTAATTTCTGGGATCGCCGGCAAAAGCTCATTAGCATACCCCGGAAAATGACGGGAAGTCCACCCAGTGGCCGCAATTTTATTGCAGCGTAGATCCGAAGGCGTACAAACATGTAATCCAGTCGAATTGAAGCCCGCAACCGTCTATTGAGGTTTGAGGTTTCCGACTAGCTAAAAAACGCGCGTAATTTGAAATTACTCCAGTCTAACACCAGTTAGACAGGAGTTACGGCTCTCTGAATCTGGCCCATTGCTTTTAAATCGCGCTGCATAAAAGCCAGGGTGTTTTACTAATTCTATCCTCCACAGCAGTTGCGTGTTCTCGCACTTTTTCCATATCATGGTGTATAATAGTGTCTTTCTCCCATTAATACTGGAACTGGATTGATAAAGTAATTAGTGTAGTATTACATATCTGTACTGCTTGGAATACATATATTATTTTAAGGTTTGTTCTACTCCCTGTGTAATTTGTATAGTCTCTTTAGAAACAGATTTATTTCCAATCCTCTTTTCCTCCTCCTTGCTCCCCCTTTTCCCCTCTTTATGAACATAGTTTCACTGCACCTCTGCAGATATAGATACTGGGGTCTGCCCCTCAAGATCTTGCTTTTCCAATGTCTGCACCGGTGAGTGCTGTGTATGCTGTATTGCCAAGGCTTCCATAGTAGTTTTTCCTGCAGAACTGTTCAGCTTCTGCCCTGAATTTTTATCTTTTGTCTGTATCCTTTGGGTAGATAGCTCATTACTGTCCTGGGTGTTCTGAGCCAGCATTATTCCCTCCCCTCTGTTCCTTCTCTGCATAACTCTAGTAGTTCTCCCTAGCTTGGAAGTATTCAGTGCATTCAGAATAGTTCCTACAGCTCAGACATTTCAAGTATTGCAGATATTACAGATATTACAAATATTTCAGATACTGAATACAGATATTACAAATAGTTCAAGTGATTCAAGTATTTCAAATATCTCTGATGTTTCAAATATGTTGATATTTTAGACGGTGTTCATTTTCCTTTTATCTGTTGAGAAGTACTGGATACATTTCCTAGACCTCATGTCAAACTTGGGGTCAAGTATAGTATTTTTTATCAATAATCAAGTCTTGAAAGGGTTATTATTGTGATATTTTAGATGTTGTTCATTTTCCTTGTATCTTGCATTTTGTGATAAAACATGTTGCTGTAATCTATATATTGTGTTGTTCATGTCTATGGTGATACCATAAAAGTCCACAGTGCCTTAATTCCATATTCCTTGTCTATACATTTTATAGGTGGATAGAACCCTTCTCAACTCAGGGTACCCGCATTTGAATGTCTTGTGCATGCAAACAAACCCTTTGCTACACCCAGAAAAATTACTAGGGACTAACTTATTGCATAAAAATCAGTCTTTCTATAAAATGATGCACAAAGCTTTATCATTAACCTTGGAGACTACCAGTGGTGGGTGGTGGTTTTTTGTTTGGGGGAATGGCAAGCAACCACCCCCCTCGGCACCTCAACCCCCCTCCTCCTGCTGTTTGCCGGGCCACCGACAGGCACATCAGGGATCATCTGCCACATCAGGAAATGAGACAGGCTGCAGCAGGCATCTAGCAGCATCTTTTGCATCCTTATGACATCACAGCTGCTTCTGCCGTGCATCACCCCCCTCCCCCTAGGCCGCGTACACACGATCAGACATGTCCGATGAAACATATCCAACGGACTGTTTTCATCGGACCAGGCTGAAGTGGTCTTTTGGTCTGATGTGCGTACACACCATCGGACCAAAATCCCCTCGGACCAGAACGCGGTGATGTAGAACACAACAACGTGATGAAAAAACGAAGTTCAATGCTTCCAAGCATGCGTCGACTTGATTCTGAGCATGCGCTGGATTTTGGTCCGATGATTTCATGTACTAACCATCGAACATGTCCGATGGACAGGTTTCCAGCTGGAAAACGGTCCGATAGGCCATACACATGATCGAACATGTCCGCTGAAACTGGTTCACAGACCAGTTTCAGCGGACATGTTCGATCGTGTGTACGCGGCCCTAGGCGTCCAATAGGATCGCATAACCTTTCAGCCAATTGGGAAACAGGTAACAGACCTGTGCTTCCTGACTGGCAGAGAGGCGATTCAGTGTTAGAAAATCAAATATTAATGGTGCGCAATGAGTCCATCCTATTTTAAAGCCTATAAGAGCCTATGGCTTTAATTCTGGTGCTTCAAAAAGACACCCCCGCCGCTTTAATTCAGGTGCCCGGCATCCAAAAAGGAGCGTATGCCTGAATAGGGGGTGGCAGCGGTGACAATGGATAGATTCATGCAATACAGTATGCATTTTGCATATGGGGGATGGCAAGAATAAAGGTCGCTAGGGGGCCTGTGGATATATGCCAGTGTTTCTGCAAGATTTTCCTAAATTGGAGGGGGGGGGGGGTACTTGTTAAAAGAAATAGCATTGTGTGTCAGGAAAAAACCCTACTAATGTCCAATCTAATAGATTATATTCTCACCATTCTGACCCCATCTCAGCTAAATGCTTTCTCTTCAGGCCCACTCTTATTTGGTATACCAGAATAAAGTGCCTCAACAAAGACCAACAGAGTATTTGGAGGAACATTAGTTCCCTCTATAATAGTTAGCAGGTAAATCATGTCTTTAGGAAGGCAGGCATTCCACATGGGGCGTAGGTGATCATAAATAAGTTTACTCACATTTTAGGTTAGACTTTTAACCACAGTAATAATAGGTCTCCCTGGTGGACATTTTAGATCTTGCTTTGGGAGGCGACTGAGGACAGAGTTTGGGTACAGTTCACTTTGTAACATTTTGGAACTGAGGCCCCCCTTCCTGTTTACCTCAAAGTTAAAATGTGTAATTTGTATTTATATTGTTGCTTTTACCAATGCTGTGGTGTAAAATATGCAATAATATGCAACATCACACAGTTTAATGTACAGGTTTGAATCATTATTAATGACTTATTTATTCAATACCGCTCACTGCTTTACTGACAACGTCCACTGCCCTACTGACATCGTCCACTGCTTTACTGACACTGTCCACTTCCCTACTGACACCATTCAATGCCAAATATTCATAGAAAGGGGCTTCCCAATCTTGGCAAAGTCTCATTCTTTATGTCTTATTTTCAGTTGAATGTGTCTTACTGTATATGCGATATTACATGTCACAGAGAACAATATTGTGGTAATATTGATATTTATTGACATGACCATACATTAGAGGGTTCCACCATTATTGTGTTATTGATTAGTAAGTTAACACTGCCCTTTTTATATTTTTTCTCATGCCGATGTAAAACAGCATGTCCCAGCTCTTTCAGTGTTGTGTCTAGAGATGAGCTCATATACACCTTACAAGCACTGAATGCTGTTAGTACGATCTCAAAGCTGCAGGAGGAGACATTTTTTGTAATACTGAATTGCAGCAGAATAGAATTATGTCTACAGTTCAGTAATGATTAAATAAAACATGAAGGGGCAATATGTTTATCTTCTGTTGTGGCTGGAGGCGGAGATGGCTTGGAAAAATTGAAAAAAAAACAGCTATAGCCAGTAACAGAAAGGATAAAGGAGGGAGAATTCAATATTTAATTAATGTAGATTACATAGAATGCATTGTTTACATTTCTAAGATTGTCATCTATCTGTGTGCTCAGCAGTGTGGCTAAGAATGAGGGAGTGTGATTTCATATTTAATAGACATGTGCATTCGTTTTCGTTAGAATGCATTTTCGTCCGAAAATCTGTTTTTTTCGTTATCGTTTTAACAAACGATAACGAAAGCGCAAAAAAAGAAAACCAAAAGATCCGACATAAAAAATGCTTTATTTTCGTTTTTGGTTGCGGTAAAAATTCGATATAGAGAGATTCGACATTATAGGGAAAGGATTCGACACTATAGAAATTATAGATTTGACATTACAGAGAATAGATTTCGATTTATGAGAAAATAGATTCGACATTATAGAGAATAGATTCGACATTATTTCTAGTCATACAACATTAGAATTCTTGTAGGCGGAATATTCAAACGGAAATGTACGATTCGACGTAAAGATTCGATGTTCCGTTGAATATGCTTTTGACCATTCGACAGAAACCAAGTATTATTGGATTTTCAGATGAAAGCTATTCCCCAACGAAAAACTAAATAAATCAAAAACGATTTTCGGGAGTAACTAAATAAATTTATTTTCCAAACGAAAACGAAAAAACTAAAAGAAATATTCCAGTCTGCACATGTCTAATATTTAACATGTACAGGTCTAGTGTACCCACCCACATCCATTGCAATTCCCAAAGTTTTATGGGAAATATAGTTCCCTTTCCTGCAGAGAGAGAGAGAGAGAGAGAGAGAGAGGAGTGGATATGATGTAATCCCTCCTCCTTGGCAGAGCAGAGGCTGTACATTTTGGAATTACAAAGCTGACTTCCTGAAAATTCAGTTAGACATTTCTCTTCAATTGTATTAACTGTTTAGTGATTTGTGTAGGGGGTGTACTATTTTTTTATTTTTATTTTTGCATATCCCAGAGTTCTGCTTTAAATACATGTAAAATGTGAAATACTTTGTCGCAACCATGGATGTTTAAAACAAGTATGGCGATTCACTAACATGCAGCAAAAATGCTTGTTGAACTAGGAGAGAAAAAAAAAGTGATTGCTATTTTCTGACCTACTACAGAGTACTGTAAAACTATAAAAATTTCAGTTAAGAGTTTAATTAAAATTCCCATGGGGCTTTGAAGCAGCAAATGTGAAGTAAAGTGGCAATGCAACGTCTATGGTAAAAACGTTTTATTACAAAAGTAATTATTGACATAAAAATTAAGAGGTATATAAGGAATGAGTTGCGGCAGAGTAACAGAATTGATTAAAACAACCATAACATTTCCAGATAAATAATGAAATACATGGCCTGAATAGTGGCAGGCAGATATATATTCCTAACGCGTTTCGACCATTCGGTCTTCTTCAGAGGATTGTGGCTGAAAGAGATTTAATATTGTAAATAAGTGTGTACAGGGATTCTTGGTTTGTCTCTGTGTCCTCCCTGTGGGGTCTGTCCCCTTAGAAACGGGGGAACGACAGAGGGGGGATACACCGACTCCCAGAGCCACAGGGAAGAATATGTACACAGAGAACAACACCACTATAGTATGTTGAGGGGAGAGGGGCTTTCCCTCTCCCTCCCATAGTAATCAAAAAATATCATCATCAACAGCAACATACAGCAACATATATTTACCTAGAAATTTAAGTTGTGGAGCATCCAGTTGTGGTCCGATGCAGGCGTGGAGTACAAACCAAGAATCCCTGTACACACTTATTTACAATATTAAATCTCTTTCAGCCACAATCCTCTGAAGAAGACCGAATGGTCGAAACGCGTTAGGAATATATATCTGCCTGCCACTATTCAGGCCATGTATTTCATTATTTATCTGGAAATGTTATGGTTGTTTTAATCAATTCTGTTACTCTGCCGCAACTCATTCCTTATATACCTCTTAATTTTTATGTCAATAATTACTTTTGTAATAAAACGTTTTTACCATAGACGTTGCATTGCCACTTTACTTCACATTTGCTGCTTCAAAGCCCCATGGGACCTTTCTTCTATTCTATATATATCGGGGTGTGCAGCTAACTCTCTCCACTCAATAGGTTTGTCCCTTTTCTCAGAGTTTAATTAAATTCCTTTATCACAACAGTGTGAACATAAAAAGAATATTGCTATTCACTAATTCATACTGTGAAAATGCTTGGTGCAGTAGGAAAAAGCCCGGGGTGCAAATGTTTTTTGTTTTTTAAATATTCATTATTTTGGATTTTATAAAATATACAAATGATAAACAACTATAATTAACATAATTCACATAATTGTTATGGGCAAATAGCAGGTTATGCTGGCCGCAAAAGGTGTAACCAACTGATGTAGACTAGCAGGAGTCACTAAGTGAGCAATGCAGTCGGGAGAGGACAGGACTGTGTGGCAGGAAGGCAACCTCTGTAATTTTTTATTGCTCTCTGTGATTCACATACTCCACTAATTGTCCTAGTAACCATTCTCAAGGAGACTTAAAGTTGGGGAAAAACTAATTTGTAAGCTGTCAGCAGAACAGCAACAGAAGGGAAATCTTCCAGTTTGTATGCCCGTTTTGTTGACAACTAAGAGTGAATCTCTCTCACTTTTGAGAGACGTATACTTCCTGTGGTGTCTAAGTAAAGGAAATAAAGTGAAGTCTCAGTCTCACAAAGATAATAAAAAGAAAAAAAACCAGATGTGGGGTTTTAATTACTCTCTACTTCATCCAAAATTAAAGATTTTTTTTTTAGACATACATTATATTGAAGTATTGGGACACTTGCTTTTACACGCACATGAACTTTCATGGCATCCCAGTCTTAGTCCGTAGGGTTCAATATTGAATTGGCCCACTCTTTGCAGCCATAACAGCTTCAATTCTTCTGGGAAGACTGTCCACAAGGTTTAGGAGTGTGTCTATGGGAATGTTTGACCATTCTTCCAGAAGCGCATTTGTGAGGTAAGGCACTGATGTTGGACAAGAAGACCTGGCTCGCAGTCTCCACTATGTTCATTTGGGTTGTGATTAGGACTCTGTTTAGGCCAGTCATGTTCCTCCACCCCACACTTGCTCATCTATGTCTTTATGGACCTTGATTAATACACTGGTGAACAGTCATGTTGGAACAGGAAGGGGCCATCCCCAAACTGTTCCCACAAAGTTGGGAACATGAAATTGTCCAAAATGTCTTGGTATGCTGATGTCTTAAAAGTTCCCTTCACTGGAACTAAAGGACCAAATCTAAACCCTGAAAAACAATCCCACACCATAATCCCCCCTCCACCAAATAATTTGGACCAGTGCACAAAGCAAGGTCCATAAAGATATGGATGAGCAAGTTTGGGGTGGAGGAACTTGACTGGCATGCACAGTGTCCTGACCTCAACACTTTTTGGCTAAGTCTAAGACTGGGATGCCATTAAAGTTTATGGCCCAGATTCACAGAGCAATTACGCCTGTCTAACTGGTGTTAGACAGGAGTAATTTCAAATTTTGCGCGCCGTATCACTAGTTTGAATCCTCAAACCATGATACGGCGGCTTCGGGCTTCGATCCGAGAGGCTTACGTCTTCGTAAGCCTTCGGATCTACACTGCGATATTTTTGCGGCCGCTGGGAGGAGTTTGCGTCGTTTTCATGCGTCGGGATATGCAAATGAGTTTTTACGGCGATCCACGAAGATACGAGCGGTCTTCGCAATCGCTTTCGTCTATTTTTTTCTACGTACTGTTAGACCAGCTTTTTGCTGGTCTAACAGTGCGTAACCCATGTTAAGTATGGCCGTCGTTCCCGCGTCAAATTTAAAATATATATTTTTTCTTTTACGTAACTCGTTCGGGAATAGGAATGTCCGTAAACGACGCTACTCAAGAAAAAATGACGTAACGACGTGATTTCGCGCAATGCACGGCGGGAAATTTGGGAACGGAGCATGCGCAGTTCGATCGCCGCGGGAACGCGCCTATTTTAAATGCTTCACGCCCCCTAATCGCGTATATGGATTGCGCCGGGAGAAATACACTACGCCGCCGTCGTTTACTGGACAAAATCTACCTGGATTCCACGTAGAGCCAGGTAAAATACGGCGGCGTAGTGTATTTGGGAAACGCTACGATAATCTAATTCTATCTGAATCTGGCCCTATGTGTGTGTAAAGGCAGGTGTCCCAATACTTTTGACAATATAGTGTACTTTAATCCCAGTTTGGGGGAAATAAATTGATTTGATAAATAGTGACAAGAATAAATGGTTTCCTAATCTCCCCTTCAGTAGGAGCAGTAACAAGGGAGAACTCAAGTGCTATTACCATGGAGAAACTAATAAACTAATAAACAATATTAAGACATTCTGAAGGGTTTATAGCGATCCCTTTAAATATCTATAGAATGTTAATGAACAAATATCCACTGAGTAGCTTTTTAAAATGTTGTCTGAAGTCAACAAAAAGTCAACAAAAAGAGTTAGCCATTGAGCATGAAACGGATAAAATAAGTACTTAACATGTCATCATTTATAATGATGGTTTATGGTGAAATTATGTTCTTTCCACTTCCAGATTATGGCTCCAACAGTGCTCATTCGCGCCCTTTCTATCCGTAATGCGTTCCGCGCTGGAGCGCATTACAGTGACCGCGCAATGATGTCATTGCGCGGCACCCTGTGCGTTCCACCGTGGAACGTGGAACTGCAGCGCACTTTGCGGTGCTTCATTCAAATTATCTGCCAATGCATTACAGCTGTCTGGTACCTGTCTCCTGCCTATAAAGGCATTCACCTAATTCACAGACAGCATTCAATTATGGTCAGCCGTAGCTCGGCCACGCTACTGATATTGGTGTCATCGCTCCCCATGCTGCAACACCGCTCCAGCCTGCAACTACTCCTTTAATGTTGTCCTGCAACAGAGAGCCATTGCTGGGGACAACCTTAAGGCCTTCCTTGCTGAACACCTTACACCACGGAATCCCTGCTTACTACACTGAAGCCTGCAAATGGATAAGTAGCTATTGTGTCACTTGTAGTGCCATAGGAAGATCTGCTGCTTGTGTTTTATCTAATGCAATTACTATTACTTATTATGCCTTGTGGATACCAACATACTATTTGGGATATAATATTGTGCTAAGGACTGTTTGCTAAGGAATGCCTTAAAAGGCCATCTACGTCCAAATTACCTAAGTTATATTGCTTCTCATATCCAACTATAATTACCTAAGCTATATTGCTTCTCGTATGCAACTATAATTATGTAAGCTATATTGCTTCTCATATGCAATTACAATTACCTAAGCTATATTGCTTCTCATATGCAACTACTATTACCTGAGTTACATTGCCTCTCATAGGCAACTACTAGTTGTCACTACAACTCCTATTTACTACGAGCTTGACATAAGTACAAATCGCTTATAGGCCTTGTCCTAAAATTATTAAAGATGTTCGCTCTAACTTTTATATGCTAAGGGTTGATGGTATTTTATACCAACTCCCTTAGTGGCCTAATACATCCCTATATGTTTAAAGTGATATGATGTAGAGAACCCCAAACTCCTGTTTGTGTGGAGTGATGCCTGGGGTCCCGTACTAATAATCACTTGCATATAGAGGTGTATTGGAATCTTGATCTTTAAAGTAAACAATATCATTTTAAGCGCTAAGCTCTGGTCGCATGTTGTAATGCGTCCATCCTTAGTAGCTCAACGCCTTTCTTTATGTGAGAGAGAGATGATGTAGAGATCCCCCAAACTCCTGTTTGTGTGGAGTGACACCTGGGGCCAATACTGAGTTCTCACATAAGGAAGCGCATTGAAGTCCTTGCTAACCGCAGTTGTGGTTCACTCCGTTCACCAGTGCTGTTACAAACATTCAGAAGTTCAGAAATCCTTCTGTAACCAATGCCATCAGAATGTTTTGCAACAATAATGTTGCGAAGGTCTTGATAGAGTACTTTGCTTTTACCCATAATGAGATGTTTTTTGTGTGATGCCATGGTAATGAAAGAAAGAACAATGCGCTAGAAATCAACTACTTGGGTATATAACAAACTAGTAGACAAATATACGTATATGCAACATAAATGATAACATATGATGATCTCATGTGGTGCCCGTGCTCAATAAAGACTCCTATGGACTGGTGCTCAGACTGGGTGCCCCACATAGTTGTGCAATCACCGCAATGTATGGACCAACTATCACTAGTGTGGTCTATTAGGCAATAGGCATGTGGGGTCACAGGTCACAGAGGCCGCTGCAGCACAACAGGCGGCACAACAGCTGGCCCAGCAGGAGATGTACCACCAAATCACAGATGCCACTGCAGCACAACAGGCAGCACAACAGGAGGCTGCTGCAGCACAACAGGCAGCACAACAGTTGGCCCAGAAGTAGACGTACCACCAAATCGCAAAGGCCACTGCAGCACAACAGGCAGCACAACAGGAGGCCACTGCAGCACAACAGTTGGCCCAGAAGTAGACGTACCACCAAATCGCAAAGGCCACTGCAGCACAACAGGCAGCACAACAGGAGGCCACTGCAGCACAACAGGCGGCCCAGCAGGAGATGAATAAGCAATTCGCAGAGGCTCTGGTAGAACTGAAAAATGGGTCCGCATCTCCTGGGCCAGTGGAAGCAAAGCTGGTACGTGCATTCTACCACCTACAGAAAATGACACCTGCCGATGATGTTGCGACTTTTGAGAGAGTTGCTGTCCACAAAAGATGGCCAAAAGAGCAGTGGGCGGGTCTGTTGGCCCCATTTCTAACAGGAGAACCCCAAAAGCTCTATTTTGATCTATAACCACATAAGGCCCAGGACTATGAGACCCTAAAGACAGAGATACTCACACACTTGGGTGTCACCATGGCAGTCCAGGCCCAGCGAGTGCATCAGTGGTCCTACTCCAGCAACAAGCCACCCCATTCACAAATGTTTGACCTGGTCCACCTCACCAAGAAGTGAAGCCAGAGACCTTGACAGGCCCTCAGATCGTGGAGCGTGTGATAATGGACCGGTATCTGCATGTACTTCCTGCTGCTCTGAGGAAGTAAGTCGGACAGGGTATCCCCAAAACTGCAGCCCAACTGGTGGACCTAGTGGAGAGGTACAGTGCTACTGAGGACTTGGTGAACCCATCTACACCCCACTTTGGTGTGTCAAGCGGTGCAAGATCTCCCAGCGGTTCTGGTAAGACTGTTCCGGGGTTCAAGAGCTTGGGAAAATTTGATAAGACTGTTGTTACAGCTAATGAAACTGTGGGTCCTAGACCTGGAGACTGGCCAAAAAAAACAGAAGGTCTTTGGGACCGTTAAGAGGACTAGGGGTAGAACATATGCAATGTTTTCATTGCCATGCATTAGGGCATATTGCTGAAACTGTCCTATAAATGATGAACATTTGCAGTGCATTTATGCTCATATTAAAAGATGCATTTCTCTGTTTGCACAGGTCGCATGTGCTGCATCATGTCAGAGGCGCATTGAAAAAGATGTGTGTTATTTCAGTGGATGGAAAACCACTGACAGCCCTGCTAGACTCTGGTAGTGTGGTGACCCTAGTAAGGAATGACTGTGGAAACCCCACAAAACGACACCCTAGTACTATTGGGGTAATTTGCATCCATGGGGACACTCGAGACTACCAGACAGCGGTAGTGGAGGTTGGTACCCCCTGGGGCAGTGTAACACATTCAGTGGGGGTGGTACATTCACTGCTTCATGAAGCTTTAGTACTGCTTTAGTAAAGTTACTGGTTTCCAAACCCTTCCGTAGGGTGGTGCTAGACCTGTTGCTATATATAGGTATATATATAGTGGTAGACCCATATATATATATATATATATAGTGTAGTGTAGACTACAGTACCTGCCGCAGAGAATGTGTTTTTAGCACGACAGCATCGTGCTGATTCTCGGCGACAGGGTGCCGACATCTCGCACTCGCTGGAATAGTAAAAGCACATTCCAGCGAGCGCGTCATAGAAGTGATGGGGATCTGACGTGGATTCCCGCCAATTCTACACGTGGGCGGCGTTTGATATGAATCCTGAGGGGGAACTCCCCGCCGGATTTTAAATAAAAATCCGGCATGGGTTCCCCCCTCAGGAGCATATCGGGCCCTTAGGTCTGTTATGGGCTGTAAGGAGACCCCCCTACGCCGAAAAAATGACATGGGGGTCCCCCCACAATCCATACCAGGCCCGTATCCAAAGCACGCCGGCCGGCCGGTCAGGAAGAGAGTGGGGGCGAGCGAGCGCCCCCCCCCGAGCCGTAACGGGCAGCATGCCCTCAACATGGGGGGGTCAGGTGCTCTGGGGCAGGGGGGCGCACCCATCCCAGAGCACCCTGTCCCCATGTTGATGAGGACAGGGCCCCTTCCCGACAACCCTGGCCGTTGGTTGTCGGGGTATGCGGGCGGGAGGCTTATCGGAATCTGGGAGCCCCCTTTAATAAGGGGGCCCCCAGATACCAGCCCCCCACCCTAAGTGAATGAGTATGGGGTACATCGTTCCCCTACCCATTCACCTGCAAGAAAAGTGTAAACACAAATAAACCACACAGGGTATTAAAATATTTTATTAGTTGGCCGCCGGGGGGGGGGGGGGAAGGTCACTTTTATAAAAGCCCCCCCCCCCCCCCCGTCGGGCTTCTTCCGACATCTTTGGCGGGTGGGTGGTTCTTCTCCGCTCTCCGGGGGTCTTCTCCGCTCTCCGAGGGTCTTCTCTGCTCTCCGGGGGGTCTTCTCCGCTCTCCGAGGGTCTTCTCCGCTCTCCGAGGGTCTTCTCCGCTCTCCGGGGGGTCTTCTCCGCTCTGTATATATACAGTGTATATATACAGTGCAGTCAGTGTAGAATATAAATATATATATATATAGTGCAGTGTACAAAGTGCATTGAAGTGGTTATGGGAAACCCTATGACAGAATTAAGAAAAATAACGGCATTGGGTTCCCCTCCAAATCCATACCAGGCCCTTGGGGTCTGGCATAGATGTTAAGGGGAACTCTGTGCAAAATAAAATGGCATGGGGTTCCAGCCAAAATCCATACCAGACCCAAGCAGGATGGGGGGGACAAGTGAGCGCCGCCCTCCTGAACCATACCAGGCCTCTTGCCCTCAACATGGGGAGGGTGCTTTTGAGTCCCCCAAAGCATCTTGTCTCCATGTTAAGGGGAGAGCCTCATCCCCACAACCCTTGTCAGGTGGTTGTGGGGGTCTGCAGATGGGGGGATTATCAGAATATGAAAGCCCTCTTTAACAAGGGGCCCCCCAGATCACACCCCACCCCCATGTGAACCCTGATGGGTTTTACTTCCTCTTTATTTCCCTGCAAAGGTAAAGCATAATGGGCTACTATGCGTCATATAGTAGCCCATTATGTTTCACTTACCTGAAACCGAAGCCTGCAATGTCCCCGTTGGCTGGAGGCACCCATCTTCAGCCCTCTTCCTTCCGGGGCCGTGGACTCCGGCTACGTGACTGGCCGAAGTCGCGTGATGTCACTCCTGTGCATGGGCGCAGAAGCCGCCAGTCACGACATGACCCCATCTAAAAATGGCCCAGCGTGCCCTTTCTTAAGTGCACATGCATCAAATACAATGGCGCATTCACAGAAAAAATCATCACACGAGGAATTTTAATTAAAAATTATAGGTTTAGGAGATATTTCCAGTACCTACAGGTAAGCCTTAATTTATGCTTACCTGTAAGTGAAAGTAGTTCTACAGGGTGTAAAACCACTTTGACCTTGCCAATACCTTATATGGCCCTATGAACAGATTTAGCGAGAGCCAAACTAGCTGTCATTAGGATGGATTCCAGTGTTGTGTCAGCAATGTGGCTTACTACCCTTAAAAGAGCGGGCATCATTCATTGTGACTGACATGAATCTGCATCACTGGACAATGTGATCGATGGTGGATTTACATCATTGGGCATTTTCTGGAACAGCGGTGAAAAGAATTATCAGAAAAGCACAACTAAAGTTTCACCAACCAGTGGTCAGCAGGAAGGAATATCCTTAGAGATGCTAGGGATTTGTTCTTTCACTCCAGTCTGTCACTTACATTTGTAGTTTGCACACTCAGTGCATCTGAATTGGTAGATACAAAGTAGGCATGTGTATTTCGTTTTGTTCCGAATCGAAATTCGAACACATTTTTCATTATTCAGACATTAGGATGCATACGAATTCCCGAATTGCAATATTAATGAATTTACCGAATCCAAACGAACGTTTTCGATTCCGAATCGAAAACCCGCAGACGAAATTCGATCGGAATTCGAAAAAAGAAATGATATTCGAATTGAATTCGAAAAAAATTCTATGCAAAAAGAGACTATGGGCCAGATTCACGAACACTTGCGCTGGAGTATTTGGATATGCGCCGCGTAACTGTGATGATGCGCCGTCGTTTCTATGTGCCCGTACCCACCAAACTAGATGCGCCCAATAACGGGTCATTTGCGACCGGCGGAACGTTCCGACGCCAGAGTATCGTCAGCGTTTATTTTCGCTGGGCGCATCAGTCGCGCCCATTGATTTCCCCTGCAAATATGCAAATGAGGGAGATTTCCCAATTCACGAACGGATTAGCACCATACGCTGGCTACATGCGCCGCGCGTATCTGGTCCGTCCGGCGCAAAGTTATTTCTACAAAAGGCTGCTTTATCTTTACTCCAGACGGTCACAGGTCAGCAGGAGAGCAGCTACAGCAGCGTTACCGACGATAGGAGCTTGCTGAACAACAACACTTGCAAGGAGGACAACACCTCTGTGTGCCAACATGCCAGGAGCAATTGTGGTCCTAGAACTACTGATGGGTCCCCTGGAACCAAGAAGGCGGCCACGTGAGAGGATATACCGCACTCGTATGGACCTCTTTGGCATGGGGGATGAGGAGGTGTATCGCCTCTTCAGATTCAGCCCTGATGCAATACTTGAACTAACCACAACCCTGCAGGATGACATCACCAGCCCAACACACCGCTCACAAGCAGTGCAGCCACTGGTGAAGGTCCTGGCAACACTTAATTTCCTTGCCAGTGGATCATTCCAGCGTACAAGTGGAGTGGTGGCTGGGATGTCACAATCCTCCATAAGCAGATGTGTGCACCAGGTTGTCCCTGCAATCCTCAGACGCATGTCCAACCAGTTCATCAGACCCACCACTGAGGAGCTGCGGCAGAAGGCAATGACAGATTTCTACAGCATTGCCAGATTCCCACGCACTGTGGGGGCCATTGATTGCACACATGTGGCACTCCAGCCCCCCAGTGCCACAGAGCACATATACCGCAATCGGAAGCATTGGCATTCCATCAATGTACAGGTGATAGCTGATGCCCAACGCCTCATATGGCACGTCCGTGCCAAACACCCCGGGTCCAGCCATGACAGCTTCATATACCGTCAGAGCCCCATCCCAGCAGAATTTAACCAGAACATGTATGGGGACAGCTGGCTGGTTGGTGAGTGACATGGGAGTCAGGCATGACTATCCCCTCCCGTGATGCACAACAGAAATCGCACATGCATGACTAACATTCTCCTGTCTTTTCCCTTCCAGGTGACTCTGCATATGCACTGGGACCCCATCTCATGACTCCTTTCCGGAACCCCCAAACCAGAGGAGAGAGAAAATACAATGAAGCACACATCAAAACCCGTGCAGTGGTGGAGCAAACATTTGGGCTCCTGAAGTCCCGTTTCCGATGCCTGGATAAGTCTGGGGGGGCCCTATTGTATTCACCTACCTTCGTGTGTCAGATCATCGGTGCATGTTGCATACTACATAACTTTGCTATGAAAAAAGGCCTGCATATTGACATACGTGATGACCTGACCCCCGACCCACACAGTCCCCACCTGCCAGAGGACACCCAGTCTGCTGATGGAAGAGCAGTCAGGAGGGTCCTCGCCGTAGGCATCTTTGGACACTAAACCAAAACATTAATAACACAGACAGTGCACGCGTGTACACCACTGATGTCCCTAGATCACACACACCACATGCACATCGCATTGGATTAGCCCAAGTCCAGCATGTAGGAGTTGGGAGCAGTAACGCCAGCGTCAAGGCCCCAATGATGTCACTGTCCATTCACACACCTTTCACACGTCATTCATTCAGCCGTGGGGTTCACTTCACCACCACGGCCGAGGGTGACACCCCTTACTTTCAGGAGTGCCACCCCCTCACATTCACACACCATTCACACTGTCCCCTGCACTCCTGACCGTGTGCAGTACAAAAATAAATTAATAATATCATATCCTGATAATTAAAAGAAACAAAATCTCAAAACCTGAGAAAACTAAAAAATAAACTCATGACCTGAGTATGTCCAAAACAAAAATATAAAACCCCCAAAAAAAAAAAAGGCCTCATCGGGGATGCCGGGGGCTTCTTCTGGGGGCCCCTCTCTGACTCCGCAGCTGCCTGGATGGAGTGGGTGGGGGTGGGGGGGCATCTGGAGGTGGCTGATCCCCAGGTGGGCCACTCCTGGCAGGTGTGGCCTGCGTGCCCTCCAAGGCCCTGGCTATCCGTCCAAGGTAGGAGTTGGTCTGGGCCTGCATCCGGAGCTGACGGGTGACCTGGTAGTGCTGGGCCCGCCGACTCAGCCTCCCCTGGTCCCGGATGGCAGCACTGTTGGCCTGGACGGCTGCAGTAAGGTGCCGGATATCCCCCTGCACCTCCCCCAAAGTGGTGACCACTGCAGCGCAGTTGCAGCTTACATCCTGCACTGCGTTGCTGAGGTTGGCAACGGAGCCCAGGCTGTCAGACACTTTCTCCAAGTGCACAGCTATGGCCCCCATCTGTTCCGTCTGCCTGGCGTGATCCCTCGCCAACTGGTCCTGTATACCATCAGACACCCCCCTGGTCTTCTGGGTCGCCTTCCTGGGGCCAGAAGATGGTTGTCCTCTGGTGGAAGGAGTCGCCCTTAAGGGGCTTCCAAGGATGGGGGAGGGGACGACAGACGGCCCAGGAGAAGGGGAGGAGACAGACAACACTAATGAAAAGTCCTGCTCTGCCACAGCAGGATCCTCCACAACCACCTCGGCAGGTGTGGTGTGGCCACTCTCCTCCTCCACAACCTCTTCACCACCCAGTGGCTCGGGCACACGATGGCGTGGGGGGGATGGGGTGGAATGCACGCTGACAGATGATGGCCCAGCTCCGTCATCTGTGGATGACACAAAGCAGACACATGTTGGTGATCCCACACACTTGGCACATGTACCCTCCCCCCCCCCCAAATGCAAAACAACAAATAGGGGATTATAAAACACTTACCTGTCCTTGTGCCTTCCTCCACGGAGTCATAGCCTGCGACCCCCTCCACCTGCTCCCTCTCCAGGCAGCGAGCAACCACCTCCTCCTCTGCGGTTAGGGTGACAGGACATGGGGGACCACCACCTGTGCCCCTCTCATACCTCCTGATGGAGGCCACCTTGTCCCTCACCTTGCGCCGCAGGTCATTAATTTTTTTTTGTATGTCCCCAGCAGTCCGGGTGGAGTAGCCCAGGACATTGACCCTGGCAGCAATCGACTCCAGGATGCCCTGCTTCCTCTCCCGGCTGGTCTTCCGGCTTTTTTTGCCATGGAGAAATTCATTATCCGTCTCCATTGCCGAAATGATCACTGAGACCTCCTGTGAATTAAAGTTGAGGTTCCTCCTCTCTCTGGGGGTAGCGGGAGCAGCCATCACAGCACAAAAGTATCTTCCCTGGGGTGGGGGGAAGCGGAAATACTTTTGCGCCGGAATGGCGTTTCCGCCAGCGCTTTTAAGCTCCCAGCGGAACGCATTGCGCTGACGTTTCCCAGGAAGTGGTGCCGACGGAAGTTGTGAGCATGCGCACAAGGGGGGCGAGTGGAGCCGCACTCACTGCGCATGCTCCGTGGATGATGCGCTGAACGTAAGCCTCTGCGCTGGGCTCCGCCCATCATTTACATATGATCACACCCACTTCCACTTGCGTCGAGTTACGCCAGCGCATTATCGTTACTCTGGCGCAAGTTTACGCGCAACTGCTATGTGAATTACAGGACTTGCGCTGAAAGGGTCTTCAGAGTAACGTAAATGAGAAGCGTTACTCCAGAGGAAAGATACTCTCATCTACCTGAATCTGGCCCTATTTGTTTTCTAATCCGGTCGAAATTCCGAAAACAAATTCAAAACATGTAACGAACCTAACTTAACTAAATTAATTAAATGACGAATTAAAACGAAACAAAACACATTTTTCACTTTTGCACATGCCTAATACAAAGAGAAATATTGAGACAGCAGAATATACTGTAGGCACAGGCATAAAGTAAATGAATGCAAATGACGATGTGGGGTTTAAAAAAAAAAAAAAACAGGAAGAACTGATACTTAAAGTAGAACTATAGTCAAAAAGTTTTTTGTTTTTTTGTTTTGTATAGAGCAAGGAAAGGTTATAACCCCTATCAGATATTTTTTTTTCACCATCTGCATGATTGCTGAGATTTCCCTTCACTTCCTGTCCCATAGCCAAACAGGAAGTGAGAGAAAATCCCTGCAAATTAAGGAGATTCCTTGGGTATCCCCAGTTCACCAGAACTAGTGTCCCTATTGGAAGATGTTCCCACTATTACTATTAGCGATAAAAACTGACAGGTGGTTCTAATCCCTCTCCACTCTATCAAAAAAAAAAAAAAGGTTTGCCTTTAGTTGTACTTTAAAACATATGCAGTATGTAACCTTTCAGAAACCTAAATGCAGTGAAGTAATTCAGACAATTCATAAATAGTAAAACAATAGCAGAAATTCTCTCATCTTCAGTTAAAGATGGAGTAGAGTTATTATTGCAGCTTCAGTTCAATCTAGGAAGCACTTTAACCTATGGAAACATCAGACATTTCTGAAAGTAACAATCTTCAAGACAGATTTCTAGGCTCATCCACAGACAATGCCCTAGACAAAGTTCTAATGTGGTATGTTTTGCTCACCCACATATTTGAGACTTATAAAGGGATGGGGTTCCCCGGCTTCATTTTTTTTCCCGTCCAAATGATAGTGATAATATATTGCGCTAACTAAAATAAAATCAATAAGGTCAGGCAAATAACCGTCCAAATAACAGATCCAGAACAAGGAATGGGAGCATAGGGTAAGGCCAGAGGTCACAGCTATAAAAACATCCACATACATTAATACCTATAAACTGTCATAATTAATAACATAATTAATAACATAGAAACAAAGGGCCAGATTCACATACACTTAATATTGCACTGCGTAATTGAAATACTCTACGCTGCCGTATTTTACCAGGCTCTACACCAAATTCTGGTAGATTTTTGCCCGTACGCTACGGCGGCGTAGTCTATTTCTCGCCGCGTAATCAAAATACGAGATTAGGGGGCGTGAAGCATTTAAATTAAGCGCGTCCACGCGGCGATCGAACTGCGCATGCTCCGTTCAGAAATTTCCCGCCGTGCATTGCGCGAAATCACGTCGTTACGTCATTCGTTGTTTGAGTAGTGTCGTTTACGAACATTCCTATTCCCGGACGACTTAAGTAAAAAAAAATAAAAGACGTCGGAAAACGTAGAAATTCGACATGGGAACGACGGCCATACTTAACATGGGCTGTCTAATATTAGAGCAGCAAAAAGCTGGTATAGTGTTACGCAAAAAAAAGATGACTAAAGGTGCCGTAAGAGATTGCGAATGAAGATCGTAATTTCGGGGATCGCCGGCAAAAGCTCATTTGCATACCCAGATGCGGAAAACGACGAGAAGTCCACCCAGTGGCCGCAATTTTATTGCAGCGTAGATCCGAAGGCGTATGAACACGTAATCCAGTCGAATTGAAGCCCGCAGCCAGACATGGTTTGAGGTTTTCAACTAGCTAGAAAACGCGCGTAATTGGAAATTACTCCAGTCTAACACCAGTTAGACAGGCGTAATGGCTCTCTGAATCTGGGCCAAAGTTCCATGCAAACCAATACCTATTAAAAATATGTAATACAACCCACTCCTTGATTTACAAGGAATTTAGGTCAAAGGTCAGAAACGATCTTTAGGCTAGCGCACAGGCAAAGCTTTAAAAATAGATGTTGTACACTGACTAATGCTAACTATAATATTCTTAAATATAATTATAATTATATTGTTAATAAAATAAACCATGCATTAAACTTAATAACGTGTTGCCTCTTTTAACCAAGTCAATCACATAATCCATTATTAGAGATAGTAACATGCATTGTACCAGCTTTTTGCGCTTCTGACTCAATGTTTTCACTGTTATCTGAAACAAAAGAGCAACACTCACTGATGATTAAGTCAAATACTGTACCCCACCTTTTGGCAGCAATAATAACAATAATAACATGTAGAGCAGCTCTGCTCTGTTTTGTAGTATTTCTAATCTCATTTGCCTAACTTCTTCTGCAAGAGTATCAATACTATTATTATTTTTTTTAAAGCATATTCATTAATTATAAACATTCTCTGTATCATATTCACTGCTCGAGCCACACCATACTGAGGAAGATTGCAAGACAAACCGTATAGAAATGGGAATTAAATTGTGCATCAAGATGATGAATCACACAGTTAAATACTTCAAAAAGCTTTCTTACAATGTTTAAAAATGTAACCAACATAGGGCCAGATTCAGGAACAGTTACGCTGGCGGATCGAGTGATCCGCCAGCCTAACTGTGACTTTGAGCCGGCGTTTCTGTTTTCTGTAACCAGAAAACAAGAAACGCCGGGTTGAAGTTCCGATGCGAGCAGCGTAACTGAGTTTCGCCATCGCATCGTTACTTCAACTTAAAAATGGCGCCGGGGGCGTTCCCGCCGATTTACGCTCAAAAAATATGTTAATGAGCGGAAATCGGCAATTCACGATCGAAATCCGGCGCGACGCAATGACGATACGACGTTTCCGGACGGGATACGCGGCGCATAGATATACCTACATGGGGTTGGAGTATCCTATGTTAGGTATAGGCGTCGTCATCGCGTCGGGAAAAAAAAAAAAACGTTGCTTGCGTAAAACGGTCATGAATGGGAATGTGACGTCATTGACGTTCATTCACAGATTTTGGAGCATGCGCACGGGGATGTTTTGACACTCGACGCATGCGCAGTACGTTGGCGGCGGGATCGCGTGTAGTTAGCATACTACACGCCCCGTACCCGCTAAATTTGAATTTCGCCGGCTCATTTGTGAAGCGCTGCCGCAACTTTAGGAGCAAGTGCTTCGTGAATGACAGCACTTGCTCCTAAAATTTCGGCAGCGCAGAGGCGCATGCGCGTGAACTCCGGGATGGCTGACTGAGCACGGAGCTCCGCAACACCCCAGCCCCACGATCCTTCTAGCGGGCACAGCTTCCCGGTTTTAGTCCCAACTCCTCAGCACGCTCCCTGGGGACACGTCGGAGCACCCTCCTGGATGGCTGGTCCGGCCGCAAGACGCGATTTAGAGCCGGAGTTCAACAAACTCGGCGGGGACACGAGATCCAAGATGGCCGCGGCTGCAGCTCCCGCACAGCTTCTCGTATCCACGGGGGAGAGGAGGCAGGAGACAAGGCAAGTGCTCACTCCCGCTACCCTCACTTATGCCCAGGCAGCCCAAAGCTCCATCCACATGCTGGCTGCCCCTTCTCCGGCATCCACAGAATCCCTGCTGGGCACAGTGGAAGGATATGCCATGTCCCCACTAGGCCCCACTCTCCCCTCCACGCCTGCTACACCAGCTTTGGATCATGTCAGTCATGCTCAATGCCCATCACAAGATGACATGTTTCTCAAATTTACTGCGCTGCTGGAAAGGGGCTTAGCAAATACAGCTGCCCAGATTGCTAGGGAGATGAAAGCGGATTTTGCAAACTTGGGATCCAGGATGGAAGCAATAGAGTGCAAGCTGGATACGACGGTCGCTCACACTAACCAGAATGCTGCTCATATCCAGTCCCTTCAGGACCAGCTGGACACAGCCCTTTCCAAGATAGATGAACTCGAAAACAGGTCCAGGAGGTACAACTTCAGGGTTAGGGGCCTCCCGGAATCTGTCACGGACATCCCTGAAGCGGTCCAGGATCTCATTAAGGGACTTATCCCAGATATCCAGCCGCATCGCCTTGAATTGGATCGGGCCCATAGAGCTCTGGGCCCCCCCAGGAAGGATGGATCGCCGAGAGACATTGTTGTTAAGCCTCATTTCTACGCCACTAAGGAAGCGGTCATGAAACAATCTCGGTCCTCACAGCACATCACATGCAGAGGTCACCAAGTGCAGATTTTTGCCGACTTGTCTCCATTTACCATCCAAAGAAGGAGATCTTTAAAACCAATACTCACTGTACTCTCCAAACAGGACATCAGGTACCATTGGTCTTTCCCCTTTGCGGTTAAATTCTCTCTCCAGGGCAGAACCTATGCCTTTTCCAGTCTCCAGGAAGGGGAGAGACTCTTGCTACATTTGAAACTGATCTCCCTGGAAGCACCGATGGAAGTCTCCGGGGGTTCTGCGGGCTCCTCCAAGCGCCCCCCCCCCCCCATCAGCCCGATCTCTCCATCTTGGAATACCGGGAAGCCTAAGAAGTCTAAAGAAGGGAGGTCCTTCGGGAACGGATGATCCATTCTTCTGGCCTCGTGACAGGTTTTTTTTTTTCTCTAGGGTGGTCCGCCCTGGGACTTTGGGCTCTAAAGGGGACTGTGACCTTTAGGGTGCCCTTTAGTCTGATCTTCACCAGGTGTAGAGACTTGAGCTAACCAAAATTTCAGTTTATGTTTTTTTTTTTTTTTTCTTTTTTCTGTTTACAGTTCTAGGATGCTGTGTTACTTTACTGGTTATTTACCGAGATTCAGCAAGGGGCTGGGGTGTTACCCTTGCGCCTCCACCCTTCCCACTCAGGCGGTTTTCCGTTTTTGTGGGACGGGTAGTCGATCCTCTTAGTAGGGTCTTCGACTTGTTTCTCTCGGGGCCCGAACTGGTTTTCTGGTCGAGGTCTCTGAATATTCCTAACCGAATGTTTATTTTCTTGTGTCTGTCTTCTTGTTTATTCCTTTGCCTTTTCTTTCTCTTCTTTCGAGCCGGTCTGCGGATGCCACGTATCCGGGGGAGACATCCCTGGGTCACCTGTTTCCAGTGCCTGTCGCCCACAGCCTTCTTGAGAAGACGTCTAATGGTGAGTGAAGTTATTCTTATCAGCTGTCCGCCCCTCTGTCCTAATGCCTGACCCTGACTTGCCTGGAGGTATTCTTCGGATAGCCTCTCATAACGCACAAGGGCTAAATTCCCCTAAGAAAAGGAGACTAGCATTTAACCACTACCGTTCTATGAAGTTTGATGTTGTCCTGCTTCAAGAGACTCATTTCCCAATTCGGTACAGTCCCAAATTCCTTCACTCTCACTTCCCAACCTTTTATATGGCGAACTCTGAAAATAAAACCAAGGGGGTAGCGATCCTTTTCTCTAAGAACACCAAATTTCAACACGTAGCCACACACAAAGACCCGGAGGATCGGTATATCCTTGTGAAGGGCCTGATTGAGGGGATCCAATATTCTTTCATCTCCTATTATACGCCCAACAAGGGTCAAGCGCCCTTCTTCCAGACCCTTCTCGGGACCCTTCTTCCGTTGGTCGAGGGTAAGCTTATCCTAGGCGGGGACTCGAACACTGCTTTTGACCAGGGCCTAGACAGGTCTAGACCCTTAGGGTCACAACTCTTACGCCCCACTAGGGTCAGTCTGAAGATAGCTAAGTCGCTTCACTCTCAAGGTTTGATCGACATATGGAGAGAATTAAACCCCAATACAAGAGACTACACCCATTATTCTGCCCCACACAAACTTTACGCTAGAATTGACCACATCTTTGTTCCTCCCGGCCTCATCCCTTCCATCTCCAGGGCATCTATTGCTGACTGCTCTTGGTCGGACCACTCAATAGTTCACCTTCACTTGCAAAATTCCCTTTTTAATACATTCAGGACTCATTGGCGACTCAATGAATCTTTTCTAAGCGACCCCTCTAATGTAGCTGAGATAGGGAGCTCCTTACGGGAATATTTTCTCCTAAATAATGTAGAGAATATTTCACCAGAAGTTCTGTGGGCGGCCCACAAGGTCGCGATCAGGGGTAAATTGATTGAACTTGCCACTCGTGTCAAGAGGGAAAGGTTAATAGACATCAAAAAGTTAGAGAATACATTTTTCACCTTAAAGGTACAACACAAACAATCCCCCTCCAAGGCCCTCCTAGATCAAATAGATGCCACTAGATTAGAACTTAATTTAGCTCTCACAGTAAAGGCAGAGAAGGAACTTCGCTGGAGTGCGGCGAAATTTTATTGTCGCAGAGACAGGATTGGTTCCATGTTGGCCTCCAAATTGTCTCCGCGCTTTCACTCCCACTCTTTTCCCAAGGTCCGAATTACAGACCACACCTTATCAGCTAACCCAAAAAAAATTATGCTAGCATTTCAAGAGTTCTACTCAAAGCTATATAGTTCAGATCAGGTGGGCAGAGACCTGGGTTCTTCTCCCTTCCTCCGGGATCTTCCTATCCCAGCCCTTACCCCTTCTCATAGGGAGGTTATGGAAGCAGATTTTTCGACCGAGGAAATAGTGGAGGTCATTAAAAACCTAAAGACCGGCTCCGCTCCGGGGCCAGATGGCCTTTCAGCACCCTACTATAAATCATTCTCCGAGATCCTGGCCCCTTATATGGCCAGGTTTTTTAATGCAAAATTCAAAGGTGCCCCGCTGGATCCTCATCTTAACACTGCTTTCATCACAGTAATCCCGAAACCTAACAAGAACCCGGAGGAAGTAGAGAACTATAGACCCATCTCTCTCATAAACAACGATCTTAAGATCCTGACTAAGATCTTGGCAAACAGACTGGCCTCCTTTATAGGTAGATATATACACAAGGATCAGGTGGGCTTCATACCGGGCCGTCAAGGCCCCGACCAGATTAGGAGGGCCATTGATATTATCTCCCTTTTGCAGTCGAACTGGACAAACGGCCCTACTCAGAAAGGTATGCTCATGTCCCTCGATCTGCACAAGGCTTTTGACTCCATTGAATGGCCCTACCTGTTTTCCCTTCTGGAAAGTTGGGGGTTTGGCAGTAAGTTCTTAGGGGTCCTACACGCTCTATACTCAACACCTAGGGCAATGATTCGTTTCCAGGGACATTACTCCCCCTCATTTGGTATATTTAGGGGCACTAGGCAGGGGTGTCCTCTTTCTCCCCTAATCTTCGCGATTGCTATCGAAACGCTGGCAATAGCGATTAGGTCCAATCCAGACATTTTGGGAGTATCATGTGGCTCTCAAACCCATAAATGCGGCCTTTTTGCCGATGATATGTTGTTGTTCCTGACCTCCCCCATCACCTCCCTTCCCAACCTTTTTAAAGTTTTAAAGGATTTCTCCTCAATTTCGGGTCTCAAGGTCAACTTCAATAAATCTTGCGCACTTAACATCTCCCTACCTCTTGACACAGTGGCAACAATTAAAAGTTCCTTCCCTTTCCTATGGAGGGATAATCGCCTAGAATACTTGGGTATTAATCTCACCCCAAAAATAGAACTTCTATACTCTGCGAACTTTCCTCCGACTTATAAGAAATTAGAAGCTGATTTAAAGATTTGGGCTAAGGGCAATCTTTCATGGCTAGGTAGGATTCATTCCATCAAGATGACCCTGCTCCCCCGACTGTTATATTTATTTAGAGCACTCCCAATTAATATCAGGAAGGATCATCTCATGTCCATGCAAAGGAAGGTAAACATGTTTGTTTGGGGTAGGACGGGTTGTAGATTTTCTAGCTCTATCCTCCTCAGGCCCAAGAGGAGAGGGGGTTTAGGCCTCCCTTGGCTTTTTGGGTACTTCCAGGCAGCTCGTCTTTCTCAGCTCTCTGCGGTATACTCCAAGTACGAGAAACCGGACTGGGTTAACATCGAGAGACAAGCAGCCCCTTCCTACACCCTAGACTATTTGCTTTGGATCCCCCCTAGAGATCGTCCCCTGTCCTTTCACCCACCCTTTCTCAGTCTCTCTCTCTTTGGGACAAGATGCGATCCATCCCTAATTTGACTTCTGAAATTCATCCCCTAGCGCACATCTTCAAAAATAGTGACTTTGTCCCGGGACTGGATATCACAGCTTTTAGATGGTGGCTGGACAAGGGACTGTACCGAATTGGGCACTTTTTCCTGGCGACTGGTCCCATTACCTTAAAATATTGCAAACAAAAGCTTGAGCTCCCGCCGTCGGAACTCTTCAGGTTTGGGCAGATACATCACTTCCTCCATAAAATTTGGAAGGGGAAACCCGTTCCGCCCCGTATTACGCCTTACGAGCAATGGTGCGGGGAGGCTGTGGATCAGAGGGGCGGAATTTCTGTTATTTATCACTCTCTTTCATGTCAGGACGGTAAGACGTCTTATATGACTGCTTGGGAAGCTGACTTCCAATTCCAATGGAGTGAGGAATCTTGGTCACTGGCATACTCTAAGGCTTACAAGGGAATCCAAAACGCCTCCTTGATAGAGGCTAACTTAAAGGTTCTCACGAGATGGTACTATACCCCCGTGAAATTATCTCGCATGTTCCCTTCGGCCAACCCCTTGTGTTTTAGAGGATGCGACATCATTGGCTCCATGTCTCATATATGGTGGGAATGCCCTAAAATCCGACAGTACTGGAAAAAGGTGTTCAATTTAATTTTCAAGGTTACCGGCCTTCAACTTCCTAGATCCCCTGAGGTCACCCTCCTTAACGCCTTTATCCCCAATACTACAAAATCCACACGGTCCTTGATACACTTTATCCTCTTAGGGGCCAAGGCCACTATGGCTAAGGCTTGGAAGCAGCCCTCAGTCCCTTTCTCGGCTGTGGCACGCAAAATTTCCTGGATTATGTCCCAGGAGAAGGTGGCAAGTGTCCTACTTGACTCCAAAGCCCATTTTGAATCTGTCTGGGAACCGTGGGCACTGTACGTTGGTATCTCTTTGATTCCAGGAGTTACAGTAGCAAGATCAAGCTAATTAGTTGCTCTTCCGGATGTGGTCCCATAGACTGGCTCTTTATCCTCTTCTTTTCTCTCTTCTACTTTCCTCTTCCTTCTCTTCTATGTCCCCTTTATTGTGGATATCCAAGTCCACTCTATACACTTCCTTGTTGAAGGGTTACACCTGCTTCCTCTCTTTTGGTACGTTGTCTCTAGTATTTGTAAGAAACTTGGGAGATGTCAGGCTCTAATGTCTTAGGTGATGTTTTGTTGCCCCCCGGGGTCTTCGGGGGTCTCACTCCGGCATAGGAGAGCTCCCATTTGGGATGCTGAAGTGGGCCCTCCGTACCCCGGATCTGGGACTTGTTTTATTTTATTTTCTTTTAGGTTTTGTTTCGACATTTGTCCTTTTGAAGTAGAAGGGGTTTTTGCCCTATCTCTTATTTCCCACTGAATCCTGTGCAGCTCTGTTTTCCGGTCCTTTTGTTCACTTATTGTTTCTGCAGGGTTTCACGACTGGAAAAACTTTATTACACGTTGTACCTTGTATCTTCCGCATGTAACTCGATTGTAATGTCTATTGTTTGCTCTATCTTGATAATACTCAATAAAAATTTTGAAAGGAAAATTTCGGCAGCGCAACGCAAATGAGAAGCGTTACTCCAGAGCAAAGATGCTCTGGACTACCTGAATCTGGCCCATAATGTGTGAATAAAAACCCAGATTCATAAAGCAATTACGCCTGTCTAAGTGGTGTTAGACAGGAGTAATTTCAAATTTTGCGCGCCGTATCACTAGTTTGAATCCTCAAACCATGATACGGCGGCTTCGGGCTTCGATCCGAGAGGCTTACGTCTTCGTAAACCTTCGGATCTACGATGCGATATATTTGCGGCCGCTGGGAGGAGTTTGCGTCGTTTTGATGCGTCGGGATATGCAAATGTGTTTTTACGGCGATCCACGAAGATACGAGCGGTCTTCGCAATCGCTTACGTCTGTTTTTTTTTACGTACTGTTACCCATGTTAAGTATGGCCGTCGTTCCCGCGTCGATTTTAATTAATTATTTTTTATTTTTTTACGTAACTCGTTCGGGAATAGAAATGTCCGTAAACGACGCTACTCAAACAACGAATGACGTAACAACGTGATTTCGCGCAATGCACGGTGGGAAATTTGCGAACGGAGCATGCGCAGTTCGATCGCCGCGGGAACACGCCTATTTTAAATCCTTCACGCCCCCTACTCGTCTATATGGATTGGGATGGGAGAAATACACTACGTCGCCGTCGTTTACTGGACAAAATCTACCTGGATTCCACGTAGAGCCAGGTAAGAAACGGCGGCGTAGTGTATTTCTGATACGCTACGAGAATCCAATTCTCTCTGAATCTGGGCCCTTATGTTCACATAACTTGTATGTCCAAGGGCCAATACATCAGAATTTTATCGCATAACAGTGAGTCGTTGCAATTTCGTTTTTGTGGGATTGCCCATTGACCATGGGTGATGTCATAAGTAAAATAAGAGCTAAAAATCTACAAAGACATAATTTAAACACATAGGCCCAGATTCACGTACATCTGCGCATTATTGGACCGGCGTAGCGCACCGCCTTTACGTTAGACTTGCGCAATTTTGCCGCGTAATCACCCTATTCTCGTAGCTTTTGCGCAGGAAATTGCGCATACATAACGTTTTTCCAGAGGCGTAAGGAGGAGTAATACAAATTGGGAAGGACGTGGGCGTGTTACTTTGAAATGAGCCGTGACCCCATGCAAATGAAGGGCCGGCCGGCTCGCGCATGCGCGCTTGAAGGAGACCATGGTCAGCTCCGCTGTGCGCATGCTCACAACTCGGGAGCTGCGCAATCAGTGAAATTGGAAATGGACTAGGGCAACTTTGTGAACTACGCAGACAGCATAAATAGACATACACAAATGCACTTCCTTTGCAAAAGTACATCCCTTTGTATCCCTCCCTATACAGCAAGGTGCTTTTGTTTGTTTGTGACGTGTCTTTGAGATATTTGGGGACTGTTTTGCAGAGTGATTTTTGTCTTTTATGTGTTTTCTTTGTTGTTATTTTGTTTAAATTATATTTTTGCTGGGCATTTTTTTTTTTTTGCTCGTCATTTATTTAATTTTTTTGGTTCTGTTTGTGTATGATTTTGAAATGTGGGGGTGATATTCCTGCGGGAAAAGGGGTGTCACCCTCATTTGTGGTGGAGAAGTGATCCCCAGGTCTGTGTGAATGGTGTATGAATGTACAGTGACATAATTGGAGCCGTGGCATGGCGTTGCAGCTCACAAGTCCTGCATGGTGGACTGGTGCCAATCCAATGTGATGAGGATGTGGGGTGTGTGTGCTAGGGACCACAGTGGTGTGCATGCATGCATTCTCATTGTGCCATGATTAATGTGTGTGTTTAACGTGCAAAGATGCATAATGTGAGCTGGCATGAGATGGGGTCATGAGATGGGGTACCAGTGCATATGCAGAGTCACCTTGAAGGGAAAATACAGGAGGATGTTAGTCATGCATGTGCCACTTGTGAGGTGTGCATCACGGGAGGGGATAGTCATGCCTGCCACCCATGTCACTCTCCAACCAGCCAGCTGTCCCCATACATGTTCTGTTCGAAATCTGTAGGGATGGGGCTCTGATTGTATATGTAGCTGTCATGGGTGTCATGGGTGGTGCCATGTGTTGGGCTGCTGATGTCCTCCTGCAAGGTTGTGGTAATTCCAGGATGGCATGAGGGGTGAATCTGAAGATGCGAGACACCTCAGAATCACTCATGCCAAAGATGTCTATGCGTGTGTGATATATCAAGTGAAGAGTGAGGGGCTTGTATCAGATAAGAATATTGTATTAGATTAGATTAAATTGTAAATTTTATATAAGCAAATAAAAAAAAAAAAAAAAACATCTCCCGTGCCCTCCTTAGTGCCATCCTCCGTGCCCTCCTCCTTCTTTGTTCATCTAAAGTCAGTAGTATAGCTATGTGCGACGATGCCCCTGGCATGTTGGCATACAGATTGTTGAGCAACACGTGTGACTGCTGAACTCCTCACTAACAGTGTTGCTTTATCTGACAAGTAGACTTTTTTTCTTTTTTTAGACCAGCTTTTATCAGCTCTAATTTTAGACAGGACATTTTGCTGTTGCGCACACTGCGTCACCTGCGCTGCCCCAACGTTGTTTTGTGGATCCCCGTAAGTCCCTCATTAGCATATTTGACTAGCAAATCAATGGTGTGTCTATCGCACTTTTGCGCGGACGGATGCGCCAGTCTAACGAAATTACGCGGGACAAAAAAAAGACGATTTTTTGCGTATCTCGTTCTGGGGATGCCGCGCAACGAAACGCACGCGCACATTTAGACTTACGCACGCGCATCTCCTGTTGCGCAGGCGTAATCGCTCTGTGAATCTGGGCCATAATTCATTGAAAAAGAGGAAAAGATTCACCTCTGCCTTCCGGAAAGGGAGGTTTAATGGTGCTCTTTGGATTTCGGGGACAACAGTCTGGGGATTTTTTCAGGCGGAGGTGAATAGATTTGTATTATTTTAGTTATATTGTTTTTTTTTTTTAATTCTTGTCTTTCTTTAGGGAGAATAGGGCTTTGCAATGTTGCTACTTTTCGTTTTTTTGTTTTTTTAATCAATTGATCCAGAAGAAGCAGGAAATGCTGCAAAGCGATTCAACTCATTTGCGTCAACTCGCTGTTATGTGATACAATTCTGTCTGATGTATTGACCCTTGGACATACAAGTTATGTGAACTTAAGATTTTTTATTCATACATAATGTGTGTTACATTTTTAAACATTGTAATGAAGCTTTTTGAAGTTTTTAACTGTGTGATTTACTGTCCTGAGGCACAATTTAAACTCCCATTTTTATATGGTTCATCTTGCAATATATAAAATGGAAAATGATTGTTAATTTCACTCCACCTGAATTTTTGCATACTGAGGAAGAATAATCATGGACGATCTGGGGGTCGTTTACTATAGTGCCAATATGCGATCCCGCTGCACATGAAAATAGCGCTCAACTAAGCCAATTAAGACTTCAACTTGGTGGACATGCAAATTTCACACTATTGGAGAACATGCTTGTCAAATCTGCATGTGCGGGAATAGTTGACTTGTATGAAAGTTTTTTGCCATAAAAAGTGTATGGGGACCTGGGTACTGCCCCATACTCTGCAATACCCTGCCAATACTCTGCAATAATCTGCAATACCCTGCCAATACTCTGCAATACCCTGCCAATACTCCGCAATAATCTGCAATACCCTGCCAATACTCTGCAATACCCTGCCAATACTCTGCAATACCCTGCCAATACTCTGCAATACCCTGCAATACCCTGCCAATACTCCGCAATACTCTGCCAATACCCTGCAATACTCTGCCAATACTCTGCCAATACCCTGCCAATACTCTGCAATACCCTGTCAATACTCCGCAATACACTGCAATACCCTGCAATACTCCGCAATACCCTGCAATACCCTGCCAATACTCTGAAATACCCTGCCAATACTCTGTAATACCCTGCCAATACTCTGCAATACCCTGCCAATACTCTGCAATACCCTGCCAATACTCCGCAATACCCTGACAATACTCCGAAATACCCTGCCAATACTCCGCAATACCCTGCCAATACTCCGCAATACCCTGCCAATACTCTGCAATACCCTGCCAATACTCCGCAATACCCTGCAATATCTGCAATACTCTAACACTCTGCTATACCCCACAATACGTCTCCCCTTCCAGCCACCCTCTGGTGCTTCTACCAACTCACCACTATGATCAAAGCCAGGATAATTTTTTTATTTTATTTCAGGCTTCCAAGCCTAGAGGTGAGATGTGGGGTCTTATTAACCTCACATCTCACTGTAAAGAGGCCCTGTCATGCTATATTCCTATTACAAGGGATGTTTACATTCCTTATAATAGGAATAAAAGTGATCAAAAAAAAAAAAGTGTCAAACTAAAATAAATAAAGTAAAATGAACAATACATTTGTTATTTTTTTTTTTAAAGCGCCCCTGTCCCCGTGTGCTCGCATGCAGAAGCGAACACATATGTAAATCCCACCGACATATGAAAACGGTGTTCAAGCTACACATGTGAGGTATCGATGTGAACGTTAGAGCGAGAGCAATCATTTTGGCCCTAGACCTTCTCTGTAACTCAAAACATGTAACCAATAAAAAAAAATTAAAACGTCGCCTATGGGGATTTTTAAGTACCGAAGTTTGGCGCCATTCCACAAGCGTGTGCAATTTTGAAGCGTGACATGTTAGGTATCTATTTACTCTGCATAACTTCATCTTTCATATTATGCAAAAACATTGGGCTAACTTTACTGTTTTTTTTTTTTAAGCACAAAACATCTTTTTTTAAAACGCATTCGAAAAATTGCTGCGCAAATACCGTGCGAGATAAAAAGTTGTAATGACCGCCATTATATTCTATAGGGTCTTTGCTAAAAAAGAATATATATATATATATATATAGGCCCAGATTCACAGAGCGATTACGCCTGCGCAACAGGAGATGCGCGTGCGTAAGTCTAAATGTGCGCGTGCGTTTCGTTGCGCGGCATCCCCAGAACGAGATAAGCAAAAAATCGTCTTTTTTTTGTCCCGCGTAATTTCGTTAGACTGGCGCATCCGTCCGCGCAAAAGTGCGATAGACACACCATTGATTTGCTAGTCAAATATGCTAACGAGGGACTTACGGGGATCCACAAAACAACGTTGGGGCAGCGCAGGCGACGCAGTGTGCGCAACAGCAAAATGTCCTGTCTAAAATTAGAGCTGATAAAAGCTGGTCTAAAAAAAGAAAAAAAGTCTACTTGTCAGATAAAGCAACACTGTTAGTGAGGAGTTGAGCAGTCACACCTGTTGCTCAACAATCTGTATGCCAACATGCCAGGGGCATCGTCGCACATAGCTATACTACTGACTTTAGATGAACAAAGGGCACGGAGGATGGCACTAAGGAGGGCACGGGAGATGTTTTTTGTTTTTTTTTATTTGCTTATATAAAATTTACAATTTAATCTAATCTAATACAATATTCTTATCTGATACAAGCCCCTCACTCTTCACTTGATATATCAAACACGCATAGACATCTTTGGCATGAGTGATTCTAAGGTGTCTCGCATCTTCAGATTCACCCCTCATGCCATCCTGGAATTACCACAACCTTGCAGGAGGACATCAGCAGCCCAACACATGGCATCACCCATGACACCCATGACAGCTACATATACAATCAGAGCCCCATCCCCACAGATTTCGAACAGAACATGTATGGGGACAGCTGGCTGGTTGGTGAGTGACATGGGTGGCAGGCATGACTATCCCCTCCCGTGATGCACACCTCACAAGTGGCACATGCATGACTAACATCCTCCTGTCTTTTCCCTTCAAGGTGACTCTGCATATGCACTGGTACCCCATCTCATGACCCCATCTCATGCCAGCTCACATTATGCATCTTTGCACGTTAAACACACACATTAATCATGGCACAATGAGAATGCATGCATGCACACCACTGTGGTCCCTAGCACACACACACACCACATCGTCATCACATTGGATTGGCACCAGTCCACCATGCAGGACTTGTGAGCTGCAACGCCATGCCACGGCTCCAATTATGTCACTGTACATTCATACACCATTCACACAGACCTGGGGATCACTTCTCCACTTCATTCAATGATATACTGAATGAGGGTGACACCCCTTTTCCCGCAGGAATATCACCCCCACATTCCAAAATCATACACAAACAGAACCAAAAAAATTAAATAAATGACGAGCAAAAAAAAAAAAAATGCCCAGCAAAAATATAATTTAAACAAAATAACAACAAAGAAAACACATAAAAGACAAAAATCACTCTGCAAAACAGTCCCCAAATATCTCAAAGACACGTCACAAACAAACAAAAGCACCTTGCTGTAGAGGGAGGGATACAAAGGGATGTACTTTTGCAAAGGAAGTGCATTTGTGTATGTCTATTTATGCTGTCTGCGTAGTTCACAAAGTTGCCCTAGTCCATTTCCAATTTCACTGATTGCGCCGCTCCCGAGTTGTGAGCATGCGCACAGCGGAGCTGACCATGGTCTCCATTAAGCGCGCATGCGCGAGCCGGCCGGCCCTTCATTTGAATGGGGTCACGGCTCATTTCAATGTAACACGCTCACGTCCTTCCCAATTTGTATTACTCCTCCTTACGCCTCTGGAAAAACGTTACGTATGCGCAATTTCCTGCGCAAAAGCTACGAGAATAGGGTGATTACGCGGCAAAATTGCGCAAGTCTAACGTAAAGGCGGTGCGCTACGCCGGTCCAATAATGCGCAGATGTACGTGAATCTGGGCCATAATGTTTTGGTGTTCTATGTAATTTTCTAGCAAATAAATGATGATTTTTACATGTAGGAGAGAAATGTCAGAATTGGCTTGGGTGCTCCATGTATGTTGGGCCTCTATGTGGCTACGCTGTGTAAAAGTCTCACACACGTGGTATCGCCATACTCGGGAGTAATAGCAGAATGTGTTTTGGGGTGTAATTTGTGGTATGCATATGCTGTGTGTGAGAAATAACCTGCTAATATGAAAATTTTGTGGGAAAAAAAAAAGAAAAAAAAATCTTGATTTTGCAAAGAATTGTGGGAAAAAAATGACAACTTCAAAAAACTCACCATGTCTCTTTCTAAATACCCTGGGATGTCTTATTTCCAAAAAGGGGTCATTTAGGGAGTATTTGTACTTTTCTGGTATGTTAGGGTCTCAAGAAATGAGATAGGCCGTCAGTACTTCAGGTGTAATACATTTTCAGATATTGGCATTGGCACCAGGGTCGTCTTAATAACATCATGGGCCCCTGGGCAAAGTAATACTCTGGGGCCCCTACAATGATGACAGTGAAGGTAAACAGACATCAAGTAGGTAGGAGGCAAACTGCCTTCCCTGTATATCTATCACTCTCACTGCTATCATGGGGCCCCCAATTTCAGAGCAGCGTGGGCTCAAGGATTAGCTGCTTTTGGGAAAGTGCATGGGTCCCCCATGCAGCTGGGGCCCCTGGGCAGTGCCCAGGTGTGCCCTCTCATTAAGACAGCCCTGAGTGGCACCATAGCTCTATAACTTTCACAAAGACCAAATAATATACACCAATTTGTACTTATTTTTACCAAAGATATGTAGCAGTATACATTTTGGCCAAAATATAGCGCAAAAAATAAATAACCCAATGGTGATTAAATACCACCAAAAGAAAGCTCTATTTGTGTGAAAAAAAGAACAAAAATGTAATATGGGTACAGTGTTGTATGACTAAGTAATTGTCATTCAAATTGTGAGAGCACCGAAAGCTGAAAATGTATCTGGTTAGGAAGGGGGTTTAAGTGCCCAGTGGTCAAGTGGTTAAACATGTCTTCTCCTTCCCCGCTTCTTACTCTGGTCTTCCTTTAGTCTTCCTCTGTCTTCTCCTTCCCCGCTTAATCCTCTGGTCTTCTTTCTTCTCCCTCCCCCGCCGCTCCCGCCGCTCCAGCTGAAGATTACAAAAATAACCTCCTCTGATGCTGCGATGGGGCAGATGACATTATTCAGAGACCCCGCCCCTTCTGACTTTACTGCTGGGGCATGATTGGTCCATGATGTCACAAGGGGGCGGGGTTTACATATGACGTCATCCTGTGGCCACGCGCCATAGTTATATATGAAATGTGCACTATGGAATCAGACAGATTGGCAGGCTGCAGCATCAGAGGAGGGTCGGTGTCGTCAGCAGTGGAGGAGGTATAAGAAAAAGAAGACCAGAAGAAGAATTTGGAGAAAGAAGAAGCTGGAGGAAGACTGGAGGTAGAAGAAGATGGAGAAAAAAACAGCGGTAGAAGGAGAAGACCAGAGGAAGAATTGGAGAAGGAGAAGCCAGGGGAGGACTGGAGGTAGAAGGAGAAGACTAGGGGAAGAAGCAGGGAAGGAGAAGCTGAAGGAAAAAGGAGGAAGAAGCAGGGAAGAAGAAGACATTTTTAATAAAAGACCTGTCAAAAACTGGCTATTGTCTTTTGTCACATTACACTACTTTTTTTTTGTGAATGGGCAGCAGTACAATGTACCCCATACTCATTCACATGGGGGGGGTGGATCTGGGGTCCCACTTGTTGAAGGGGGCTTCCACATTCTGATAAGCCCCCCGCTTGCAGACCCTGACAAACAATGGCCAGGGTGTTCTGGAAGAGGCCCTTGTCCCCATCAATATGGGGACAAGGTGCTTTGGTGGGGCCCCAAAGCACCCTTCCCATGTTGAGGACATGTGGCCTGGTATGGTAGAGAAGGGGAGGGCGCTCACTGGTCCCCTCCCTTTCCTGACCTGCCAGGCTGCATGCTCGGATAAGGGTCTGGTATGGATTGTAAGGGGGACCTCACACTATTTATTTATCGAATAGTTTGCATTTGAAGAGTTAAAAATTTGTAATATTTCCAAACTAATGTGCATTGGCTAATTATGCTTCTGAGTAGGGATGAGCTGAACAGACCAAAAGTTTGTGTGAACTTTAGAACCCCGTTGAAGTCCCCGTTAAAGTCTATGGGCCAGATTCACAAAGCACTTACTCCTGAGTATCACGAGTTAGGCACGTGTAAGTCTAAAAATGCACACGCTTATCTATGCACCGTATCCCCAAAACGATATACGCCTGAAATCCACATTTTTTAGACCGACGTAATTTGGATAGACTGGCGCAGCGTGCTTGCAAAACTGCACTAGACACACCATTGATTTGCTATGCAAATATGCAAATGAGGGAGATACGCCGATCCACAAAAGTAAGTTTGTGCGGTGTGAAAGGGGCTCCTGCGCTGTCGGGGAATACAGCTAGGGGGCACTGCGTGCAGATGCCTGGTAATCTGTCCTAGACCAGAAAATAAGTGATAAGTGAAAAAATATTGATGTCTGCGCTGTGCTAGGGGTATATGCCACAATAGTGCACAAACCAGGGGGAGGGTCCTAGGAACTAGGTAAATAATGAACAAGTGTAAGCAACATGTGAAAAGTGAATACTGAAACACACAAATAAGGATAACACCATAAAACGTTATGAAATCCAGACATCAAATGATTTCACGGAGTGAATAATACAAGAGTGAAATAGTGAATAGTCTGTGGTACAAGTCCAAAAAAAAAATTCTGTGAGTGAAATGCCCAGAGCAGAAAGAAAACTTCCAACATAGAAAAGATGCAGATGGAGGCTTCGGTGCAGACACCCCTAGTGCTCTCTAACCGCTCACCTTCCGGCTATGTGCAGATAGCCAAAAAAATCCACTCCAGCAGAGAAAACGCACAGCAGTAAGGGATTCACTCCAGCAGAGAAAATGCACAGCAGTAAGGGATCCACTCCAGCAGAGAAAAACGCACAGCAGTAAGGGATCCACTCCATCAGAGAACGCACAGCAGTAAGGGATGACGACAAAGGATCTCAATGGCAGATGAGCATGTAAAAATCAGAGACACAACATAGCATAATCCTGTGATGGCACTAGAAATATAATGATAAATCACACAGACATGCACTCACTTTGTGATCATGAAAGGTGGGCCTATCTCCCACTAGCTCCGAGTTCGTACAGGTCCGGTATCAATGCTCAGGGTCCCCCCAGTCCCTTCTCCAGTTCCAAGTGGCCAAAAGGCAGATGGGTGGATCTCAAGCAGGTGGCAGATGGATGTGTGAGGAGAGAGAACAGAGGAAGCACATAGCAAAGTACCGCCGTATAAAGGTTTATTTAGATCAATAGAAAAAATAAAACTCACATTTGCAAGGTAAAAACTGGGCACAAATCCATACGAGCAGCGAAGTCGTCTCTCAGCCGTCAAATGTGCACGCTCTAGTGCTCGTGAGGATTGATTGATTGATTGCTCATCTGCCATTGGGATGCTTTGTCTTCATCCCTTACTGCTGTGCGTTTTTCTCTGCTGGAGTGGATCCCTTACTGCTGTGTGTTTTTCTCTGCTGGAGTGGATCCCTTACTGCTGTGCGTTTTCTCTGCTGGAGTGGATCCCTTACTGCTGTGCGTTTTCTCTGCTGGAGTGGATCCCTTACTGCTGTGCGTTTTTCTCTGCTGGAGTGGATCCCTTACTGCTGTGCATTTTCTCTGCTGGAGTGAATCCCTTACTGCTGTGCGTTTTCTCTGCTGGAGTGGATTTTCTCTGCACATAGTCGGAAGGTGAGCGGTTAGAGAGCACTAGGGGTGTCTGCACTGAAGCCTCCATTTGCATCTTTTCTATGTTGGAAGTTTTCTTTCTGCTCTCGGCATTTCACTCACAGAATTTTTTTTTTTTGGACTTGTACCACGGACTATTCATTATTCCACTCTTGTATTATTCACTCCGTGAAATCATTTGATGTCTGGATGTCATAACGTTTTATGGTGTTATCCTTATTTGTGTGTTTCAGTATTCACTTTTCACATGTTGCTTATCAGCTTATCAGCTGCATGGCCGGTCTAAAATTAGACCATATAAAAGCTTGCTTAAAATTAGACAATCCGTCTACATGTCAGCAAAAACAACACCATTAGGGCCGAGCTGAGCAGCCACACTTACAGGACATTAATCTGTATGCCAACATGCCAGGGGCATCCTTGCTCATAGCTATACTACTGACTTTAGATGAGCGCAGAAGGAGGAGGGCATGGAGGAGGGCACGGGAGAGGATCTTTGTCAGGTATATCCATGGGGTGAGCCCAATGGTAATAGGCTCCCCTTTTGGCTGGAATTAGGGTGCAATTGGAGAGATACCCTGTGTTAATAGAAGGGTAGATGTTGGTTCCTCAGCTTCCACTAATTTCAGTGAAATTGAGTAAAGGTGGATTAATTAGGTCAGGAGCCTGTGCAGGCCAGCAGGCCCAAAGATTGCTAAAGTAAAATGATCCTATGTAAAAATGAAAATATCAGAGTCTGTTTTTTAGGCAAATCTGATCCTAGCGCACTATGGTGATGTAAAGCTTACGCTATATACAAGGTTTGTGCAGATAAGCAGCTATTATAGTGAAAAGAAGTAAATTAAGTGATATGTTTCTATGGTGGGAAACATTAACAGCGCTGTATGGGTTAATTTAAGTAATCCGTGGATCCCAAAAAAAACATAAAATCTGCTAAAATTATCTAAAAAACACACATTAATAATAGTTAGTATGTATGATAATAATAATAATGTCCAGCAATGAATAAACATTAGCAGCAATCATATATATATATGTTGTCAAATCTGGCTGAATCATTAGCAAAGTCTCTTCAAAGAAATCATATGCTTCCAGTAAGGGGTTAATCTTGTCTGTATCTCTCTGCTCTTTGCAAGGGTGTCTCCCTTAGGAGTTCTACTCACCAGATGGTAGTGGTATAAGTGCCTGTAGAAATCAAAGGTAAGGTCTCCTCCTCGATTCAGGTATTTTCATTCCTCTTACTCTCCACCAGGAATCCAAGTTAATGACCCCCAGGTAATTAGTGTTGGTTCATGGAAATTGATTCATGAGTGGTCATGGAATTGAAGAGAGAGGAGAAGAATATAGTGTAATACAGTTTTTATTCAAGATTAGATGCCCCACACTAGCATATGCTTACAATGTGTATGCGATAAAAAAGCACATCAAAGAGACACTGGAATGCGGATAGCTGCGGGTAGCTGTGCTTGTCAGCTCGGCTTACTCTGCTGGATCTCGGGTCCAGATGACTCCTTGTGTGTGTGTTGTTCGTTGGTCGTGTAGCCACGCCCTGACGCGTTTCGTGATTGGTTCTCACGTCTTCAGAGGGCGTGGCTACACTTCCAGCTCTCTGAATATAAATAGGGAAAAGGGGCGTATCACTCCTCCCCTAATTCATGACGCGACTGACAGGAAGGGAAATGTCAGCATGTCTAGCTGTGTAAGTCCTCCTCTCTATGCAAATCCGCTCACACTGACTCGTGAGAGTCAGGGAGCTTGGCTGCAGTCTCTATGTCATTGTTTGTGCTATTAGTAAAACGGGCTGCTGAGTACAATGTCTCCTCCGTTTACACTAACACTTAGCCTCTCTGCTCATAACAGCGGTGATGTGTTTTTTTTATTTTTTTACATCTATTTGCCGTTCCATGTATCTGCAAGTCTAGTTGCTATGGGCTCATCATTAAAAAAACATAAGATACAACATCACCTCACTGAGAGGGATGGATCGTTATATTAGTGCCTGGGGCAAAAATATAGGGGCAGATTCACAAAACAATTACGCCTGTCTAACTGGTGTTAGACAGGAGTAATTTCAAATTTCCCGTGGCGTATCACTAGTTTGAATCCTCAAACCATGATACGCCGGCTTCGGGCTTCGATCCGAGAGGCTTACGTCTTCGTAAGCCTTCGGATCTACGCTGCCATCTATTTGCGGCCGCTGGGAGGAGTTCGCGTCGTTTTAATGCGTCGGGATATGCAAATGTGTTTTTACGGGGATTCACGAACAAACGAGCGAGCGTCGCAATCGTTTTCGTCTATTTTTTTATACGTAATGTTAGAGCAGCTTTTTGCTGCTCTAACTTTACGTAGCCCATGTTAAGTATGGCCGTCGTTCCCGCTTCGAATTTATTTAAATTTTTTTTTTATTTACGTAACTCGTCGGGACGTGGATCGCCCGTAAAGTACGCTACATAAACAACGAATGACGTCACGACGTGATTTCGCGCAATGCACGGCGGGAAATTTGCGAACGGAGCATGCGCAGATCGATCGCCGCGGGAACGCGCCTAATTTAAATGTTTCACGCCCCCTACTCGTCTATATGGATTGCGACGGGAGAAATACACTACGCCGCCGTCGTTTACCGTAGAAAATCTACCTGAATTCCACGTAGAGCAAGGTAAAAAACGGCGGCGTAGTGTATTTCTGATACGCTACGATAATCCATTTCTCTGTGAATCTGCCCCATAATGTTTTAATTACAAACCAGGAATTCCAATAGAACAAAATAAATTAAAACATGTCCAAGTACAATACACATATATTAAAAAACATATGCATATATGTATACACAAGGATTATATATATATAAAAAAAAAAATGTGAAAAAATGCATAAGATGCATAAAATTGCAGATAATCGCATGAAAAAAGTTTAAAAATTCATAATTTGAACTGTTAAAAACTACATGTTAAAATTGTTTTCAGAAAATGTCTGAGCCATCAGCTCGGATGTAGGTATCTCTCTGACACCGAGGATCAAGCCGAGGTGACAAACACATCATGCATGATATTACACATATAAAATAAATTGTCCTTATGGTGAACTATAAGGACAATAAGGACAATTTATTTTATATGTGTAATATCATGCATGATGTGTTTGTCACCTCGGCTTGATCCTCGGTGTCAGAGAGATACCTACATCCGAGCTGATGGCTCAGACATTTTCTGAAAACAATTTTAACATGTAGTTTTTAACAGTTCAAATTATGAATTTTTAAACTTTTTTCATGCGATTATCTGCAATTTTATGCATCTTATGCATTTTTTCACATTTTTTTTATATATATAATCCTTGTGTATACATATATGCATATGTTTTTTAATATATGTGTATTGTACTTGGACATGTTTTAATTTATTTTGTTCTATTGGAATTCCTGGTTTGTAATTAAAACATTATATTTTTGCCCCAGGCACTAATATAACGATCCATCCCTCTCAGTGAGGTGATGTTGTATCTTATGTTTTTTTAATGATGAGCCCATAGCAACTAGACTTGCAGATACATGGAACGGCAAATAGATGTAAAAAAATAAAAAAAACACATCACCGCTGTTATGAGCAGAGAGGCTAAGTGTTAGTGTAAACGGAGGAGACATTGTACTCAGCAGCCCGTTTTACTAATAGCACAAACAATGACATAGAGACTGCAGCCAAGCTCCCTGACTCTCACGAGTCAGTGTGAGCGGATTTGCATAGAGAGGAGGACTTACACAGCTAGACATGCTGACATTTCCCTTCCTGTCAGTCGCGTCATGAATTAGGGGAGGAGTGATACGCCCCTTTTCCCTATTTATATTCAGAGAGCTGGAAGTGTAGCCACGCCCTCTGAAGACGTGAGAACCAATCACGAAACGCGTCAGGGCGTGGCTACACGACCAACGAACAACACACACACAAGGAGTCATCTGGACCCGAGATCCAGCAGAGTAAGCCGAGCTGACAAGCACAGCTACCCGCAGCTATCCGCATTCCAGTGTCTCTTTGATGTGCTTTTTTATCGCATACACATTGTAAGCATATGCTAGTGTGGGGCATCTAATCTTGAATAAAAACTGTATTACACTATATTCTTCTCCTCTCTCTTCAATTCCATGACCACTCATGAATCAATTTCCATGAACCAACACTAATTACCTGGGGGTCATTAACTTGGATTCCTGGTGGAGAGTAAGAGGAATGAAAATACCTGAATCGAGGAGGAGACCTTACCTTTGATTTCTACAGGCACTTATACCACTACCATCTGGTGAGTAGAACTCCTAAGGGAGACACCCTTGCAAAGAGCAGAGAGATACAGACAAGATTAACCCCTTACTGGAAGCATATGATTTCTTTGAAGAGACTTTGCTAATGATTCAGCCAGATTTGACAACATATATATATATGATTGCTGCTAATGTTTATTCATTGCTGGACATTATTATTATTATCATACATACTAACTATTATTAATGTGTGTTTTTTAGATAATTTTAGCAGATTTTATGTTTTTTTTGGGATCCACGGATTACTTAAATTAACCCATGCAGCGCTGTTAATGTTTCCCACCATAGAAACATATCACTTAAAATGATCCTATGCTGCTGTAAGGATGCCAGTTGTGACCAATGCACCCTAAACCATATAAAACAAAGAAAAAAATGTGTGTCTAGAGTGTAATAGGTAGGAATTCCTACTAGTGTGGTTGATTACACTAGTAACCATATTATTCTACATATTTATGTTAGCTCCCCACATAGGGATCCTACTGGGAGGCAACAGCTACTTTATTCACCATAGCGTGGACTCCCCTGTTCTTACACGGGAGAGGATCTGCCCACCGCCACTGGGCAAGGTACTGGCAACACTCCATTTCCTTGCCAGTGGCTCTTTTCACCCTAATGGGTAAATATATATTTTATATAAAAAAAATTCTGTTTAGTATATATTTTATAATAATTAATATAATAAATATATATTTTTATTTTTTTAATATAAATTTACTAATTTTAATATTATTATAATTATCTTATTTAATATTATATATATATATATATATATATATATATATATATATATACATACACACACCGAGACGACACAAACCTCCAAACAGCAACAGACAATGGAATAAAAGCACCTTGCTTCAGGAAGGGAAACAAATTGGATGTACTTTTGCAATGGAAGGGCATTTCTCTCGGTCTATTTAAGCACTGTGCATAGCTCACTAAGTCTGACGGGCCTAGTTCCTATCTAACTGATTGCGCCGTGCCGAGTTCTGAGCATGCTCAGAGAGGTGCTGACCATAGTCTGCTTCATGTGCACATGCCCAGTCTGGCCGGCCCTTCATTTGCATGGGGTCACGGCTCATTTCAATGGAACACGCCCACGTCCTTCCCACTTTGAATTACACCGCCTTACGCCTCGGAATTTACATTGCACCGGTGCAAATTTGGCCGAAAATACTACGAGGATACGGTACTTGCGCCTCGAAATTAAGCCGGTCTAACTTAAAGGAGTTGCACTACGTCGGTCCAAAAATGCGCCGATGTACGTGAATCTGGCCCAATGGGACTCGAACATTTTAAATCTAAAGTGCCTATTTTAAAGGCTTATATGCAAGTTATTGTCCAAAAAGTGTTTGGGGACCTGGGTCCTGCCCCAGGGGACATGTATCAATGCAAAAAAATGTTTTAAAACAGCCGTTTTTTCGGGAGCAGTGATTTTAATAATGCTTAAAGTGAAACAATAAAAAATAAATATTCCTTTAAATGTCGTACCTAGGGGGGGTGTATAGTATGCCTGTGAAGCAGCGCATGTTGCCTGTGCTTAGAACTGTCTCTGCACAAAGTGTAATTTCCAAAGGAAAAAAAAGTCATTTAAAAATCACTAGCGGCTATAATGAATTATCGGCTCCCGGCAATTCAGAGAAAACTCATTCATAAAAAAAAGCATGGGGGTCCCCCTAAATTAAATTACCAGGCCCTTCAGGTCTGGTATGGATATTAAGGGGAACCCTGCCATCAGTTAAAAACAAAAAATTATGTGGGGTTCCCCCCAAATATCCATTCCAGACCCTTCAGGTTTGGTGTGGATTTTAAGGGGAACTTATCCGAGCATGAAACCTGGCCCGCCGCAGGAAAAGAGGGGGGTAAGAGAGCGCCCCCCCCCTCCTGAACCATACCAGGGCACATGCCCTCAACATTGGGGGGATGCTTTGGGGGTCTGTGACCCCTCAAAGCACCATGTCCCCATGTTGATGGGGACAAGGGCGTCATCCCCACAACCCTTGCCTGGTGGTTATGGGGCTCTGCGGGCGGGGGGCTTATCGGAATCTGGAAGACCCCCAGATCCAGGCCCCCCCATGTGAATTGGTAATGGGGTACATTGTACCTCTACCATTTCACTAAGGAAGTGTTATAAATTGTAAAAATAAAACACACACACCGTCCTTTATTATTTATTTATGAATGACTTTTCTCTGAATTGCTGGGAGCCGACAATTCATTTTAGCCGCGAGTGATTTTAAATAACTTTTTTTCCTTCAGAAATTACACTTTGTGCAGAGACAATTCTAAGCACTGGAGACATGAGCTGCTTCACAGGCATACCATACACCCCCCCCCCCCCTAGGTATGAAATTTAAAGGAACATTTCACTTTTATTGTTTCACTTTAAGCATTATTAAAATCACTGCCTCGTAAAAAAACTGCAGTTTTTAAAACTTTTTTTTGTATTGATACTTGTCCCCTGGGGCAGTACCCAGGTCCCCAAACACTTTTTAGGACAATAACTTGCATATTAGCCTTTAAAATTAGTACTTTAGATTTCTCCCATAGAGTTTAACAGGGTGTTCCGCAGCTTTTCGAATTTGCCTCGAACACCCCAAATTGTTCGCTGTTAGCCAAACAGGCGAACAGGCAATGTTCGAGTCGAACATGAGTTCGACTCAAACTTGAAGCTCATCCCTACTCCTGAGTACAAAGCAAGTTTACACTAGCTGATACCATTGGTGGAATTCAAACCCATGGCTTTAAGGTGCAGACCACCGGGGCTCTGAGGAAAGGGGTACGCCCCCGAAACGCGTCAGCCTAGCTTTAGATATCGGTCAGATTCCATTGGACTGAAGTAACTGTCCTGTTCGGCTGGTGCTGTTGAACTGTCTTTCAAGGCTTGTTTTTAACTCAATTTTGTGAGTATGATCATTGATTTTAGCATTTTAACCACTTAAGGACCGCCGCATGTACATTTACGTCGGCAGAATGGCACCGACAGGCACATCAATGTATATATACGTTGGTGCCTTGGGGGGGATCGGGGGTCCGATCGGACCCCCCCCCCGTACATGCGGCGGTCCGCGCGGCTGCAGGAGCGATCCGACAAGTGGGGGCGGCTATCCGTTTTCATCCGCCCCCTCCGGATCGCTCCCAGCCAATGCGCGCGCCCGCCCGCCCTGTCACTTCCTCCTCCTGTGTAAACACAGGAAGGAGGAAGCGACGTGATCTCTCCCTCGGCGTTTGTTTCAAGCGCCGCTGAGGAGAGATCACAACACACCAAGTAAGTCCTGCACCAAACAGCACACTTACACACACACAAACACATTTAACCCCCGCGATCATGTATGATTACTGTATTTAGTGTCAGTGTGACAGACAGTGTGACAGTCAGTCAGTGTTAGTGTCAGGGTAGCCCCCCCACCCCCCCCAATAAAGTTTTAACCCCTTGATCACTGCCCTAGTTAACCCTTTCACTCCCTATTGCCAGCGTCACTAAGCGATCATTTTTCTGATCGCTGTATTAGTGTCGCTGTTCCCGCTAGGTAGCTAATTTTTTTTTAATGAGATTTTTTTTTTACTAAAGACATGTGGCTAAATAAATTTTGGCCTAAATGTTTGACTAAAATTTAGTTTATTGGTTTTTTATTATAAGAAAAAGTAAAAAATATTGATTTTTTTTCAAAAATGTCGCTCTATTTTTGTATATAGCGCAAAAAATAAAAATCGCAGAGGCGATCAAATACCACCAAAAGAAAGCACATTTGTGGGAAAAAAAGGACGCAAATTTTGTTTGGGAGCCACGTCGCACGACCGCGCAATTGTCTGTTAAAGCGACGCAGTGCCGAATCGCAAAAACCCCTTGGGTCATTTGCCAGCGTATTGGTCCGGGTCTTAAGTGGTTAATAAAAATCTTGTTACAGTATCACACTAGGTCGGTGTGCCCTCCATTCTCTTTTCTTTTTTAGTTCCTTTTGAATTCCCACGATTCTGAGGAGGGCTACAAGACTCCGGAAGATACTTTGTAATTGAATTGCATGACCCCATAAGAAAGAAATACCGGAGCGCAGGAGAATCATCATCTTTTTGAAGGTAGCATGGCATACTACTATGCTACAGAGCTGAACACAATAATACAAATAAAATACAATTACTAATGTTTGATTCTGTTCATTCTATACAATAATGTTTTGCATTTGGGGCATTAATATTTTGGTAACAACCATGCTCATGTGGGATTGGCTTTTAGGCATTCGCCTATTGTCAGCATATATTGACGATGTAAGCTTTGCGGTTTTTATTTTCACAGTATATTGCTGGTTGCTAAGCAAGGGCTGGGCAGTCGACCAGAGACGGCTTGGGGAAGAAGAAGGCTCAGAGCTATTTTACAATAAAGGACTTGTCAAAAATCGTTTTTTTTTTTTACATTTCACTGCTTTTTGTTGGTGAATGGGTAGGGGTACGATGTACGCGATATCTATTCACATGGGGGGGCAGGATCTGGGGGCTTCCAGATTCTGATAAGCCCCCCACCTGCAGACCCCAAAAATCACTGGCCAGGGTTGTCGGAAAGAGGCCATTGTTCCCATCAACACGGGGACAAGGTGCTTTGGGGGAAACAAAGGGGGGGCACTTGCACATCACCACCTATACTGACCTCCAAGCTGCATGCTCAGATAAGGATCTGGATGGATTTTGGAGGGACCCCATGCCAATGTTTTAAAAATAATTGGTGTTGAGTTCCCCTCAAAAATCCCTACCAGATTCAATGTTTTAGTAAATAATAGTTTTTGGGGTATTTTTTTCTTCCATTTGGTGCTTAGAGAGAATTCACATTAAGTAGACATATTTTGTAGCTTACCTAGTCCGCAAAATAATTAGTAGAGCCCTGAATTTCAGCTTTGGAGCAGGGTTCTTTTTTTTTTTGTTTTTGCTTCCATCTCCCCCATTACACTTTGGCCCAGATTCACAGAGCGATTACGCCTGCGCAACAGGAGATGCGCGTGCGTAAGTCTAAATGTGCGCGTGCGTTTCGTTGCGCGGCATCCCCAGAACGAGCTACGCAAAAAATCGTTTTTTTTTTGTCCCGCGTAATTTCGTTAGACTGGCGCATCCGTCCGCGCAAAAGTGCGATAGACACACCATTGATTTGCTAGTCAAATATGCTAATGAGGGACTTACGGGGATCCACAAAACAACGTTGGGGCAGCGCAGGCGACGCAGTGTGCGCAACAGCAAAATGTCCTGTCTAAAATTAGAGCTGATAAAAGCTGGTCTAAAAAAAGAAAAAAAGTCTACTTGTCAGATAAAGCAACACTGTTAGTGAGGAGTTCAGCAGTCACACGTGTTGCTCAACAATCTGTATGCCAACATGCCAGGGGCATCGTCGCACATAGCTATACTACTGACTTTAGATGAACAAAGAAGGAGGAGGGCACGGAGGATGGCACTAAGGAGGGCACGGGAGATGTTTTTTTTTTTTTTTTTTATTTGCTTATATAAAATTTACAATTTAATCTAATCTAATACAATATTCTTATCTGATACAAGCCCCTCACTCTTCACTTGATATATCACACACGCATAGACATCTTTGGCATGAGTGATTCTGAGGTGTCTCGCATCTTCAGATTCACCCCTCATGCCATCCTGGAATTACCACAACCTTGCAGGAGGACATCAGCAGCCCAACACATGGCACCACCCATGACACCCATGACAGCTACATATACAATCAGAGCCCCATCCCCACAGATTTCGAACAGAACATGTATGGGGACAGCTGGCTGGTTGGTGAGTGACATGGGTGGCAGGCATGACTATCCCCTCCCGTGATGCACACCTCACAAGTGGCACATGCATGACTAACATCCTCCTGTCTTTTCCCTTCAAGGTGACTCTGCATATGCACTGGTACCCCATCTCATGACCCCATCTCATGCCAGCTCACATTATGCATCTTTGCACGTTAAACACACACATTAATCATGGCACAATGAGAATGCATGCATGCACACCACTGTGGTCCCTAGCACACACACACCACATCGTCATCACATTGGATTGGCACCAGTCCACCATGCAGGACTTGTGAGCTGCAACGCCATGCCACGGCTCCAATTATGTCACTGTACATTCATACACCATTCACACAGACCTGGGGATCACTTCTCCACCACAAATGAGGGTGACACCCCTTTTCCCGCAGGAATATCACCCCCACATTCCAAAATCATACACAAACAGAACCAAAAAAATTAAATAAATGACGAGCAAAAAAAAAAAATGCCCAGCAAAAATATAATTTAAACAAAATAACAACAAAGAAAACACATAAAAGACAAAAATCACTCTGCAAAACAGTCCCCAAATATCTCAAAGACACGTCACAAACAAACAAAAGCACCTTGCTGTAGAGGGAGGGATACAAAGGGATGTACTTTTGCAAAGGAAGTGCATTTGTGTCTGTCTATTTATGCTGTCTGCGTAGTTCACAAAGTTGCCCTAGTCCATTTCCAATTTCACTGATTGCGCCGTTCCCGAGTTGTGAGCATGCGCACAGCGGAGCTGACCATGGTCTCCTTCAAGCGCGCATGCGCGAGCCGGCCGGCCCTTCATTTGCATGGGGTCACGGCTCATTTCAATGTAACACGCCCACGTCCTTCCCAATTTGTATTACTCCTCCTTACGCCTCTGGAAAAACGTTACGTATGCGCAATTTCCTGCGCAAAAGCTACGAGAATAGGGTGATTACGCGGCAAAATTGCGCAAGTCTAACGTAAAGGCGGTGCGCTACGCCGGTCCAATAATGCGCAGATGTACGTGAATCTGGGCCTTTATATTCAAGGATTTGCACAGCCATACTTTTGTATGCAACTAGATTTAATACAGATTTGAAGGGGTATAAATATGTATTTAGAGTCTGCAAAAATCAAACATAAAGAAAAAAAACATTAATGTACTTTATTAACCGCCCCAAATTCAGGCCATTAAATCTAAGACTGCTCACCTCCACCCACCCAGTAAAGGACACACCCACCAGTGCAATTGGTTCTGTCTCTTGAGTTGGCCTCATATACGCACACCTGTTCTTTAGGAATACACACTCTTTACAAATGAAAAAATGCCTCAGCATTGACATCTATGCAGGGTAAAGCTCAAAATAACACATGTCCAGGGCTCTGCCCATGATCAGTGATCCTACAAATATCCAAATCAAACTTGTACGTTGTTGGGCTTGTGGAGGGTCCAAACCAGGAAATTACAACTTTCTGAGGGCTGATTCACACAAATTGGTGACAAAGCACATTCGTCATTCATCATAAGCATACAAAATTAAAATGTGTGCAGCATTACACCAGACTTGGCTTCGTACACACGATAGGATAGCCAGAGGACAACGGTCTGATGGACCGTTTTCATCCGTCAAAACCGATCGTGTGTGGGCCCCATAGGTTATTTAACCTTAGGTTAAAAAAAAGCCAACTTGATTTAAAATTAACCTATGGACTCCTAACCGATAGGTCAAAATCGATCGTTGGTTGGCACGACCATCGGTTAAAAATCCACGCATGCTCAGAATCAAGTCGATGCATGCTTGAAAGCATTGAACTTCATTTTTTTCAGCACGTCGTTGTGTTTTACGCCATCGTGTTCTGATACGATAGGTTTTTTAACTGATGGTGTGTAGGCACATCAGACCATCAGGCCCTTCAGACCGTTATCATTGGACGGACTGATCGTGTGTACAAGGTTTTAGACATCCATATCTGGGCCAAAACACAGTTCTAGATTTGGTGCAAACTCACATTTGTTTGATTTATAATATGATTTCTTGGGGTTCTATTATGTGAAATCCATCAACATTTTTAGCACTGGTGAAAAAAAAACCTTAACACCAGAAAATAAAAAAAAACCTCAAGCTGGATTGGGATTGGGATTCAATCTCAGAAACTAAGTTCTTCTAGGCAGATGAGCTAGCAAGTGAGCCACTGTGCTGGCCTGGCACACATTTTTAGCCTGAATCTCTGTGGTGTAAAACAGTCATAAGTCCCATGAGTGCAAGACGTTAATCAATGCAGATGTATTGTGGAAGGCCAGAGAGCCAGTGAACAACCTGTTTCTGGCATATGCCATCTGTTTTTAAGTAAGCTGTTATGGCTAATTACTCTCAGCATGCTGATAGATAAACAGATGTCATTTTGTAGGTTTTGGATGGGCAAGAGGCTGCAGTTAGTGGTGGTGGAGAAATGTTAAGGCTGATTAGAGTCCTTGCCCATGGGAAACATATGGCACAATTGCAATGGTGGTGGGACCCTCCTACACATATATACTACATTTAGACATAATTAAGAGAAGGCCCTAAGTTATGTTTAACATAGGGAGATCAGAAAACTTCTCTACATGAAGTGGCATGTTTGGGGTTTGAACCCAAAACACCAGTGCTGCTATGCAGTAGTTCTAACCTGTCAGCCACTGTGGCAGCTACATGTGGAGCCCTCCTGCACATAAATACATACATATTGCATTTCTTTGGACATATAGGTGGTGGAATTTAATTAGCCAGGAGTAAGACCCCTTTCACACTAAAAATAGTGCTGCTATACCGCCTGAAAAACTCCTTCACTGCATACTCAATGTGAAAGCCTGAGGGCTTTCACACTGAGGCGATGCGCTGGCAGGAGAGAAAAAAATCTCCTGTCAGCAGCATCTTTGGAGTGGTGAGAGGAGCGGCGTGTATACCGCTCCTTCACTGCTCCTTCCCATTGAAAACAATGGGAAACCGCGGCAATACCGCCCGCAATGCGCCTCTATAGAGTCCCATTGCGGGCGGTATTAACCCTTTATTGGCCACTAGCGGGGGTTAATACCAATCCCACGCCAAATCCGACGGTATAGCGCCGCAATTTTTAGTGGCGCTATATGGCCACCGCGGCTCCCGCCCCAGTCTAAAAGGGGCCTAATTCTTCTTAATTTATTCTGTGATATTTGGTGGTTCTTGGTGTGTGCGTGTAGAATAGTGATGTTACCCTCTGATTTTTGGGAATTACATTTCTGATGTTGGTGCACATTTTTTGGGCTCAAATTATGATCATTTGGAAATAATAAGAAATAATTTTAAATGTGTATCAGCAATGGTATTGTTTGTGGTTTGTAAAGACACCTTTGTGAGTTTGGGTAAATATTTTTGTGAGATGGAGAGCAGCAAGTGAAAGTGACAGAGGAAAATATATTTTTACCAAAACATGAAAACATTCCACAGTCTAGCATTCTTAAAAACAAAATAGATGATGAAGAAGCAACATTGTTGCAAGGACAATTTATTTGAGAGAAAAATACATTTCATCTCAACATGAAAAGGATTTATTTGGGGAAGTTACAATTGTACCATTAGAATCAATGGCTGAAACCTTGCATTGGATACATGACTTTTCACTCCCAAAAAACGCACTTTAACCCAGCGCTCATTTTGGTATTTACTATAACTCTTGGTAAAAAAAAGTCATTTGAGTTAAAATGAGAGTAGTTTGCATGTCTGAGCATGCTCAGTTGTGCTGGAACCTAATTGTAAAGAGACAGGCAATTTATCTCTTCTCAGGCCTCGTACACACGACCGAGGAACTCGTCGGAAAAGACACATCGTTTTCCTCGACGAGTTCCTTGTTAGGCTTGTCAAGAAACTTGACAAGCTAAATGAAGACAAAGAAAAATGGATAGCCGCACTCCAAAACCTGATGGGTGGTCTTTTATTCAATAGACAGCATGTACAAAAATAGGGTCACAGCAGTAGAAACAAGGAACAGCCAACGCGTTTCGCACTGGATCAGTGCTTATTCATGACTTGACAAGCTGTCTTTGCGTACACACAGTCAAGACCATATCTCCTCGTTCTCAAACGCGGTGACTTCAACACATACGAGGGCAGGGGAAGTTCGACTCCACTGGCACAACCCTTGGGGTTGCTTTTGCTAATCTCATGTTACTGCATGTAGGTAAAAGTTTGGTAATAGACATTTGCACTTTTCAGTCTGTTACAGCGTGACAAATGTGCTATTTCCATTACAAACGCTACTTTTACCGAAGGTGCGCGGGTCTCTAAGCATACACACCAATGTGTTTCTCATCGAAAACCAGCCCGACAAGGAACACAACGAGGAAATTGAGACTCCCATCGGGGAAAAAGAGAACTTGTTCTCTTTTTTCCTCGTCAAGTTCCTCAACAGTTTTCTCGATTAAAAGCATACACACGACCGTGTTCCTCTGCAAAAAAGCGCTGCCACCAAGTTTCTTGATGGATTCTGTCGAGGAAACCGGTCATGTGTATGAGGCCTCAGACTATAAAAGATATTTCAGTGTAGAAATCACTTTTTAACTCATTTTAAAAGCAGATAATCTTTAAAAAAAAATACAACATATATCAGTACCATTTAGGCAGTCATATCATGCTCGAAACATTATTTCCATGTGCATTACTCTAGGTCCAAACAAGAGTAATGCCGCGTACACACGATCATTTTTCGGGTTGTAAAAAACAATGTTTTTTAACCACTTAAGACCCGTACCTTTAGTCAGCTAAAGGACCCGGCCAGGTTTTGCGATTCAGCACTGAGTCGCTTTAACAGACAATTGCGCGGTCGTGCAAAGTGGCTCCCAAACAAAATCGGCGTCCTTTTTTTCCCCACAAATAGAGCTTTTTTTTGTGGTATTTGATCACCTCTGTGGTTTTTATTTTTTGCGCTATAAACAAAAATAGAGTGACAATTTTGAAAAAAATGCAATATTTTTTAATTTCTGCTATAATAAATATCCCCCAAAAATATATAAAACAATATATTTTTTTCCTCAGTTTAGGCCAAAACGTATTCTTCTACCTATTTTTGGTAAAAAAAAAATCGCAATAAGCATTTATCGGTTGGTTTGCGCAAAGATTATAGCGTTTACAAAAAAGGGGATAGTTTTATTGCATTTGTATTATTATAATTTTTTTTACTACTAATGGCAGCGATCAGCGATTTTTTACATGACTGCAACATTATGGTGAACACTTCGGACAATTTCTCACATTTTTGGGACAATTGTCATTTTCACAGCAAATAATTCATTTAAATTGCATTGTTTATTGTGAAAATTACATTTGCAGTTTGGGAGTTAACCACAAGGGGGCGCTGAAGGGGTTATGTGTTCCCTAATATGTGTTTACAACTGTAGGGGAGTGTTGCTGTAGGTGTGATGTCCTCAATTGTGTATCCTTATAAAAGGGATCACGCGATCGATGACGCCGCCACAGTGAAGAACGGGGAAGCCGTGTTTACACACGGATCTCCCCGTTCTTCAGCTCCGGGGACCGATCGCCGGACTCCAGCAGCGATCAGATCCACGAGTCCCGCGGGCCCGGTCTCGGAGCTTCGCACTGGGTCGCGGGCGCGCACCGCGGGCACGCGACCGCGACCCATGGCTGGGTACTAGTACAGGACGTACTTGTATGTGGATGTGCCCAGCCGTGCCATTCTGCCGACGTATATGTGCAGGAGGCGGTCCTTAAGTGGTTAAAAATGTAATTTAAAACGATTGTGTGTGGGCTTTAGAGCATTTTTCGGGTTCTGAAAAACTGGCAATTTTTTTTTCGAACATGCTCTATTTTTTCCACAACGTTTTAAATAATGTAGTTTTTCGGGTTGTACAAAATGGTTGTGCGTGGGCTTTAACAATGTGAAAAATCTGTGCATGCTTAGAAGCAAGTTATGAGACGGGAATGCTCGTTCTGGTAAAACTACCATTCGTAATGAAGTAAGCACATTCATCATGCTGTAACAGACAGAAAAGCGCAAATCGTATTTTACTAACACAAAATCAGCTAAAGGATCCCCAAGGGTGGCGCTATCTGCATACAACTTCCCCTTTATAGTGCCGTTGTACGTGGTACGTCACCACTCTTTGCTAGAGCATTTTTTTTTTTAACGATCGTGTGTAGGTAATGCCATTTTAATGATGAAGTTGAAAAAAACTTTGTTTTTTTCTAGAGCCTAAAAAACGTTGTTTTTTAGAACCCGAAAAAAAATTGTGTGTACGCGGCATTAGGGTTTGGGCGCTATCTGTTTTCTGGAAATACATTTTGAGAGTATTTTTGCACCAGTGCTATAGTAAATACTGGAACAGAGAAAACTGCGCTAATTAGCATATAAAATAATGAATTGGATCAATTGATAAATAAACCCTAGGCTGCAGCTGTCGTGTGATAACACAAAAATAATCAAGAAATAGAAGCAAAGCTGCGCCACATGAAAACCTGAAAAAAAAAAACAGTCAATAAAGCAGTTTTCTTAAAGGTCAGCAAAAAAATATATATATAAATAATAAAAGTCCATCACATAAAACTGAACACATCCAATAATTGTCTATGCTGCATATGCGAGGACATTCACAATAGCACACCACCGCAGTGACAAATAATAGCTTGGAAGTGATCCCTTCACCGAAGTAAGAAATGGCTGCTTACCAGAAGCAAGCTCAAAGGAGCAATTGGCTATAGCCCAGCCACGGCCTTGGTGTCCAAAAGTGAAATATTGAGCGCGTTCCCCCAGAGCAAGCAGAAAGAGACACTGCGGTTTCCGGTCCACCAGGATGTTTTTGGGCGTAGTTCACCATTCAACCACAGGGAGGTTAAAAAAGAAGACGCGCCATAGTGAAATTCCGTATGAAAAAATGTATTCAAATAAAACACATTATACTTACAATGTGGATGATAAAACAATGCATGTAAAAGCCGGCCGGTAAGCGATAGGGAATCTCCCCACGTGGTGACGTCACTAAGCATCCCCTAGACGCGTTTCGTCATCAACGGACGTTTTTGCTTGCTCTGGGGCTTGCTCTGGACCAGCATAGTACTCCACACTACAGCAAGCTCAACATCCTTGAAGAGAGGCCAAAGTGTTGTATACAACCTGGGCCAAGGATCCAAGGTGCTTAACCTGTCTGATATCTTGCTATGTAGAGGATGATTCCTAATCTGGTTGTACTGAGAAGAGGAGCTCAGGTGTCCCCTAATTACTGTCAGGAATTACTTCCTGGTGCGGTGAAGTGGCGGCATCAATGTCACCGCCACGTCACCGCGCTGTCTGCTGGCTGGGATTTTGGTTTGATCGTGTGTACAGCGATCAAACCAAAACAGCCAGTCATTTGCTCGTGTGTACGGGGCCTTAGAGTCTTATGGAAGATGCTCTTCTATTCTGTTGCACTGAAAGTAAAGCCCCATACACACCATCAGATTATCTGCAGATTTTTGTCTTTTTCACTCCTCAAATTTCAATTTGTATGCAATCAGGCAGGCCCTTGTACTACATGGTTTTGGTAAATCTGAAGACAAAAATCTGCAGATAATCTGATGGTGTGTATGGGGCTTAAGGCTGGCCATCATCTGTTTCCACCATAGTGTTGCCATGGTAATGGCAGCAAACTGTAGTGAGGAACATAAATAGGTTGGTTATCCAGTTCAATTAAAACAAAGGATGTTGGTCCAGGAACCTAGACAAAAATTTCTCTTTTCCTTCCTTACTCTTACCCTTTCTACTACACTTGGGGCTACCCACATTTTGTTTCCCAACTGGCAGAGTACATATCTTATGTAGAGAGGCTTAAGTAATATTATTTACTACTTTTATGCAACCTATTTCTATAGATACTATGATATCACCTTCCCCAACATTCTTGGAGGGTTTTATCACTGCAATACTGTCCAACAGTATGTAAGGAGCCTGGGTACAGCAAACACTCATGTAAGGGGCCTGGTCATTCCAAAGGGGCCTGGATGTCCAGAGCAAGTTGGGCCCCAAAGATATTTTTGCCTACTGCATTAAGGCTGGATGATTGACAGCCACTTTCAGTCACTCCGGCACACTTCCTGGTTGCCGGGGCAACGCCAAGCTCACACCTCACAGCGCCGCCGATTAAATGCCTTGGGATGCACTTCTGTTGGGATTGGTGGAGGGGGAGGTGGGTGGAAAAGTTTCTGCCCACCTCCCCTCCACCAATCGCAGAAGAAGTGCATCCGGAGGCTTCAAATCTGAGGCGCCTGTGAGGAGTGAGCTTGGCGTTGCCCCGGCAACCTTGGGCTTTTACACTTTCAGGGCGCTTTGCAGACGCTATTTTTTAGCATTATAGCGCCTGCAAAGTGCCTCAGTGTGAAAGGGGGCTAAGTAGAATGTTAATGTTACAGGTAGTGTCTGAATTACTTTGATCTCATTTATGTATCTCCCCCAGGCAACTTTTCATGTGGTATACAGAGAAAACACAAACTCCTGCGCACAGGTGAACAATTATTCAATATTTCACATGGAAAATATCCAAAATGTCAAACATAGTAACAGTGGCCTTGCTGCCCTTCATGGACAGGGAACATCCTGGTGGAGAACGAAAAAAGAAGAGAAAGAAGAGGCTGGTGCGCCTTTCTTTCTCTTCTTTTTTTGAACTTTTCATGTGGGTCTGCTAATTATAGAATCTTTTGTGTGTGTGTGTGTGGTTGGCGCAAGTGGAATATCCTATGATTAGTGAAAAAAAAAAAAAAAAGCTGTGAAAGGAGCGAATAGAAACGACCAGGAATAGCAATGGGGCAAAGGTTCCAGGAACCAAGATGGCTGACACAGTAATTCCTGTCAGAGTCAGCTAGGAACCAATAAGCAAACTATTGTGATCCTGAGCCTGGAACCTTTGCAATGGGGCAAAGGTTCCAGGAACCAAGATGGCTGACACAGTACTTCCTGCCAGAGTCAGCTAGTAACCAATATGCAAACTATTGTGATCCGGGTCGGCGGGTTTCTCGGGAACACACAAAGGGCAGGGTTTTTAAGGAGGATTATATATACAATCTTACAGCACCAGTACAGCAGCTTCCTGATGATGCAACTTTGGTTGCGAAACGTAGAGGCTGCTGAACCACACAGGCTGTAAGACGGTTGGGAGACCATAAGGAACACGGCTTTGTTTACCTACCCACATTTTGATGCATACACTGCTGGAGAAGTTTAGTGCAGGCACATAGGCACAACCAAATGTTAGTGCAATATCTTTTTGATTTTATAATAAATATTATTTTAACATACTACACCATGTGGAGCACCATTCTTTTTATGTGAGCTTCCACAGGAGGTGATGGCATTCCACATTTGAAGTACCCAACAGTAAAAAGGAAAGTCCTAATAGGATTGGTTATCCTGGCGAATGAACCACAGGCTCTGGTTGATTTAATATCTGGTGAGTGACCATTTCTGAAGGTGACGGGATAGCACTGAATGGTGACGGTTTGGTGATAACCTGCACACACCTTAAAGGAACACACCGGCACAAGCAAAACTATCACATAAGAAGAGGGAATAATTGGAGTATTCACTTTATGAACTGTTTAAGAATTTTGAAACTTATATCTATGGGATGATAACTCATGTATAAATAGAGATACAGGGTTTTCAGTGTATCACCTTACAAGGATTTTTTCATGTTTTTTTCACAGTTGATGTATATATTTTCTTGTAATTTATTATAATTTGAGCACAATGGAGTGTATTACCTTTGTAGGAAATTGAACCACCTAGTGGCCTAAGGAGGTAAATACAAACAATTTAGCAACATTAATTTAGGGAAGCGCAATTTTCACTACACACCCATAATTATAGAATCTGTCCTACTTTCACACTGAGCCCAGGTTCACACTGGGTAGTTCGATTTGAGATGCGAGTTCACATGTGAAATCGCATCTCAAATCGGCGGCATTTGCCGCCAATGACACGTCCTAATCGGTGCGACGCCGCATCTGCGGCGCTGCAACGATTTCAAAAAGTAGTTCCTGTACTACTTTTTGCGATTTCTGCACAGATGTCTCTTAAATCGCGGCTGAAATCGGGACTGCCAGCGGGAGTGAAATTGTGCGAGCTCAGCTGAACTTGCACGATTTCACTCTCGCAGCCCAGTGTGAACCAGGGCTGAGGCATTTTACAGGCATTTTTTGTGCTTAAAATGTAAACTGCCTTTTCTAAAGCCCCAGTGTGAAAGCCCGAGTGCTTTCACACTGGAGCGGTGCGCTTGCAGGACAGGACATAAAAATCCTGCAAGCAGCATCTTTGGGGCAGCACGGGAGCGGTGAGTACAGCGCTCCGTAACCGCCCCTGCCATAGCAGCGGCGCTTTACGAGGAGGCTTTTAACCCTTTTTTGGCCGCGAAAAGTGCCACTAAAATGACAGTAAGGCTTTGCTAAAACTAGCGCGGGGGGGCCCAGGCCTAAAGCTGTGTAGGGGTCACAAAATTTCTAATGGCTGCCCTGCTGTCCAATAAGGCTTTAGAGGCTAATACAGGCTGTGGGCAAGTCTTTATAGGCTCAGACTAAATAATTCTAGAAAATATTTGTAGCTGGTCCTTATCATCAAGTCTAATCATGGTCAAAATAATAAATTACTTATATGATTTAAACTGTCAGTAGCATTAAAGCGGAGCTCCGCCGTACAAAAATACTGCAGCTGCTGACTTTTAATATTAGGACACTTACCTGTCCTGGAGTCCAGCGACGTCTGTAGCAGAAGACAAACAATCGCTCATCACTCTGCTGCCCCCACCGCCATCCTCGGTGAGGGAACCAGGAAGTGAAGCATTGCGGCTTCACTGCCCGGTTCCCTACGGCGTATGTGCACGATTCGCGCTGTGCCGTGCTCACTGGTCCCCCCTGTGATCTGGGACCCGCGTTTTTCCCAGAACACAAACGGGGGGATCTGACATTCTGCCGGCAGTCTACCCGCAGCCTGTGTGACCGGAAGTGGGTGCAAATACCTGTCTTAGACGGGTATATGCACCCCCCTCCCCCTTAAAGGTGCTAAATGTGACACCGGAGGGGGGAGGGTTCCGATGAGTGGAAGTTCCACTTTATGATGGAGCTCCGCTTTAACACAACCGTCTTTGTTTTTCTGAGTCGCCCCCTCAGGAACATAGTTTATTACCTGGTGACCCAGCCAGTTAGTTTGTTTTCAACTTCCTTTAACAGCGCAAGTTGTCCAGCAAAAGTGGCAGTTAGAGCGTTGAGACAAACCATTTAACACTGACAGGGGTGCTTACAATTGTTAGCTATTATTTATTTATGTAAAACCTTTATCCCAAAAGAAAAAAAAAATATTATTGTAACTGCTTCAAATTGATAGCTGTAGTTATATTTATTATTGTTAGTTACTAGTGTAAAGTCCATCTAAATCTAACTAGTTAGTCCAACACCACCCTCTCCACTGATTACAATACTGCTGTCTAAGAGTGTTGCTATCCATAGATTTATGTAGCCACTCCAAAGCCCTGTACACACGATCGGTCCAAACCGATGAAAACGGACTGAAGCTCTTTTTCATCAATCCAAACCGATCGTGTGTAGGCCCCATCGGTCAGTTATTCTTCGGTCCAAAAAAATAGAACTTGCTTTAGAATTGAACTGATGGACGGCTGACCGATAGGTCAAAACCGATCGTTAGTATGCAAAAGCATCAGTTAAAAGGCCGCGCATGCTCAGAATCAAGTCGACGCATGCTTGGAAGCATTGAACTTAGTTTTTTTTCAGCACGTCGTTAAAACACGTAAATGTCAATGTAAACGCTCTAACACAATCGTTTTTTTTAACCAATAGTGTGTAGGCACATCAAACCAGCAGTCAGCTTCATCGGTTAATCGATTTAAGGTTAACCGATGGTTCATTATTTAGCGGGGGAATATTCACTACTACATAATATCCATTATTGTGCTGTTTTTAGGATGCTTGATTTTTTAAACGTTTAAATCTATTTTAACAATGCTCTCAACAATGCTCGTGCGGCTTTTTGTCCAACAAAAGACATCAGCAATTATAATTTTCATGCACCTCTGTATAATAATGAAAGATTCCAGTGTGTTATTGCAGCTAATAATACAGATGGCACTTAAACACCCAAGGATGCATTAATTAAGCAGTCAGCATGATTCCAGTCTAACCATTTTGGCTACAGAATAAATGAAATATTTCTAGGTATAAGAAGTGACAACCCATACTAATAAAAATTCTTTTTTTACCCCTTTAAATTACATTAGCATGATGCTTGTCTCAGTCCAAAAACAATAAACTTGACATCAATGTTCAATATACATTTGAAGTTCACCAATTCTGGTGAAAGCATTCAGGAAATTCAGCCATAAAGACTCCTAAGGGAGTGCATATTTCAATGAAAATGTCCCGCTGCTGTGCATTGATTTGGCACATTAATACCTCTCCGTGCACCAGTAACACACTCAACTGCTTGAATATTAAATGGAGAACTGTGGTGTCCCAGTAGCTCCTAAGTGAGATCCAATTTGCCATGTGCGTTTTATATCATATCAAAGCTATGTGATTTTAAAGGGCATCTTTCAAGTGCAAACTAGCTTCTTACCTCACATGACTGATTGCACAAATGACTGTGATTAAAGGTCAGCTACTTGGAGTTTTTCTTTTACTCTTGCTGGAAAAAAAACACTAATAGCAATGGTAATAGTAATATTTATGACCTGAAATGGAAATACTTTTTAACTTGGTGATTTGTAAAATTATTATTATTTTACATTACATATCAACTGGCATTGGCAAGGAGAGTACAAACACGCAAATAAAAAAATAAGACAAAAAGCAGTTATATATTCTTGTAAAATAATTTTTTATTGACGGTTTTGGGAATAAAAGAAAACAGCTGGTCACTCATGCAGGGGGATAAAGTGGGGACATATGTGGAATCAGATACAACCTGACCATTTTGCAATGTCAGAAGGGTCAACCTCGTAGTATAGGCCGTGGGGCCTTGTATGCTGCCTCTAAAGTGGCAGTATCAAAAGAACATTTTGCAATAGAAGACCAGGCCTTACTTACCTCCTCAGGGTCAATAGAGGTTGTTAGGTCACATTCCCATTGGGATTAATGGTGGAGAGTCGATAGCACTTAGGCATGAGTAAATCAAGATGGTGCCCGGAGAGCCGGGGGAGTGTAGGCACATATATTTAAAGGATGTTTTTTTTTAATAGTGATATGTGAAATTATGTCTTAGGGAGGTTACCCAATGGTGGAGTGGGACATAAGGTAAAAACTCCACAGGCGGCGCCTCGTGAGTCTCCTGCATTGATGTCCAGGAAGGAAAGGTACAGGATGTAAGGAAATGGTGGACCTGTGTGAAACTATGAGATGACAAGCAGGAAACCATTCCTGGTTGTTTGAAACCTGGTGGGAATAAAAGGTTGTTCGAAAGAAAAAGGAGGGGTAGAAAAGGAGACATAAGGTTTCCCAAATAGCAGACCGAACTCCACACTTTCAAGCTGTGTAGCATGAGGGGACTTAGAGAGGGAAGGGGTAGTCCATGGGAAAACCACAGTAGGGCCAGCATTGGAATTGGTATGCAATTAGGGAGCTCCAAGAGCACCCACAATGGGACATCCGTAGTTGCATGGAGCAGGGTAAGTTAGGAGATCTGCGCTGCAATGTAATATTTTGCTATACTCTGTAAAGAGTGTAAAGAGTGAAGCGTGGAACTCTGGGACATTTATAGGCCCAGATAAAGTAAAGAATACTTTTTTGAAGAAGGTGTGAGTAAAAGGAGCAGACTTGGATGGGTAAGGTTCAAAAGTATGGAATTAAAAGCCCAATGCCAGGCACAGTTATTTTTCTATTTTGCGAACATTAACCATATTTTAAAAACTCAAGTATAAGAATAAGAAGCATTATTCCAGGCATCGGTGTGTTATACATAACTACATTGTTCCAAGTTGGACCAATGTATCTATCTATATACCATACTTGGCCGATGCCCTGGAAGCTGGGAATTACTGGTAGACACTGCTACACCAGTGATCTCTACTTTTTCCCGGGTCCTGAACTGAGCAGCGACTCTCTTGGATTGTGAACACAGCTTGACTACTCAGTGTGGATGCCATTCAGAGAATGCTTTGCATTTTGTTAATGAACACAAATTGTTCCCTGATTAGAAGAGGTGGAATGGTGGGTTGATGAAGTCATGCTCTGCACCTCATCTGATCATAGAATACTTGGCATTCATTTAAAAAATGCAAAGCATTCTCTAAATGGCACCCATGCTGAGCTGCTGACCTCTTGTGTTCACAATGCAGTTTGGTGCAGGACCCAGAATGTATTGGAGATCACTGAAGTAGCAGTGTCTATGTTCGTGATTTCCAGCTTCCCCTGGAACTGGACCAAGTTGGATTAAAGTAACTATGTATTACATGCCAATGCCTGGTTTTAATCTTTCAATTAAATGGAAACCCTAATTTAATGACTTTTAGTATGCTAAAGCAATTATATGACAATATAAACAATGTATAGTATAATCAATTGCTAACTTTTTCACTTTCTTGCCTCTTGGTATTGCACTCCAGCGGTGATGGCATGGCCTTTCTCATGGGACAACAGTGGATTACAACCCGCGTAATAAGTACTGAAACTGTTTTTTCCATTTGAAACCTGTATGCTAGGGTGAAATCACACGTGACAAGACAAGAGTCCTGTTTGCGATAAGACACTGCGTTGCTTTAACAGACAATAGCGCGGTTCTCTGACGTTGCACCCAGAAAAAATTTACGTCCTTTCTTTTCCTGCAAATAGAGCTTTCTTTTGGTGGCATTTGATCACCCCGGTGGGTTTTATTTTTTGCTCTATAAACCAAAAAATAAAGCGAAAATTTTGAAAAAAAAATCTATATTTTTTGCTATAATAAATATCCCCCAAAAATATATAAAAAAAATGTTTTCCTTAGTTTATGTCGATATGTATTCTTCTACATATATTTGGTAAAAAAAAACGCAATAAGCATATATTGATTGGTTTGCGCAAAAGTTATAGCATCTACATATTAGGGGATAGATTTATGGCATTTTTTTATAATTGGTTTTATTATTAATGCCAGCGATCTGTAAATTTTTATTGGGACTGCGACATTATGACGGACACATTAGACACTTTTGATCAGTGCTATAAAAATGATATATAGTAAATATAGTAATATAGTAATTATATTGCGCTAAACTGGAACAGGCAGCCACCACAACAATGGATAATTGGGAAACGTTGTAGGTAAATAAGTGCAGTGCCAGAAAAAGGTCCACCCTTAGGGGGATCCCAAGTATCACCCAAATGGGTAGCAAACAGTGTCAAAATGAGTAACTTTAGGAGCAAGGCTACTCCTTCAAAGGAACAAGTGTGCATACATATAATAATAATAATAATAATAATACATATAATAAAATATGTTATGAATATAAAATATCTATGAGCTATAAAATAACTTCATAGATGATCATGTGAATAACCAAATGAAATAAAGAATGTATATCTTGTGATATATATAAAGTCCCATTCAATCATGTGAGAAATCCATACACCGTGAAGGTGAAAAGAATGTGATAATGTTTCAGGTGGACATGGGCAATATGTATCTTTAAAACTGCAATCACCGACAGGTTGGGTACTTCTTACCGGATGGAGTGGACCCACAACTCACCATACAGTGGGGGGTCTCAAAGGCTTTATGGGCCAATTGCCCTCATTGGTCACCGTCTCAATCCCAATCCTTTTGGCTTGTTGCCCCGGACTTATTGAAAATCCAATGTAGTCAGGATATATTCGTGGCCAGGAATCTCACTCCAATCCAGATAGCATAGGCAATGTTGAAGAATCAATGTGTATTAATCAGGAAAAAATATATAAAAAGGTCCTCATAGCGTAAAAAAAGTAAATTTAATAAAAAAAAAAAAAAATACCAAAATCACACTGAAATCAATCAAAACAATCACCCACAATAGGTAAAAGGGTATGGTTTTGTTACTAGTTCCAAAATGTGACAGATACAGATTTCTTATTTCTGGCACTTTAATTTTCTGTTGCTATGACTGTGACAAATTTAAAAGAATCACTGCCAGTTCGCAGATTAGGTAAATGGATCAACTCTTTGGCATACAAACAGACTTGTGTGAGGCATGTCTGTCATTGGAAGTGGTAAAAAAGTTTACAGCTTCCCACAGAGGGCTCCGTGGTTGCTATAAAGCATAGTAAAAGCATAGTAAATAAAGTGAAGCTGTGCTGAGTTTAATCATCCACTCATATGTGAGCAAAAATTTACAAATTTTTCATGCACATGCCTGGGTATTCTTTGCAAAGTGAATCTTCACTTATAAAGCTTCACTTCAATGAATGGAAATGGTTCAACAAATTCTTTTCTCTAGTTTTCTAAAAACTTCTATGAATTGATATATTTCACTTAAACATAATTTTGAGATTATTTGAGCTTTGTGACATGGCGCATTATCCTGATGGAAGTAGGCATCAGAAGATGGGTACATGTAGTCATAAAGTGATGGACATGGTAAGCAACAATACTTAAAAAATGCTCAATTGGCACTAAGGGGTCAAAGTGTGCCAATAAAATATCCCCTACACCAATACACCACCACCAGTCTGAACCTTTTATACAAGGCAGGATGGATCCATGCTTTCATGTTGTTTACACCAAATTCTGACCCTGCCACCTGAATGTCGCAGCTGAAATCAAGACTCCGAACAGGCAATGTTTTTCCAATCTTCTATTGACCAATTTTAGTGAGCCTGTGTGAACTGTAGCCTCAGTTTCCTGTTCTTAGCGTACGAGAGTGGCACCGGGTGTGGTCTTCTGCTGCACTACATATATTTAAAGTCAATATTAATCCCCCATACACCATTCAGCTAAAATTGTATGAGATCTTTCCCCTGGATCTAGCAAGTGCATTACATAGTGCTGGTGTCTTCTCATGATTGTGGATCTTGCTTTCTTCTGGGGCATAATGTAACGCATAATAAAACTGTAATGCTATTGAAAACATCTGCTTCCTATACCCGTTAGAGATTGACCCTTTCTACAATGTATCTGTAAATTAACCCATAAATAAAACCCATAAATAATTTAGTTTATAGTTCATACATAAATGTGACTGTACAGCAATATAACATGACATACAAATATGAAAATGCAATATATAAAATCGATTGCTCTTTGAGGCAGATGTTCCTCTATGAATGGATTGTGACAATTATTTTACATAATAAGATGTAGTTTCAAGTACCTATATGTTGATATTAGCACTAATTTTGTATGAAATAAGCCCCACTCCCACTAAAAGTACTGCCCCCTAGACTAAGTATGATTAATATAATATCCCTATGTAGTCACCTCAGAGACATTTGCTTTGCTGCCTGTTGTGTTAGAGTGCAGAAGTGTTTCACTTTGCAAACGAGAAGTTTCTACCAGTTATGTGGCAGCAATTACTTACTTGCCAGCAATATATTTAGGTAAAAAACCTCTTTCCACCACAGAACCGTTTGGTAGGTTTATGGTTAACAGCATCCATAAAAAAATAAAAAAAAACAGGAAGCCTCCACATAGTGAAAAAACTGTGTGGTTAAGGGGTTTATTTGGAATAAAAATACTTTTTGTATTGTATCAAGTAAAAAAAATCTCCTCTGTGATCACAAAAGCATAAAATTCAAAAAGACACAATGGCATGGAAATGACTCATGAAACCAGTCATGTTTTGTCTACAAAGACTTTAACTGGGATCTTTGTAGATGAAACGCGTCGGGTTTGTTGAGTCCTTTCCATGCCATTGCGCCTTTTTGAATTTTATGCTTTTGTGATCACAGAGGAGATTTTTTACTTGATGCAATACATCTTGGAATCTATGTAAAGCCTTTTTATCCCAAGTAAACTGTAACCCTATGGGTTTTTCACTATGTGGAGGCTTTCTGTAATTTTTTATGGATGCTGTTAACTAGAGTTGAGTGGACACTTGGATGTTCGGGTTCGGACCCGAACCCGAACCCGAACTTTAAAAAACTTTAAAAAACTTTGAAGTCAATGGGACACGGATATTTAGTAAAAGAAAAAAAATGCGCGGGGGTACCCCCAAATTCAATAATCAGACCCTTTAGGTCTGGTATGGATATTAAGGGGAACTCCGACGTCAATTTAAAAAACAATGACGCCAGGTTCCCCCCAAATATCCATAACCAGACCCTTCAGGTCTGGTGTGGATTTTAAGGGGAACTCCACCCCAAATTTAAAAAAAAAATGGCGTGGAGTTCCCCCTACAATCCACACCAGACCCCTTATCTGAGCACGTTGACCTGGCTGGCGCAGAAAAGAGGGGGGGACAGAGTGCGGCCCCCCCTCTCCTGAACTGCACCAGGTCACATGCCCTCAACATTGGGAGGGTGCTTTGGGGTGCCCCTAAGGCACCTTGTCCCCAGGAAGTGTAAATAGTAGTTTTCAGGAAAAAAAACACACACACCGTAGAACAAATTACTTTATTAATTAAACCAAATAAAAATTCAGCGGTGAAAATAGACGATCGATGCTGCTCCCTGCTCCAACGTTTTCTTCTATCCAGCGCCCTCCCCAATGTTGAGGGCATGTGGCCTGGTACGGTTCAGGAGAGGAGGGGGGCCACACTCTGTCCCCCCCTCTTTTCTGCGGCCGGCCAGGTCAACGTTCTCGGATAAGGGATCTGGTGTGGATTTTAGGGGGAACTCCACACCATTTTTTTTTATTTGGGGTGGAGTTCCCCTTAAAATCCACACCAGACCTGAAGGGTCTGGTCATGGATATATGGGGGGAACCCCACGTCAAATTGACGGCGGGGTTCCCCTTAACCACTTTAGCCCCGTACCATATTGCTGTCCAAAGACCAAAGCACTTTTTGTGATTCGGCACTGCGTTGCTTTAACTGACAATTGCGCGATCGTGCGATGTGGCTCCCAAACAAAATTGCTGTCCTTTTTTTCCCACAAATAGAGCTTTCTTTTGGTGGTATTTGATCATCTCTGCGGTTTTTATTTTTTGCGCTATAAACAAAAAATAGAGCGACTATTTTGAAAAAAATTCAATATTTTTTACATTTTGCTATAATAAATATCCCCAAAAAAGATATTAATTTTTTTTTTTCCTCAGTTTAGGCCGATACGTATTCTTCTACATATTTTTCGTAAAAAAAAATCGCAATTAGCGTTTATTGATTGGTTTGCGCAAAATTTATAGCGTTTACAAAAAAGGGGGTAGTTTTATGGCATTTTTATTAATATTTTGTTTTTACTAGTAATGCCGGCGATCAGCATTTTTTTTCAGTACGGCGATATTATGGCGGACACATCGGACACTTTTGACACATTTTTGGGACCATTGGCATTTTTATAGCGATCAATGCTATAAAAATGCATTGTATTACTATAAAAATGCCATTGGCAGTGAAGGGGTTAACACTAGGGGGTGGGGAAGGGGTTAAGTGTGTTCCTGTTTGTGTTCTAACTGTATGGGGGGTGGACTCACTAGGGGAAATCACTGATCTTCTGTTCATACATTGTATGAACAGAAAATCAGCGTTTCCCCCGCTGACAGGAACGAGAGCTTTGTGAGAGCTTAGTGTTTACACACATAGCTCTTGTTCCGCGCTCTGTACTCGCCCCCTAGTGGCCGAAAAAGAGAGGACGTAGAGCTACGTGCTCCCGCGAGACAAAGCCACCGTACCGCAGTAATATGACGGCGGGTGGTAGGGAAGTAGTTAATATCCATACCAGAACTAAAGGGTCTGTTTATTGAATTTGGGGGGACCCCCGCGCATTTTTATTTCCCGAACTCTGAACCCGAACTTTCAGCAATTATTCGGGTTCGGGTCCGGGTTCGGGAAAAACCCAAAGTCTATACCAAACCGAAACTTTACAGTTCGGGTTCGCTCAACTCTACTGTTAACCATAAACCTACCATAGAGTTCGGTGGTGGAAGGAGGTTTTTGCCATCTGGGAAATTGCAATCCTGATCCATTTTCTCACATTCCGGGTCGAGGTTGCCTGAGGTGGCTTAGCTGAGGAGGAAGAATTGCACCACTCGCTATCCAGAGCTTTGGTATCACATGCCTGATTGATGCTACCTTCTGGTAAGAGTATTTCATTTTCTCCCCTGGGGGGTGGATGCACACATGGTGGTGATTCCTTTAGTCCCACACTCCTGGATTCTATCCCATTAATATATACACAGCTCCAAAAAAATTAAAGGGGCACTTTTGAATCAGAACTCCTGGGATATAGATCTGGTCAGTTAAGTAGCAGAGGGGGAGGGGTGTATACAGAGGGGGTTGTTAATCAGTTTAAGCTGCTTTGCTGTTAACTGAAATTAATGATAGGTGCACTAGATGGGCAACAATGAGACAACCTCAAAAACAGAAATGTTTTTTCAGGTCGAGGTGTCTGCCATTTTTTTCCCTACTCATCTTTTCTGACTGTTTTTCACTAGTTTTGCATTTGGCTAGGGTCAGTGTCACTATTGGTAGTACAAGGTGATACTTGGACCCTATAAAGGTTGCACAGGCAGTCCAACTCCTCCAGGATGGCACATCAATACATATCATTGCCAGAAGGTCTCCCAGCACAGTCTCAAGAGCATGGAGGAGATTCCAGAAGACAGGCAATTACTCTAGGAGAGCTGGACAGAGCCATAGAAGGTCCTTAACCCATCAGCAGGACCGATATCTGCTCCTTTGTGCAAGGAGGAACAGGATGAGCACTGCCAGAGCCCTACAAAATGACCTCCAGCAGGCTACTGGTGTGAATGTCTCTGACCAAACAATCAGAAACAGACTTCATGGGGGTGGCCTGAGGGCCCGATGTGTGCTCTGTGCTCACTGCCGGACACTGTGGAGCTTGATTGGCTTTTTCCATTGAACACCAGTATTGGCAGGTCCGCCACTGGTGCCCCATGCCTTTCACAGATGAGAGCAGGTTCACCCTGATCATATGTGACAGACATGAAAGGGTCTGGAGAAGCAGCAGAGAACTTTATGCTGCCTGTAACATCATTCAGCATGACCAGTTTGGTGGTGGGTCAGTGATGGTCTGGGGGGGCATATCCATGGAGGGGCGCACAGACCTCTACAGGCTACACAATGGCACCCTGACTGCCATTAGGTATCGGGATGAAATCCTTGGACCCATTGTCGGACCCTACGCTGGTGCAGTGGGTCCTGGGTTCCTCCTGGTGCACAACAATCCCGCCTCATGTGGCGAGAGCATGCAGCCAGTTCCTGGAGGATGAAGAAATTGATACCATTGAATGAAATTTCAGCAAAATGGACTAGCTTGCTGCATAATATTTTCACTTACATTTTTGCCATCCTTTCATTCCTAACACATTACCCAGTCCAAATCAGTATAGATATCCAGCATGAGGTTTTTGCCACGTTTTTAAAGCGTTCCTTTAATTTTTTTGAGCAGTGTACTAATGGATTAGTGTTTTAACTACCAATGTTGCTTTACAATTTGCACGGTGCACCTTATTTAAAAACACTATCAATCAGATGATGGCATTCATTTTTTGTATATGCTAATCAAAATTTATTTTGTATATCACAGTATGTTGATATGTCAATACTCAACAATTTGATTCTTAGCACTGCACTGTTTTTACTTCATTCATTCATACAATTTTTTTTTTTAAGATTGTAGTGCTGGCTGCTATTGTTTATTTATGTGTATAGCGCAGTGTTTTTTAATTAATTCCTAGCAATATATTTCAGACTCTCCCAAAATGGCCAACACAATTTACATCTATGGGATGACTAATGAAAAGGGAGATACATATCAGCAGAGGGAGAAATGTTCTGCAGCTCACTCTGGAAAGAAAGAAAAAAATTCATGAATTTTCTTGAAAAACATAGTTTAGAGAAACTTTAGCGACACATCCTGCAGTCTGGTTCTTCTTTATTCAGTGCCTAGAGAACAGCACAGAGAAGCTGAAACAGATGCCACTTGTATCGCCAGTCTGCTTAAAAATGGCCATACACCTTTAGATTTTTTTATTGTATACTCGAACAGCCGCTTCATTTGATTGAATGCACCTGCAGTTCCTCCACTAAATGTCATTTCAGCCCCTTCAATTTTTTTTAAATAGAAGGATATTGGACAGGAGGGGAACCATCCAAACTTCACATAGTATATGGCCAGCTTAAAGGAGATCCTTAGCCACAGCATACACTTTTTATAACATCATTGTAATGGCAATACAGTGTAAGCTTACTTAAAAAAATATGCTTTTTTGCTGGCCAACAATTTCCACCATAAAATTGCTCAAATATAACCATGGCCATATTTGGGCTATGATGTCACCACTATACAGTACCTACCTCTTCCTTTATATAGCCAATGAGAGCTGTGGGAGCTTCATCTAGTGTCATCATCAGGGACTAGTCATGTGTGGCGGGTCATCACATTTTTTTTTTTGGCAACGCACAGGTGCTGGGCATCGTGATTAATGATGGATTTTTTGGGACTTTTTGGGGGATTTAAAAAAATTATATATATATATTTTTCTAACAATTCTATAATCACATTACTTTGATTATTTTTCAGCACATTACTGCCATAGCTCTAGTTATCTGTTTACCTCGTCATAAGCTAGTGTGATAGACTGTATTGCATAGTAGAAAGGAAAGACTGTCAGCTAAATGCATAGGATAAATGCATACAACTGCTTTACAATAGTGTTTGCTGAATAAAATAAATTGCCTGGCAAACTTCTTAGTTTGTTGCTTTGAAAAATAATTTGTTGCTATGCAGTAGTGCAGGGCTCCAGCCGTAAGTGACAAGCTCACCAAAGGACAAGTTTGGTTAGCTAAACTTGATATGAGGAAAGTGAACTGTCTTATTGCATTTGTTATTGCAATGTTCTAATGCACAGGTGTCAAACTGGTCACCCTCCAGCTGTTGCGGAACTACAAGTCCCATGAGGCATTGCAAGGCTGACAGTTACAAGCATGACCCCCACAGTCAGAGGCATGATAGGACGTGTAGTTCCCCTAGTTTGGCACCCCTGTAATCTAATGGCAATACTATGAAACCACTTGCACTGAAGCAACATTTAAAGTTTTTGACAGTTTCATAAAATTAACAGCTGATTAAAATGTAGAGAGAACATGAGAGAAATCTCAAATTTTGAGTTGTTAAAGTGGAACTAAACCCATCAATTTATCAGTTTAAAAAAACAGTTACATTTGCAGCACATCCCGTTGCATTGGTTGTGCTTTCAACCAAACTGTCAAACCATCAAATGACTGGTGTCATAACTGATCACATGTGCAGCAGTTGAAGACCAAACAGAGTCCCAGAAGCCTTAATACAACCCTTAATCTAGTTTTTCCCAGAGCTTAGTGAATCAGGTGAAGCTCTGTTTACGTCCAACTATCCAACCATCACCCAATTATGTGTAAGCAAAAATGCTGTTTTTTTTTTTTTTTTCCTTGCATGTAATTGGTTATTCCTTGCAAAGTGAATTTTCACCACATTCACTAAGCTAAGGGCAATGTGCAATTTCCCTTGCAAAGTAAACAGTCTATTTGACTTTATAAAATTAACCTTGTTGCACATTATTAATGTGCTTGTTTTTAACAGTTATTAGCAGAAGTGGAGTTTTAAAGGGTACACCATGTTTACTCATTGAAAGTAAAAAATCTGCTTTCTTTTGTGACTATCAGATATGCCAAGCGTCTGTAAAGTCAGATTCTTCATATAGAAATTCTGGTACCTAACAATGACTATACTGACTTGTATAGTGCACACCAGACTACAGCCTCACAATCCACAGAACAGGAATGACTAGATTTTAAACTGAAGCTACATTATATCATGCTATGGGATGACATTTAGCTGACAGAAACTTTTAGGCATCATACTTCTGCCTATTATTGTAACTTTAAATGGCAGTCACTTTACATTGAGACTAAATACATTAGTGTAGTTCTACTCATCTACATAAATGTTCAGACCTGTAAGAAAAATGTCCTTGACTTTATAACATGTTTTAAGTTAGGCTTATTGCAGAATTATGTATCTGTCTTCGGATTAATTCAATTTAATTAATTGTTATACCAAACCTGTACCTGTTATTTGAAAAGCCCCAAACAAACTCACAGTACAGATGGACTGATAAAACCTGATGCTAATGTAATAAATGGAAAACCTTGCACAATTACAATAATTTAATTTGCATAGCAAACGACTCGAAGGATTAGCTAATTGCTGCCTTTGGCTGTTAGCATCAGATGGCGTTCCGTAATAGAGTGCCTTATTGCATTATCATTCTGGCATGTGGTACATAATTATAACTTTTGATTTGTAAACCTTTTTAGCTGTTTAGGTTTCAAAAGCTGGTTCTGTGTTTCTGTGCAATATGTGAAAGCATATAATTGTGTAACAATGCAAAGAGAGTTGCCATAGCACTCAGCACTGAGAATCAAGGCTGTAGGTAGTAAGCTATTTCTGTCCATGTCAAGAAATGTCTTATCTCTGCTCCCTGTGGTTACCTCCTTCTTGATAATATATAAAAGCTTTTCTTTTTTATTATATCCTTTCTTTTGAGGTAACCTCACAGCACTAATTTCTGTGATGCAGAGAAAAAAAAATAAAGGGCTGGAAATATTACAGAAAGCAAACGACAGATCTGGAAAGATGCACTGCTCTTATTTTCTTTCAGGATGCATTGCTTTCTTTAGCATCTGTTTCTGTACAATGAATGTAATCATAACAACCATTCATCATACCAGCTTCATTTTGCACAGGGACTGTAAGACATGAGATGTGGCTATATGGGGATAGGGACTCATGTTTTTGGAGAGTGAATGGCAACTTTTGTAATTCGAAAAAGTGTACAATATAGATTCAGAAACTCCAAGTTCAACCCTTCCTGTCTGCAAACGAACATATAAACTGAATACCAAATAAAATCTGTGCTTATTTAGAAGGAGCTGACAAAAAGAACAATATACAATGCCCTTATTCAGCCCCTTGAGACGTCCCACAGGATAAAGCCTAGTGGGCAGTGTTCGTGTACTGTGTTATATGTTGTTGGCTAGAATAGGTAAACACCATTCACTATATATTTTAGTAGGCTATATTTTCGTATTTGATGTATGATTTTTTTTAATAGATTTTATTATATAACAAAGTACGGTGACATTTATGAATAGCATGGATTTGTTACATATGGTAATGCAAAAGGCAAGATTACATTTCTTATCCCAAAAGTGCGTTCACAAGAGCATCATATGCATTTGGAGGGATCAAACTTTGTCATAATACATTTTTTTAAAAGAAGGAAACAAATAGGAAGGAGGGAGGCTAGCAAAAATGGAACATCATGACTAATTGAGGGAAAAGGGAAACAGAGGGGTATAGGAGGGTAAAGAGGAGAAGCGTGTCAAGGGGGGTAGTAGAAGGAAGAAGGATGAATGATTTAAGCATGATACATAGCCGTTAAACCTTTAAAACACCTAAACACATAAAAGTAAAAACTAAACTAGACAAGCTTAAGGTGATGTAAAATAATTCTGAGTGAACAAAATAGCAGCGCTAAGTTCAGTGGCTGAACAAAAATAAATAAATATACCCCTGTGAAAGATTGTATTATACATATACAAAAAAAATGTGCATATATATATATATAAACATATACATAAGGTGAACTGAGTAATTGTGATTAAATGTTCAAAACGTTCATCCAGTGGTTAAAAATAAATTGTAACAAGTCTATAAGTGATTCAATTTCAAGAGATTAAACGTTCAGGTGTCCACTTAGTCCTCTTGAACAATCTTCTTTAAAACCTTTCACCACACCATAAGTGCTCAGTGACTCCACACCCTAAGGAATTGCGCTTACCAATAGGACATGCCTCACATTCACATGCTTGGCAATATCGCAGAGTCTCCAAAAGCATCAAACGACTCCACCAGTGCTCCAGCACCTCAATGTTATTACACATGTAAAAATAAAAATGAACTTGGGATGTGTGTCTACAGGCAGGACCTCTGACGTCAGTTTCACAGTCTCACAGGCTGTCTCACTTGTTTCTGCTACATAGGGCATATCGCACACCTATTCAATTATTCCGTTGAGGTAGGAGGGATTCTTCTTTATGTCCCAAAAATTGTGGGGAGGAGGGTTCACTTATTCATCTAATGTGGCGCTGTCCCAAACTGCATCGGTTCTGGGGTAACGTTACAGAGATTATTTCCTCCGTTTTTCAAGTTAGGGTCCCGTTGGACCCCCTGATATGTGTACTGGGTGCAGTGGAGGAAGAGGTTTACCTCCATCCAGTTAATATTGCAGTGATTAGACTTCTATACATAGCAAGAAAACTCATAGCTAGATTTTGGTTGTCCCCACATGCTCTGACTAGGAAACAGTGGATTGAACAAGTTAATTGTGTCCTTATAAGAGAGCACTATACCTATCAACATAGAAATGCTGCCCGGAAATGTAATTCTATTTGGAGGCCCTGGATGGAAACCCCGGGACTAGCACCTCCGCAACTGGTTATTTCTCGGCTGTTGCAGATGTAAGATGCATCTCTACTCTAGCAACAAAAGTGGGCTTTGTTGGTTTTGTGTATTATTACAAATTATATTTTAGCCCCTACACTTTGGTTATTGGTGGGAATTGGTTCTGATTCTGTGGGTTGAAAGTTTTATTTGTGGCCCGTTGGCCTCATAGGTAGTTGTGTTGGGGGGTGGGGCTGCATCTGCCTGCCCAGCACAGTCTAATATTTGTTAATGTGCCTTGTATACAATTTTGGTGCTTCTAATGTATCATATGGAATGTGCATATTTCATCCTGTTATTTTCTGACTTTCCTAATATGTATCTGTATTAGACATGTGCATTCGTTTTCGTTAGAATGCATTTTCATCCGAAAATCGGATATTTTCGTTATCGTTTTAACGAACGAAAACTAAAGCGCAAGAAACGAAAACCGAAAGATCCGACATAAAAAATGCTTTATTTTTGTTTTCGTTCAGATCCATCGAATTTTCGTCGTTCAATTCGACAAAGCATCGAAAATCGTCGTTCTGAATACAGTGAATATAGGTAGGAATTGAACGACGAAAATTCGACAAAGCATCGAAAATCGTCAAATTTTCGTCATTCAATTTCTACCTATTCACTGTATTCAGAACGACAATTTTCGATGCTTTGTCAAATTAAACAACGAAAATTCGACAAAGCATCGAAATTCGGGAGTAACTAAATAAATTTATTTTCCAAACGAAAAAACAAAATAAAATATTCCAGTCTGCACATGTCTAATCTGTATGTTATATTTCATTTTATTGGCACAATAAACCATTTTTCTGATTTAAAAAAATAAAATAAAAAAATGGCTGTTGCAGATGTAAGATGCATCTCTACTCTAGCAGCAAAAGTGGGCTTTGTTGGTTTTGTGTATTATTACAAATTATATTTTAGGCCCTACACTTTGGGTATTGGTGGGAATTGGTTCTGATTCTGTGGGTAGACTGTGGGTTGAAAAGTTTTATTTGTGGCCCGTTGGCCTCATAGGTAGTTGTGTTGGGGGTGGGGCTGCATCTGCCTGCCCAGCACAGTCTAATATTTGTTAATGTCATTAGGTGCCTTGTATACAATTTTGGTGCTTTTAATGTATCATATGGAATGTGCATATTTCATCCTGTTATTTTCTGACTTTCCTAATATGTATCTGTATTAGACATGTGCATTCGTTTTCGTTAGAATGCATTTTCGTCCGAAAATTGGATATTTTCGTTATCGTTTTAACGAACGAAAACTAAAGCGCAAAAAAACGAAAACCGAAAGATCCGACATAAAAAATGCATTATTTTCGTTTTCGTTCAGATCCGTTGAATTTTCGTCGTTCAATTCGACAAAGCATCGAAAATCGTCGTTCTAAATACAGTGAATAGGTAGAAATTAAACAACGAAAATTTGACGATTTTCGATGCTTTGTCGAATTTTCGTCGTTCAATTCCTACCTATTCACTGTATTCAGTGAATACAGTGAATATAGGTAGGAATTGAACGACGAAAATTCGACAAAGCATCGAAAATCGTCAAATTTTCATCATTCAATTTCTACCTATTCACTGTATTCAGAACGACGATTTTCGATGCTTTGTCGAATTGAACAACAAAAATTCGACAAAGCATCGAAATTCGGGAGTAACTAAATAAATGTATTTTCCAAACGAAAAAACAAAATAAAATATTCCAGTCTGCACATGTCTAATCTGTATGTTATATTTCATTTTATTGGCACAATAAACCATTTTTCTGATTTAAAAAAATAAAATAAAAAAATGGCTCCAATAGTGAAGTATATCAAAACTATTTATTTAAAAACAGCCCAAGAGGCCTTCATACATTGCACTCACATCTTTTAAAACAAACAGAGGCACTTCAACAGTAAACTCAGCAGTGAACTCCAAAACCAGAGACAAATGTGCGGGAAAACCTTGATGTATTTTGGTCTCGGCGGACACAATGTTTAACCATAGGTCTCACCCCCCGCTCCGATCGATCTCCTCTTCACTTCAAAAACACTGCACACTTGATGGTCGGTGGTCCGAACATAATGAAACGCTGTGTAACCGTTCCTAGACCAGTTTCGTCCCTCAGGACTTCTTCAATGGGATCCTTAAGGTGATGATAAATAAGATGCCGGATATAAAAACCTCAGGGGGGAATTCCTCTTATAGCAGATAGGCAGTAAATACTTGTTCTGAGGTCAGAGGGGGAAGGCATTCAGGAGACATCATTAATGTCATAAAAATGAGGAAGGCCAAGGGAATAATTGAAGGAGCTGGAGAGAAGGTCATAGTCCTGTGGAATTAAGATAACAGCCATCAAGGCATTTCATCTCTGCAACAAGCGCTTATTAGTGGAGGCCTGGGAAATGTCTGTAAAGGTATTCTCTCAAAACAAGAGCATAGTGAGTTCTCACTTGAGTAGAGTAACAGGGTGCAAGGGAGAGGTCCATTGCTTTAAAAAGATTCTTCGGACTACTAAAAGACATATACGGATTCAGGCTTTGTGATGATGGATTCTTTGGGAGGCTTATGAAGCTGCACCGTGGGATCCCAAAATCCTAAAAATAGGAGAAGAGGGTCCTTTGGGATATTGAGTGAGGTAACTCCTAATATGAAAAGCAAGGACTTGATCACAAAAAGCAGAGATGTGCGCACAGGTCCAAAAGCGATGAGCCAGAGAGGTTCTTGGTTGAGAGCATAAAAGGCAATTTTTAGCCTAAAGTTTTCTGTGTGTTTTTTTTTTTTTAAGACAGAAAGGGTACGAAAGCCCTGTGAATTATCTTCAGCTGGGTCTCTCTCCATGTTTCGCATTGAGGTCAGATGTAAGATGCTGTTGTATCCTCTGAGCATCTTCACAGTATTTTCCTTATCTGGGAAGTCTTTTACCCAATTGGTCACTAAGGAGGAATGAAATGTGGGGGTCCATTTGCTGGTACATTGCCAGTAATGAAATGTATGGGAGGCTGGAAGACATTATCAAATATTGATGGAAAAAAGATTAGTCCTTTTTGTTTCCAGGCTGAGAAAGCCTCATAGTAGAGGGCCGGTGTAAAACTTGGATTTCTGTGAATGGGTAGGTATCTCAACATATAAGGTGAGATCCGGGTTTCTTCTGAGTTTCCCTCTAGGCTATGGCAGTGTACCTTAATATAGTATTAGTTTGTAAAGCCAGTTGCAGATTTTTCTACTTTGAGTGTAATAAGGCCTTCAGAAAATAGGGCCATACCATTTGTAATTCAAGAATCCAGTTTGAGTAGCAGGAGTTCTCGGAAATCCAGTGAAGGCTTATGCGTAACAAACATGCTAGATTATAGACCTTGATATTATGAAGATTGGCACCCCCTAATCTCTGGTAGATAAAGTTTTGAAAGTGCTATACAAGGGCGTTTTGAACACCATATATAATTTGTTAATTGGATACCCTTATGCTTTAATAATAGGGGAATGGTTTGAAGAGGGTATAGCAAATGGGCAAAGCTAACCATTTTAATATGTGGCATCTTATCAGAAGCGATAGGGGCAGTTCCACCCACTTCTCCAATTCTTGTACCAATCTGAGAGTGTATAAAGAGGAAGTGGTGCTACCAATTTTAACACCCAGATATGTGATGAAGGATTTGGCTGTGGGGAAAGGGGAATAGGATATCCAGGAGGGGTTGTGTAGTGACCCTAGTGGCAGAATCTCCCTTTTGTTAAAATGTATGCAGAGTCGGAAACAGGTCCTGAATTAATCAACATTTTTTATAGCAATAATATCAGAGGTAGGGTCAACGGAAAAGAAAAAATAAGTACATCGTCTGAGAACAGGGAGGTGCAAATTTCGGTATCACCAAAGCAGATCCCGTGTAGAGGAGCCATTTCGGAAAGGTATCTGGAGATGGGTTCCAGAGGCAGATTAAATATTAAGGGGGAAAGAGGGCACCCCTGCCTAGTGCCCTTGAAGAGGCGTAAACTGTCTTTTAGAAGGCCTGTCACCACCAGTCTGGCCGACGGAGATGTATACATCTTCTCAACGAGATGAGTGAAAGGACAGGAGAAGCCTAATCTGGAGAGAACCAACGAGAACCAATCAAAGCTAACGTTATCAAAGTCTTTCTCCGAGTCCAGAGTGATGATGGCGAGGTCTTTTGTTGGGTTAGTTTTAGCGTGTTCCAGGACCATCATAACTTTGCGAAAGTTGAGAGAGACCATTCTCTCATTCACAAAGTCCAATTGTGCTGGGTGGATAAAAGAGGGGAGTATATCTGCAAAACTGGTGGCTACAAATTTGGATAGAATTTTGACGTCCAAATTTAAGAGGGAGATTGGCCTATATGAGCCTGGTTCTAGTGGGAGTTCAATGATGGCTTGCTTACCAGTAGGCAAGTAGGAGCCACCAGCCCAGATCCCATTGTAGACCTCCACGGGTGTTGGGTCGATGACCCCTTGCAGAGATTTAAAGAATTCACCCGTGACCCATGATATTGGAGATTTTAAGCAATTGAGTTGAAAGGGGGAGACTGTGTAAAGATGATCAACAGGGTCATGCGCATATAATGAAGTGTAAAAATCTAGCATAATTTTACTGACATTATGTGTGAGAGATTTTGTGTTTACGGTGTAGTCACAGATGGATGTAATAAAGGTGGGTATATAGGGACCCCTACATACTGTAGGTTTGCTTGTACTTTGCCCAATGTGTTCCCCAATTTGAGGAGAGTAGCTTCAATTTGTGCATGTTTCATTAGTTCCAATTTTTAGGCACCAAGAATCAAAGGCTTGTCTAGCCTCGAAGAAAGAAAGCTAAGCGCTGGTGAACGTGAATTTGCGTGAAGCAATAAACACCAATCCCATTCAAATGAGTGACATTGTAATGGGGTAGTCCAAAAACACAATACCAAAAAAGTATAAGAAGGGTGGTGAAACCCTATAGATACAAACGGTGAAATGTACAATGTAAACTACAAAGAAAGTCCTTTGGATCAAAACAGGCAAGTCTTCATATGGAACACTCCTATACACCGCTCCTGTGTTACTGGAGAAACTGATGGTATGCGTGATCCACTTAGATGGGCATACAGGATAACCAAACAGATATGTGAAAAAGGATGGGTACTCTTACCACAAAAGTTGGACACATATGCCAGGAGCACTGTGTCAGATGCGCTTGTAAGAGCTCCTCGGATGGACGGCTCTATGAGGAGTGATGATTGGAAGGATTGTAGATCATTCCCAGCGATCACAGGGTCCAAGATGGAGAGTAGTTCCAGGTTTTCAGATGGAGCAACGCTTATAGGTATCCAAAAAAGAAAAAAGAACTCCACTTGGTGTAGTTTGTTTTGAAAAGGGAAGCCTTTATTAGGCTAATGAATGGTAGAACAATAAAAACAATAAAAAATGAAAAATGAAAATGCCAGTACTCTGGAAAGGATCTGGCACACGTGATCACATAAGTATAAAAGAGCGTGGTAGTTGGGTATGAAAAAGCTGTCTAGCCTCGTGCCACTTGGATCTTTGTTCTGAAGTGTTATAAGAAGCCCATGTGTGCTGACCTAGGTTTAGACAAAAATTAGTATCTTGATAATTTCCTGAAGGAGGAGACATAGGAGATTACTTGGCCCTTTAGAATGGTTTTGCCTGTCTCCCAAAAGTGATTGGGATTATCTTTATGGCTGGAGCATGAAAAGAAAATTTTTATGTGTATCCTCACAGGGTGACACTGTGGATACACTAATAACAATGTGCCTACGTCCCGTTCCCGGTTCCATGTTTGTATAATTTATTGTACTCAATGTACTTGCAATACAAATGTATACTACTGGAAATATTATGTTAGCACTCAAGAGGGTCATCCAATAATGTTGTTACAAATAATTGAGTTTGTTTAAATGTTTTCTTTATAAAATAATTTTCTATAATAAAACATCTACCTGTGTGCCTCTAAAAGTCCAATGGCGTTGGAAAAAGGTTTGTGCTTTTCCTAGGGAGAGATTTAGAGGAAGACCTGTCATCCACTGAATGCATGACTGCATTAAAGTCTCCTCCGATGATTTTCTGAAGCTGGGGAGATGATAGCTGTTTATTTGATAACTCACCAAAGAAAGATTGGCCTGGATTTATTGGGAGCGTAAATATTCCAGATCTGGAGAAATTTATTTTCTAGGCGAAGCTGGGCAATGATGAAGTGCACTTGGATATCCTTGTTTACTGAGATAATCTCACATGGAAGATTTTAATGGGTAAAGGTAAGAACTTCAGGCTTTCTCCCAACTGCCTTGGACCTGAGGACCTTGCCCACCCATAGCTTTTTCATTCGTGCAAAGTCAGGTGTTGTAAGATAAGTTTCTAGGAGTAGGGCAATGTCCGTTTTTAGTCTTTTGAGATGCTGAATAATTTTTCCTAGGGCACCGTTGGTCTAGAGGACAGGAGGCATAGGGTGCCTTGGGAGGGAGGGTTGGATGGATCTCCAGGTTGATTAATCTTAGGAAAGGTTCAGCCTTTGTGGATCTTGAAATGTGAGCTGGTCGCTGTTTGTGTTCCGTAAACGTAGAACTGCCGGGTACGCCAATGTAAATTTGAATTGATGTTGAAAGAGCACTGTGAAAATATGTTGAAAGGCCTTTCTTTTCTTAGATACCTCCAAGTAGTAGTAAGCAAAAATTTGAATAGAAGCTTGACGGTACTTCTGCAGGATTTCTGCTTTGTCTCCATAGTTGAGGTATTTAGCAATGATCGGATAAGATGATTGGCAGTCAGCAGGTTGTTCACCTAGGCATGGGGCCTTTTCAACAATAAAGGTGGAATGAAGACCTAGGACTTCAGATATCTTAGAGGCACAAAATTCAATGAGAGAGATAGGAAAAAGATTCTGGCTCCCCCACGAATGTAAGGTATTGAGTCTCGACCTGTTTTCTAAATCCTCAATTTTTTGTAGTATGTTTTCATTGGTTTTATCCTGGGCTTGCTCAGTTGCCTGTGATTGAGATGGCTCGCCCTCCACAGAGGACAGCCTCATCTCTACTTCTGTAATGTGGGTATTGTGCTCAGACAGTTCTTTTTTAATGTGCTCCATGCCTGCCTGTATTGCTTTTTCTACAGTGGAGGTCATAGTAGGCTGCAGGGAGAGGTGTGTGGAGATGTCACTAACCTCCATTCTGTGAGCCGCTGCCATGTTGGAGAGTGGGGTCTGATCTGGAAGATCAGGTGGAGCACTGGTGTATGAAAGTGAGCTCCGCTCTTTATCAGGAAATAAACTATGGGAGCGGGGAGACTTGCGGAATGTCAGTTGGCTGATATGATGAACCAGGCAGGCTTTGTAGGCATGTTTTGTCACGGTGCAGCGGGAGCCAAAGAGAGGAGATGCTAGGGCATACGATACCGGTACCAGAAGTATGTATGATTTTACTAAATTGTAACAACTATGTTACACAATCAGAACTTTTTTTTTTATTTGAATAAGAGAGTATCTGCAACATGTTCAATTGGGAGGTTTAAGAAAACGGAAGCCCCATATGTTATTTTTTTCGATAAATATGTTCTCTATGTGGTTTTGGATGTACTTGATGATGCCCTGGAGGAGGGGTGAAACGCATTGATGTACGTTCGGTTTCTTAACCACTGACGTGTCCATGACCACTTAACCACTGACGCACCTAATGTTCGCGCGAACATTTAGAACCCCATTGAAGTCTATGGGACTCGAACGTTCGAATTCAAAAGTGCTCATTTTAAAGCCTAATATGCAAGTCATTGTCGTAAAACGTCTTTGAGAACCCGGGTCTTGCCCCAGGGAACATGTATCAATGGAAAAAAGTTTTAAAGGAGCAGGACTCCTGAAAAAACAACAGTTTTTAAAACTTTTTTCCATTGATACACGTTCCCTCGGGCAAGACCCGGGTTCTCAAAGACGTTTTCACAGGCAAACTATAGACACCCAGCAGGTACAATATTTAAAGGAATTTTTTATTTTTATTTAAGCATCATTAAAATCACTGCTCCAGGAACAGTGATTTTAATGATGCTTAAATAAAAAAAAAATTCCTTTAAATATTGTACCTGCTTGGTGTCTATACCTGTGATAATGTCTTTAAATAGCACAATCACCTGCCTGCCAGTAAATTAGGAAGAACTGATCTAGCTAAGCTATACATTGTATAAATATATGTACAACTCCTAGGATGTATATATATCCTCTACGCACTGTAAATTTAACTAAACTGACTAGCCTGCCTGCTATATCTATCTATCTAGTAATAAAGACTCTCTCTCTCTCTCTAGGACTGATCTTTTTAACAACGCCGCAACACACTACATGAGGCCGCCTTGCAGGCAGCCTTTTATAGTGTGATGCGTGTACTAAACCCCCTAAACCATAATTGGCCAAAGCCACCCTGGCTTTGGCCAATTATGGCTCTCCGTTTTTTGCACTCTGTGATTGGCCAAGCATGCGGGTCATAGTGCATGCTTGGCCAATCATCAGCGCGCAATGCCGCAGTGAATTATGGACAATGACGCGTCACTCGAATTTGGCGCGAATGACCCGTTTTGTTCGAATTTCGATGAACGTATGAACGGACGATGTTCGAGCCGAACATACGTTCGAATCGAACGCAGAGCTCATTCCTACTCAGAAGTACAAATTCTTTGTCGGGTAAAACAGATCTTATACAGGAAATGTATGAAATCTGAATATTCAGCAGTTTGGAGAAAGTTCAGTTTTAAAAGAATAAAAAATTATTTATTTTTTTAAGCTGGAGAGACAAAAAACTAGGGGGTAAGTTTGGCATAATGTGCAAGTATGCAATGTAAAGCAGGAACAAAGATTGTCTCTGGACAGCCCCACTCTGAACAAATTGTAGCTATGACTAAGCACTAGTTTCAGTGCCAAACGCGTCAGCATCAGGTTTTATTTTATTTTGCTGTGACTTGTAGTGCTGTCCTTCTTTTAATAAAAGGCTACAATTTGTTCAGAGTGCGGCTGTCCAGAGACAATCTTTGTTCCTGTTTTTCTAAGTGCATTGCCTGCACCTGAGTTGTCTGCAACGGAGGATATTCATCTGGGTTCCCACCTGGAGTGGCTATTCCCTTTTCCCCAAGTATGCAATGTAATGATATACTGATATATCTATAATGCATAACATTGATGCCAGGGCCGGATTAACACAGGGGCTATTGGAGCTGCAGCTCCAGGCCCCTAGAAAAAAAGGGGTGCAACAATTGGGACTAAAGATCCCAACAGAAAATTTGTAGGTGAATCAACAACAACTAACAACTCAATGCAGGGGAAAGTTGATAGAGCTGATAGAAGACCTCCACCACAGCTTCAGTGTGAACATAGGCAGAACATACCACCGTGCTAATAATCTGCTTACCAGATGGTAAAGGCTACAGGCGTTGTGATCATACAATGCAGAGGGTTAATGGAAAAACGATATTCCACACCAGGTGGATCGATCAGCATAACATCAAGAAATTTCAAGACTCGGACAATGCATAGATGTATTGTGCAATCATCACATGGAATTAACCAATGAAGAGAAGGAAAGCCTGTAAGGTAAAACATACAAAAATGTATTGTAGTCTACTTACAGGGGTACAAATATCATCATTACATAAAAAATCTGCGGCTCTCAAAGTGCTTGTATCAGCCAGCCTGACATGTTTCATCTGAAGTTGGATATCATTAGATGAATTCTGTCGGGCTTACGATGTCAAAGACAACAAATCTAGCCGGTAGTTTATACCTGGATGTGCCGTTCCACATTCTATAGATTGGTGGCAAAGATGACTGGTACGCTCCGAGCCCAGAGTCGACCAGGACACTTAGCGTCAGGTCACGTCGTTCCTTCCGTCAGATTTCACTGGACATATGAGGCTAAGTTAGAGTATCCGACAATGTCAATGTGTCCACTCGACCACTAAAAGCAATGCATCAAGTCCCAATATGTTACGCAAAATGAGGGATTCGGCCACAGGTGAGGGGAGACTATCCCAAAGTCAAACAATCATTGTGCATCGACACGTTTCATGACCGACAGATCACTTCAAGATAGGCCCATTTGCCCAAAAAAATAAAAATATGGGGCTCCTATCATTTATGGTTCTGGAGATACGGGGCTGCTTGCGCAGCCTGTCAGAAGCTACATACAGAGTGGCTAGTTTAAATACCAGCTGACACACTCTGCAGCAGGATGAGCTGCAGCTGGTAAAACCTTTACAAATTGATTCTTCAAGAATGAGACACCCAAATCCAATGAAAAATAAAGGCTGGCCATACACTGATAGATTTTTTTCATTCAACCTACAAAATACACAAAGGAAATCTAACAGGTTACTCCATCCACATTATACGGCACAAATCTTTGTAGTGGCCTCTGCCGGTAACTTTCATAATCCCCATTTGATTTTTTGCCTGACTCCTGCCTGATTTTTCGATCAAAGAATGTCAAGCAAGAGGGGGTCAACAGAGCAACCACAAAGCAAATTTCAGCCAGTTAATTAGGAACCAGATGAAATTTGCACAGTGTATGGCCAGCTTAACAAAGAAAACAGTTAGGTTGTGTTATGTTATGTTATGTTCAAAACTTTGCAGGAAGCAGGTTCCATTTAGAGCAGGTGTCATGTTACATGATATTGTTTTTATTATGTACTGTCTCTTTAATGCCTGCCTAGTTTGTCCCTAGTGGGATTCCGTAGTTACCATGCTGCTTAGTTTCTCCTCCCCCTTCTCTTATGTATCAGTAATTTTATGCTGTACATTCATGTGACCTGTATGTTCCTCTTATACCTGCATGGAAGAATCATTCTTTTACCTGTTGTAACTTGCATTCTACGGATCATACGACGAATAAACATCGCCAGATCTTCTTTCATGTGAGTTGTGGCTGAGTAAACTATCTGGAAAGGTCATTTGGTATGAATAATCTCATCAGGGCAATGAGCGCCATGTGCTACTGAAAACCACATTCATAGCCTTTGCAGCCGATTCAGAATAGTAAAAGAACGTATCCAGCAGCCTGCACAGAGATAACTGCGTCACATGACAGATCATAGTGAAGTGTAACTGTGTGTTTTGCGTGAGAATTCTGCATACAACCCCAGCACAGTTTGTTACAGCTCCTCATAGTATACAGACACTCTTCACTGCTACAGCCAAGCCTGTGTGCTGCAGGCCATCATGAGTGGAAAGGGCTCAGTGTGTGATGAAACACCACAGCATGCTTCACACAGAGAAAGCCAGGATGAGGACCCAGAGTCCACTGCATTGACCAAACGCTCTGTGAAACCCACTTGGAAGGTTAAAGAGAACTTTGAATCCATGAGAACTGAACTAGCAACCAGTTTGAAGCAGATTTGGGATAAAATCCTCACCCACATTGATGTGATTTCATGTCCCAGACATGAGGTACTGCAACTAGAGGGCGCCATAAAGCATCTCTCTGCTTCATATGAACTGTACCAGACTACAAGCAATAAATATAAAACTATTCTGCAAAGCATCAACACTGAGGAGTCCTTAGAGCAACTTCACAATGCCCAGCTTCTTAATGAGGAAAGAGAAAGCTTTATCCAGCGAACTAAAGCAAAGACAGAAGCAAAATTAATGCTGCCGCAGGACACTGTATCCCACAAATCTGTATCCACCAGACGTTCTAAAGGTTCCTCTAGATCCCGTAGTTCAAGGCACTCAACGCTTAGTGAACAGCTAATAAATGCCCGCGCCGAAGCAGAGGCTATCAAAGTAAAGGCCGCATATGCAAAAAAGAAAGCAGACATGGAAGCTGAGGTTGCAGTAATGGAAGCCGAGGCAGCACATCAAAAGGCAGTAATGGAAGCCAAGGCAGCACATCAAAAGGCAGCAGTAGAAGCTCAAACGGCACGTCAAAGGGCAGCGATTGAAGCTTTAAAGGAACAGAGCAACTACGAGGCAGCTGCAGCAAAACTAAAGGTTTTGGAACAAGCTATCGGTGCAGATGAAAACGCTAGCGAAAGGGTCAGTGTCAAGGCAGATGTAGAAGATCCTTTCGAACGCACTAAGAACTATGTTCTAAACCACGGCAGTGAACACTCAATTACCTCCACGTTTCACGGCAACGCAAGGACTTCATCTCACCATCAGGTAAAAGCTGTTCCAGCCACTTCCTACATGCAAAATCACCACAGTGCATCTCCCGATTGCTGATCCTACATATGTCGCAGAACGGCACACTAATCTGCAAGCTAGTCACCAACCTCCTGCTAACAGTACTGTTCCAGACCTTAACCCAACAATTCAGCTGAATGCCCTTGCTGCACCATATCTTCCCACGTCTCTTTACAACAATACCATAAACAACACAATCCACAACATTCAACCAACAACCTCCTATGTAAAGTCAGAGGCAACCGATACAACAGAGTTCGTAAAGCACTTACTTCGACGTGAGCTCACCAAGTCAGGCCTAGTAAACTTTGACGACCATCCTGAAAACTACAGAAGCTGGAAAGCCGCTTTCAAAGCTATAATAGGCGGTATTGGTATTACTGCCGACCGTGAGCTGGATATGCTGATCGGGTTGCTTGGCCCACAGTCTACAGAGCGTGTCAAGAGCCTCAGGTCAGTCTACATCGACAATCCGACTGCAGGTCTCGCCGCAGCATGGGAGTGTCTAGAACAGACTTATGGTAGTCCTGAAGCCATAGAGAGTGCATTGCTCAAACGATTGGAAAATTTCCCAAGGATATCTGGTAAGGACAATAAAGAGTTCCATAGACTCAGTGACCTTTTTCTCGAAGTCCAGCTCGCCAAAACCGACCCTAAGCTACCTGGCCTCAGTTACCTGGACACTGCTCGAGGAGTTAACCCTATCATTTGCAAGCTTCCGCATGGCCTACAAGAAAGGTGGATCCAAGTTGGGTCATCATACAAACGGGAAAACAAGGTTTCCTTTCCCCCGTTCTCCTACTTCTGCGATTTCGTCAGGAACATTGCTGACACCAAGAACGATCCTAGTTTTGCATTTGGTGAGTTCAATACTCCCTCACCTAAGGGGGACGACCTACATACTAGCTACAGGAACCGCAGAGGTCCCGTATCTGTTAGGAAGACAGACATTATCCCCACTCCCGCCTTAGCTCCCGCCTCAAACAAGAGCGGCAAGATCGAAAACCCAAACCGATTATGTCCCATCCACAAGAAGCCTTATCCTCTCAAAAAATGTATCGGTTTTAGGAAGAAGCCCCTACAAGAACGAAAAGAACTGCTAAAGACTTTGGGGGTATGTTATAGATGCTGTGCTTCCACCGGCCACTTTGCCAAGGAATGTAAAATCCCTATCAAGTGCACAGAGTGCGGTTCCGAGGACCATGTGCAAGCACTCCATCCCCTTGAGTCCAATCCTTCACAACCTGCAAACCTTTCTCCTGGGCAGAATCACAGCGGGAAGAGTACAGATCAGGTACCTAATTCCACCATGGTATTTTCTTCATGCACTGAAGTCTGTGGGGAAGACCACTGTGACAAGTCTTGCGCTAAAATATGCCTAGTGAATATTCATCACAAGGATCAGCCAGAAAAGACTTTAAGGGTGTATGCTATCTTAGATGATCAAAGCAATCGATCACTTGCCCGATCAGAACTGTTCGATCTATTTTGCATAAAAGGAGGGGTTCACCCTTACACCTTAGGCACTTGTAGTGGAACTACAGAGGTTTTTGGAAGAAGGGCCCATGGGTTTATTGTGTCCTCCCTAGAAAACAACCTACAATTACCCTTACCTACACTTGTAGAGTGTAACCAGATACCAGCCAACAAAGGAGAAATACCTACACCAGAAGTTGCCTTCTACCACCCCCACCTAAGGTCAATAGCAAGTGAAATCCCACCACTTGACAAAGATGCTAATATCCTTCTTCTGCTGGGAAGAGATATTCTAAGGATCCACAAGGTACACAGACAGGTCAGCGGACCTCCAGAGGCCCCATTCGCCCAGTACCTAGACTTAGGCTGGGTCATCATAGGCAACATCTGTATAGGCAAAATGAAAATGCCTACTAACATTTCTTCATTCAAGACAAATGTATTGCCAAATGGTCGTAATACTCACTTTGAGCCATGCCCACATCACTACTGGGTAAAGGAGAAGGTAACTAGCTGCAAGTTGCAACATTGCAACACAAACCTTTCCTGCACCTACGATGACAGCTTTGGTTCTACAGTTTTCAATGTAAGCAGTGAAGATGACATGTTAGCTCCTTCGGTAGAAGACAAAGAATTCCTTAAAGTAATGGACAATGAGTTCTTTCAGGAAGATTCCAATAGCTGGGTAGCACCCCTACCCTTTCGCCTCCCGAGAGAGAAGCTACCTAACAATCTACATCAAGCAGTTAAAAGATTCTCCGCCTTAAAGCGTACCTTAAGCAGGAAGCCAGAGATGGAAAGACATTTTGTGGACTTCATACAGAATATCTTTGATAGGGGCCATGCCGAACCCGCATCCCCATTGAAAGAAGGAGAAGAATGCTGGTACCTCCCTTCCTTCGGGTGTGTATCACCCACGAAAGCCAGACCAAATCAGAGTTGTCTTTGACTCCAGTGCCCAACACGAAGGCTTCTCACTTAACAACGTGCTCCTCACAGCGCCCAACTTGAACAACAGCCTCATTGGAGTCCTAATTCGCTTTCGTCAAGAACCTGTAGCGGTGATGGCCGACATTTAACAAATGTTCCACTGCTTCATCGTCAAGGAAGATAACAGGAATTACCTCAGGTTTCTATGGCACAAGGACAATGACATCAACAAAGAGGTAATTGATTACCGAATGAGAGTGCATGTCTTTGGGAACAGCCCTTCTCCAGCTGTAGCAATCTATGGACTAAAAAAGACAGCTCAGCTTGGAGAAGCTGAGTATGGATCAGACGCTCGTCAATTTGTTGAAAGGAACTTTTACGTAGACGACGGACTCAAGTCCTTTCCTACTGCTAAAGAAGCAATTGATCTTCTTACCAGAACAAAGGAGATGCTATCTGTAGCAAACTTGAGACTTCACAAAATGATATCTAACAGCCAAGAGCTAATGAATGCATTTCACCCTGAGGACTATGCTGCCAGTGTGAAAGACCTTGACCTTGGGTCAGACACGCCCCCTATGCAGAGAAGTCTAGGTCTGCTGTGGAACATCAAAGAAGACACATTCACCTTTCAAGTGTCAACCTGTGACAAACCCTTCACCAAGAGAGGAGTCTTGTCCATAGTGAACAGCATCTACGACCCACTGGGATTTATAGCCCCAGTCACCATCCAAGGTAAGATGCTATTAAGACAGCTTACTACTGATAACATAGATTGGGACACTCCGTTACCTATTGAGAAACAACAAAGATGGGAGAAATGGAGAGGTTCTCTGAAGACACTAGAACACCTCCAAATTCCGCGTTGCTATGCCTCAGTCTCCATCTCAGCCGCTGTCTAGAGGGAAATCCATATTTTCTCAGATGCATCAGTTGAAGCTATAGCCGCAGTGGCCTATTTGAAGACCTCAGGAGTTAATGGAGACGTACACTGCAACTTTGTTATAGGCAAGACAAAGCTAACACCAAAACCTGCACATACCATACGCAGACTTGAACTTTGTGCAGCTGTGCTAGCAGTGGAAATAGCCGAAGTCATAAAGAGTGAAATGGACATAAAAATTGATTCCTTCACATTTTACACAGACAGCAAGATAGTGCTTGGTTACATTTACAACCAAACTAAACAATTTTACGTGTACGTCAGCAATAGAGTAGAACGCATCAGAAGGTTCTCCTTGCCAAAGCAATGGCATCATATTCCCACTGATCTTGATCCTGCCGATTGTGGGACAAGAGCTATATCTTCATCAGCTCTCCTCGACTGCTTGTGGCTGTCGCCTCCAAGATTTCTTTGTGAAAACTCCTACTCAATTTCCACGGACACTACCTATGAACTGGTACATCCTGATGATGATAAAGAAATCAGGTCTATGTACACCACACTGCATACCTCTGCGAGTTCAGAACAAAAACTCAGGTCGCATCGTTTTGAACGTTTTTCAACCTGGTCATCAGCTGTTAGGGTCGTTGCCTTTTTGATACACATTGCCCATTGTTTTAAAAGGAGCTCAACTTCAGAATGTCATGGCTGGCATATCTGTACCAACCTCCCTACTGCAACGGAAATTGAGTGTGCGGAAAGGGTTATCATTCGCTGTGTACAACAAGAAGTGTACATGGAAGAGTTGCACAGATTCAAAGGTGGAATACCTCTATCAAAGGGTAGTTCACTATTTAATCTGAACCCTGTAGTCGATGACAATCAGTTGCTACGAGTTGGAGGTCGAATAGAGAAATCTGACCTGTGCAGCAAGGAACAAAACCCTATCATCATACCAGGTCAGCACCACATTGCCACTCTTCTAATCCGGCACCATCATGAACTAATACAACACCAAGGCCGACAATTTACAGAAGGGACTATCAGGTCAGCTGGCTTGTGGATTGTTGAAATGAAGAGATGTGTTTCTTCCCTGCTTTTTAAATGTGTCAAGTGTCGCAAATTAAGAGGTAGACACCAACTACAACAAATGGCAAGCCTGCCATTTGATCGCCTAAGTACAGATCCACCCTTCACCTATGTTGGAGTTTATGTATTTGGTCCTTGGACTGTGGTAACTCGTAGGACTCGCGGTGGAGCGGCCAATAGCAAAAGGTGGGCTGTGTTGTTTACCTGTCTCAGCATACGAGCTGTACATATTGAGGTGATCGAGTCGATGGATTCGTCTTGTTTCATCAACGCTTTACGAAGATTCTTCTCCATCCGAGGACCTGTCAAGCAGCTAAGATCCGATTGTGGTACCAACTTCATCGGAGCCTGTAAAGAACTTCAACTAGGCAATTTCTTAGCAAACAATGGATGTACTTGGCTGTTTAATTCACCACATTCTTCGCATATGGGAGGATCCTGGGAGCGAATGATTGGAATCGCTCGAAGAATTCTCGATTCCATTTTGCAGGACCACAAGTCTTCACTATTGACTCATGAGACTTTGAGTACCTTTCTCTCAGAAGTATCCGCCATCATTAATGCAAGGCCTCTAGTACCAGTATCTTCTGATCCTGACACTCCAATGATCCTTACCCCAGCCACACTCCTTACTCAGAAGGTTGGAACTACCGTGATATCTTCTGCCGAGATTGACCCGAAGGATATCTATAGGCGTCAATGGAAACGGGTGCAACACCTAGCCAACGTGTTTTGGCATCGCTGGAGAAAAGAGTACCTACATACCCTTCAAAGCCGTTCCAAATGGCAAACACCCAAGCCTAACCTCAAAGTTGGCGACCTTGTTCTTCTAAAAGATAGAGAAGTCTGTCGCAATGAGTGGCCTATGGGACTTGTAACAAGCGTAACACCCAGCGATGACGGAAAGGTTCGAAAGGTTGAGATTAAGATAACCAAAGGAGGTTCCGCTCGGACTTTCTCACGACCAATCACTGAATTGGTGCTCCTTCTCCCAAGTGAGTGACTTATGCAGGAGTACCGGCTATACCCACTATGGCGGGAGAATATCACTATCACTATTGACTGTGCTGCTGTTGAAGTCCCACGATTATAGCGATAGACTACAGGACTCAAGCCATCTGTCTTTTGGACTTCATGTTTAGTTGTTCATTTACTGCATACCTTCTTGTTTTTGCGGGTATCTCGTATCTATGGTTTACACACCAGTTTTACTTTAACGTTTCTTCCCCTACAGGTTCAAGTTGGACTTCTTGACATTGGGACTTATCTTTACATATGTAATAGACTTTGAAATCTAAAGATTTCAGGCGGGGAGTGTCATGTTACATGATATTGTTTTTATTATTATGTACTGTCTCTTTAATGCCTGCCTAGTTTGTCCCTAGTGGGATTCCGTAGTTACCATGCTGCTTAGTTTCTCCTCCCCCTTCTCTTATGTATCAGTCATTTTATGCTGTACATTCATGTGACCTGTATGTTCCTCTTATACCTGCATGGAAGAATCGTTCTTTTACCTGTTGTAACTTGCATTCTACGGATCATACGACGAATAAACATCTCCAGATCTTCTTTCATGTGAGTTGTGGCTGAGTAAACTATCTGGAAAGGTCATTTGGTATGAATAATCTCATCAGGGCAATGAGCGCCATGTGCTACTGAAAACCACATTCATAGCCTTTGCAGCCGATTCAGAATAGCAGGTGTTCAAAAAACCCTTTGAATTTTGCTTCTAATTATCTATATTTCATCCCAGTAATATCAACCTTTTAAACATTAAAAACTGCTGAGAGAACCAATGAGGATGTATCATCTCAAACACAAAATGCCTTTAACCACTTCGTACCAGACGGACATCCATCGACGTCCTTGACTTTGAGCCGGGATATCTGAATGATGCCTGCAGCTACAGGCATCATTCAGATATCGTCTTTTAGACCCGGCGATTCTGTGCGCCATAAGAACAATCACATCGGCTGTTCCATTGCTTGATCATTCTTAGGCCACGTACACACGATCAGTCAAAACCGGTGAAAACGGACTGAAGTTCAGTTTCATCGGTCCAAACCGATCGTGTGTAGGCCCCATCGGTCAGTTGTGCTTCGGTCCAAAAACAGAGAACTTGCTTTAAAATTGAACCGATGGACACCTGACCGATGGGTCAAAACCGATCGTTAGTATGCAAAGGCATCGGTCAAAAGGCTGCGCATGCTCAGAATCAAGTCGACGCATGCTTGGAAGCATTGAACTTCATTTTTTTCAGCACTTTGTGTGTTTTAAGTCACCGCGTTCGTCGGTTAACCGATGAAAACGGTCCTTCGGACCGTTCTCGTCAGATGGACTGATCGTGTGTACGTGGCCTTACAGGCAACGAGAGGGGACAACCTTCCCTCCCGCTGCCCTCCGGTGCTTCTACCGACTCACCTGTGCGATCAGTGAGTCGGAGAACAGATCTGCCAGCCCTGGCTGCCTACCATAGAGATTTTCGATGATCCAGATGGTCACCGGAGTCTCTATGATCGTTTGGAGGCCGGGCGCAATGTTATGACGTCACGCCCGGCCTCTGCATTCAAAAAAACTGTGCCGTCTTGGCTTGGAAGCCAGGATCGTTTTTTTAATTATTATTTCAGGCTTCCCAACCTAGAGGTGGGATGTGGGGTCTTATTGACCCCATATATCACTGTAAAGAGGACCTGTTATGCTTATTACTATTACAATGGATGTTTACATTGCTTGTAATAGGAATAAAAGTGAGCAAATTATATACATTTTAAAAAAAAGAGTCAAAGTAAAAAGTTTAAAGTGAAATTAACAATAAATTTTTTTAAATTAAAGTGCCCCTGTCCCTGTGTGCTCGCACGCAGAAGCGAGAGCATACGCAAGTCCCACCCACATATGAAAACGGTGTTCAGACCACACATGTGAGGTATCGCCGCGAACGTTAGAGCAAGAGCAATAATTCTAGCTCAAAACATGTAACCAGTAAAAAAAATGTAAATGTCGCCCATGAGGATTTTTGCAATGACCGCCATTTTATTCCCTAGGGTGTCTGCTAAAAAAAAACATAAATACAGTAGGTGACTGGGATATTGTGTCAATCTCGCTCCCTTTCTCGGCGAGATTGACCACCTACGAGCCCCATCGCGGGAGCCAGCGCCGAGCTGGCTTGCCGCGATGGAGACAAAGCCGTCATAGAAGCGACGGGAATCCGACGCGGATTCCCGCCAATTCTACACGTGGGCGGAGTTTGTTATGAATCCTGAACGAGAAATCCCCGCCGGATTTTTAAAGAAAAATCCGGCATGGGTTCCCCCCTCAGGAGCATAACGGGCCCTTAGGTCGGTTATGGGTTGTAAGGAGACCCCCTACGCCGAAAAAACGGCGTGGGGGTCCCCCCACAATCCATAACAGACCCGTATCCAAAGCACGCCGGCCGGCCGGTCAGGAAGGGAGTGGGGGCGAGCGAGCGCCCCCCCCCCTCCTGAGCCGTACCGGGCAGCATGCCCTCAACATGGGGGGGTCAGGTGCTCTGGGGCAGGGGGCGCACTGCGGCCCCCCACCCCAGAGCACCCTGTCCCCATGTTGATGAGGACAGGGCCCCTTCCCGACAACCCTGGCCGTTGGTTGTCGGGGTATGCGGGCGGGAGGCTTATCGGAATCTGGAAGCCCCCTTTAATAAGGGGGCCCCCAGATACTGGCCCCCCACCCTAAGTGAATGAGTATGGGGTACATTGTACCCCTACCCATTCACCTGCAAATACAAAGTGTAAACACAAATAAAACACACAGGGTATTGAAATATTTTATTAGTTGGCCGCCGGGGGGGGTGTGTATGATCGCTTTTATAAAAGCGCCCCCCTCCGGCGGGCTTCTGTGGGGGGTGGGTGCCGCCGTCTGGTTCTCTTCCGCCGCCGGGGGGCGCTTTGATAAAAGCGCCCACCACCCGGCGGGCTTCTTTCGACGTCTTCGGCGGCGGGGGGGTCTTCTCCCACTCTCCGGGGTCTTCTCCCGCTCTCCGGGGGTCTTCTCCCACTCTCCGGGGTCTTCTCCCGCTCTCCGGGGGTCTTCTCCGCTCTCCGGGGGTCTTCTTCTTCTTCAGGACTCGCCGCCGCTATCTTCGTGTGTTAGCTCAATTACTAGCGGCGGCGGCCCCCTCTTCTGCGACGTCGGCGTCTTCTTCTTCTTCTGCTGTCCAGATGTTGACGCGACGCATCCTTCCGCTGTTATGCCGGGCGCGCGGCTCGCAGCCAAATATATAGGCCTGTCTTGTGACGTCGCAGTCCCATCATGCTCCGGTAGGTATCACGTGGGTAGGTAGCACGTGGTACCTACCGGAGCATGATGGGACTGCGACGTCACAAGACAGGCCTATATATTTGGCTGCGAGCCGCGCGCCCGGCATAACAGCGGAAGGATGCGTCGCGTCAACATCTGGACAGCAGAAGAAGAAGAAGAAGAAGAAGACGCCGACGTCGCAGAAGAGGGGGCCGCCGCCGCTAGTAATTGAGCTAACACACGAAGATAGCGGCGGCGAGTCCTGAAGAAGAAGAAGACCCCCGGAGAGCGGGAGAAGACCCCGGAGAGTGGGAGAAGACCCCCGGAGAGCGGGAGAAGACCCCGGAGAGTGGGAGAAGACCCCCCCGCCGCCGAAGACGTCGAAAGAAGCCCGCCGGGTGGTGGGCGCTTTTATCAAAGCGCCCCCCGGCGGCGGAAGAGAACCAGACGGCGGCACCCACCCCCACAGAAGCCCGCCGGAGGGGGGCGCTTTTATAAAAGCGATCATACACCCCCCCCCCCCCCCCGGCGGCCAACTAATAAAATATTTCAATACCCTGTGTGTTTTATTTGTGTTTACACTTTGTATTTGCAGGTGAATGGGTAGGGGTACAATGTACCCCATACTCATTCACTTAGGGTGGGGGGCCGGTATCTGGGGGCCCCCTTATTAAAGGGGGCTTCCAGATTCCGATAAGCCTCCCGCCCGCATACCCCGACAACCAACGGCCAGGGTTGTCGGGAAGGGGCCCTGCCGCAGTGCGCCCCCTGCCCCAGAGCACCTGACCCCCCCATGTTGAGGGCATGCTGCCCGGTACTGCTCAGGAGGGGGGGGGGGGCGCTCGCTCGCCCCCACTCCCTTCCTGACCGGCCGGCCGGCGTGCTTTGGATACGGGTCTGTTATGGATTGTGGGGGGACCCCCACGCCGTTTTTTCGGCGTAGGGTGTCTCCTTACAACCCATAACTGACCTAAGGGCCCGTTATGCTCCTGAGGGGGGAACCTATGCCGGATTTTTCTTTAAAAATCCGGCGGGGTTTTCTCGTTCAGGATTCATAACAAACTCCGCCCACGTGTAGAATTGGCGGGAATCCGCGTCGGATCCCCGTCGCTTCTATGACGCGCTCGCTGGAATGTGCTTTTACTATTCCAGCGAGTGCGAGATATCGGCAGCCTGTCGCCGAGATTCAGCGCGATGCTGGCGTGCTGAAAACACATTCTCGGCGGCAGGCACTGTAGTGTTTGGGGGTTCTAAATGATTTTCTAGCCAAAAAATTATGATTTTTGCATGCAGGAGAGGAGTGCCAGAATAGGCTCGGTAAGGAACAGGTTAAAGCACATATATATGGACTAAAGTTCACAGCGGTAAATGTACAAGTAGGTTTGTATTTTAGACATTGAGAAAGGCAAACCATATTTATTCTGCTATTATTCTCTCTTCCAATGAGAGTACATTGGCCTAATGTTTCTGGATGCTCTCTGAGTCAGCTATGATATGATATGAAAACATTACAGTCAATTTACCACAGAAACAAAATTTCAGAGAAACAAAATTTAATTTCTATAGCCATTCACAAAAAACTCATTCAATGTACAGGAAGCCTCAGCTGTAGTGCAAAAACAGTTATCTGAAAAAGCAATCTACTGTTTGGACTTTATATTAAAATTCTGTCATGCTTTCCTTTGTTGTGTATTCATCAGAAAACAATATCTGACATTTTCATTTAGTTTTAAAAAAGGTACATTGCATCCTGCATAATTAGTTGGAGGAGCAGCTATTGAACTATGGTTTCTCTGTAAGCAAGTGTCTAAATCGATTCAAGGGTTTTGAAAAAACAGAAAACATTTTCAATAGTTTCCTTGCTGAGTCTGCCTTTTTAGCCTATCCACTAGGTGCCTGTTAGATAGCCCATAGATGTGTCTGTTTTTTTTGCTCAACCAGTGGGTTGAATGAAAGAAGAAAAAAAAAAAGACTCCATTTCCCCATTCACCCACTGATCTATTGCATTCTTAAACCTGGGAGACTTCATTGCCATCAGAATACACTTATCAGTGTCGCCAGCTAGATGGACTTCTGTACAACCTCCCGGAATTAAATTCATCAGGCCCCTAATGAACTGGCCAAACTGTGATCCCTGTATGGGCAACTTTAAAAGAAGACTCCACCCTGCCAGTCATCAGTTCATTAGAGCACCAGTCAATAAAAGGGTGTCGGCCACTAGAAGACAAAGCCCTGCCTCTACCAAGGCGGCCACTGTATGGATATATAGTGGTTACATTTCTATAAAAGCAAATAGGCTACATTTCTTCCCATTGTAACTCACATCTTAATAGCAGCATGTGTAAGGCTAGCACAGTCTTAGAATGACACACTTAAACCAACACTATGCTCCCTCACTTGTACAATCAACGATCACTGTTGCATGGAATTTCTCTTTGCCAAATCAAACGTGACTAGAGATAAATTCCACAAGCACTGGTCTCCATGGCTAGCACACCATAGAAGTATCACCCTTAGTCATTTGTAGTGATGTCTTCCTTGACAGCCACCCCATGGGAGGACTCATACCTTCCTGGGTCTCGGACCAAACAGCCATAAGCAAATATCTTCCCCTATTGTACCATTGGGTACCTACAGTACCTTCATAAGTCTACTTCAGAACTTTCCTCTATCGCTTTTTGCTCACTCTGCTTTGCTTGCCTCTCCTTCCCATCCCGGACTCAGCATTTTTGGCATCTGACTTCTTCAGATTAATAAGACATTGTATGTTTGTGAACACCCATGTTTTGGGTGGATACATCTTCTCCCCTCTAATTTTGTAACCTATGTTTTCTTATCTCAATAAAAACTAAAAAGGTGTTAATTGAAGTTAACAAACTTAATTTTGTGTAAAAAACAGAAAACCATGAAAAATATTTTAATAGCTATACTCCAAAAGAACATTTGTGTAGCGCTACCCCAGCAACCCCCCAGTTCGGTTTGCAGCAGAACATGCAAACAGGCAAAACATTTGATCGAACATGCAAACACTGTTATGCCCTGTACACACGATCAGTTTGTCCGATAAATACGGACCGATGGACTGTTTTCATCAGACAAACCGATCGTGTGTGGGCCCCATCAGTTTTTTTTCCCATCGGTGAAAAAAAAATAGAACCTGTTTTAATTTTTTTTATATGGTTAAAAAAACGATAGAAAAAAAACGATCGTACACACTATCAGTTCAAAAACCGATGTGGGGAAATCCATCGGTCAAAAATCCACGCATGCTCAGAATCAAGTCAACGCATGCCCCGAAGCATTGAACTTAATTTTTCTCAGCATGTTGTAGTGTTTTACGTCACCGCGTTGGACATGATCGGATTTTTAACCGATGGTGTGTAGGCAAGACTGATGAAAGTCAGCTTCATCGCATATCTGATGAAAAAATCCATCAGTTTGTTTTCATCAGACGAACCGATTGTGTGTACAGGGCATAAAAGTCAATGGGACACGAACATGAAAAATCAAAAGTTCTAATTTCAAAGGTTAATAGGCACATTTTTGTCATAAAAAGTGTTTGGGGACCTGGGTCCTGCCCCAGGGGACATCTACCAATGCAAAGAAAAGTTTTCGGGGGCAGTGATTTTAATAATGCTTTAAGTGAAACAATAAAAGTGAAATATTGACTAAAATGTTGTACCTGGGGGTGTCTATAGTATGCCTGTAAAGTAGCGCATGTTTCCCGTGTTTGTAACAGTCGCTGCACAAAATGACATTTCTAAAGGAAAAAAAGCAATTTAAAACTACTCGCGGCTATAATGAATGTCAAAAGACATTGAAAAAAAAACGTCATGGGTTCCCCCCTTAGTCCATTACCAGGCCCTTTGGGTCTGGTATGAATATTAAGTGGAACCCTGAACAAAAATAAAAAAAATGTGTGGGGGTACCCCCAAATTCCATATCAGGCCCTTCAGGTCTGGTATGGATATTAAGGGAAACCCTGAGCCAATTTTTTTTTTATTGTGTAGAGGTTCCCCTCAAAATCCATGCCAAACCCTTCAGGTCTGATATGGATTTTAAGGGGAACCCCGCACCAAAATGAAAAAAGAATTGGCGTGGGGTTCTCCCAAAAATCCATACCAGACCCTTATCCAAGCATGCAACCTGACAGGCCGCAGGAAAAAAGGGGGGATGGGCAGAGCCGTCTTAATGACCGGGCACACCTGGGCACGGACCAGGGGCCCCAGCTGCCATGGGGCCCCTGCACTTGTCCTGTCCTCTTGTAGACATGTACTGCTCCTTCTTTCTTAGGGGTGAATTGATATATTTTTATGGGCCTCATCAGTTCAATAGAGGGGCCCAGAGGGTGGGAGCTTCCTCTCCAAGCCCCTCCCTCAATATAGGTCCATGGCATTGGTTATCTGGAGGAAGAGAAGAGGAGCCCTCCGTGCATACATGGAGAAGTGTCAGCTGCTGCCTGTCTCAGCCTATGCCTGTCTCCTATCACAGGATCTGTTCCCCTCACACAGATCCTCAGTGTCTGGGAGCTGCAGGCAGATGTCTAGGGGGGTAAACTTACAGGAGCCTGGGAGGAAGGACAGTATTACAGCATCTCACAAAAGTGAGTACACCCCTTACATTTTTGTAAATATTTTATTATATCTTTTCATCAGGCAACACTGAAGAAATGACACTAATGCCGCGTACACACGATCACTTTATGTGATGAAACAAAACAACGTTTTTCAAACTTAATTTTCCAAAACGACGTTGCATACACACCATCGTTTTTCCAAAATGCTCTAGCAAAGCGTGGTGACATACACCACGTTCGACGGCACTCTGTTCCATTGAAGCTCCGTCTCATAACTTGCTTCTGAGCATGCGCGGGTTTAAAAACTTTGTTTTCAACATCCTTTTGCCCACACACCATCACTTTTTATGACACAAAAAACAACATTTTTTTGGTCGTTTTTTTGAAGACATAAAACAACGTTTTGCCCGCACACAGTCATTTTAAATGACGTTTTTGAAAACGTTGTTTTTTTTCATCACAAAAAGTGATCGTGTGTACGCGGTATAAATTTAAAGTAGTGAGTGTACAGCTTGTATAACAGTGTAAATTTGGTGTCTCCTCAAAGTAACTCAACACAGCCATTAATGTCTAAACCACTGGCAACAAAAGTAAGTACAATCCTTCATGACGACATCGCTGAGCTGGTGGTTGTTAGAGACCTTGTGCTCCTCCATCTTCCATTTGAGGATTCCCCACAGATGCTCAATAGGGTTTAGGTCTGGAGACATGCTTGGCCAGTCCATCACTTTTACCCTCAGCTTCTTTAGCAAGGCAGTGGTCGTCTTGGAGGTGTGTTTGGGGGCCACTATCATGTTGGAATACTCCCCTGCGGCCCAGTCTCTGAAGGGAGGGGATCATGCTCTCCTTCAGTATGTCACAGTACATGTTGGTATTCACGGTTCCCTCAATAAACTGCTGTACAGTAAAGTAGTGAGTGTACAGCTTTGTACACTCACTACTTTACATTCTAGCAAAGTGTAATTTCTTCAGTGTTGTCACAAGAAATTATATAATATAATTTTTAGAAAAATGTGAGGGGTGTACTCACTTTTGTAAGAAACTGTATAATGTTCACTTTGGCAAAAAAAAAAACAGGCATTCAGGGAGAAACAGGACCATCATCTGAACACCTGTTAGCAGCTGCTTAGCCACATTTTGAAAAATTATCCACCATGGATAATTTTTTTTAGAGCTTTGGTTAGTGTGAACCTCACCTAATAACAATCATTGTAAATTAATGCCACCCATATTCCATGAGTACTGATGCTGAACAAGTGTCAAGTTGCTGTCACTTTGTTAAAAAAAAGAACAGGAATATGCATGGTATTACAGTGATTGTTATTAAAGGGGGGCTCAGACTATATACTATACAGGCATTTCTAACAGCTCCCCATTTTTATCAACATTTTATTGGGCAAAACCCTTTCTTGCTCTCTTCTTCCTCACCTCTATTATTGTAGGACTATCATTTACAGACAGTTAAGGAGCTTGTGTGTAGTCTTCTTCCCTCATCAGAGCCACCACTCAGACCTGTTCCATCCTGCACCCACACTATAGAAAGCCAGCAAAATGAAGATTTAGTTGCAGTAATGGGCAGGGCACTGTGTGTACCCATTGGCTGAGGAGGCAGCAGGAGATGGGGCAGCCTGTAGCCTACAGGCTGTTCCACCTCCTGCATCCCCAGCCAATGAGTAGCTGAGGCTCCCTAATAAATCCCTCATTCCTGACATCACCCGGGATCTCCCATGTCCAGGCAGCTTGTTAGCTTACTATGAAGCGTGGAGGAGACTCTTGCACCTTAAAGGCTGCACTAGCCTAGCTGCCATTGATGAGGCTCTGGGGGGGGATTTTGGACTACCCTGATCCCCCTTATCTATGCCCCTGGTTGGTGCACATGTAGCTGTCCCTTTGTAGACAGAAAGGGGTTACGCACAGTAGTTCCACTCACCTCTCCCAGTATGCAATGGATCAGGTCCAGTATGCTTGGTGATCAGTTGTCCCAGAAGTCTCAGTCCTCTCAATCTGTTCTCTCCGGAGTCATCTCTGCAAACAATCTCTCTGCAATTCAGTCCTCAGGCTCTTATGGGTACAGCAAAAGTACCCAATCTCTGTACAAGCTGTGTCTTCTCTGCCACAGGGCACAGACCCCAATGAAAGGTCTGCACTGTCTTGTTCCATGTACTCATCTCCCCCAATTTCTGGAAAACACTGTATCTTTCCTCCTCTTGACACAGGGCATTCCTAGTCTATGTGTGTGTGTGTGTGGGGGGTGTCAGGGGGATTGTTCACACCTGGTACCATCTCTTGGCGGGTGCTCTAGTCTTCAACATGCATTCCCATACCCACCCAATAGTAAAAGTAGAGCACTGCCAGTTGACAGGTAAAGCAGAAGCATGGGAGCATGGTAAGAAAACACTGAAAACTAGGGATGAGCTTCATGTTCGAGTCAAGCCCATGTTCGACTCGAACATCGGCTGTTCGACCGTTCATTGAAAACCGAACAAAACGGGTCGTTCGTGCCATAATTCACTGACGGCATGGTCAGGGCCCTTGAGGCAGAACAGAGGGAGGAAGAGGAAGACTTCCTTACCTCTCAAGGCCCCCTTTATCCAGACAATGGTCCTGCTTGCCTGCCTAGCACACAGGAAGAGGAGGAGGAGGAGGAGGAGGAGGAGGATTGTATCAGCAGCATGGAGATGGAGCTTTTGACTCAGCATCAGCAGCAGTCTTCAAGGGATCAATTACAGTCCCAAGGAACCCATGGACTTTTACGTGGCTGGGATGAAGTGGCTGCGGATCCTGTCGTCCTCAGTGACCCAGAGGACTGTGCCTGAATTCCTCAGCAAACCTACGCCTCATGGCCTCCCTGATCCTGCAAAGCCTGCGTAAGGATTCTCATTAGGGATGAGCCGAACACCCCCGCGTTCGGTTCGCACCAGAACGTTCGAACAGATCGAATGTTCACGCAAACATTTAGAACTCCATTGAAGTCTATGGGACTCGAACGTTCGAATTCAAAAGTGCTAATTTTAAAGCCCAATATTCAAGTTATTGTTGGAAAACGTCTTTAAGAACCCGGGTCTTGCCCCAGGGAACATGTTTAAATGAAAAAAAAAAGTTTTAAAAACTGTATTTTTTTCTGGAGCAGTGATTTTAATGATGCTTAAAGTGAAACAAAAAATGAAAAATTCCTTTAAATATCGTACCTGCTGGGTGTCTATAGTAGTGGCACATGTTTAGAAATGTCCCTGCACAACATGAGAATACAATAAGAAAAAAGAAATTTAATACTGCTTGTGGCTTTAATGTAATGTTTGGTCCCTGCAATATGGATACACATCATTGAAAAAAATAGCATTAGTTTCCCCGCCACCACTCCCCCCATAAGCAAAATGACATGTCACATTAAAAATAAAAAGCGGGGGGCACTGACGACAGTGACATGTTACATTAACCACTTAAGGACCGCCGCATGTACATTTACGTCGGCAGAATGGCACCGACAGGCACATCAACGTATATATACGTTGGTGCCTTGGGGGGGATCGGGGGTCCGATCGGACCCCCCCCGTACATGCGGCGGTCCGCGCGGCTGCAGGAGCGATCCGACAAGTGGGGGTGGCTATCCGTTTTCATCCGCCCCCTCTGGATCGCTCCCAGCCAATGCGCGCGCCCGCCCGCCCTGTCACTTCCTCCTCCTGTGTAAACACAGGAAGGAGGAAGCAACGTGATCTCTCCCTCGGCGTTTGTTTCAAGCGCCGCTGAGGAGAGATCACCACACTACAAGTAAGTCTGCACCAAACAGCACACTTACACACACACAAACACATTTAACCCCCGCGATCGCCCCCCCCCCCTCCCCCCTGTCACAGTGTCACTGAATGCAGTAATCATACATGTATGATTACTGTATTTAGTGTCAGTGTGACAGACAGTGTGACAGTCAGTCAGTGTTAGTGTCAGGGTAGACCCCCCCCCCCCCCCCAATAAAGTTTTAACCCCTTGATCACTGCCCTAGTTAACCCTTTCACTCCCTATTGCCAGCGTCACTAAGCGATCATTTTTCTGATCGCTGTATTAGTGTCGCTGTTCCCGCTAGGTAGCTAATTTTTTTTTAATGCGATTTTTTTTTTACTAAAGACATGTGGCTAAATAAATTTTGGCCTAAATGTTTGACTAAAATTTAGTTTATTGTTTTTTTATTATAACAAAAAGTAAAAAATATTGATTTTTTTTCAAAAATGTCGCTCTATTTTTGTATATAGCGCAAAAAATAAAAATCGCAGAGGCGATCAAATACCACCAAAAGAAAGCTCTATTTGTGGGAAAAAAAGGACGCGAATTTTGTTTGGGAGCCACGTCACACGACCGCGCAATTGTCTGTTAAAGCGACGCAGTGCCGAATCGCAAAAACCCCTTGAGTCATTTGCCAGCGTATTGGTCCGGGTCTTAAGTGGTTAAAGAAAGTTGAGAAGCGGGGGGAAGGGGGTGTTTTGCTGTCGTAAATGACTCAGCCAGTGAGTTTAGAAGCGGGGTGAGGGGGCAAAAATGACTTCTCACCAGGCGGGGCCTCTAGTAATTTGGGGAGCCCTTTGCATAGTGAGCCTATAGCGAGGATCGGCCCTGACAAGACCCTTTGGCCCTATATACTTTGAACAGCAGTATACAGGCGGTGCAAACAAGACAAGGACTGTAGGTTTGTTAAGTAGAATCTGAAACATGTCATACTGTAATTGGAGTGCAACAAAGAGCCACATGCAAAGTTTTGCTTTAAAAAATTGTTATTAGATGCCCCTGTTAAACAGGGGCAGGAAAATTTGGCCTTAGGCACAAGACAACACTGCAACCCCTCACAGATACTGTAATTGGAGCGCAACAAAGAGCCACATGCAAAGTATTGCATCAAAAATTGTTATTAGACGCCTGGGGCAGAAAAAATTGGCCTTAGGCACTGGTGGCAGAGCCCAGAAACAAAAATGTTCTTACTAGCTATCAGCAAGATCAGTGAGGAGGAAAAGGATATTCCATCAGCAGCATAACAGGACAGTTACTCAGCATCAGCATAGGCAGTCTCAAAGGGATCTGACATTTCAAAAAAAATATTCAGTTACATCAGCATCAGGTGCTTGTTAGCTGGTGTTGATCCAAGCCTGATTCATTTTGATGAAGGTCAGTCGATCAACGGAGTCGGTGGAGAGGCGCACCTTGTGATCGGTCACAAAGCCTCCAGCAGCACTGAATGTGCGTTCTGAAAGAACGCTGGATGCAGGGCAGGCCAGTATCTCAATTGCGTACTGTGCAAGCTCTGGCCAGTGATCCATCCTCAAGACCCAGTAGGCCAGAGGATCTTCGGTGGGGACGGTGTCCAAGTCGGATCTTGCCCCTAGGTATTCCCGCACCATGTAAACCAGATGCTGGCGATGGTTGCTGGAACCGGTCAGACCTTGGGGCTGCGGACTAAAAAATTGTCTGAACGCATGGGTCAGACGGCCACCTTCTACACCGCTCCTTCTGTGACTTACCAAAGTCTCAGCAACACGTTGTCCAGGACCAGGATTTGGTAATCCCCCAGGTTCTGGGAACACGTTGCACAGAACCCTCTGCAAGGCCTCCTGCAGAAGTTTGATCTTCTGCTCCCTCTGTGATGGCAGGATAAGCTCCGAAACCTTATTCTTGTAATGTGGATCAAGGAGAGTTGCCAGCCAGTAATGATCCAACTCCTTGATACCACGAATACGAGGATCCTTACGCAGGCTTTGCAGGATCAGGGAGGCCATGCAGCGTAGGTTTAATGAGGCATTCAGGGCACAGTCCTCTGGGTCACTGAGGAGAACAGGATCCACAGCCACCTCATCCCAGCCACGTAAATTTCCATGGGTTCCTTGGGACTGTAAGTGATCCCTTGAAGACTGCTGATGCTAAGTGCTAGGCTCCACCTCCATGCTGCTTATACAATCCTCCTCCTCCTCCTCCCCCTCCTCCTCGTCCTCTTCCTGTGTGCTAGGTGGGCAAGCAGGACCACTGTCTGGATAAAGAGGGCCTTGAGAGGTAAGGAAGTCCTCCTCTTCCTCCCTCTGTTCTGCCTCAAGGGCCCTGTCCATTATTCCACGTAGCGTGTGCTCCAACATGTGAATAAGAGGGACAGTCTCACTGATGTATGCACTGTCTCTGCTCGCCATCCTCGTGGCCTCCTCAAATGGTGACAGGACAGTGCATGCATCCCTGATCAAGGCCCAGTGGTGTGGGGGGAAAAAAACAAGCTCCCCTGACCAAGTTCTGCTGCCATATTGGTACAGGTACTCATTGATGGCCCTCTGCTGTGTGTGCAGCTGCTGCAGCATGGCCAGTGTAGAGTTCCATCTGGTGGGCATGTCATAGATTAGGCGGTTCTTGGGAAGGTTGTATGCCCTTTGGAGGTCTGTCAGCCGAGCAGGGGCATTATATGACCTCCGGAAATGCACACAGACTTTCCTGGCCTGCTTCAGGACATCCTGTAAGCCCGGGTACCTGCCCAAGAACCGCTGCACCACCAAATTCAGGACATGCGCAAAACAGGGCACATGTGTTAGTTTTCCCTGTCGCAGGGCAGAGAGGAGGTTGGTGCAATTGTCGCTAACCACCATTCCAGGCTTAAGCTGGCATGGCGTCAATCACCTCTGAGCTTGCCCCTGCAAAGCTGACAGAACCTCTGCCCCAGTGTGGCTCCTGTCTCCCAAGCACACCAGCTCTAGCACCGCATGGCATCTCTTGGCCTGCATTCCTGCGTAGCCCCTTGTTCGCCTACGGAGCATGGCTGGTTCTCAGGAGACATCAGCACAGGAAGAGGCCACAGAGGAAGAAGAAGAGGAGGGGGTGGAGGAGAGAGGTGTGTCACAACCAGTAGTAGTGTTTTGGAGGCGTAGTGCTGGAACAACCTCCAACACTACTGTACCTTGCCCTGCGTCCTGCCCAGCTGCCAGCAGAGTCACCCAATGCTCCGTGAAAGAGAGGTAACATCCCTGTCCATGCCTGCTGGACCATGAGTCAGCAGTAATATGCACCTTTGTGCACGCCTTCCACATGGCGTTAGAGAGCCAGAATCACCTTCCGTGAGAAAAAGTGGCGTTTGGGAACTTGCCACTGAGGTACCGCACATTCCACAAACTCACGGAAGGGGGCAAAATCCACCAACTGAAAAGGTAGCAGTTGAAGTGCTAGCAATTTCGCTAAGCTAGCATTCAACCGATGGGCATGTGGATGGCTGGGAGAGTACTACTTTTGGCGCTGAAGCAGCTGGGGAAGGGTAATTTGTCTGGTACTATCAGTAGATTGCCCCATGTACTACAAGGTTGTGACACACCTATTTCTACACCTTCAGTCCTATCAGTGCAGGCTTCAGAGAGGACTGAGGGTCTAGTGGGGTTGGAGGTCCCAGCTGATGAGGGGCAAGGGGGGTTCTGCTTTGTTCTTTGGTGAGTGTCTTTCTGGTATGCTTGCCAATGAACTGCATGGCAGGTCGACATATGTCTGGTCAAGCATGTGGTGCCCAAGCAGGTGATGTTTTGGCCACGCGAGATATGCTTGGGACATATGTTGCAAATAGCAATGGTGCAATCTGATGCACATGTCTCAAAAAAGGCCCACACCAAAGAACTTTTGCAGTAACATTGAGACACAGCAGCGCCCTGCACAGGCGTAGCTCTGCAATGTAATGCAGTTGGTGTGCTGCCATTAAGCTGGCCCCTGGAGGACATCTTGCCTCTTTGGAGATGTGCCTGTGCCTCGTCCTCTTCTTCCTCCTCTTACTCCTCCTCTCTCCTATCAGGCACCCACGTAGAGTCAGTGACCTCATCATCCCCTCCCTCCTCATCACTGTCGAAAACCTGGCAGTATGCTCCAGCTGGGGGAACATCACTGCCATATTTCTGTCCCTTTTGGGCACCCCCTCTCTCTGGGCTCACATTACTGCCTTCCTCTATCTGTGTTTCATCATCTGAGCCTTCAAAACGCTGCGCATCTTCATGCAGCATGTACCCAACACTGTGTTAAAACAGTTCGGGGGACTCCTCAGGAGGACATGGTGGGACTAGGGAAGGATTGTGTGATGCCATTGTGCATAGGGAAGAGGATGCCTTGGCAGCTGCTTTGTTAGACAAACTATGCTCAGCCTGGGTGAGAGAGGATGAGGAGGATGAGGACGGCTTGGTCATCCACTCTACTAATTTCTCTGCATGTTGAGGCTCACGGCCAGCTCCCGAAAAGGACAAGCGGCCATGGCCACGAGCTGAAGAGGATGCACTGTGTCCGCCACCAGCGTTGCCTCTAGATGCAGAGCCTGCTTGCCCTCGTGACTCTCTGCCTCTCTTTGTTGTCCTTACAGACATTTTAATGGCCTGCACATGACAAAATCAATACACACACCTCGTACCTTTAGGTACAAACTGGAGCGGACAAGTGCAGTAAACTGCAAGTAGGTTTAAGTGAAAAATATACAGCACAAATGCAGTAACACAACTACGTTTAGTTGCTAATAAACAGCACAAGTGCAGTAACACAAAGGACGTTTAGGTGCAACTGAACCGCACAAGTGCAGTTACACCAAGTACGTTTAGGTGCTAATAAACATCACAAGTGCAGTAACACCAACTACGTTTAGGTGCTAATAAACAGCACAAGTGCAGTAAAACAAAGGACGTTTAGGTGCTATTAAACTGCACACGTTCAGTAACAGCAACTGTGTGTAGGTGCTATTAAACAGCACACGTGCAGTAACAGTAACTGCGTTTTAGTGCTATTAAACAGCAAACGTGCAGTAACAGCAAATGCATGTTGGTGCTATTAAACAGCAAACGTGCAGTAACAGCAAATGCGTTTAGGTGCTATTAAACAGCAAACGTGCAGTAACAGCAAATGCGTTTAGGTGCTATTAAACAGCAAACGTGCAGTAACAGCAAATGCATTTAGGGGCTATTAAACAACACACGTGCAGTAAAAGCTAATGCGTTTAGGTGCTATTAACTGCTTAACCACTTTAGCCCCGGACCATATTGCTGTCCAAAGACCAGAGCACTTTTTGTGATTCGGCACTGCGTCGCTTTAACTGACAATTGCGCGGTCGTGCGACGTAGCTCCCAAACAAAATTGGCGTCCTTTTTTTTCCCACAAATAGAGCTTTCTTTTGGTGGTGTTTGATCATCTCTGCGGTTTTTATTTTTTGCGCTATAAACAAAAATAGAGCGTCTATTTTGAAAAAAATTCAATATTTTTTACTTTTTTCTGTCATAAATATCCCCCAAAAATATATAAAAAAACGTTTTTTTCCTCAGTTTAGGGCGATACGTATTCTTCTACATATTTTTCGTTAAAAAAAACGCAATTAGCGTTTGATTGGTTTGCGCAAAAGTTATAGCGTTTACAAAATAGGGGGTAGTTTTATGGCATTTTTATTATTTTTATTTTTTTTACTAGTAATGGCAGTGATCAGTGTTTTTTTTCTGTGCTGCGATATTATGGCGGACACATCGGATACTTTTGACACATTTTTGGGACCATTGGCATTTTTATAGCGATCAATGCTATAAAAATGCATTGTATTACTATAAAAATGCCATTGGCAGTGAAGGGGTTAACACTAGGGGGCAGGGAAGGGGTTAAGTGTGTTGCTGGGTGTGTTCTAACTGTATGGGGGGGTGGCCTCACTAGGGGAAATCACTGATGTTCTGTTCATACATTGTATGAACCGAAAATCAGCGTTTCCCCCGCTGACAGGAACGAGAGCTTTGTGTTTACACACATAGCTCCCGTTCCTTGCTCTGTAACGAGCAATCGCGAGTGCCCGGCGGCGATCGTACCCACCGGGCACGCGTGCGGGACTCGGGGGTGAGCGGGGGGCTTCCCCGTGTTTCACTGTGGCCGCAGCATCGATCACGTCATCCCTGTTATAGGGGGACGTGATCGATGACGTCACACCTACAGCCACACCCCCCTACAGTTGTAAACACACACAGGGAACACATAACCCCCTTGTGGTTAACTCCCAAATTGCAACTGTCATTTTCACAGTAAACAATGCAATTTAAATGCAAATGACAATTGTCACAAAAATGTGTCAAAATTGTCCGAAGTGTCCGCCATAATGTCGCAGTCATGAAAAAATCGCTGATCGCCACCATTAGTAGTAAAAAAAAAAAATTAATAAAAATGCAATAATACTATCCCCTATATTGTAAACGCTATACATTTTGTGAAAACCAACCGATAACCGCTTATTGTGATTTTTTTTACCAAAAATAGGTAGAAGAATACGTATCGGCCTAAACTGAGGACATTTTTTTTTATATATATATATTTTTGGGGGATATTTATTATAGCAAAAAGTTAAAAATATTGCATTTTTTCCAAAATTGTCGCTCTATTTTTGTTCATAGCGAAAAAAATAAAAACCGAAGAGGTGATCAAATACCACCAAAAGAAAGCTCTATTTGTGGGGGAAAAAGGACGCCAATTTTGTTTGGGAGCTACGTCACACGACCGTGCAATTGTCAGTTAAATCAACGCAGTGCCGAATCGCAAAAAGGGGCAATGTCCTTTACCTGCATTTTGGTCCGGGTCTTAAGTGGTTAAACAGCAAACGTGCAGTAACAGAAAATGCGTTTAGGTGCTATTAAACAGCAAATGTGCAGTTACAGCAACTGCGTTTAGGTGCTATTAAATAGCACACGTGCAGTAACAGCAAATGCGTTTAGGTGCTATTAAACAGCAAATGTGCAGTTACAGCAAATCCGTTTAGGTGCTATTAAACAGCACACGTGCAGTAACAGCAAATGTGTTTAGGTGCTATTAAACAGCAAACGTGCAGTTACAGCAACTGCATTTACGTGCTATTGAACAGCACACGTGCAGTAACAGCAAATAAACAGGACAAGTACAGTAACACCGAGTACGTTTAGGTGCAAATAAACAGCAGAAGTGCAGTAACAAAAAGTACGTTTAGGTGCTAATAAACAGCACAAGTGCAGTAACACAAAGGATGTTTAGGTGCTAATAAACAGCACAAGTGCAGTAACACAAAGGATGTTTAGGTGCTATTAAACTGCACACGTGCAGTAACAGCAAATGCGTTTAGGTGCTATTAAACAGCAAACGTGCAGTTACAGCAACTGCGTTTAGGTGCTATTAAACAACACACGTGCAGTAACAGCAAATGCGTTTAGGTGCTATTAAACAGCACACGTGCAGTAAAAGCAAATGCGCTTAGGTGCTATTAAACAGCAAACGTGCAGTAACAGCAAATGTGTTTAGTTGCAAATAAACAGGACAAGTACAGTAACACCAAGTACGTTTAGGAGTAAACTAAACAGAACTCAGGCAATACAACACCTTAGAACACTGCAGCTAGCACAATCTCCTACCTGACACATAGGAATAGCTGATCTAGCTAAGCTATACAGTGTATACATATATGTACAACGTATAGGGATGTATATATATATCCTCTACACACTGTAAATTAAGCTAAACTGACTAGCCTGCCTGCTCTATCTATCTATCTGGTAGAAAAAACACTGTCTCTCTATGTCTCTCTATAGGACTTCTTTCATTAACAACGCCACAACACACTACACGAGGCTGCCCAGCAGGCAGCCTTTTATAGCGTGGGGCGTGTGCTAAAGCCCTGAGCCATAATTGGCCAAAGCCACCCAGGCTTTGGCCAATTATGGCTCTTCATTTTTTGCCCGCTGTGATTGGCCAAGCATGCGGGACATACAGCATGGTTGGCCAATCATCAGCAATACCGCAGTGAATTATGGGCCGTGACACGTCATTCGAATTTGGCGTGAATGACCCGTTTTGTTTGATTTTTGTTTTGACGAACAATCGAACAGCCAATGTTCGATTCGAACATGGGTTCGAGTAGAACGCGAAGCTCATCCCTAATCCTCATATTCGTGCTATCAAGGAGAGGGATCAATACTGGCTGGCAACTCTCCTTGATCCACGTTACAAGGGTAAGGTTGCGGACTTTATCTTGCCGTCGCAGAGGGAGCAGAAGATTAAACATCTTCGGGAGGCCTTGCAGAAAGGTCTGTGCAACGTGTTCCAAGAACCTGGGGGATTACAAAATCCTGGTTCTGGATAACATGTTGCTGAGGTTTCGTTGAGTCACAGAAGGACCGGTAGAGAAGGTGGCCGTCTGACCGATGCATTCAGACAATTTTTTAGTCTGCAGCCCCAATGTATGACCAGTTCCAGCAGCCATCACCAGCATCTGGTTTACATGCTGCGGAAATACCTAGGGGCAAGATCAGACTTGGACACCTTCCCCACCGAAAATCCTCTGGCTTACTGGGTCTTGAGGATGGATCACTGGCCAGAGCTTGCACAGTACGCAATTGAGCTACTGGCTTATCCTGCATCCAGCGTTCTTTCAGAACGCACATTCAGTGCTGCTGGAGGCTTTGTGACTGATCACAGGGTGTGCCTCTTCTTTTCTTTGCTAGCTAAAGTGGCTCCTTGTGATTTGTAATCCACAGTTTTGGTGAGTTAAATTGAAGTGAAAATGCTCCTGGTGTAGCTGTATAAACTATTTTAACATTGCTTGAGACATGAAGGTTGATAGGCATCAAGCCTTCTCAGTGTCAGTTGCTCTGCTCCTTCGTGGAACTATAATTTCCAGTGAGGCCTGTATAAGAGTCTAACTGCACGTGAGATTTAACAAACTGTGGGCCGTGACCCGCTCACCCACTGGATAGAGGCTCTGTGTGGTAACTTTCGTCCGGTGACTGCAACTTGCTTCTCCATCAGCTGGGCCAATCGCTCCGTTCAGCTCCACTGGGTGGATCCTGTCCTCCGATGCTCGGATGAGTGTCTCTGGGTCTCTGCAATCTGGCCACCATCTCCCCACAGGTCCTCTCAGGCAGCCCACACGATTCCAAGAGACCTAAAATGGCTGCTCTGGCTCCTTTTATCTCCTACCCAGCATGCACTGCTCAAGAAGGTGTTCATGGGTAGGTCACCAAACCTCCTGGGTGAAAAAGGTCAGCCTCCTCCTCCCAAAACAACAATCACTTCCTGTCTAGTCTTTTGTGCTTCTTTCAGGAAAAACATATCTGCATTACCAGTATTTGGTCACTAGATCGCTCTAAATACTCAAACATAGCAATGTCCATAGATGTTTTATTAAAGTATGCAAACACACATCAACATGGGAGAAGTACCAGTTGAAATTTACAAACAGATTCTACTTAACAACAAACCCACAGTCTCTGTCTTGTTTGCACCACCTGTATACTGCTGTTCAAAGTATATAGAGCCAAAGGGGCTTGTAATGACCTAGGGGAGGGGGGCGGGGAAACCCATGCTATTTTTGTCAGTGATTTTCATCCATATTGCAGGGACCAGACATTATATTAAAGCCACAAGCAGTTTTAAATTACCTTTTTCTTATAGTAATGTCATTTTGTGCTGGGACAGTTCTAAACACGTGCCACTACTATAGACACCCAGCAGGTATGATATTTAAAGGAATTTTCCTTTTTTTTTTTTCACTTTAAGCATTAAAATCACTGCTCCTGAAAAAACAACAGTTTTTAAAACTTTTTTTTCCATTGATACATGTTCCCTGGGGGAAAACCGGGTTCTCAAAGATGTTTTCCGACAACAACTTGCATATGGGGCATTAAAATTAGCACTTTTGAATTTGAACGCTCGAGTCCCATTGACATCAATGGGATTCTAAATGTTCGCGCAAATGGTCGGTCCGTTCGAAGGTTCTGGTGCGAACCAAACGCTGGGGTGTTCGGCTCATCCCTACTGAACACCAATGCTGGAGAAAGAGGGTTACCACAGCATGTAATGAGGGATATTATTATAGCAGTCTGCAACTGATCACCAATCCTGAAGTGTTTAACATTACTATTACTGACCACCAATGGAGGGGGATTGTTGCAGTCACTTACACTAATACTGCTGTTGCTGTCTGCTCTCTACCAGCTAATTCTACTCCCACCACTAGTGCTTGATTACCATTCCAGAACGTTTTGTCTTTTTTTATGTTAAAACATTCAGCAGACTTAAACATATTATCATGTCATTCCCTCCTCCCTTGTGCATTCCCACCCTTTTCTATAGACAGACTTTAGGGATTATAACATAAAACAAATATTTATTTAAAAGAGATGGAAGAGCATGTGCTTGCAATTTCCTGTGGCAGCTAGAGAAGAATCTAAATGATACAGTGCTTTTTAGAGCTATTTAGAGTCTTAAGCTCTTGTGCCATTCATTGTTGTCATCATCATTATCAGCATTGCTTTACATTATTTCACAACAGCATCAGTTACTACATTGTGTCGGTAATTCCTTTTATGGCCATACAACTATAGAAAGGCATTGTTAACTGGAGGGACTTAAAGTCTACTGTGTCGTGGAAATTTTATGAAGATGTATTTAATATGTATTGGCATAGTGTCACCCAGTGTTAGTCCTCCTGCAGCCTGTTCTAAAAAGCTGACTGGGGCAGACTGACGCTGGTTGAGATAAACTTCCTGATTTCGAGAAGGGTGTTTGCGGAGTGAGGATGTCTGCTGGCGAAAGGGCCCCTGTGTGATGCACAGACGGGATGTGTCTGCTCTGCAAACGCATTATCGGTTTAGCGGATATATGCTCTTGTCGCCTCGATATGCCTGATCAACATTGATGTGGTGACATGAGCATACACCTGCAGATAAGCTCCCTTCATCAGGAGATGTGCACATTGGTTATTGTATTATTATGGTATTGTATTATTATTGTATTGTATTGTGTTGTTATTGTATTGTATTGTATCCTTTAGCTGTATTTCTTGTGTTGTCAAATCCTTATATGGCCAGATCCTGTGTGGAGGGGACATCCTGTGATGTCCCCTCCCATGGAGGACGTGATTGGCTGCTGCAGCCATCAATTCCTGTTTGTGAGATCTTTTGTGATAATAAAATGAGCCAGTGTGTTACGTACCTGGGATGTAAGCCTGACGTGCAGAGGAAGGCCTCTCGTACAACTCCGGCTCGCGGACTACTGGCAGTGAAACAGTAGCCACAGGAGCACGGTGGGGTATGAGTGCCTGTAAACAGTTCAGTAGTCCCTGTAGTGGCGGTGATCAGCAGGTAGATGAGCTGACACGATGCTTGACTGGTGGCAGGCTGGGATGAACCACGGAGCAGTACCAGATGCAGGCTTGCAGTGCTGGGAGCTGTAGCAGGCTGGATGAGCGGGATGCAGGGTCAGACAGGCCGGGTCGGTAATAATCAGGCAGATCAGGCAAAGACGTTAGGCAGAAGAGAGGTCAGGTCACAAGCCAAGTAGTACCGGAAGATCATCAGACAGAATCAGCAGGCAGGATCAGAGTCTAAGGGAAGCCGGGATCAGAACATGCAGCAGGTATTCACAGGTAACAACAAGCTGGATCAGAGTCAGAGGTCACACAGGAAACAGGAAATGACACGGAAGCTGCAGACCAAACAGCAAGGAACCTCTGTAGGAGACTTGCTTAAATAGCCTGCCTGACTCCATTATTAGTGACAGGTGTGTGTCTTAAAGTGCTAGTACGCATGCGTGCATGCCGGGAGCTTGCATGGAAAGTCTGTCTTCCTGACATTGCCCCCTCCCTACGGGCAACCTCTGGGTGCCCAACTGGTTCCTCTTTTGTGGGTTCCTGCGGAAGAAGGCACGGATCAAGTCTGTGGCATGTACATTTTGTGCGGGTTCCCAGGAATTCTCCTCTGGACCATAACCCTTCCACTTAATTAAATATTGCGTCTGACCCCTTCTTTTCCTGCAGTCTAAAACAGCCTCGACCTCAAATTCCTCATCCCCATCAATAATAATAGGTGTGGGAGGACCAGGTCTATGTTCTGGAAATGGATCTGGCACAACAGGCTTCAGCAAGGAAACATGAAACACTGGGTGGATCTTAAAAGATTCAGGTAAGGTTAATTCAAAAGAAACGTCATTAATTTTTCTCCTTATCGGAAATGGTCCTACGAACCTTGGTGCCAGCTTTTTAGAAGGACATAGCATCTTCAAATTCGTCGTTGAAAGCCATACTTGATCTCCTGGTTGCACGATTAGTTCCCCTCTTCTTTTCTTGTCAAATGACTTCTTGCTGTCCTCCTGGGCTTTCGCAATGGTTTCCTGCAACAACATATTATTTCGAGAGAAAAAGTCCAGAGTATCCTGGACAGCTGGAACGGAAGATTCTGTGACAAGATTAGGTAAGAAGGTGGGATGGAATCCGTAATTAGCAAAGAACGGGGATTGCTTGGTGGCAGAATGGTTGGCATTATTATAGGCGAATTCCGCCAGGGGTAATAATGATACCCAATCGTCCTGGACAAAAGAAGTAAAACAACGGATGTATTGTTCTAGGGTCTGATTAGTTCTCTCCGTCTGCCCATTAGTTTGTGGGTGGTAAGCGGAAGAGAATGAGAGTTCAATCTGTAGGGTCTCGCACAAGGCCTTCCAAAATCTGGATGTGAACTGGACGCCGCGATCAGACACGATATTTGCAGGGACTCCATGAAGTCTGACAATTTCTTTTATGAACACCCGAGCAGTTTCTGCAGCCGATGGTGTACTCTTTAGGGGAATGAAATGAGCCATCTTTGAAAAGCGATCTACTACCACAAAGATAGCGGTGCATTCTTCAGATGGTGGAAGATCAACTATAAAATCCATAGCAATCATCTGCCACTGTCTGTCAGGTATAGGCAGAGGTCTGAGCAATCCCCAAGCCTTGTTACGGGAGCTTTTACTCCGGATGCAGGTGGTGCATGAATTTACATAGGATCTGCAGTCTTTCTCCAACCCTGGCCACCAAAATGAGCGTTGTACAAGTTCAACAGTCTTATGAACCCCAAAATGGCCTGCCAAAGGGTGGTCATGACAAACCCCCAAGATCATTGCTCGAACCTCTTTAGGTACAAAAATCTGCTTACCCCTCCATAATAGTCCATTCTTTGCTTGTAGTGTGACCCCTGGAGGACTGGGTGTTTCTGCAGAAGCTTGCTGTAACTGAGACAAAAGGTCAGTGTGTAATAGCAGGAAGTTTCCAGCCGGTAAAATAGTATCTGGTATTAGGATGTCTCTTGGATCTTCAAACATGCGTGACAACGCATAGGGCTTAGTATTCTTTGATCCGGGCCTGTATGTAATATGAAATGAGAATCTCGAGAAAAAGAGAGCCCAGCGAGCTTGGCGTGGTTTGAGGCGTTTAGCGGACCGCAGATACTCGAGATTCTTATGATCCGTGTAGATCAGAATTGGATGGGCCGCTCCCTCCAGCAAGTATCTCCATTCCTTTAACGCGGCTTTGATCGCCAACAGTTCCCGATCCCCTACATCGTAGTTTCTTTCAGCTGACGTGAGTTTGCGTGAAAAGAATGCTACTGGATGGGTTACCTCTTTGAGGCCTTGACGTTGGGATAGAATGGCACCAACTGCACTTTCGGAAGCATCCACCTCCACAATATAGGGCAAGTTAGAGTCTGGGTGACTTAGGACAGGAGCAATGGTAAACCGTTTCTTCAACGTTTCAAAAGCGGCTTGAGCCTCAGGAGTCCAACAGAAACGCATACCTTGTTTGGTCAGCTGTGTAATAGGGTGAATGATAGCGGAAAAGTTCTTGATAAATTTGCGATAAAAGTTGGCAAAGCCCACAAAGCGTTGTATTCCCTTCTTGTCTGTGGGGGCTGGCCAATCTAGTATCGCTGAGACTTTCTGTGGGTCCATCTTGATCCCGTCGGTCGAAATGATCAGACCTAAGAACTGGATGCTCTGTTGCTCAAAGACGCATTTTTCGGCTTTAGCATAAAGTCCATATTTGCGGAGCCGGCACAATACACTTTTAACATGCCCTCTGTGCACCTCTAATGATACAGAGAATATCAAGATGTCGTCAAGGTAGACAACCACGAAAATATCCAGAAAGTCTTTGAAAATATCGTTAATAAAGTACTGGAAGGTGGCAGGGGCGTTACAAAGGCCAAAGGGCATAACTAGATATTCAAAGTGCCCAAATCTGCTACGGAAGGCAGTTTTCCATTCATCCCCTTCTCGTATGCGAACCAGGTTATAGGCCCCTCTTAAATCCAGCTTAGTAAAGATGCTTGCTGATTTGAGTCTTTGGAACAGTTCAGGGACTAAAGGAAGGGGATAGCGATTCTTCACTGTTATTTTATTTAGGTCACGATAGTCCACACATGGTCTCAGGGAATGATCCTTCTTTTCTACAAAAAATATACCGGCACCGGCCGGTGAGGTAGAGGGACGGATGAATCCTTTCTGCAGGTTCTCATCAATATAGTCCTTCAAGACCCCTGATTCCCGTTCAGATAAAGGAAAGATGCGCCCAAATGGAATCTCGGCCCCGGGAAGGAGCTCAATGGGGCAGTCATAAGGTCTGTGTGGGGGAAGGGTGTCTGCTCCTCGTTTGCTGAAAACGTCCAGGTATTCATGTTAAGAATCCGGAACTACTTGACATAATTTAGGGTCTGTGTCCATACACAGCAGGGTAGCAGGTGAGGGTGGTGAAGTTTCCAAACAGTGTCTCTGGCAATATGGTGACTGGAACTTGACACTTCCGGATTCCCAGTCTATCTGTGGGTTGTGGGCCTGTAGCCAGGGTAGGCCCAGGATGACGGGATAGAAGGGCGAAGAGATTGCGTCTAAACGCAGCAGCTCTCGGTGGTTGGTGGAGGAGGTGGTCAACATTGGTGGGGTCACCTTGGTTACCAGTCCAGATTTAATGTGAGACCCATCAGCCAAGAATACAGTGAGCCCCTGTTCTCTGGTTTGTAGAGGAATGTGTTGCTGAGCTGCGAAGGACTGGTCAATGAAACACGCTCCAGAATCGATAATAGCAGTCACTGATACGGTTCTTCCCGGCAGCTGGAAGGAAACAGGCAGAGCGATATGCGCTGAGCTGGCAGACAAGGCAGGCCGGATTAACTGGTTGGGTCAAGAAAGGGAAAGACATTTACGCAGCTTGGCAGGACAGGTACGTACAAAGTGACCGGCAGCTCCACAGTACAGACAGAGGTTATTTATTCGTCGGCGTTGGCGTTCTTCTGGAGTCAATGAAGAACGGGTCAGGCCCAATTGCATGGGTTCAAGCGTCTCTGGAGTAGGGAAAGCAGAGTTTCCAGGAGCCAGGTTAGGAGAATCAGGGATCTTGGGTAACATCCAGGTTGGACGTGAGTGCTGTATGTTTTTTTCAGACCTGCGTTCTTGTAGGCGGCGGTCAATCTGAATGGACGTAGTGATTAGGGTTTCCAGAGAGCTTGGCACCTCGACCCGAGCGAGCTCATCTTTCAGATTTTCAGAGAGACCCAAACGAAACTGGTGACGCAGGGCTGCATCATTCCAGCTGGTGTCTGCACTCCAGCGTCTAAAGTCACTGACATAGTCTTCGGCCACTCTATGGCCTTGCTGTAGTGCATGAAGAGCGGCTTCAGCAGTGGTGGTACGATGTGGGTCGTCATAAATCAGTGCCATGGCACCAAAGAACGTTTGCATGGTGTCTAGTTGTGCATTTCTCTCTTCTAACAGCCGGTGGGCCCAAGACTGCAGTTCCCCTTGTAGGAGAGAAATAATAAATCTCACTTTGGTGGCTTCCAGGGAAAAAGTCTGTGGCTGAAGAGCAAAGTAGAGCTGGCAGGCATTGCGGAAGGCTCTAAATTTACTCCGATCACCGGAAAACCTCTCAGGCGTAGGTACTTGGGGCTCAGGGGGTGACACCATTACTGTATGGTTGGCTGAAGTCCCGGTTCGGGTGGTGGAGGAGGCAGGATCGGATGCAGGAGCTGTGGTTGCTGGAGTGGACAGGGACTGTACCTGCTCTTCCAGACGCACGTATCCCTCCTGCAGCGATTTAACCGCTTTTGTAAGGGCAGGGAGGTGCTGACATATTTCATCCACTGGAGAGGATCCTCTTGCAGGCTCAGACATGGCTGTTTGGTACTGTTACGTACCTGGGATGTAAGCCTGACGTGCAGAGGAAGGCCTCTCGTACAACTCCGGCTCGCGGACTACTGGCAGTGAAACAGTAGCCACAGGAGCACGGTTGGGTATGAGTGCCTGTAAACAGTTCAGTAGTCCCTGTAGTGGCGGTGATCAGCAGGTAGATGAGCTGACACGATGCTTGACTGGTGGCAGGCTGGGATGAACCACGGAGCAGTACCAGATGCAGGCTTGTAGTGCTGGGAGCTGTAGCAGGCTGGATGAGCGGGCTGCAGGGTCAGACAGGCCGCGTCGGTAATAATCAGGCAGATCAGGCAAAGACGTTAGGCAGAAGAGAGGTCAGGTCACAAGCCAAGTAGTACCGGAAGATCATCAGACAGAATCAGCAGGCAGGATCAGAGTCTAAGGGAAGCCGGGATCAGAACATGCAGCAGGTATTCACAGGTAACAACAAGCTGGATCAGAGTCAGAGGTCACACAGGAAACAGGAAATGACACGGAAGCTGCAGACCAAACAGCAAGGAACCTCTGTAGGAGACTTGCTTAAATAGCCTGCCTGACTCCATTATTAGTGACAGGTGTGTGTCTTAAAGTGCTAGTACGCATGCGTGCATGCCGGGAGCTTGCATGGAAAGTCTGTCTTCCCTGACACAATGAGGGGCTCGGCAGTCAGTCATGTTGGGATGCTGAGATGAGAACATAACAGTCTGGTGATGATGTCTCTTGACTTGAATGAATGGGAAAGAGAATGAAAGGTGAGTGGAATTATGCCTGAGATGCTTTATAACATTAAGATAAAATGTGTGCTTATTTAGCACAAGGAGATTTGGCTGTGTGCTCTGCTTACAACCTATTTTTCCATGACAACTGTAACTAAAGTCAAAACCTTTTTTTTTAGTTTTGGTTAGAGTGCAGAGGGATTACAACGCTTCTTCATTTTTATTGCTGTCTGTGCCCCCGATGAGGAGAGCCGCCCTCTCTACTGTAATTGTTCTGTTTACCATTATCATTGAAAGTGAAAGTAAAAGAAAATCTCAGATTTTTGGTTGTCCCTACAAAAGTGATAGAGGGAAAATCTTCCAATGAGGTTCTGGTGACTTGGGCATCCCTAAGGAATTTCCTGTATTTGTTGGGATTTTCTTTTACTTCCTGTTTGGCTATGGGATAGAAAATGAAGGGAAATCTCTGCAATGAGACACAGATGGCAAAAAAACATCTGACAGGGGTTATAACCCTCAATTGCTCTATCCAAAATAAGATAACAATTTGCACATAGTTCTACTTTAACTGTTGTCACTTATTCCTTTTTCTAGCTGTAGCACTATCCTCCAAGGAGCCGATTGGTAATCTGGGTTCTCTGTTTTGTGCCTCGACTGTGAGATCAACCTCAGCCCCACTGGCAAACCTGGTTGAGTGAAAGTTACTGCACACACTTATACCTTGAATGTGAATTAATATCGGGAAATAGACATAAGACTGTTTAAGTGGAAATAAACTCAATGTATTGGTTTTGGTTACAGTAAATGGTGGTTTGAGCATAAATGAACATACAGAGGGTAAGATAGGACACAGTCTGCTATACAATATAAGTACTATATCTAAATTTAGAATAGAGTTCGGTATTACTAGACAGGAATTAACTTGTGCATCAGCAATAAACAGTGAATACACTGTAAGAATTAACTGCAATGTGAATAACAATTCTATATCTAGGTTAGAGTGCACTCTAGGAGGATGGCTAGGATATGGTGCAAAGTCTCCTAAGAGTTACCTTTTAGCATAGGCAATAAATGTAGCAGCTGTAAAGAGGCAGGCGTTAAGCCCCATACACACCATCAGATTATCTACAGATTTTTGTCTTCAGATTTACCAAAACCATGTAGTACAAGAGCCTGCCTGATTGCATACAAATTGAAACTCTAAGGCCGCGTACACACGATCAAATTTATCTGCTGAAACCGGTCCGACGGACCGTTTCAGCAGACAAATCCAATCGTGTGTACGGGCGAGCAGACAGGTTTTTCCAGCAGACAAGTTTTAAAGCATGCTTTAAAACTTGTCTGCTGGAAACCCGTCCGTCCGACATGTCCGCTGGTTAGTACACTAATGGATTCGACGCATGCGTGGAAGTATTTTTCTTCCTGGTTCGGTGACGTGGCAGCATCAACGTCACCGCCAAGTCACCGCGCTGTCTGCCAGTGGGGATTTTGGTTTGATGGTGTGTACAACCATCAGACCAAAACAGCCCAGCAGACATCCGATGGAAACGGTCCGTCGGACCGTTTTCATCGGATAAGTTTGAGCGTGTGTACGCGGCCTTAATGTTTGACCTCATATTATATGGATTTGGTAAATCTGAAGACAGAATTCTGCAGAAAATCTGATGGTGTGTATGGGGCTTTAGTCCTAACTCTTCAGCTGGTTAACATTGGGGCTCAGTTGTCCCATAGGTGCACATGAGATTTTTTTTAGTCAAGCCTGCAGGCAGCATTAGGGCTACTATATGGCTGCATCTCTCTGGAAAATGCAGTTTCAAAAATTATTGATTAGTGTGGAGTCTCTTTCCTCTGACTCAGTCTATTGAACACTTCCTGCTCAGTATCTCCCTCTGTCTGTTGATATAGTGGTTAACCAATTCAGCGCCACATCAACAACAAGCAGTTGCAACCAGTGTTTTTCTCTCTCTCTCTATTATCAGACAGGCACCTAGCTACATAGTGCTTCACAGTTTTTGACTTGACCCTTGCCACAGTTAGGCGCTAGGGTAAAACAAGATCAATTGTAAGGTAAAACAGTTATTAAGGGACATATAAGGAAGAACAATTGGAATAGGCAGGAATTTTCCTGTTTCACCTCTGTGTCACTTGCAGAGCCCGCCCATGCTCCAGAGGGAGTGTGGCCTGCCTGTGACATTAGGTTTTATACTGCACAGGCATTTCCTGGAACTGATCCCATATGCATTTTCTTCCTTCAGCCACTGAAAGCCTGCTTTTCCTCCACTCCCTTCCACCAGCATTCGGCGACTGCAGGAGGAAAATAAAGGGATCGTTATATGCTGCCCCTGTTGCCCTTCCTGTCCACGTTTAATTTCCTTATTCTGCCTGGGCTCCCCTGTTTGCTTCCTTGATATATATTTTACAAAATTTTCCTTACTAATTAGTTTTCATTTCTAATTATTTTTTTATTTAATTTTAAAGGGCACTGAACTGCAGTGATCTTTAATCTCTTTTATGTTGCTTAGGTAGACCTCCACCTTTCAAAAGTTGCATGATAAAGGGAAAACCGCCGCTCCAGATGACACTCTTCAGTGGTGAGTAAAGATCAAAAACCCAAATGGGTGCAGGCAATGCGTGGTGCAATATAAGGAAAGAAATATGGACAGCCGCACTCCAATGGATGAAAAGACTTAAAAATAGTGCCTGTTTATTCCAGTCAAAAAACTAAAACAGCAAACAGTGGGGTAACAAAAGCTGACGCGTTTCACATCGACAACCGATGCTTAGTCATAGCTATGACTAAGCATCGGTTGTCGATGTGAAACACGTCAGCTTTTGTTACCCCACTGTTTGCTGTTTTTGCTGTTTTAGTTTCTTGACTGGAATAAACAGGCACTATTTTTAAGGCCTCGTACACACGAGGGGATATGTCCGCTGAAAACGGTCCGATGGACCGGTTCAGCAGACATCTCCGCTCGTGTGTATGGGCTAGCGGACAGATTTCTCCACCCGACAGATTTCAAAGCATGCTTTGAAATCTATCCGGTGGGAATCTGTCCGCCCGACATGTCTGCTGGTTAGTACACTTACCAGCAGACATGTCGTACCCCACCGCCGCCGCGCCGCCGCCGAATGGATTCGGCGCATGCGCGGAAGTGTTTAACTTCCTGGTGCGGTGACGTGGTGGTGACGTGGCGGCGTCAACTTGATCCGATGGTGTGTACACGCCATCGGATCAAACTCCCGATCGGACATATCCGATGGAAATGGTCCGCGGACCGTTTTCATCGGATATGTCCGATAGTGTGTACGAGGCCTAAGTCTTTTCATCCATTGGAGTGCGGCTGTCCATTTTTATCTTTCCTTATATTTCAAAAGTTGCATGACCCTGCTCCAAGGTATTCAAAAGAATTGAAGAGGTGTGTCAAAATGCAGACGGGTTCTCCAAAATCTTGTAAATTACCCTCTCAATGTGTAAATATAGATTTTTTTTTTTAGAGTTGCAGCCACTTGGTGTATCTGGGTGAGTGGTGGACTTTACTTGGCATGAAGTGGAAAATGGTGAGTGGTGGTGGTGTTTTGGGGGGGTGGGTGGTGGTGTCAGGTCAACTTTTGCATCAGGACCCACAAGCTTCAAGCTACCCCTCTGCGCTGGGTCTTTCAAGTACATTATTCACTAAAGATCACTTGTGTTTTGTTTGTTTGTTGTTTGCCTCAAAACAAATCATTGCTGATGATGGCCAACAACTGACATGTTTTTTTTTTACTTTTTCCGAATTCGTCTCTAGCACAGAGTGTTAAATTCCAAACTATATTAAGCAGTAAAGACAAAACTTAGTTCTTCTCAATATCATATATATGTACAGTTACATAGTTCCCAGATGTGTATAGGTCTATCATTATATTTACTTTTAAGTTATTCTCTGTGTTCTATTTTTTTATATTTATAATTATGTTTAATTAGTATGTAGCATCATGGTCCTGCGACATACAACATTTCTTTCTACTGTATGTTCTCACATGTAGTAGAAGGACAATAAAGTTTGATTTGACTTGACATAAGTTGACATACTTCCAAGACACACTTCTCTTGTTTTCAATACTAAAGCTCTATCCACATAGGCTGTTATCTGATCACCCAGCACCTGCATACTCTGCCAAATGAATGATTGATGTAAGGGGAGGGAGAAGTACAAAAAGTAACAAGACCCTGGTGGGTGGGAACCATCTCCTGGAGGGGGAGGGGTGTTTGTTAATGAGGTCAGCTGGCAAACTCCAGTGTCTTGCTGGTATTCACAACCTAAAGTCCATAATGTAGATGTTTCCCATACAACGAATTGGATGCTGCAATAAGGGCTCGTCTAGGTAAAATAGAAAGATTTTTATTTTCTGAAAAATAAGTACATTAATGCTATATTGGTACATACAGAAGCTGGAATTAAGGCAACAAATTTGAATTTAGACTTTAATCCATTCCCCCAGAAAATATCTCTACTTTTACATTTTCTGAATGGGGCTGCTTTTATGCTTTATGGGCCCCCAATGCCTCCCAGATTTAAAAAAAAAATATATATATATATTGTGTCTGTTCAAAAGACACTGATGCTCCATGCTCATACATTAAATTGGAAGGTGTTCTGCTAAACTTGATGGAGACTGAATTGTATTGTCTACACCATACTTCAGAGGTATTTCTGCACAGATCTCATTTCACATAATTGCATAGCATATTTTGAGTCAGAAGAGAAGCCAAGTTGCAGAAATATATACAGTACATTATTATTTCCTAAAGAGTTTCTTGAACAGAGATGCTTCTGTGTGCATATTTCCAGCCACTGGACTATGTGGTGAAGCTACATAGGCTGTTTTGAGTGGTTATCTGTGTATGGATCTTGATTTCTTTGTTTACTGGAGTTTTTTGTTTTACGCTCACTTTGTAACTACTTGCCTGTAATTATTTAGTTCATTGTGATTTTTTTGTCTTGATTGTTGTGAACTTAGGTTTTGAAATGGTTCAACTTTTTTCCCCTCCTCCTTGGTAATTGAGGAAAGGAGCGCATTTAATTAAAGTAGTTTTAAAGGCTAAAGGTTTTTAGCTGTGCCATTGGCACAGATCTGTGATCGGCTGTGTCTTTTGGACACAGCTGATCACTGATCAGGGTAAAGAACCAATCACAGCGGCTCCTTACCATGTCAGTCCCATGTAACACAGGGGACATCCACACTGATAATAAGGGCACTGATCATCAGTGTCCTGATGATCAGTGCAGCCCCATCAGTGCCACAGGTGCTGCCAATATGTGCCCATTAGTGCTGCCAATCAGTACCAATCAGTGCTGCTTATCAGTAACTATCAGTGCTGCCTGTCAGTGCCCATAAGTAATGTCTGTAAATGCCCATAAGTGCTGCCTATCAGTGCCCATCAGTGCCACCTATCAGTTCCGCCTATCAGTGCCCATCAGTGCCACCTATCAGTGCCACCTGTCAGTACCTGACAGTGCTGCCTATCAGTGCCTATTAGTGCCACATATCAGTGCAGCCTTATCAATGCCTCCTCTTCAGTGCCCATCCGTGCTGCCTCATCAGTGTAATACACATGTAATATGTCTGTACTACACCTGTATTATGTATGTAATAATTATGTAAAAACTATATTTACTGTGCTTCAGTTTGTGAATGAACAGGAAGACAGTTCATTCTGTGCAGCTGAGGCTTTCTCTGACTCAAAGGTGAGACATCAGGGGTCTATTTAGACCTCTGATTTTTCTTCAAAGCCCCTCAACAGGGCTGCTACAGTATAAATGTAAAAAACAAAATTAATAAAATGCAAAATACAAAAGTAGAAAAACGACTGACACTCTCCACTGCTCTACTGACAACATTCACTGCTCTACTGACACCATCCACTGCTCTGCTGACTCCAATGTACAGTATTCCCTACTGACAATGTCCACTGCCATACTGACACCATCCACTGCTCAACTGACAACTCACCTGTAATATGCCTGTAATATCAATGTAATACATCTGCAATATGCCTGTAATACACCTGCAATATGCCTGTACTGCACCTGTAATATGCCTGTATTATGCCTGTAATACACCTGTAATGCCTCGTACACACGATCGGAATTTTCGATGGAAAAAGTCAGACATACTTTTTCCATCGGAAATTCCAACCGTGTGTATGCCCATCGGAGTAATTCCATCAGATATTCTGAGGAATTCCATCACAGTTTACATAGAGAACATGTTCTCTTTTCCTCCGATGGAATTCCGTCGAAATTCTGATGTGAGTTTGATATGCCTTTAATATGCTTGTAATGCACCTATAACATGCCTGTAATACGCCTGTGATATGCCTGTAGTATTCCTGCAGTACACCTGAAATATGCATGTAATACACCTGTAATATATGTCTGTAATACACCTGTAATTTCATTGTAATACACCTGTATAATGCTTGTAATACACCTGTAATATGCCTGTTATACACCTGTATTATCCCTGTAGTATGCCTGTAATACGCCTGTAATATGCCTGTAATGCACCTGTAATATGCATGTAATACATCTGTCATATGCCTGTAATACACCTGTAATTTCCCTGTAATACCCCTGTATTATGCTTGTAATACATCTGTCATATGCCTGCAGTATACTATATATGTAATACACCTGTATTATACATGTAATACACCTGTAATATACATGTATATGTAGTATACATGTATTACACCTGTAATATGCCTGTAGTACACATGTAATACACATGTAATATGCCTGTAATACACCTGCAATTTGTCTGTAGTATACATGTTATTCATCTGTAATATGCCTGTAATACACCTGTAAAATGGCTGTAGTATACATGTAATACACCTGTAATATGCCTGTAATATGTCTGTAATATGTCTGTAGTATACATGTAATACACCTGTAATATGCCTGTAATACACCTGTAATATGTCTGTAGTATACATGTAATACACCTGTAATATGCCTGTAATACACCTGTAATATGTCTGTAGTATACATGTAATACACCTGTAATATGCCTGTAATACACCTGTAATATGTCTGTAGTATACATGTAATATCCTGTAATATGCCTGTAATACACCTGAAATATGTCCGTAGTATACATGTAATACACCTGTAATATGCCTGTAATACACCTGTAATATGTATGTAGTATACATGTAATACACCTGTAATATGCCTGTAATAGACCTGTAATATGTCTGTAGTATACATGTAATACACCTGTAATATGCCTGTAATACACCCAGGGCCGCCATCAGGGGGGTACAGGCATTACACCTGTAAGGGGCCCGGGGGTCCCTAGGGGCCCGGATGGGAACCACCCTAAAAAAAAAAAAAAAAAAAAAAAAATGTTTTTTTTTTTTTTTTTTTTTTTTTTTAGGGGTCCGAAGATCCCCAGGGGCCCGGAGGCCACCAAGGGCCCCAGATGGCAAGCCCTTTTTTTTTTATAAAAAAAAAAAAAAAATTATAAAAAAATATATTTTTTTATAAAAAAAATATATTTTTTTAATATATTTTTTTATTATTTTTATATTAAAGGGCCATTTTTTTTCTTTTATTTTTTTAGAGGTCCCCAGGGGCCCAGAGGCCACCAGGGCCCCAGATGGCAAGCCCTTTCTTTTCTTTATTTTTTTTTATAAAAAAATATATTTTGTTATAAAAAAATATATTTTTTTAATATATTTTTATTTTATTTTTTATTAAAGGGACAATTTTTTTCTTTTATTTTTTTAGAGGTCCGGAGGTCCACAGGGGCCCGGAGGCCCCCAGGGCACCGGATGGCAACCCCCCTTTTTTTTATTTATTTTCTATTAAAAATTATATAGATTTTTTAATATATTTTTATTTTATTTATTTTTTATTAAAGGGCCATTTTTTTAGGGGTCTAGGGGCCCGTAGGCCACCAGGGCCCCAGATGGCAACCCCCTCTTTTTTATTTATTTTTTTATAAAAAATATATTATTTTATAAAAAAATATATTTTTTTAATATATTTTTCTTTTATTTTTTATTAAATGGCCAATTTTTTTTCTTTTATTTTTTTAGAGGTCCGGAGGTCCACAGGGACCTGGAGATCCCCAGGGCCCCAGATGACAACCCCCCTTTTTTTATAATTTTTTTTTACTTTTTTATATTTTATTTCTTTTTTTTTTAATATATAGATGTATTTTTATTAAAGGGCTCAGAGGTCCCCAGGGCCCCATGTGTCAAACCCCCTTTTTTTATAATTGTATTTTTTATTTTTGTTTATATATTTTTTTTATATATTTTTTTTAATTAAAGGGCCCAGAGGTCCCCAGGGCCCTGGAAGGCAACCCCTTTTTTTTATATATATAAATGTTTATTTATTTTTTTATATATATATTTTTTTCTTTCTTTCTTTTTTTTTTAAAGGGCCCAGAGGTTTCTTTTTATTAAAGGGCCCAGAGGTCCCGAATGGAAAGCCCCTTTTTTTTGTAATTTCCTTTTATAAAAAAAAAAATAACGTCCCCGGGGCCACAGTTGGCAACCACCCTTTTTAAAAAAATATATATATATATATATATATTATATTTTCTCTTTTTTTTCTTTATATTAAAGGACACAGAGGTCCCAGGGCCCCGGATGGCTACCCCCCTTTATTATATATATTTTTCTTTATTTCTTATTTTCGTAAAGGGGCCCCCCCCGCTTCTCAATTCGCGGCAGCAGCCCCCCCCCCCGCTTCTCAATTTCATGCGGCACCCCCCCCCCCGGTTCTCTGCTCCAGGGGGCCCATGCCTGAAGCTGTGTAAGGGGCCCCAAAATTCCTGATGGCGGCCCTGAATACACCTGTAATATGTCCCTAGTATACATGTAATACACCTGTAATATGCCTGTTATACACCTGTAATTTCCCTGTAATACCCCTGTATTATGCTTGTAATACATCTGTCATATGCCTGCAGTATACTATATATGTAATACACCTGTATTATACATGTAATACACCTGTAATATACATGTATATGTAGTATACATGTATTACACCTGTAATATGCCTGTAGTACACATGTAATACACATGTAATATGCCTGTAATACACCTGCAATTTGTCTGTAGTATACATGTTATTCATCTGTAATATGCCTGTAATACACCTGTAAAATGGCTGTAGTATACATGTAATACACCTGTAATATGCCTGTAATATGTCTGTAATATGTCTGTAGTATACATGTAATACACCTGTAATATGCCTGTAATACACCTGTAATATGTCTGTAGTATACATGTAATACACCTGTAATATGCCTGTAATACACCTGTAATATGTCTGTAGTATACATGTAATACACCTGTAATATGCCTGTAATACACCTGTAATATGTCTGTAGTATACATGTAATATCCTGTAATATGCCTGTAATACACCTGAAATATGTCCGTAGTATACATGTAATACACCTGTAATATGCCTGTAATACACCTGTAATATGTCTGTAGTATACATGTAATACACCTGTAATATGCCTGTAATACACCTGTAATATGTCCCTAGTATACATGTAATACACCTGTAATATGCCTGTTATACACCTGTAATATGTCTGTAATGTGCTTGTAATGTACCTGAAATTTCCCTGTAATACACCTGTAATACACCTATAATTTGGCTGAAAAAAATTACTGGAATATATTTTTCAAACGCTCAGGTGTGAATGGGTCCTCAAAATCAACAGGATATGGCTATGCCTTCATTCACACGTTAGCGATTTGTAAACATGTGCAAAATCATGCAATTTCACCATTCGTTGTTAAAAATTGTCTGTTTGAATAAACACGTGAAGCTCAACGTGGATAGAGCAGCCTATTGAAATGAATAAGCTGCACTATGCTTGATGCAATTTTGCACTCATTCATTATAAACGTACTGTATATGCAATGTCAGACTCAAACAGAGTAGATCCCCCAGGGTAGAAAAAATGATTACTTGTTTTCTGTTGATCCACAGCAATGGGATACTTTGCTTATAAATACGATCGTATTTCGATTGATCAGATTATGAGATTACACGGCAAAAATTGAATTTGCGATCGACCCATAATTATGATCGCATCTTGTTGATCAGACTCCCTTGATACTTCCCCGTGTGTGACATATCAATCAGATGAGTTGTGGACTATAGATGAAGCACTCCTATCAGAGAAGATCGATCTGGAAAAAAACTGATCATGAACTGAAAGGTGTATGGCCACCAAAAGGAGAATAGACAATCAGATTGTATAGTGTATGGTCAGCCTTGCACTTTTCCATTCTTCCATTCATTTGCTATGTGAGATGTGAAATGTCACTGTGCTCTGTGCACACAATCACCTTGCAGCTGAAAGCCAAGTGTGTGTGTGTGTGTGTGTATGTGTGTGCTAGGTGAGCTAAGCCTGTCCTTTCCATAGCCAGGCTTTCTTCCAGCTGCACAGCCCCCAATGATCCTCTCTATAGTCAGTGCACGCAGATCCTCATCCCCTCATTGTATAGGGTAGTATGATGTCTGATCACTCCCAGCTCACCCTGCACACTCTGCCTGCACTCCCTATCCTCAGACAGACACAACACGTGCTGCCTCCCTCCTCCGCCACTCTCTCATTGGCTGCTCATCCCGGCTCTGCACCGCCCTCCTCTTCCTATTATGGGGCATCCTGAGTCCGAACTGGGAGCTCCAAACAGCAGCATCAGTATCAGCAGCATCAGCATCTCTGGGTATCTATAGTACACACAGCATGGGGCTCTGCAGCACCCTCACTTGTCTCATGGCTCTCACTCTGCCCTACTACCTCTATGCAGAGCAAGGTAAGTCTACTGCCAGCAGCTACACACACACATTACACAGCACATCTGCTCCTCTACAAGGCATGCTATAGGGATGCCTTATCACAAAGATATCTTTTAAACAGGGACATAACTATGCTAAAATAGCCAAAGAATAAGGTGATGTGCAATGTGATGTCTGCATGCTTTTTATAATACAAAAACAGCATGGGAACATGCCACAGCACTTACTAGCATGGGGATTTTGACAGTTATTGTTGCTACCAGTTTGAAAGTATATGTGTATATATCTAGATAGACAGATCGATAGATAGATCGATCGATAGATAGATAGATAGATAGATAGATAGATAGATAGATAGATAGATAGATAGATAGATAGATAGATAGATAGATAGATAGATAGATAGATAAATAGATACTGTAATCAACTTGTGTTATGTATGATATGACTGTTCTTGTACTGTTGTTGTTGCAGCGATTGTCTAGCATAAGAAATATATAATAATGCATTAGTGACTTTAAAGGGAATTTCCTAAGACTGGACTGCACATGGCAGCCAATCAGCTTCTACATTTATTTTTTAAAGCTTAGCTGAACAAACTAAAGCTAGAAGCTGATTGGTTGCCATGCACACAACCCCCCCCCCCCCTTTGAATTTGCCTGTTTCTCAATCAACAGTGATATCGCTATCAATGAATGGCAGGGTGTCTTTCATGAAATAATGATTCATATCATTGAGACGTCTGTTTAATAATAAAGACCGCTAAGTGGTCTGTTTAATATTATAATGTAAGATCATTGAGACATCAGTTTAATATTGTACATCACTGAGACATATGTTTAATAGTATTATAGGTATCTGATTAATAACATTATAGGTATCTGATTAATAACATTATAGGTATCTGATTAATGACTTTATAGGTATCTGATTAATGACTTTATAGGTATCTGATTAATGACTTTATAGGTATCTGTTTAATTATATCATAGGTATCTATTTAATAACTTTATAGGTATCTGTTTAATGACTGTATAGGTATATGTTTAATATTAATATGTAACATCATTGAGACATCCATTTAGTAATATTATTTTCGATCACTAGGATATCTGTTTAATATCATTATTTCAGATCAATTATACATTTGTTGATTAATATTATGTTAGATCACTAGGACATGTGTTTAATAATATCATCATTTATCCTGCTGCTTGCAGGAATAGCCATAAACCATGCTATAGTTGAGCGTCTATTGTTTTGATGTGTAGACAATCACCCCCCTGCTCTGGATAGTCTGAATTTAAAGGGCTGGCTGATCGGAGTACCTCTTTGAATACATGCAAGGATGCAGCTTTTGTCTTTGATCTCCCTGCTGAATAGTGGAGCAGCGAGATGGTTAATGGTACCTGTGGTTTTCTTAGCACAGAAGGCGCAGATTTCATGTGCAGGCATTTTCCAGGGCATACTTTTGGTCCAATGCCTTTGTGGCTCTGTTGTTATTTGCAGGCTTTGATACTTGACTACTGTCTGGGGTTGACAAACCTCTGAAGTGGGAGGTAAATGAGAAGTCACAGAACCATTGCTATTTTATTTTTTCTCTTTTTCTGGTGCTGGGCATTTAGAATGGTAGGGCTGATTTTCACAGCGGTATGGAAAATTATTGCTCAATGGTGCATGCATGATTTCTAATTGACTGGACTCTTCCTTAGTATCTTGACAGAGCAAGCCAGCAGGAAAACTGCATATCTCATCAATGACAGCTATTTACTGTAGAACTTAACTATTGGCACAAGATGGCATAATTACTTCCTGGAGACAAAAATGTCCTCTGCCACACTAGCAAGATCTCTTTAGTTTAATCAGAGCCTGATTTTTTTTTAACACTGTAACAAAGTACCATATAAATGTTACTCAATGAACTGATGACTCATATGATTTACTTACTATTGTACGCTTTGTATTGGCATGCCAAACCAGCAATCACCTCTAAAGACACAGCAAGGTTAAGAGCAATATCATAAAACACAAATTGCTACCCCCGATTGGATGATTGGGGAAAATGCAAATTTGCGTCTTAGTGTATTCAGTAAATTATTGCTTTTATTTTAATAAGATAATGTAAAGGATGTAAACTATGACCATTATGTAGTCCGAAGTGCATTAACCAGTATCAGTTGGTCAGGTTACTGCAGTCCAGTTGGTGAAGGATCAATTCTGATTGGCTGACTGGGTGCTATGGTTTTGTGAAGTTTGCACATTGCTTTTTTCCCTTATTAAATTAATGAGTAGCTTGGTCATGCTTTTATGAAACATGGGTGTGCCTGCATCAAAGCTGATTATATACACAGCTGCTTAGTGATTAGCACTTCCCAGCACTGGGGTCCCTGGTTCAAATCCCGGTCAGCATGCTGTCTGCATGTAGTTTGCATATTCTTCCTGTGCTTGCATGGGTTTCATCCCAAAGATGTCCTGGTAGGCTAATTGGGTTCTTTCTAATTTGGCCCAAGTATGTGTGCACATGTGATATAGGAACCTTAGATTGTAAGCTCTTTGAGGGCAGGGACTGATGTGACTGTGGAAATTATTGGTCCTATAATAAATAAATTACCTCTGAATCACCTGTTAAGTGAACATCCCATTGAACTTTGTAAAGGAAAACACTCCTTTTTTTATATTTGGGAAGTGTTGCTGAAGCTGTGAGTTAAGTGATGCTATGTGACAAAAAACGTAGGCAGCATATAATGAGCGAGGCAATGTCTAGCAATCTGCATTGTTGCATTCTGGAGATCTCAGTTTGCTTTCTTTTAAATCAATAATTATATATCCATGTTGGACATTTTACGTGTTATAGAAATGTTGAGTACAGTGTAAAAATTTGTTAAAAATAACCTGTAACATTTGCAAAATTATGTCCCAGTGAGTTCTTATTCTGCACATTGACTTTCTTATGCCTTTACAGAAATGTTTCCACCTATCCTGCATAGAACAGCTGCAAACTAGCGCTACACCCCAGTTATAAACAATAAATAAAAATAAGTTATTTAGGATGACATTGTGAAATAAGTAGGAGGATGCGGCACTGTGTAGCTTGGACAGGTGATCCTTTACAGCTTGCAATCTGCCGGAATGGCAAAGAGCACTGTGTAAAACAAGCCAAAGCATCTTAAAAATATTTGAAGTCACTTTTATCTAAGTGAATAACTTGTTTTTAGAAGTCCATTTTCTTCCTGGCTTTAAGATGTTGGAGAAAGGTGTATGATGAATTCCAAAAAGAAAAAAAGGGCTAGAGTTACACAGAGATGAGAGAGAAAGATTTAGGTGTGAGTGTTGTAGATATAAGCGGTTCAAAGATGAGGCATTTCTGAGCTTGGTATAAGAGGATCGTACTGATGGAAGCTGAGATTGAAGGTGATATACATGAATGTGCTAAGCCTTGTAGAGAGTGATGGAAATGGGAACTTTAGAGAGAAAAGTCTAGGGATAGTACAAGTTTTTATATTTTTGGTAAGCATTTACAATTTGTATGACAGGGAAATGTTACATGATCTGATCAATCACTTATCCATAAATGAACTGTGTCTATAGGGACCTGTGTCTATATAACTAGGTTATTGAAATATATACCATTTTAGGTTTTCCTGGGATACTTTTTGTGAATATTTCTTCTATGTGCGTTGCTCTTTTCCATGTGTGTGGAATTTAACAATATCCCATACACTTCCATTTATGTGATCTATAATCTGATTAACACTGCAGAATTATTAAATAAGATATTTAAGTGGTTTATCTCAGGAAAAGAAAACCATATTCTATAAATACAATTATATTTTACATCTTACAAGTACTCAGGAACTGATTATTGCCCATGTAATTAATGCATTACCTAATTGCAATAGAAGGTATCAATCAATAGTATGACAATCATCGCTACAAGCTTGGTATTCTATCTTTGTTCTTGCTACAACCAGACTATAATTAAATCAGCAAGAAACGTTAAAGCATATGTCACCTTATCTTTAAAATACCCCATAGGTTTCAGTTATTAGTGAATTGTTTTGGATCACTTTCCTATCAGTTAGGCCACGTACACACGGCCGATTTTCTCGGCAGAATCCAGCAAGAACCTCGATGGGAGACGTATTCTGCCAAAGAAACCGGTCGTGTGTACACTTTTCGCCGAGCAACCCGTCGAGGAACTCGTCGAGCCAAAAAGAGATTTCCTCGTTGTTCAATGGGAAAATTTGGCTCGACAAGCTTTTTGACTGCCGAACTAGGAACTCGATGGGCAGAACGATGACGAGTTTCTCGGTCGTGTGTACGCCGCCTAACACATCATGTGAAAACATTTTTACAATACTTATTCTTTCCATTTTAACTTTCAAATATTGGCAGTAACTTTGAGTATGTGATTTTTTCTGGAATGATTTGTCTTTTATTGAGAGGCAATAGAAAATATGTGTTTTTGTATACTGAGCCTGGGGTATTTCTGAAGTATGATTTGATAAAGTATTAAATGCGATGCAAAAATAGAAGCAACTTTATCAGTCGGGTATGAAATTCAAGGGATTTTATTCCAGCATTTCAGTCTCCATCAGACTCCTCAGCATTCAACATTTCTGGTGGTGTATGATTGCTAAATCTTTCACTGCACACTTTCTTTGGCTCCATCCTCAAAGATCCTTATAGATCATTACAGGACACAGAAGTAATGTTGGGGTTAGAGAATTCAAATTACAGACGTGTTGAAAGATACTGTAGTGTGAAGCAAAACAGGAGCTACCAGAGAGGTATTAGCTCTTCTACTACCGGGTAGACCCAAGGGTCGCTTTAAGACCCAAGAGTTTTCTCACCATATCATAGCTGTGCAGCTCAAATTGTAACATACAAGTTCTATCCATGAACCAATAGGTGATTTATTTTCTGAATTTAATGTGGCATGTTATGATGAAATGTGGAAGAGGTCACAGATAAATCATAGTCAATTCAGATTGTGTGGAGAGATGTGCACTTATCTCCACATTTGGTGGACATGCCCTCTAGTGAGAACCTTTTGAGCTGAAGTATTTGGGATAATATCTACACTCTTTGACAGACCACTAACCCTTTACTCCACAGTTGCAATCCTTCATTTAAATACCTTTGAGTTCACTAAGCTTCAATTTAGGCTCCTTCTGCACGTTATGACAGCTGGTAAACAAATGCTAGCAAAGGCCTGGAAAACTCCCAAGTTGTGCCTCGTCAAAACTAAAAACAGGATCATGCAGGCCTCTCTACAAGATAGAGTCTCTGGGCCAGATTCACAGAGCCGTAACTCCTGTCTAACTGGTGTTAGACCGGAGTACTTTCTAATTACGCGCGTTTTTTCACTAGTTTGAAACCTCAAACCATGAAAAGACGGCTTTGCGCTTCAATCCGACTGGCTTACGTGTTCGTACGCCTTCGGATCTACACTGCAATAAAATTGCGGCCGCTGGGTGGACTTCCCGTCGTTTTCCGCATCGGGGTATGCAAATGAGCTTTTGCCGTCGATCCCCGAAATTACGATCTTCAATCGCAATCTCTTACGGCATCTTTAGTCATCTTTTCGCTGCGTAAAACTATACCAGCTTTTTGCTGGTCTAATATTAGACAGCCCATGTTAAGTATGGCCGTCGTTCCCGCGTCGAATATCAACGTTTTCCGACGTCTTTTTTTATTTTTGACGTAAAATGTCCGGGAATAGGAATGTCCGTAAACGACGCTACTCAAACAACGAATAACGTATCGACGTTATTTCGCGCAATGCACGGCGGGAAATTTCTGAATGGAGCATGCACAGTTTGATCGCCGCGGGGACGCGCCTAATTTAAATGCTTCACGCCCCCTAATCACGTATTTCGATTACGCGGCGAGAAATAGACTACGCCGCCGTATCGTACGGGCAGAAATCTGCCAGAATTCGTTGTAGAGCCTGGTAAAATACAGCTGCGTAGCGTATCTCGGATACGCTGCGCAAATGTACGTGTACCTGAATCTGGCCCTCTGTCTTTACCAAGCTATGGTAGTGACCATGGGTTGCTCATTTCCTCCCAATTGGTTTTGATGATTCCTTGCTCGAGCCTTGACTCGATATCACATGAGTCCCCATTTCTCTTCCTATCATGATACATACTATACATATCTATTTTTGAATTATAAAATATATGTGTAGCCTGTCTACTTTCAAAAGCAGGCTTTAACCACAAGTACTAAGAACCGTTACCTTTTGAGTTACATCGATTTCCCTATACTTACTCTCCCAGTAACTGAAGCTAAATTGGTACTAAAGCTTAGTTTTAGTTTTTTAAATAACAAACATATTATACTGTCCACTACTCATACCTCCACTGTGCAGTTCATTTTGCACAAAGTGGCCCCAATCGTACTCTTCTGGGGTCCCACGGTGGCTCTCGCGGCTCCTCTCGCAAGAGCTAACCCCCTCTGGGAAGCTCTTTCCTGAGGGGGTTAGCTTGCGGGCACGCTTCCATGCCATACAATCGGCATGCATAGCCACCGATTGTATGACTTGGCCCCATCCCCCGGTGGCTGCGTCATTGGATTTTATTGACAGCAGTGGGAGCCAATGGCTGCACTGCTATCAATCTATCCAATGAAGAGCCAACAAGACCTGGGGAAAGCAAGAGAGATTCTGGGCTCAGGTAAGTAAAACGGGGGCTCGGGGGGGGGGGGGTTGACTGCAAGGTGTTTTTTCACCTTAATGCATAGGATGCATTAAGGTGAAAAAAACACAAAGGTTTTCGACCCCTTTAATGCCGCGTACACACGATCAAATCTATCTGCTGGAAACGGTCGGCCCGACCGTCCCAGCAGACAGATTTGACCGTGTGTACGGGCGAGCCGATGGATTTGGCCACCCGACAGATTTCAAAGCATGCTTTGAAATCTTTGAAATCTGTCGGCTGGGAACCCGTCCGCCCGACATGTCTGCTGGTTAGTACGCTAACCAGCAGACATGTCTTCACGCGCCGTCTGGCGGCGGGGATTTTGGTTTGATCGTGTGTACACGATCAAAGCAGTATGTCCCCAGCAGACAAATTTGTTCAAATCGGTCGGCCCAACCGATTTGAACAAATCTGTCTGCTCGTGTGTTCGCGGCCTTAGGCATTGAAAACCGCTAAAAGTGATTGCTGACCATTCTTTTTCTGCATTATACATGCATGAGTTTACACAGTATTTAAACTTCAAGTAATGCTCTAGTCAGGTTGGGCTCAGTCATTCCTTCATGCACAGCCACTAGATCCCCCTCCATGGGACTACATGTTTAATAATTGATGTACCATTTACATGTGCATGCTGACAAAGCTTAGGACTTTTATTCAAAGAGCATTGGCCGTGAACTTGTTTTGCATACAAACGGCAAAGAATAATCAGCCAACAAACAAAAAACGATATGTTTTTTCAGCTCTTTAGCGCCACCCCTTGGACAACTACTGCTAATGTTGTGTTATGGTAAGCATTGATTCTGTGCATGCGTGCTTGTACTTTGGAGTTTTGTCCGATTGACTTTTGTACACGCGATCGGAAAATCCGACAACACACAATTGTTGGCGAACAATTTTAAAGCATGCTATCCCACATTTGTCTGTGGAAAATCCGACAACAATTTTCCGAAAGAGCATAAAAATGGCCGGATTCTACGGCAACAGCCTGTCATCACACAATTCCCGTCGGATAATTTGATCGGGTGTACGAGGCTTTAGGCTGCCTGTGTCTGTCAGCACAAGGAGTGTCCCTGTGTCAGACTGCAGTTTCGCATTAGAGCACATGAATGGGTGGCTCCATAGGTCCATGCAAGTCAAGGAAAGTGGGACCAGCGCTCTAGGTATAAGCTGATTGAGGAGGAAAAAGAAAACAAACGCAGTGAGCACATTGAGAAGCAGCACAGTGTTCATACCAGCAGTATAAGTAGCAAAAACTAATTTAGGCTTTCATTATCATTTCCATCATCATAGTTTGTTGCACCAGTCCTCATTGCACATAGGGAATAATTTATTTAATACCCCCCTCCCCCATCATGGTGCAAGTGATAGAACCATCTTAGAGAACAAACTGCTGTTAATGCAGGAGTGGTTTATAAATCTACAGGGGGTGTTTGCAGCTACAGATGAATTGGTAAGCTTACTTGTGGTATGTTGCTATCATTATTGAAAGTATTTAAGAATGACCATGGGGGGGATCTGTTGGTCTTGATAAAATGCTGTAACATACATAGTGCTGCAGTTTTTTTGCATATGATAGGTATTGCTGGATGTGTTTTTTTATTTTTTATTTTTTTTATTTATAAAAAAAAATTGCAAGTCAGACAGAAGATAATACATGGGAAACATTAACGTTTTGAAGTAATGCAGGTATACACTGTCTTAAAGAACTACAAGGCATGCATAGATTGTACAAATAAAGGAATAGCAACGTGATTAATCAGTTGACTTAAGTGGGAAAGAGATAGTCAAACACATAATAAAGAGAAATATAAATAAAAAAGTTGAAACAACCTCCTACTCTAACCGTAAAGGAGTGATAGAGGCAATATAAACATACTGTATAACCTCACACAAAAATCTGTACAAAAAGAAAGGTAATTAGTGTACACACATAAAATAATTTGTAAGCACCTGGAGTTTACTAACTTGTTTCATTCCCTGTAACACCGTATACAGAAATATCCCATGCTGACCATGTTCCAGAAACGTTCTGCTCCGTACCCTCCACTGCTGCCATCAGTTGCTCTATTCTACGTATGTCAGCCACAGTAGTGAGAAATTGTGGGAGTGTTGGTGGTGAGGAGGATCTCCATAGCCTAGGAATGACCCTTTGGCGAATAAAAAATTATTTGGGCGTCAAAGGAACAAAAGTACCAACCAGAGTTTCCAACAACTTCTGGACTTGAAGCCAAAATTGGTGAACGGGGGGGCACTCCCCAAAAATATGGTAGTGAGAGCCCACAGGACTATTACACCTCCAACATTGTTTTGAGATAAAACGATTGCGGGCATTCAGAAAATCTGGGGTCCTATACCAGTGCATCAGGACTTTGTATGCAGGTTCCTTATGGGCCACACATCGAGAGATCTTGGAAGTGTGCTTCCAGATGCTCTCCCAATCCAACAAAAAGATGTCATGCTGCAAGATCTGAGACCATTTTCTCATGTAGTGGTGGTTGTTTACCATCATGGGCACAGCCTCATGCAATATTTCATAGATGGTAAAGATCATTTGGGGCTCATAAGGACCTCTAGCACATAGGGTCTCAAAGTCTGTCGGCTTCTCCAGAGTCAAAGACAGAGATCTGGTGAGGAAAAAGTGTCTAATCTGTAAATAGGAGTGTAGAAGCTTTAGGGGAATCTGATGCTGTCTTTGCAAGTCAGGAAAGGTCAGTAAATGTCGAGTCACTGGGTTAACAAAATGTCGTAGTTGGAAAAGTCCTGCCTGGGTCCAAGGTAGCATACGATCATAAGAAAGGCTATCTGGGATGTCTGGGTTGAATAAAATATTCAAGAGTGGTGGGCTCAGTGAGGACAGGGAATAAAGTTCAGAACATCTTTTCCAAATAGACAACGTGAACAGCATTGGAGCTAAACAAATTTTCCGTAATTGGGGCATATAAAGGGCAGTAGCTGGGTATGTTTTAATGGCAACTAATTCAGTTTTTTTTTTATGTGCAGGATATTGTAAATAAAGTTACGGCTCTTAGTTTGTGTATAATATTGGCTGGTGATTGTTCAACCACTTACTGTCTTTGTGAATCATTTTTGCATTACATTGGACAGCAAGGATATAAAGGGAGCCTGGTAATGAAAAACACTACTACATTTCTTAAGTTGAAGCACATATCTGGGAGACTGTGTCAGCGGCTAAATAGCCTGTCTGCTCATTACTGTATTTGTCTAGAAGAATCACATAATATGTCAGATAAACATGTTCATTGTATTCTGTACGTTATCTACTAGAAAATCTCACTGTGACTATCCCTGTCCCTTCTGTATGTTGGCAATAAATCACTAAGCTTGCTTAGAGTTTCATTTTAGTGATAAATGGCAAAAGTTTATTTTTAATATTGGACCTATTAGAGTAAAGAAAAGCACTAGCCTAAAATATCAGAACAATTTTTTCTACAGCCTGTAGAGGACACACTAATGAAGGTGATTTTAAAATAGTAGTCACAGCTATTTATACTTTTGTTTTTATCCTGAAAGTGTGGTATATGCTTAGCAAATAATTATGTTTGTCCTTCAGAAGTTGCTTTTGAAAAGTAACTGTCAGTAAGGGAGATGTCATTTATTACCACTCAGAAACCAGTGACATTAAATGTGTACACAGTAGCTTGCAATGGTATAGGTGTATGTTTAATAAACTGTGATAATGCTTGCATGATCGCAGTTTACCATCACATCACATGATAATTGATCACTGCTGTAGAAAAGTTGCCAGCCCAATTAGCTAGTGGCAAGAACATTTCTCCACCTGGTCATATGGTCATATTAGGATGGTCATGGATGTCACCAGTTTCCTCAACCTTTTGCATACATACAGCTGTGGAGTGAGGAATGTCCTGGCCATGGCTAAATGGGCTGGCAGTAATGCGATCATGGTATAGCTTCCCACAGGTTCATCAGACCTGGGTTAGGACTTAAGCCTTGTACACACAACTGGTTTTCTCGTCAAAAACCAGCAAGAAAAAATGCTTCTTGCCGAGAAAACCGTTCACGTGTACGAGGCATTCAGGTTTCTCGTCTGGAAATCTGGCCAGAATCTTGAAACTGCTCTCTTTTTTCTCGTCAAGATTCTAGTTGGCCTGTTTCCCGACGAGAAACCCGAGAGTGTGTATACTTACCTGTCGCCTGGGAAACCCGCGTATGCTCGAAATGACATTGACGGATGCGCGGTAACTTCGAGGGCATAGGTATGGTGAAGCAAGATGGCAGTGACAGCATTGAATGTGACAAGCGCATGCTCGCCGTACGTGATGATGTCTCCGCGTTCTTGCCTTTCAAGAGAACCGCGGTTCTTTTGAAAGGTCAGTGTGTACACTTGGGCGGCAAGAGATTCTTGCCAAGAATCTCGTCAGGGAAAACAATGGCCCGGATTCACAAAGCACTTACGCTGACGTATCTCGATATACGCCGCGTAAGTGTAAATATGCGCCATCGTATCTATGCCCCGTACCCATAGAACTAAGATACGCCAAAGAACTGACTTCATCCGACCGACGTAACTTGCCTACGCCGGCGTATAGTGGGCACATAGTTACGCTGGACGCATTTGGTACTCCCATTGATTTGTGATGCAAATATGCAAATGAGGAAGATACGTCGATTCACAAACGTACTTGCGCCCAGCGCATGTTTTAAGCGATTTGCGTAAGTGTTACGCCCAGCGTAAAGTTAATCCTCATTTAGGAGACGTAGCTCATGCAAAGGTATGGACCAGGGAACAGCCGTCGTATTTTACGTTGTTTACGTAGTACTACGTGAATAGGGCTGGGCGTAGGTTAGTTCACGTCGTAGTCGACGTGGTTGTATGCATGCGCATGGGGATACGTCCAAGTTACGACGCATGCGCTGTTCGTTTTAAGTACTTGGATGACGCTCAGCCCATCATTTGCATGGGGTCATGCTTCATTACCATGCATCACGCCCACTTCCAGCCCACTTCCACCTACTTTGACTTACGTCGGTTTATGCCGACTAATATACGCCACCCCGGCACATCGTTGGGCACATTTTCTTTGTGAATTTCATACTTGCCTCTCAACGTTGCGCCGGCCTAGCGTAAAGAAGATACGCTACGGCGGCATAAAGATGCGCCGATGGCTGTGAATCCGGGCCACTGGGTTTTTCCTGACGAGATTCTTGCCCATGTGTACAGGGCCTAAGACTGAGTTTGGACCAAACCTGGCTCATCCCTAAATATCACCACAAAGTAAAAAGAAAGGCCCGTAGAGCAGAGTGGGCAAAGCTTTGGAACAATGCACAAAGGCTTTTTTTGAAAGAATAAGCAAACAAAAAATTCCCCATCACACTCAAAAATAACACAGTGGGATTACTTTACTAAAACTGGAGAGTGCAAAATCTGCAGCAGCTGTGCATAGAAACCAATTAACCACTTTCCGACCAGCCGCCGCAGTTATACGGCGGCAGGTCGGCACGGGTGCGCGAGAGCCCGTAGCTCTACGTCGCGCTTTTCGCGGCCACTAGGGGGCGCGTGCGCGCCGCCGGCGGCCCGCGCGCGCGCCCCCCGCTCGCCCCCGAGTCCCGTGCGTGTGCCCGGCGGGCGCGATCGGCGCCGGGCACACGCGATCGCTCGTTACAGAGCGGGGAACGGGAGCTGTGTGTGAAAACACACAGCGCTCGTTCCTGTCAGCGGGGGAAACACTGATTTTCTGTTCATACAATGTATGAACAGAAGATCAGTGATTCCCCCTAGTGAGTCCACCCCCCCATACAGTTAGAACACACTAGGAACACACTTAACCCCTTCCCCGCCCCCTAGTGTTAACCCCTTCACTGCCAATGGCATTTTTATAGTAATCCAATGCATTTTTATAGCATTGATCGCTAAAAAAATGCCAATGGTCCCAAAAATGTGTCAAAAGTGTCCGAAGTGTCCGCCATAATATCGCAGTACCGAAAAAAAACGCTGATCGCCGCCATTACTAGTAAAAAAAAAAAAAATAATAAAAATGCCATAAAACTACCCCCTATTTTGTAAACGCTATAACTTTTGCGCAAACCAATCAATAAACGCTAATTGCGATTTTTTTTACGAAAAATATGTAGAAGAATACGTATCGGCCTAAACTGAGGAAAAAATATTTTTTTTTATATATTTTTGGGGATATTTATTATAGAAAAAAGTAAAAAATATTGCATTTTTTTCAAAATAGTCGCTCTGTTTTTGTTTATAGCGCAAAAAATAAAAACCGCAGAGATGATCAAATACCACCAAAAGAAAGCTCTATTTGTGGGAAAAAAAGGACGCCAATTTTGTTTGGGAGCCACGTCGCACGACCGCGCAATTGTCAGTTAAAGCGACGCAGCGCCGAATCTCAAAAAGTGCTCTGGTCTTTGGACAGCAATATGGTCCGGTGCTGAAGTGGTTAAATTCAAAACAAAAAGAAACGTCCATGCTTGTAAAAACCATACTGTATTGTATAAACACAATATATGAAAATAAACTAGTGTGTATGTAATACCGCAAGCAGTTGTCATGTGTTCCCACACCTCAAAATATAAAATATCTAAATATTGCAGCGCAACAATGTAAATAACCCAAAAGAAAGAAGGAACCAAACTATATCCAATAAGCTATAAAAAGTACATCAATAAATAAAGTCCATGTAAACCTCAAACAAATGTGTTTGATAACAATAAATCTGTTGCAGTCAAATGTATATCATTAATATGTGATCCACTTTATTTTCAAATAAAAAGTACTCTACCTCTGTGCCCACCATCTTCCACTGCAGCCTCTTACCTCCCTAATAGACCAAAGGTAAGGTCCCCTACTTCCAAACAGCCTCTGACAGATCATCAATCTGTGCTGGAATTCAGTATTTAGCCCATACAGTGGGGGATGGTGCTCAAACTTAAAGAAAAAAACATAAATTGGAGGCACTACTGTGCCCATCAATTGCCACCACTGTGCCCATCAAGCACAGCCACTGTGCCCATCAAACGCAGCCACTGTGCCATCAAACGCAACCACTTTGCCCATCAAGCGCAGCCACTGTACCCATCAAACGCAGCCTCTGTGCCATCAAGTGCAGCCACTGTGCCCATCAAACGCAGCCAATGTTCCCATCAAAAGCAGCCACTGTTCCCATCACACGCAGCCACTGTGCCCATCAAACACAGCCACTGTGCCATCAAACGCAGCCACTGTACCCATAAATTGCCACCACTGTTCTCATCAATTGCCGCTACTGTGCCCATCAATTGCTGCCAGTATGCCCATCAATTACCGCTACTGTGCCCCATCAAATGTTGCACGTGTGCCCATAAATTGCCGCTACTGTGCCCCATCAAATGCTGCCAGTGTGCCCATCAATTTCCGCTATTGTGCCCCATGTAATGTTGCCAGCGTGCCCATCAATTGCTGCTACTGTGCCCCATCAAATGTTGCCAGCGGCCGTGTCCTGCATGTCCTCCAAGTCTTTTTCCATCCTCTCTCAGGTGTCCAATCTTATCGCCTGACGTTTCAGCCAATCACGTGAGAGGTAACAGACCCAGCAACTCAATTGGCTGAGAGGCAGTTCAGTGTTAGCAAAGCAAATTGCTTTGCTTTTCTAACACAAGGCTGGGTGAACAGCAGACGCACAGCATGGCACCCTCTGTTCACCTTTTTAGGCACCTATTAGAGCCTATGGAAATCTGGCCATGCTGTGCTCTCGTGCCTAGCATGGTAAGTTTTTAATATGGCAGCAGAGTGACAGGCAGGAACACTAGGGTGTAAAAACAAAGATAACAGGATACTTGTTCATATAAGTACATGCTAAAACAGGCACAGATCAGGAATATGAAATGTAGGGTGTACATACACTTTAACAAAAGTTTAAAATGACTGCAATGCATTGGAACATTGCCTCACATGGGGGCGGGCATAAGATACAACAGCACAAGCACTTCCACTGGTGTGAATGAGCCCTTACTTACTTACTGAACTTGGTGCAGCAGTTAAAAGTGGTAAAACAATTGACAATCATAAAAGTGAATGTCTGTCACCATTACTGTTTGTACTTACATTGGAAAAGTTCCTCCAGCACACGAGACATAATAGTTCCATTCAGGGTTTGTTATCAGGGAACTACAACCACAAGGTTGCAGCTTATGCTGACAACCTCCTGTTCTATTTCACTAGCCCTCTTATTTCTCTACCTTCCCTATTACTAGAACTGAAACAATACGGCTTGTTATCTAACTTTAAGATTAACCTCCAAATGTTGGAGGCTTTAAATGTTTCCCTTCCAGCTACTGTTGTTGATAGCCTACGCTCCTATTTCCCTTTCAAATGGGCCACACAGTTTATACAATATCTAGGCACTAAAATCCCGGCAAACCTTAATGTGGTCTTTTCCCTAAACTTCCAACCTTTCCCCAATGCCCCATCGGGTGACCTGAAGAAATGGGAGTCCCTAACCCTATAATTGTTTGGCCGATTTAGCGTGTTGAAGATGAATGTTATGCCCAGGCTGCTTTACTTTACTTTACTACAGGCTTTACCACTTAAGCTGCCTCAAGTTTTCTTTTACTCTGTACGTTCAGCCTTCATACAGTTTGTTTAGCATGGTAAACACCTCCGCCTCAACAGAAATCTGTTACTACAGCTTAAACTAAAAGATGGAATAGGATTTTCTGACCCAGTGCTATACTACACAGCAGTCCAGATGACTAGAGTAGTGGACTGGTGCAGACACCAAACTCTTAAACTTTGGGTCATGTTGGAACAGGGGGTGGCAGGCGGACCACTTGCAGGGCTGCCGTGGGCAGGTAAAAAATAAGTGTCTCACCTTACCAGTCATTACTAATAGACCCTGTCTTAGTCGGAATAGGTGAATTTTTAAAATTGTTTTCATTGGAGAGCTTCCCCTCACGTATGACACCAATAATAGGACATCCAAGATTTTTACCTGGACTCACTGATCCATACTTCAGCTCATTATCACCTCAAGGCCCAATGCGTGCCCCTCAACTCCTGGGTACCAATGGCTGGTCTTTGTTCCCCAGTTCGTCCACCTCTCTGCTACCTCAATAGAGGGCACTCCAGTTGTCCCATTTCTTGCAATCTTTGCCAAAACATACATTGTTCCCCAGACAATTTGATGCATTTGAAAAGCTATGTCTAGGAAGGGACCCGATTCGAGGATCTTTTCCTACTTCTTACAAATACCTCCTGGAACTTCATGCTTGTTCCAACCCCCCTTCCTTGCTAAATGAGAAAGGGACTTTCTCTGGCCCACAAAAGGAGCGTGTACTCTTTTTTGCACATAAATCATCCCTGTGAAGCAGATACCAGGAAACCACATACAAGTTAATGACACATTGGTATAGAACTACATCAGTCCTTGCCAAGTTGTTTCCTCAACAGAGCGATCGAAGCTGGGGATGTGGCTCATCCGAAGGCACTCTCTTACACATTTTCTGGGAGTGTCATAAGCTCTGCACTTTCTGACTATGACTTATGCACAAATTTAGAGTAATTTCCCTACATGATGTCACAGCTGCAATAATAATTAATCTCATACCACTATCCAAGAAGAGTTACCACAAATCTCTGCTTAAGCACCTGCTAAATGCAGCTCAAGCTTGCATCCTTGGTATGTGAAAACAACAATCTGCTTCAATAGTTACACAATGGCTCACAAGGGAAAATCATATTGAGCAACTGGAAGACCTTACCTCAACCCTCCGTGACAAAACTGAAGAGAGTCTCTTTCACTTCTCTGAGGAATATTTGCAATACGTCTGATCCAAACAATGTTTGGGCATGTGCTTTTCACTGAGTTGTGGCCCTGACCCACTTTTTTCTGGCTCCCCCAGCATGGACCCTGTCCTACCCCCCCCCTTTATTTTATTTCCTTTTTCCCTCCCCCTCCTCTTTCTTCATACTTCTCTTTCTCTTCTTTCATTTTCCTATTCTCTCTCTATACTAACAGAAAAACTTTTGGATATGCTCTGATTAAAACACTTATAGCCTGTTTGAAGTTTGTACATCTAGATAGCCTGAACATTGAGGTTTCCGAGACATAGGTTGCTATTTTGCAGCATATCCTGAACTCCTGGAGACCTTACGTTTTTTTCTCAACTGAAAATCTACCTTTCAAATGTTTCAAAAGAACTGCCAGACTCATTTATACAGTTATGTATTCTTTTGTTAACTGATGCAAATCCTCTAAATAAAAAAAAATTAATAAAAAGAAAAAAGTGAATGTGCTATACATCTTTCCTGATGCATCGAGGCACCAAAAAACAGACCTATAGATAATAATGAATAAGGAGAGAAGGAGATACCTGCTGCAAAGTGCATTATTATATTCATTACAGAATGAACAATCTTGTCATTATGCTTTATTTATGTGTAAAATGCTAACTTGACTGGCTCTTTTCTCCCTTTTTCACCTAAAAATCCTTTATTACCAAGACTGACTTAGTTTGACTTGGCAATAAATCTTACATTACAGTTTTGTGCCTTTTATCATTTATTAAACAGGTACGTTCCTATTATTTTTTCTCTATTTATCACAGAGAATTCACAGTTAAGAGAAGTAACAAGATATTCACAACTTTTTAATACCTACTTGACTTATCACCTTTTATTAACCTCTTCACGCTAACAGTATGCAAATATGCAGCCTCTCTGCGAGTTGGCCTTGACGCCGAGCAGCTGCATATTTGCATTCAGAAATATAAACAATCCTGTGCCAAGAGCCTGCACCCTGCAGGCTCCTAGCACAGTTACCGGTGCCTAATGGAAAGCTCTCAATAGTTACTTGCGATCGGGAGCTTTCCAATTATGTGCCCGCTGTTACGGCCAATCACTGTGGTCACATGATCATGAATTCTGCCCCACCTCCTAGTACCAGAATCCTTTAAAGGGCCAGGAGGCACCAGCATTAAGGGGTTAAACACTTCAGTGGGGACTTATTACCACTTATCGCTGTCTATTCACTGTTTATTAAACATACACCCTAGGGCAGTTAATTAAGTGGGATCTGAGACATGCATGTTCAACAAACTTCCCTTAATGTACAATAGTCTAGACCAGTAATGGTCAACTTATTAAATATACAAATCCTCAAATGAGGCATCCAACATGGTCAGAGGGTTGCTAATAATATTTTTTATTAGGATAGTATTAATAAGATTTAAAATATAATTTTGGATAAACTAATCCTCTTCTAGAAAGCCATTAGACAATAAAAGACATATACCAGTGGTCTTCTGAAGACTTTCCAAATTAGCAGCACACATTGTTCATAAACCACTTTTTATATCATCATAGCTCCTTACACTGTCTTTTACTGTCTTATAACAGGACAGTTGCCTGATCTGGCAATTTTTTTGTTTGATTAGGCAACAATCTTAAAACCATGTGTCAGGTTGACAGCCAGCCAAATGCCCTTGAGGAAATATTAATCAGTCAAACTGGAAATATATGATTCCCTGATTAGCTTTCAATCTTTACAGCCTCCGTGTATAGCATAAACATGAATGCCTGGCTGTACTAAGGACAGTTGCTTGATTTCACTATTTTTTTGTTTGATTGGGCAGCAATCTTAAAGCCATGTGTCAGGCTGACAGACAGTCAAATGCCCCGAGGAAACATTAATCAGTCAAACTGGAAATGTATGATTCCCCTGATTAGCTTTCCATCTTTATAGCCTCTGAACATAGCATAAACACAAATGCCTGGCTGTACTATGCAATTGCATTTATAAAAAGTCCAAATGAGATACATTGCTGAGCGAGTTTGGGTTGTGCAGCATATCAGTAAAATCTATTTCACTACATAGTGGTGCTCCAGGAGTAAAGCCTGGTACACCACCGCAGGTTGAATGGAAAAAAAATTACAGCTCTGGTCGGAGCCACTCAAGGTTAAAGGTTAAGGTTAAATGTCTGCCTTTTTTTTTTCTTTTTTTTTAATGGGCCCGACAATCAGCCTGTGTGTACCCTGCTTAAGGCCGGCCATACAAGGTACGAATCTCAACTGGTTCAGTAGACACCAGTCAAGATTCAAAAATCATTAATGGGCAAGCTGAATGTACCAAATTGATCAATCGATCAACTTGGGTACAAACAGCTTTCCGTATTCTCCTGCGATTATTGCTACCGGCTGCTATAGTCATTAGCAATAATCACTATCTTCTCTCAGCAAGGACAGCTTCCCTGCTTGCCCCTCTGCCAGGAGAAAACAATTGATGATTACCCTGTCAACACTGTCTGACCCTGTGGTTGCAGGGAAATAATTTGTACCCTGTATGACCTGCCTAACACTCTAGGCCCTCCCCACAGGTCCCTTCTGTACTGATGGGCTATCAGATCCATGAAACCGGTACAGTGGTCCGGGGATTTGAAATCCCAACTCTTCTCCACCTTCTCTGTCCAGTGAATCCAGAACAAATAAAAGCAACCAATCCGAATCGCTCTAATCCTTCAGATCTGCTGAAACAAAGAATAGGGTAAGGATTACACTTCATCCCAGCAATAATAGACTACACTGAACAAAGATAAGAAAACTGTGTAAAAGAAGACTAAAGTGACTGTGGGTTTGTTTTATCACTCATCTGAAACAATTGATATCTCAACATAACACAGATACCTGATAGAAAAATTGCATTTAAAAAAAACTACTCTGGTATGCTATGAAATAAACAAAATATGAAAAGTTATTTGGAAAGGTATGCTTTATAAAGTAAGGTTCACACATCATTATTGATTTGGTGTCTCCAATTATAGTCACCTCTTTACTGGTAAAGGGCAGCCTGCATTGCACTGTAATCAATAGGTTACCAGGAATGGATTGTTAGAGTTTTATACATACCCATGAATATTCTGAAGGATAAAGTATAGTGTGTGGACTCCTTATTGCAATGCATGTGTTGTATATCAGAATAATTAGATGAGAAGTTTGAAAAATGAAAGCATGGTGATGGAGTGGAGTCTATAGGATTAATGTACTAAAGGAGTAAATAATGTTCACTTAGCATAGGGAATATTTACTTAGCTTTGCAAATAAGGTGACATGTCTTTGTTTTAATCACCCGATATAACTAAAGCAATTTTATTTTTATTTCCTTCCACATGACAGGCTCCCTTTAGGCACACCTGCCCTTACCCTACCCATTGTTATATGTGCTCGTACTATGGAGACTCAAGACATTTTTGAGTTAAGACTGCAGAATATATAGAGGAGCCTTGACGATAGCACTGCAGCTTACGCATATATTTGCAAGTGTGTGCAAACGACAGTCTTTGTACTTTAAAGTAAACTGTTGGATAGGATCAATTTGGTTTGTTTGCGATGTGCGTTGCCCTTCCATGTGCACCTTGCTCCAAAGGGTAGTTATAGGTTGGGTGTTGCCATTTTTATGTAAAGTTTAAAAAATGAAAGCATGGTGATGGAGTGGAGTTTTTGGGGTTGTTGTACTAAATGGGCCAGATTCAGGTAGATTGGAGCATCTTTGCTCTGGAGTAACGTTTCTCATTTACGTTACGCTGGCGAAATTTTAGGAGCAAGTGCTGTTATTCATGAAGCACTTGCTCCTAAAGTTGCGGCAGCGTATCGCAAATGAGCCAGCGGAATTCAAATTGGGCGGGTACGGGGCGTGTATTATTTAAAATAAGCGCGATCCCGCGGCGAACGTACTGCGCATGCGTCGACTGTCAATGCATCCCAGTGCGCATGCTCCAAATTCTGTCAGTGAACGTCAATGACGTCAAATCCCCATTCATGGACGTTTTACGCAAGCGACGCGATTTTTTTTTTCGACGCGATGACGACGGCTATACTTAACATAGGATACTCCACTAGGGGGCTGCTTTATCTTTACGCCGCGTATCGCTTACGGAAACGTCGGAAAGTCACTGCGTCGCGCCCGAATACGATAGTGAATTGCCGATTCCCGCTGATTAACATATTTTTTCAGCGTAAATCAGCGGGAACGCCCCCGGCGCCATTTTAAAATTAAAGTTGCGATGCAATGGCGAAATTCAATTACGCCGATCGCATCGGAACTCCAACCCGGCGTTTCTTGTTTTCTGGTTACAGAAAACAGAAACGCCGGCTTAAAGTGACAGTTAGGCTGGAGTATCACTGATACTCCAGCCTAACTCTACCTGAATCTGGCCCAATGTGTTTACTCCTATTTTCACTTAGCAAAAGGGTATATTTCCTTAGCTTTGCAAATAAGGTGCTATTGTTTTAATCACCCAATAAAATGAAGGCAGAAATACCATTTTGCACATAGCAGATTATTGAAACAATTACATAGTGTCGCCACATTTACTTACTTAGGTTTCTGAAAACTATCTTCTCCTTTAATAAATGAGCCTCTTTATGTCAGATAAAATTAACCTTTGCCAAGAGAAATCTGGAGGCTGCCAATTGCTGACCTCTTTCTGAAAATACTAGTCATGGAGATCCTAAGGCTTTAGTGCGTTCTGAGTGATTTACCTGGAACAAGAATGCACATCAAGAAAGACAGAGAGAAGTTAAAGTAAATCTGCATATTTATTTGACACCAAGGAAAGAATTTCTCGGAAGTGATGTCAACCTCCATACTTATTTAGAACAATATTACTTTAAAGTCTTTTATATTGCTGTTCACAAAGCTACTTATTGCAAGCTAAAAACTCACATCTTAAAACATTGTAAGATGTTTAGGATCCTTTTACTGGTTTTGACTTCTTTGACATTGCAGTTGTTTTAAAGGTCAGTAACACCTTCCTAGGGATTCAGTAACATTTTTCCATCTTTAGCTGCAATTGCTATATTAAGAAACAAGCAATTCAATAATACTATATAAATGCCTATGGAATAATTATTGGATTCAAATTGTTCACAGAAAAAAATAAAAAATACCACAAGCCTGAGCAAGGTATACGATGATGTTAGACAAAACACTTGCATCTCAGTAGTCCTGGTGAAAACATTCTTGTACTGTGATAACATATATAAAGTATAAGTGGAAGTTGAGGAATACATTAACCCCTTGTGACCACAATATTCCTTTTTAAATCCACGTGAAAGTTCCCCTTGCTGTGAGACAGAGAACTTAAAATGGGCACCTGCATGTGTCCCTAGTTCTTAAACTCACTGTGACACTGAAACAATTGTCATAGAGTTATTGGCAAGTTAATGCTAATAAGAGCTAGGCTTTTTCACAAAAGCGGCACCCAGAAATAGTGGTACGGGTATTTAAAGGAGATATTATTTGCAGTAGGTTAGATCTGGCAAGTCGCTTGCTACCTTCTGTCTGTGGCATTGGGAGGGCTCTTTGGACCCTTACCTTTTTACTGAAAGATAATTTAAAACACATACACACACACATATACACATCAACACTAGTTTTAAATTTAATTTATTAATTGTTGAACAATTTTCTAGGGTAAAATTTAGGAAACCAATAATTTACCCTTGTACTGCCACCCCCATTATGACTACATCAATGGAGTGCTGGAGCATTGGATTCTGGGGGAATCCCATGCCAAGCTTATCATGTTGTTCACAACTCCATTTAATGAAAATCAGCTTCCAAGTTTTTTTTTTTTTTTGTCATAGCTTAATTGAACAAGCTGACGTTAGAAGAAGATTGTTTACTATGCACAGCTGCCAAGATTTAGCATTCTCCAGTTTTAGTAAGTCAACCCCATTGTATCAAGTCAATGGGAAAGTGGTCAAAGTTCCCTTTTACTTGTTCATCATGCAAAGTACAGGTAAGTTGTATCTGGCATTACATTAGGCTAATGGTGAGGAAGAGTCCAATTTTAGTAAAAAGAACACTTGTACTCTACATTGTGTGTCATTGTCATGCAGCCCAGCATATAGGCATGTATTATTAGCACAACAGGAGACCACATTCTTTTCAGCCCTTTTGTTATATGGATAACATGTCACATACAGTACCTGGAATGGATGGGGGTGGCAGGGCACATTTGTTTTCTATTCACAGAACATCTTAGCCTTGGTGGATGTTTTACTCTTCTCTAATCAAAATGTAACTCAGTGTAGTTCAACCTGACTAGGCATCAAATGCCAGTCTACCAGAATCCCCAAAGGATAGCCAATTGCATACAAATTGTTAGCCTAAATTGGTGGTTGTTTCGTCTTTAAATATTTACCCTATGCCTTTGCTGCTTGGATAACATTGTACAGCTGAAGAGAAGAACCTTTAAGGCTTGATGCTTCTGTGCTGTGGGTCCCATGTGCTCTCGCTGTCTCTCTCGTGTCATGGGTCCATTATTGTATTTACATCTTTGCCTGAAGGGCATCAACAAATCAAAAATCAAAGAATTCCTTTGACATCCTTTTATTTGCAAGTGCAAATAAACACAAAACCATACAAACGAATATGCCAGTATAATATTCATTTAGCGTCAACTGCTTACATAAAGAGAACAAAACCATCATTAGCTCATAAACTTGCAGCCCTGGTGTACCATGAGAATTGAATTTTATGGATTGGAAATGTTGTTTTTATATTTCTAGCACGCAATCCATTCATGTGGCAATTTACAGCATCACAAAAACAATAGACTAAACAGCGCAAAGTAGCTAGAGATATTCTTTAAATAAGACACAATTCAGTTCAAGACAACAGTGGGTGAGATCAGACAGTGTTTGGTAACATGAGGTAATAGATGGACATTGCTTAAGGGGTCATACTGTATTCAGATATGTATTTACGGCCTCGAGTACAGTACTCCTGAGAATTGGCTGGCATTGTTTGCCTGGAATGTAAATCAAGCCATTACATTCTCTCTCTTGCTTTATTTCTTTATAAACTCAGCTGCACATTACATTGTGCTGTCTCTTCTCATCTCCACCATGACAGTCATTGTAAGAGCTTTGTGGAATAACTTCAGAGAGAAAAATGAGACACAGGCTATTTACAAACCTCTACAGTAATATTTCACCCAGCTTCTATTTTATTGTTAGATGGAGAGATAAATCGCAGATCTTTTCTTTTGCTACATTTACAACCTTAAACTGTCCTGTCTTGTTTAAAGAACTGAGATATTCCTTCAGGGCGCTCCTTATAAAATAAAATATGCCCAAGCTTTAAAAAAAAGACATGCAGGGCTTCGAATGCTGTTAGAAGCCCATAAAATTTCAACAAAGACAGCTTTCCTATTCTTATTGGTCCACTGTTAACCTTAAAGTGATCCTGTCATAATACAACCACGCGATCTTCCATTGCTGAATTTATTATTGCTGATTTCCTGGCAAACATGCCCATTCTATGATTTTTTTTAATTATGAGTCAGTTGCTCAAAACAAAATGCAGTCAGTCAAAAGTCCTCACTTGCGTGTTTGTTCTGGACTAGTGAATTGCTAAGTAGAAAGGGTACAGGATGCGAATGACCACCAGTAAATAAGCACACACCAAAAAGGTCAGAAAAGACAGCTACCATACTTCTAATATGACAAGTTCATTCTAAAGGTTTTTCTGTATCTTTGCTCTCGAAGCCAGGCCGTATAAACCAAAAGTTGTGTTTAACTCATCTCGCACTGATAAATGCTAACAAGCTTGAAACCACTCTATACAAGCTGCATAAACAATGTACTACAACAGGGGTGTCCAACTTTTTTACCTTCCTGGGCCACATTGGAAGAAGAGGAACTGTCTTCGGCCACACATAAAGTAAAGTACACTAACAATAAGGATAGCTGATGAGCAGAAAAAGTCAGGCAGATCACAAGTTAATGATCACTGACCTATCTGTGTAATAAAACTACATTTTTTTTGTAATAGTTTTTATTATAAAAGTAAAAGAGGATAACATAAAACTAGTGTGATATTCGACACTGTTTTTGATAAACGAATGCATCAATATCTGGTTCGATGGATATAGTACCAATTCTCAATGAATTCTCAAGGTGCTCATCATATATTTTGGTTCTAATGTTGCCCTTTGTATACTTCATCCTTGAAAATAGTTGCTTATTAATATAGGTGCTGCCGAAAACTGATGACATGAATACGGCATGATATTAAATGTGATATATTTTCCTTTGGGGGATAAAACGTATACAAGTCCAGTAAAGGGACACTGTCAAAATTTTTTTCAGCCACATGTTTGCTAAGTGGAAATGCATTTTTACAAAACAATCCAAAACAAATCAACATTTTTAGGTAAGTTTCCATTTTTTTTGTTGGGACGCATTGAAAGATGTCATGGGCCGCATGAGGCCCATGCGCCACAGGTTGGACACCCTTGCACTATTCATTATTTTGTAACTGCGGACCAGCAATTCTGAAGATACAGTGGTATTAAATGTATTGTATAAATTGTATACCTCTGCCCACAACAGGTAAAGGCAAGCGTCACATTAATAAGAGGCCAATAGACTACACTTTCTTTATTTAACTTATCACATTTTTTTTTGTATAATTTAAAGGAGTTGTAAACTCTCATGGTTTTTCATATTAACCTCTCTGGCGGTATGATTATGTCCGATTTTTGCGTCTCAAAGTGGTACATTGTTTTGCATAGAAATTTGGCGTTTTATATTGTAGGCTTGTAATTCTTAGGAATAACCCACTTAAATCTGTCCAAACAAGAGTCTAGCAGACATCCTGGGTATGATAAAGTTTAAAACTCAAAATAATAAATAATAATATAACATATAAATAACTATAAATAATTATCAAAAATAATAATATAATAATAATAATAATAACATTTATTCAATAATGTAATCAAATCAAAAACATTGAAATTTGCTCAGTCGCAGAATTGTCACTTTTAGTGTCTGATAACAAATTTCCCCACAAATCACTATCGCTCAATTCTGCAAGTGGTTCTTATTTACTATTGCTGTTTTCTTCCTGTTCAAACAACGCTTTTGACGTAGACGTACGCTTTTTGGATGCCATGGACAATCTCAAGTTTCCAAGCAGAAAGAACAGTTTATATAATATAAAAATGCATGCAGGGCACGGGACAAAGCACTAGGGACAAAAGGGATGTGAAATTATTTGCTACAGTAATGTAATCTTACAGATTACAGTGTACTGTATGTGTTTTTTTTTTTAAGCTTGCAGGGAACAGAGAACGGCACACAGTACATCAGGCCACGATCAGACCAAACCGATGAGACTGGTCCGACGGACCGTTTTCATCGGACCACCGCTGAAGTGGTCTGATGGTCTGATGTGCGTACACACCATCAGTCAAAAATCCCATTGGGCCAGAATGCAGTGACGTAGAACACAACGCCGTGCTGAAAAAAACGAAGTTCAATGCTTCTAAGCATGCGTTGACTTGAGATATTAACATTTAGGTCCTAGCCTTGTTGTCTCCTGGCTCCCTAACTACACTATATTGTTCCCTAATCCCTAATCCAGGGCCCATAATCAGTAGGCAAGAGGCTAACATTCAGTTCTCTCCAAAAGCCTCTGTCCCGGCTAGGTCTGTCACAGACATATACTGTGGAAGCTTGCAAAAAAGAAAAATAGAGGACAAAGGACTTGTTACCAACATTGTCTGTGATCACCCTGTGTTCTCCCATTACTGACTTACCATACCTTGCAAAGGCTGCCATATTGGTTAAGGAGTAGGGTGTAGCTTCAGTAGATCAGGATTATCCCCCAGATGGCTGGTTAACTGATGACGGGTGGTTGACCGAAAATTCTAAAAAAAATTGTTGTAAATATGTAATTTTTCTTCTTCACTGATGTGCACTGATGAGGCACCACTGATGGGCACTGGTGAGATGGAACTTTTGGCCACTCATGAGGCAGCGCTGAAGGGCATTGATTAGGTGGCACTGATGAGGAGGCACTAATATGCCGCATTGATTGGCATTGATAGGTGGCACTTTTAATGCGGCACTGATGAGCATTGATAGACAGCATTGATAGGCACTGATAGGTGGCACTTATGGGCACTGATAGGCAGCACTGATGGGCACTGAAAGGCAGCACCGACTGGCATCACTAATAGGCACTGATTAATTTCACTGATGGGCACTGAATGGTGTCACTGATGGGCACCACAGGACCTTTACTGTAATCAGGGCACTGTTAATCAGTGCCCTGATTTCTTGTTCTGGTCTCCCCTGTGAGGAGATGCTGATTGACTCTCCTCACCACACATTTTGTCATAGGCATTAGCGTCATCGGTTCTTTACGGAGATTGGGGTCACGCCGTGTCCTAGAAACACCACACCAGCGTGCTGCGCCCTCCAAGCTGGCACCTGAAGAAGGGCTGTTCTGGGGCGCCATCATATGACGTCATCCCAGAATGAGAGCCACACCTGTCCTCCCTCATTTGACGGTGGACGGGTGGCAAGTGATTAAGGGGTCTATCACAAATATGTACAGCCATCACAAATAATCCCCATCATTTCTCTACTATGAATATTTCCAATGTCAGCTCTATCTAGTTTTTTGATTGGGATATTTCAGGAAAACACCACATTATGGCCACAATATGGAGCTGACGATCATAGGAAAAATATTTAGACAAATTCTTTGTAAATATTTAGCATAATCTATTTTGATTTTATTTACTAGCTGTGTATTTGCAACAGTTTTGTTTAGCTAAAAAATGGTCTTTTGTATTTCTTGGGGCAATGGTGGGAAGAATGCAGCTATTTGCTGATAGACTTGCCCAGTTTTATTATTTAATGAGTGTGCAATCCCAAGCTGGCATGGTATGAAAATAACAATTAGACCAGGTGGTAGTGGCTTCCCAGGGCATGTACTGAGCTCAAGATGCCAATCTGCTCTTCCAGAGGACAACAGAATGAATGCTCTTGACATGCTTTTAAACAGGCAATTTTGCCATAATATGTGTTGGACTTTGTTCATCTTTTACAAAGGACAGATTACTGCTATTATAAAAGTTAGCTCAAAAGCAGAGTTGTAATTGGCCAAGTAAATTAACAGATACGTCAAATGTATCTAAACCTTTCACATCACATGTTGGTTTATAAAGATAATGCTTCTAAGTGCTTGTTTTTAAGTAAGATTACCAGACCTAATATGTTTATCCTTACCCCTCTACAGTCATAAATTCAGTGCAAACATGCAGTTAATGGATCAGGGACTTCTGTCCTTCTTTCTTATTCCAGGTCACTGACTCACTAAATGGCAGAACAAAAAAAATTATGGATAGTTCTAGCATTTGGATTTTTAAAAAGTTAAAAAGTCAGCAAGTCAGTATCCGGGTACTGTAGGTGCCTCCTAATATAAAAAGGTAAATTTTCCTTATTTTGTAAGAAAATTTCTGCCACAAAATAAGTAAATCATACTCCAGGTAGTAGTGTAGAGACTCTAAATAGTGTGAGGGATTAACTCGGTAGCGGGTGTGTGTGACCCCCTCTATGGGTTCACTACATGCTGAACTGTACAAAAAGGCACTTGGGGATGACTGAAAACAAATGATATGTTTTATTTTTCCATCTTGCAGGATACACGTGCAAGCATCAAAACAGCATAAACAAAACAAAACATAAAATAAACCCTTGCCACTTGGGGCGTCTACCTTCCCAACACAGGAACCTACCTATGGAGTCTGGCACAGCCTACTGCTGGGCAGACACTGCTGGTCCTACAGCAGAAAACAACAAAAAAAGTCTCTTTGATATTTCTCACACAGAAATATCCATCAGCACATCACCTCTTCAGAAGTGCTTGTGTCTGCTCCTTCACACCCAAAGCTCCAGGATGCAGCAATCAGTCGTTATCCTTAGGCTATATTTATAGGGGCTTTAATTGCTTCATTTTGAACAGCTGAAGGCTTTTAACTCCCCAAACCTCTCTGGCCATTTCTACAGCCGACGCTCAATAGTAATTGGTGTATTGTCTACACAAGGCAGAAATATATTCCTGTCACAATAGTAATAGCTATTTCTATTTAAAATACACAGTACCCATCAGATATTGGTTAGCTTTTAAATAAATGTATCGTTTCTCAAAAATATGTTTAAAGTGTTTGTTAACCTTAAAACAAAACAGATCCCTTTAAGCATTTTATATAGCACAGTGATTGTGCTGTGTAATTTGGCCACTTCTATCACCTAAAATACCTGACTGATCCTGCCTGCTATACCCTCCCTCTGTAAACTGACCACAGTTTATCATGGCTGCTGAGCCCTGACATTGTTGTCAGTTTACATGCCTCTTTCACCCACAGCTCGGCTCTGTCCTTCCCTGTCCTCCTGCCTGTCTGTTTTGTGTCAGTATGAAACAAGAAATCGTTGCACTACCACACAAATATTAAATGATATGTCCACAAAACTAATTAGTCAACAAGATTATGTGAAAGTTGAGATAAATTAATGTTGCTGTGAACCATTAGTGATAGATCAAAAAAGACCTCAAATAAACGTGCATATGCCAATCACATAAATATGTTGATCAGGTGAAAAATCAATTCAGTCAAACACTGGTTCCAATGTCCGTGTATGCTGGCAGCATTCAATATAGAGAAAAAACAGCTTGACTGTAGACTAATCAGAGTGTTCTGTTCATCAGAATAAAAAGGCGATCACTGCTGCTTACAAGATTGGGTGGATCTCACATTATAGAGTTCATATAAGCATATCGAGAGACACTCAACCGACCACAGGTGACATTCAAAGGATTTATCAGGTGGTAAGGAAACTCTGCTCGTGCTGTATTAGGCTCCAACTTATCCCTCCAATCTTAAAGCAAATAGATATCCAAATTCCCATTCCAGGTCCGTTTTTGGTTTTAAATAGGGCAGAGGAAAAAAAAAGCTTCATGGTGCAGTAATCATTGAAAAAGGGGTTTTAATTAAAAAACACAGCCGCAGCATACAACCAGACCGGCTCGTGCGTGGTGACGTATTAAATAGTGACTCCAACTGACGCATTTCCCCATACAAGGATTCTACTGGGAAAGGAGATCTCCTTTCCCAGTAGAATCCTTGTATGGTGAAATGCGTTAGTAATGACAAAGGACCAGTGGGTCCGACCCAGGGAGCCTGCTAAGAAAAACCCAGGAAACATAATTAACTCTATTCCTTCTGATTGGAGCAGCACCCAACTAGGTTGAAATAGAGAACCTGCCTACAAGTTGATTGGAAGTCAGCTATGCCGTAGGTCAAAAGTCAGAGTATCCAATGTAGATGCACAGTAATTGAGCCACAATAGTTGTAGACAGACCTGAAATCTACTAGAATAAGAGATTTAAGGCTTTAGAGTGCTCTTTTCTCAATGGAAGCTTCCTTTTAGATAAGGTAAGACAACATTTGGAAGTACCCTGAACTTACAGCATGATCATGTTCATATTTAGCCAGGTTCTGGATCACAGTAATAGGGGACCAAGAGGTTTATTTTATTATATCCTTTTTCTGAGACACTGAAGGCAATGTTACCAAACACCAAAAACACATACACATTCATGCAGGATACTGAGAATCTTGGGAGGCATAGTTCAAAGCAACAGCCATGTAATGCAGCAGCTGGGTTTCTGAACTACATATCCCTGTATGCTAGAGGGGCAGAGGAGGAGCCAAGGGGGTGTTAAAGAGATTTGCCCGGCAAAAGTCTCTTGGCACTACAGGACCCTCAGAAACAGATCCACAAGACTGTACCTTCAAGGATGCTGAGGCAGACGGGCTTGAAAATAATCACCAGCAGAAGTGTGACACTTCCAGGAGACCGTATGCTTCACAGCTCTTCTGTCATCCCCACTAAGAGACCTGCAAGTATACAGTTTTACTGCAATAGTTTGCTGGACTAATGCTAACTCTTAGTAGAACTAAGTAGGCTCCTTCCACCATGAGATCAGACCGCTGAGCCCAGGAGTTGGTGGGAGGGTCGCATTCTTTTCGTTGTTACACACAAGTGCTGCTGAAAGCAGGAAATCTAGACAGCAGAATCCAGCCTAACCCAGCTCCCCTGGTATTAATATTGCCCTATACCTCTCCCACAGTGTCTGTAGCAGGAACATTGAGGTACACCTCCAACTGACTGCAGTGTCCAAGGACTATACTGAAAGAAGCTGATATTCACTGCCTACTGTGGCATATAGGCTATTAAAGGAGACTTTCATCAAGTGCACCAACATTCTTAAAGGGACCCAACAGTAGCCAGCAGGAGACCCACATTAGAGGCTGCAACTTTCATTACCATTGTTAACCCCAATTACTCTTTGTATGTACGCGAGGGTGACGCAAACCGGAAGTGACCGGAACGGATGTGAGAAGGCGTCTGGAATGCCGATTTCTTATTTGCTTTGCTTAGAGTTTTTATCTTTAATGTAAGAGTCAATTTTTTAGCTAATAAAATCCTTTATACCTTATAATAATACACTATTGGAGGCCTCTTTTCTCTTTTTCCTCCCTCTATCGCTGTGGCCAGGCTTGAGGCTATATTGCCCCTTATGGTGAGGCATTAACCATCATTAACTAGGAAAGATGCACTAACCAGAGAACTTATGACATAGAGAACTGGATAAGGAGGAAGAGAGAATGGAAGTTTGAGGCTGATATATTAGAGATACTTACGAGCCTACTACTACTTCACTGAGGTGAGAGTTCTGGGAGACAGAAGAGAGAGTTCTTCATTACTCCTGATTACTCATCACTGTGTACCACCTTTCATAAACTATTCCCCATACTACTATTACCGCATCACTGGCTATTTGAAGACACATACCCACCTTTATATGTGGACTCTCTAATCACTTCACCACTTTTCAGTGTTGCTATTTTGCATTTTCTGTCACTTGTCACTTGTTTTAGGCACAGTTGTCTAAGTGATTTCTTTGCAGGCACTGCTTCAACCGTTAGGGACCATTATAATTGCCCTATCCACTTTCACGGATTATCCCTTTTTTTGATCACTTAGAAATGTTAAAATATTTGGGTTTGTTTGTTTGGTATATTTTCCTTGAGCGCGTTATCACTTTTTATATATACCTCTCCCACAGTGTCTGTAGCAGGAACATGGAGGTACACCTGCAACTGACTGCAGCTGATATTAACTGCCTACTGTGGCATATAGGCTATTAAAGGAGACTTTCATTAAGTGCACCAACATTCTTAAAAAACTCCAACAGTGGCCAGCAGGAGACCCACATTAGAGGCTGCCACTTTCATTACCATTGTTAACCCCAATTAATCTTTGTATGCATTCAATAATTTTATATCATTTTATATAATTGTATATATATGACTGTCCAGTCAATTTAATATTGACCAGGCATAGCCAAAACTAGTGCACATTAACATCATAGCTTCATTGTTTGGTGGTAAAAATGTGTCCACTGCTTACGGCAGCACTTATGGGGCTTGTTACTGTTGATTTTGGAAGTCAGATACAAACGTTCTACATTTTGGTAGCAATACCCTGTATGTCAGTCAATGTCAATACAATGTTTAATCTAGTGTATGTTGTGTTTACCTAGTCATCTGTCGACCTTATTCACAATAGATTAAGCTAACTTTAATATCTGATTTGGTGTTAGTCTCTCTAGCAGAAAATGATCACTGGATTTCCGGTACTGTTTTAAAATGTAACGATAGGTCAAAACCGATAGTTAGTAGGCACAACCATCAGTTAAAAATCCACGCATGCCCAGAATCAAGTCAACGCATGCTTGGAAGCATTGCACATCGTTGTGTTAAAACACGTAAACATCACCACGTTCTAACACGACCGTTTTTTTAACCGATGGTATGTAGGCACATCAGACCATCAGTCAGCTTCATAGGACCGTTCTATTGAATGGACTGATCGTGTGTACGCAGCCAAAGAGTTTAAGGCATCTGAACCGTTTAGGTCCGTTATATTCAGGAGCACTACACATACCTGGTGAGAAAGAATACCAGAATCTGGTTTGAAGGTGGACATAAGAAAAAATGTGAATCCAAAAAACTACAGAAAATTAAGCTGATTAATGGCAGAGAGTAAGAAAAGTTGACAGACGTAGAATAAACAAGGCAAAAAAAAAAAATATAGGGAAACAGACATAAGTTCACATCACAGCTAAATACAGACAAATAACAAAGATGCAGTAGTATAAAGATAAGACAGTAAGGCCTCGTACACACGATCGGACATATCCGATGAAAACGGTCCGCGGACCATTTCCATCGGATATGTCCGATCGGGAGTTTGATCCGATGGCGTGTACACACCATCGGATCAAATTCCCCGCCACGTCACCGCCACGTCACCGCACCAGGAAGTTAAACACTTCCACGCATGCGCCAAATCCATTCGGCGGCGGCGCGGTGGCGGTGGGGGATGACATGTCTGCTGGTAAGTGTACTAACCAGCAGACATGTCGGGCGGACAGATTCCCACCGGATAGATTTCAAAGCATGCTTTGAAATCTGTCGGGTGGAGAAATCTGTCCGCTAGCCCATACACACGAGCGGAGATGTCTTCTGAAACGGTCCATCGGACCATTTTCAGCGGACATATCCCCTCGTGTGTACGAGGCCTAAGAGACAAGCCAAACAAGAAGACATTAAGAGTCAGGAAGATGCCAACAAAAACATACAGGCAAGACTTAAAAATAAAGAAAAAGGCTAGAGGCTAGGACACAAATATAAGACTGCAGAATTAAATCTTGAAGATGTATTGGAGTATATATTCTCTAAGCCCAGAATTTAGACACGACAAATCATTTATTTTAGATTTTAGTTTCAGCTGCATTTGCTGCATTCTAAACTATGTCTGTCACACCTTTCTGAGTTGCTTGTCATTAAACTATATTTTTACATCTTGCAGACCACTGCAGCCCTGTGAGTTCTTATATTTAGGGAATTTATGCAGCCTCAAACATATGGTGCACTGTTCTAATCTGCAGCTGTATAGATTTTGTGATGTTTATTATGCTTTTAAGACACTCGTTCATTTTTAACAACCATGCATTTAATTGATAAGGAGTCTTCAGTACAAGAAAAAAATATTAAACCAGTAGGGAGGAGTAGAAGGCTTCACAGATTCTAATTAACTTATCTGCTCTGCAGAGTCCTCACCTCAGCTTATATATAATGTGTAGTAATAGAATTAACAATTACGTGAATGACCCTTATTGAAATGGACAGTGGGTGAGGCACAAAAGGATGCTTGGAGAAGTACCATTCTAATGCAGTGAAGTGATGCTGCATTGTCTTAAACATTGTCTTACACTTATTTTTACTGTGGGTGAGCACAGATATATTTTTGCCAACCATAATAAACCACTCAAATATATTAAAGATTCTGGCTTGTACATAGCAGAAACCTATTAAAAAGAATTGCATAGAATCTGAAACTTAAAAATGAAGGTTTAAATAAAGGGAGCAAAATGTTACTATAGAATATTGACATCAGTTTATTAATTAGAAAATTATGCCGCGTACACACGTACACACGATCGGATTGTTTGGTCAAGCCTGTCTTGCATACATACGGTCACACAAAAGTTGAACGTCAAGAACGTGGTCACGTACAACACTACGACGAGCCGAGAAAAATGAAGTTCATTGATTCCGAGCATGCGTAGGATTTTTGTGCGTCGAAATTGGCTACAGAAGATCGGAATTTCCGACAAGAACTTTTGTTGTCAGAAAAAATTGAGAACCAGCTCTCAAACATTTGTTGTTGGAAATTTCGACAGCAAATGTCCGATAGAGCATAGGCACGGTCAGATTTTCTGACAACAAGCTCACAACGAACATTTGTTGTCAGAAATTCCAACTGTGTGTAGGAGGCATAGGTCTGCAGACATTAGGAATTTTACCATATAAAAGAAAAAACTTTTGATAATGCATAGTTACTGCTACTTACTAGAGCATATATTTAACCCCCCCTGCCATGCTTAGGGGTTTATTGTGTGATACTACAACTCCTTTTTGCTCTCACAATAGTTACCTTCAACTATTATCTTAAAGTTATTTTAAAGTCTAGTTTTTTCCCCCTATAAAAATAACAAACATGTCATACTTTCCTGCTCTGTTGCAGTGGATTTGTAGATCCTCCTCTTCTCGGGTCCCTCTTCTGTGATCCTGGTCCCTCCCTCCTGTTTAGTGCCCCCACAGCAAGCAGCTTGCTATTGGGGCACCCATCCCGAGTCACAGCTCCCTATGTCCATTTAGACATTGAGTCCTGACCTGGCCCCACCCCCATATCTTCTGATTGTCTAGCTGTCTTTGATTGACAGCAGCATTGTATCTTCAGCATTGTCAGTCAGGAGGGACAAGTTAGACAGCTGAGACACTCATAGACATCGCTGGACATGCACCTATCTAAGGCCTGCCTCCCACTCTCTGCTCACAGGAATAATTTACAGCAGTAGGAGCCGCTTATTTGGATACAGTGTTGCACGACTGCACAATTGTTAGTTAAAGCAACGCAGTGCCGTATCGCATAAAATGGCATGGTCAGGAATGGGGTAAAATCTTTTGGAGCTGAAGTGGTTAAGGGGGGAGCTGACATGGAAAGGTTTTTTACCCTAGAGAATTAGGGAATACATTTTTTTTTGCCTTTAGAACCACTTTAAGTGCCTGTAATAGCATATTAAAAAGGCATTATTAATTACTCAGTGTTTGTGCATTGCTCTACGCTGTGCTAAAATGCAAGCAGTAAGGCCGCGTACACACGATTGGTTAAACCGATGAAAACGGTACAAACCAATCGGGTGTGGGCGCCATGGGTTATTTATCCATTGGTTAAAAAAAGCAAACTTGTTTTAAATGTAACCGATGGATACCTAACCGATAGCTAAAAAATTATCATTTGTAGGCATGACCATCGTTTAAAAATCCACGCATGCTCAGAATCAAGTCGACGCATGCTTGGAAGTATTGAACTTCATTTTTTTCTGCACGTTGTTGTGTTTTACGTCACCGCATTCTGACATGATCATTTTTTTTTACCGATGGTGTGTAGGCAGGTCTGACCATCAGTCAGCTTCATCAGTTAACCAATGAAAATGGTCCATCAGACCGTTCTCATCGTGTGTACAGGGCTTAAGGGCTACCCTCCTCCTAAACAGTGGTCACCAAAAGAAGTCTCCACTAAATGTGGATTTCTGTTCACTTTCTGTCATCTGACCTAGACAGAAGGTGAATCTTTCCAGATAGGGCAGAAATATCAATAAAATATTGAAAAGAGATTTAAAGCTCCAGGAATTCAGCTACTTTCTTAAATGTTGGAGATTACTATATAAGGTGCATGCCACCTCCTGGATTTATCTCTTTATTTTACAACTGACAGAGCGCTGGGAGTACATATATCACATAATCCTAGAGCTCTAACAGGAGAGATTCTGCTTTTTCACACAGCAGCCACTCTGCTTACCCCTTCTCTTCTTCCAATCACAGAGTGCTTCTTTGCATTATATGAACCCATTCACAAAATACAAAGCCTTCTGTGAACTGACCACAGAAGGGAGGGATGAGCAGAGCAGCTGCTGTGTGAGAAAGCAGCATCACCTTTGTCAGTTTGCTGAGAGTATAGCAAAAGCTGTACTCTCAGCACTTAGTAAAAGTGTCAGTTGTAAATTAAAGAGATTAGTCCAGGAGGAGGCATGCACCTTAATGGCCTTAGTAATCGGACACATTTTAAAATGTCGCTGAATCCCTGGAGCTCTGCTTTAAACACTTAAAAAATAAATAAAAAAGTTTTGGCTTTAGATATATATCACGCCTTATAAAAAAGAATCTGCTGCCTTCCATATTAGTCTGAATGGTTCCCTGTATTGTAAAATTAAATTGGCCAGCTCTGCTCTGAATTGTGGTACAGGCAGTTAAGGAAAGGGTGGCAGGGTGTCAAATTCAGGTTGATGGTTGTCATGGTTACAAGAAGAAAAGGGCAACCAAACCACATAACTTCCAGACTGATTATGTGCAGCACTTACAGTGATGAATAATAGTGACTGATCTCTTAAATAAACAGCCTGTAACAAGAACATTATCTCAAAGACACTATTACTTCTACTATGAAAGAAATGTTATGATTTTTTTGTATGTTATGACATTGAGTTATCTGTAAAAAAAAGAAAAGGGCTTCAATATGCAGTATTATCTGTATCTGACACTAATACACACTTATCCCACTTATTTTGCAAGGCTCGGAGAGTAAATGAAAAATGTAGGATTCTCTGAATTAGCAGATAAAGTCTAAAATGTGTTATAAAAATTGCACTGCACTGCTCATTTCCGACACTGTGTTCTCTTGATTTGCAGCTAGGGGAAGCCGAATACTTGGTAATACTCATGGCTTTTTTTCACAAAAAATAGGAGCAGGAAATTCCTTCTTCCGAGTCACCTCTTGTGTCCACCCCTACCCACCTCTGAGCACCATTCCTTGGTTTTACCCTCTACCCACCTCTGAGCACCATTTCTTGGTTCCACCCATTGCCCACCTCTGAGCACCATTCCTTGGATTCACCCACTACCCTCCTTCGAGCACCATTCTTTGGTTCCAACCCCTACACAACTCCGAGCACCATTCCTTGGTTCCACCCCCTACCCACCTCTGAGCACCATTCCTTGGATTCACCCCCTACCCTCCTTTCGGGCACCATTCCTTGGTTCCAATGCCTACACACCTCCGAGCACCATTCCTTGGTTCCACCCCCTACCCACCTCTGAGCACCATTCCTTGGTTCCACACCCTACCCACCTCTGAGCACCATTCCTTGGTTCCACCCATTACCCACCTCTGGGCACCATTCCTTGGTTTCACCCCCTAACCTCCTTCAAGCACCATTCCTTGTTTCCACCCCTTACACACCTCTGAGCACCGTTCCTTGGTTCCACCCCTACCCTCCTTCAAGCACCATTCCTTGGTTCCACCACCTACCCACCTCTCAGCAATGGATACAAAACCAAGTATCAATTCATGGTGCTAAGTAATTTGTGTGCAATTTGTTAATGATAGGAAGTTAAACAGATCTGATGTAGTCAGCAACAATGGAGCACCCCCACCAACAATAGACTATGAACAGCTAGAAACAATAGACAACTCCCTTAACAGTTGTCTCCCAGCAACGATTGTCTCCTAGTAGCATAAAAGCCCCCCAGCAACAATAGAACCCCCCTGTAAAAAGAGATCCTTTTAGGCAACAATAGATCCCCCAGCAGCCAGCATCAATAGACCCTCCAATACACCACAGCACTCCTTGCCATTACATATATTCAGAGCTGGAGGTGCCGGAAATGCGTTCCCCCGCGTTGCTGCTGAAAAGAAACAGCCTGGGTTGGGCTGAATGGAAGCGGGTCAGATGAGCCAATTGGGCTGCATGATAGTACCTAAGAAGGTCGGCCACACCCAACCCCCCTCCCAATTTAGGAGTGTACAACGTCCGCCTGTTCACCCTGGGTCTCTTGTTGTCCCATATAAAATTCAACAGATTAGCCTGGAACCTCTTTAGGTCCGCACTCATTATAGCAATTGGGAGAGTTCTGAATAAATACAACACCTTAGGTAGAATATTCATTTTAACCGAATACAGCCTACCGAGCCATGACGGAGGATTTTTTGACCACGTTCGAAGATCATCCAATAACTTTCGGAACATGGGGGGGTAATTCTTCTTATAAAGCGTGGATAGGGTCAGAGTAAGGGAGATGCCCGGGTAAGGCAGAGCATCCTCCTGCCAGTTGAAGGAGAAAGACTGTTGAAGGGCTCGAACTATGTGAGGTGGTAGGGAAATATTGAGGTCCTGAGACTTAGAATGATTCACAGATAGTCCCGTAAATTACGCAAATTTTCCTAAAACTAAGTTCACATGAGGCAAAGAGGTGACCGGGGAAGAGAGGAGCAATAAAATGTCATCCGCAAACATCGCGCATTTATGCTCGCGGCCCCCACATTTAACTCCCAGTATGTCCGGATGCATTCTAATCTTAATGGCGAGGGGTTCTAAGGCCATAATGAATAGCAGGGGGGGATAGAGGGCAACCCTGATGGGTACCTCTACCTACAGATATATTTGGGGAACGATAGCCTTTAATCAAGATATTTGCAGTAGGGGCATCATATACCGAACGAAGTGTCATCAAAAAGTTTAACCCAAATCCATAACGTTTAAGTATAAAAAAAATGTAATCCCAAGACAAGGAATCAAAAGCCTTACATAAGTCCAATGACAGTAGCAAGGCTCCCCTCTTCCCTCCCCTGTCCCAGACAGAATTCAGGGCCGATATTACATCTATAACCTGTCTAGTCTGATCCGATGCTTGCCTATTAGGCACAAACCCCACCTGGTCTGGGTGAATGTATTTAAACAACAACAAATTCATACACGTGGCCAGTACCTTCGTCAACAATTTGAGATCTACATTTATTAACGATATAGGGCAGTAATTCGCACAGTCCCCGAGATCTTTATTGGGTTTGGGAATGACATATATAAAGGCCCTATTTTCATGTGGCGGTAATTCATTAACAAAGGCACAAATATGTGGAGTCAATATTTCGGCGTACTTGCGGTAATAATGACCCGTGAATCCGTCTGGGCCCGGCGATTTTGATGGATTCAAGGACTTGATGGCAGAGGCAATTTCATTCGGCGTAAACTCCGCCTCTATTATTTCCACATGGTCTGTAGACAACATGGGGAGGGGCAGGTCTCGCAAGAAGTCCTCCGCCCCAGCCACATCAAAGGTCCCCAGGATGTATATATACAGAGCTTTTTTTCTCAGAAAATAGGTGCAGGAACTCAACCACGACCCGTTCAGATTTCACAAACAGTAGAAGGGTCTTAAAGGGGCATTAAATACCAGAATTGCATTACATACAGTGTGCAGAGTTCAGGGGGTTACAAAGCAGTCACTTGTAAACACAGAAACCAGACTTCTGTGTTCACAAGTGATTGTGGTGAGCGGGCACCAAAGGGTCTGAGCCAAAGGTGGTGGAACTGAGTTCCACCAAGTTCCCCCAGAAAAAAAGCCCTGTGTATATATATATATATATATATATATATATAATGCGGAGTAAAACGTGGAGAATTCTCTAAGAATGGATTGGGGATTCTGGGTGGTCAAGCCTGATCTCAACTGCAGTTTAGGGAGAGCAGGGCTAAAAGGCCTAGGAGTCAGCTTTCTCGCCAATAATGTATTCGGTTTGTCGCCTAAGGTGTAATAACGGTGGTGGGCCCATCGGATGGACTTTTCTGCCTTCGTGGTCAGGCTCAAGTTCAGAGCTGTTCGGGCCTCATCGATTTGATTTCTGAAGTCCACATGCAGATTAGCAGTTTGATCGCGCGTGAGTCGGTTCAACTCCTCCTCCTGACGCCGAATAATTTGCTCTCGTTCACGTTTCACCCTAGAGGCCAATTGTATTAATGTACCCCAAAGGGTGGCCTTATGGGCAGCCCAGAGCGTTCCCGGAGAGATCTCCGGGAAGGAATTATCCCGAAAGTAGTGCTGAATAGTCCTCTCCACCTCCTTTTCGAGGACAGGGTCATTCAACAAAGACTTGTTTAATCGCCACGGCGACGGGCCTGATTTAGACCAAAGGTCTGTCAACACCATTTGAACCGAAGAGTGATCTGACCACGCCACAGGGGATATCTTAGCCGATGAAACATACGGAAGTAGAGGAGAAAGCATAAAAAGGTGGTCTATACGCGAGTACGTTTTGTGGACATGGGAATAATACGTAAAATCCCTAGTAGTAGGATGGGAGTCCCTCCAGACGTCGATCAAATCATAGCTGTGAAGGAGAAGCGCCATAGCACTACTCCGTTTAGGCATATGTTTTAGCACTGCTCTCCCAGGGTTAGATTTATCAAGAATCCGGTCCAATGAGGTATTGCTGTCTCCCCCAAACACCACGTGACCCGCTACATGAGGCATTATCACCTCCAACATGGAGTGGAAGAAGGACAATTGACCTACATTAGGAGCGTAGTAGGACAGAAACGTCACCTCTTTATCATTAACTTTCCCCACCACCATAACATAATGGCCTTCCTTATCTCTGATCACAGTCGAAGGGGTGAAAGGGATCTTCTTTGCAAAACAAATGTCGGCACCCCGCTTTTTGTCAGGACCATTAGACAAGAAAAACATTGAGTATCTCGAATTTAAGTATCTAGGGGCTGAGGTCTTGGAGAAGTGCATCTCCTGTAAAAGCAGGACATCTGCCCCCATTTTGTGGTATTGCTGAAACGCTTTAGATCTGTTAGCAGGGGAATTGAGGCCCTGGACATTATGAGTCAAAATAGTGTAATTTGCCGGAGGTCTAGAAGCCATAATGGTTCAGTTTGCTGTACTCACAGTTTAGAAGCCTCAGGGAGCGAGTTCCAGAGGTCCACCGAAATGCCAACCATATCCTGTTCCGGTGTGGGAGAGCGCCCCCAAAAGAAACAGATTCGGAGGAAGGAAGAAGAGGTCAGATTAGAAAAAAGAAAAAACAAAGAAAACAAAATCAAAATCAACATTTTAGAGAATAAACTAGAGCATAAACAATAACTGAGAAAATGAAGTAACACACTGTGAACCCAGTGTGTCCCTAGGAGCAATAAACTCCCAGCAGTCAACGTAAAGTTGCCTCCACTAGCAAGGAGGAGGGAAGTTCACCCGAAGTGGCACACGTTTCCACCTCAGCCCATCTTAATCGCTAGATGAGAAGAACGGGCGGGATCGGCCAATAGGACTCCAAGAGGAGAGCAGAGGGGAACCCAGGCCAAGAGGCCGCCGCCAGGTCTGCTCCCCCTCAGCAGAGCTAAAAAATCGCTGTAAACTAAAAATGTATAAAACCAGGAGAAATAAAAGAGGGGGGGCGTTAAGCGCAAGAAAACGGTCCAGCAACCCAAAAATGGTCAGAACCAATTTCCTGGCGGAACCCCAATTGCAATCCATAAAGGACCCCTGCCTGTAAAAGAAAATGAAAAAAGAGAAAAAACACACAAAAAAAAAGTCACAGACATTCAAGTGTTCACGGGGAACTTCTTGCTCTTTTTAGGACGGCCTTGCTGGGACCACAGGGGGGAAACTGGCCTATCTTCCATCTAAGAAACTCTGGAGGGGGTCCGCGGCTCCATCGAGATCAGCCCCAATTCCTGAAGCAGTTCCTCGCCAGACTGAAAAGTAGAAAAGGATTGTGGCTGCAGCTGCAGAGAAAACATTGCCCCCCTCCCAGTACCTGAGTCCTTCAGCGCCATCTGAGCCAGGGGGGGTTGCAGGGGTGGAAAGTCAGTCATCTCCTCTATAGGCTGCAGTGTCATCTATGGGGAATGTGCTGGCAGCTGTAAGCCTCCCCGCACCTTGCCTCCCTCATTCTGCTTCTCCACGGTCTGGGGAGATGATGTCTGGCTCTGAGGGCCGCCATGCGCTGAGTCTCCCTTCCCCGGCGCCATCTTGCCTGGCGGGGACATATTCAAGGCCTGTGAAGCCCGGGTCCATCGGGCGGAATTTGAGGGTCGACGCTGGTTAAATTTGTTTCCCGCCGACCTCCGCTGCATGGCCCGTATGGGGATGCCGGGGGAAAGTCGATCCGCTCGCTCTGTTGGCTGATTTTAGGCTGTATTGGGCTGGAGGTGTGCGGAGCTCTTCAGACCATGTCCTCCATCGGCGCCGCGCACATGCGCACTGCTTCACACATGACCATTTTTTACGACGTAAAAAACGACAACGTTAAAAACTAAGTGAAAAATTTGAGCATGTACAAAATTTTTAATGCCCGTTTTTTACATCGTGAAAAATGCTCTGAAGCCCACACACGATCGTTTTCAATGACGTTAAAAAAAAAACATAATTTTTTAGAACCCGAAAAACGGTCGTGTGTACGCAGCATTACTCTTCGCCTGCTCCATCCAAAACTAAAAGAAGAAAAAATAGTAAAAAAATATATATTTTAATGATCATTACACTAACATGTTTGTATTGCCCGAGTGTGCATTCCTATATAAAGGAGGATAAAGGAAGAAGAAGAATTCCACAACAATCAGTAGGTGCTCTAACCTACTGTACTTCAAATGACAGCTAAATTTAGGTTGCACAGAACAACATGGCCCCAGGTTTTATTAACTTTGATTTACTTTATAGATAAAAAACATGATGAGAGTTTTGATTCTGTGATTGTTCAGTCACATTAAGGCTACTCTTATGTGATGACTTCTGATTGTTCCATTAGGAATGATCAAAGCCTTCAAAAAGCTTTTTTTCTCCTGAGTTTTCACTGAACAGTGCTGGGTTATCTTTTTCTCAGTAGAACAATAGAGAATTGGACAAAACTGTCCTGCTGAGGTCTTGATGTCTGACAGGGATCTGGTTAAACAATTTAAGAGCCATACGTGCCCCAATATATCAGTAGAAACATTGCAATACTTATTATTGTGGCCCGATTGTCATGTGCTAATTTTTCAAACTAATTCCAATGCACTCCAATGTTGCAGTCAACTAGTACAAGATCAATTCTGACTGGGTGCAATGGGTTAAAGCGCTTAAGGCTCATTTGCATGATATGTTGAGTTAACACAACACATTACCTGTGTTAAAGAGGCCCTGTCACAACCCATTTATTTCAACAACAACAAAAAAAATCTTCCTGTAGGATTTTTTGTGCATTTTTGCATGCTATTTACCTTTAAAAGCCCCCTTTAGGCTAGTGACACTGTATAGAATTCATCTTCCCTCCTCCCCTGACAGCTACATAAAATGTTTTGTAGAGAGGAGAGAGGAGCAGGGCTTCTGTTAGAAATCACGTGGCCACGTATAGCCTACGCGACAGTCTCCCCCCAAGCTGTGTGGGTGCACCCCGCACCTGCACACTCATAAAATTAGGGTGGCCTGCTGCTGTGTTTGTACAGCCACTGCGTATTCACTGAGTAAGCATAAGTTCACATCTCTGCATGTCAGGAATGCATTTTGCCGACATGCACAGAAACACTCTGCCATTTAGCAGACATGTGGTGGTGCCGTTTATTGTCAACGGCCCTCCCATGCATGTGCAAATCGCACACACCATAACTCATAGTGCCTCAGAACCATGTGGCTTTGTGCAACGCATCTTCAAAAAAGTCAGAGACTTTTTTTTCTGCGTTTCTTGAGCACTGGGCAGCCCAATGAATTGAATGGGCCACCCTACACAAAAATGTAGGAACGTGCCAAAAACGTGCCCAATCACCTATTCACATGGACAGAGTATATGTGAGAATGGGCCCTATTAGACTTTCTAATTGTTTTTTATATTTTTTAACAGCCCTGTATGGAAAGGGGGGGGGGGGCTTGTGGGGCAGTGGTCTAAACAAACCTCTGATGTCTCACTTGAGACAAAGAAAAAACTTGAGGAAACAAGTTCCTTAACCACTTCTGGACCAGCCGGTGTCTCCCGACATTCAGACCGTGGCTTAACCCCAACTGCATTTTTAATGCCTCAGCTGCATTAAAGGGGTTTTAAAGGTTTGTTTTTTATTTTCTAAATAGCTTCCTTTAAAGGGTTTGTAAAGGTAAAAAAAAAAATCCTAAATAGCTTCCTTTACCTTAGTGCAGTCCTCCTTCACTTACCTCATCCTTCCATTTTGCTTTTAAATGTCTTTATTTCTTCTGAGAAATCCTCACTTCCTGTTCTCCTGTCTGTAACTCCACACAGTGATGCACGGCTTTCTCCCTGGTTTGGAGAAAGCCTCTTGAGGGGGGAGGGGGCAAGCAGGAGTGTCAGGATGCCCACTAACACACAGCTCCAGAGGCGGCTCTATAATTAGGAAAATTAGGTGGTCGCCTTAGGCCTTGCCCCCACAGTTAATTTATACAGTTAATTTTTATCACTTGAATAATTTTTCCCATTATGGATGTGAATGGGGCCTCATGTCTCAGATTTGCCTAAGGCCTCAAAAAGCCTAGAGCCGCCTCTGCACAGCTCCTTTCTCTATCTGCAAAGTAGAGAGTGACCTGACTTGCCTGCTCGCCTCTTCCCCCCTCAAGAGGCTTTCTCCACACCAGGGAGAAAGCCTTGCATTACTGTGTGGAGTTACCGACAGAAGAACAGGAAGTGAGCATTTCTCAGAAGAAATAAGGACATTTAAAAGCAAAATGGAAGGATGAGGTAAGTGAAGGAGGACTGCACTAAGGTAAAGGAAGCTATTTATGGAAATTTTTTTTTTTTTTAAATAGTGCATTGTTGGTTCACTTACCTTTTCCTTCGATTTCGCTAAATGTTTTTTTCTTTGTTTTCTTTGTCTGAATTTCTCACTTCCTGTTCCTCCTCAGTAAGCTGTTCAGTAAGCTGTTCTGGCTGACTAAGCACCGCTCGGATGATGGTGGCAAGTTTACTGAGGAGAAACAGGAAGTGAGAAATTCAGACAAAGAAAAAAAACATTTAGACGGGAAATTGAAGGAAAAGGTAAGTGAACCAACAATGCACTAGCTCAAATGAACCTATTTAGAAAATAAAAAAACAAACCTTTACAACCCCTTTAAAGATGAATGGACATCTCTACAAACAGTATACAGAGTTCTGTTCCCTTCTTCTGATGGTAAAAACACTACTCATCCATTCACAGGGAACCTTGGATTTTATCAATATAAAAATATTTGCATTTTATTAACGAATACAAGGCCTCCGCCAACTTTGAATATTTAGCAGACCAGAAGGGAGAAAAAAAAATAGAGTAGTTCATAGTTAGGGTTTACATATACTTTAACACACATCACTGTAGTCAAATAGGCTTAAATTCAACCATAGAACATAGAATAATTTTCATTCCCCATGGTGCAATTGTTTTTTTATCTCTTTCCCCAGAGTAAACAGGTATTGTTGTAACATTCTAATAACGTCCTGTTATTTTATAGAAACCAATAAAACGGTACTCTTAAATACATGATGAATGATCCAAACAGTTCAATGTCATATTAGCTTTTCTTTCTGCTGAGAAGAAGGTTAGAGTCTTAATATCTCTACTGTAATATGTATTTTTTTTTTTTTTTTTTGCTGCAAATCATTTGTATGCTGCAGGTTTCATTTGGTGCTGCACCGCAGAAGGAATCTTTTTTATGATATGGTAGATTGATATTGTCATTTAATGTTGCTTTATATTGCTGTGTGTGCCTCATATTCCTCCCCTCTTATCACTGTGTGGTCCTGTACCCAGCATCATCTATATACATGCTGCTTTCAATAAAGACAACCAAGTACCGAATCCAACAAATAAGCAAGCTTTCTAGCCACACGATCCTTCATTTTTTCTCCCTAGCCTTGTTTCTTATCAGCTTATTTATGTGTTTGCCTACCTCTGCTTGTGTTTAGCACTTAGTTTGCTTCTCTTTATTATGAACAAGGCTTGCACAACCCAGGGATGTTAAGCTATTGCCTGAACTTCATAAAAATCCCTGGTGTTCCTGTCTCTTAAATAAAAATGTATTGATTAGGGGATGTTAAAGTTAGAAATGTCCTAAGGAACTGTAAATAATTTAAATGCACTGACATTAGAGCTGCACGATTCTGGCTAAAAAGAGAATCACATTTTTTTTTTTTTTGCTTAGAATAAAGATCACGATTCTAGCGGCCTAAAATCTTCTTTCACATTTTACAAAAAAATGGGCTAACATTACTGTTTAATTTTTTTTTTTTTTTTTTAATTCTGTGCAAATCAGTGTGACATAAAATATTGCAACAACCGCCATTTTATTCTCTGGGATCTCTGCTAAAAAATATATTTATAATGTTTTGGGGTTCTAAGTAATTGTCTAGCAAAAAATATTGGGCCAGATTCAGGTACATCTGCGCATTATTGGACCGGCGTAGCGCACCGCCTTTACGTTAGACTTGCGCAATTTTGCTGCGTAATCACCCTATTCTCGTAGCTTTTGCGCAGGAAATTGCCCATGCGTAACGTTTTTTTAGAGGCGTAAGGAGGAGTAATACAAATTGGGAAGGACATGGACGTGTTACATTGAAATGAGCCGTGACCCCATGCAAATGAAGGGCCGGCCGGCTCGCGCATGCGCGCTTGAAGCATACCATGTCAGCTCCGCTGTGCGCATGCTCACAACTCGGGATCGGCGCAATCAATGAAATTGGAAATAGACTAGGGCAACGTTGTGAACTACGCAAACAGCATAAATAGACACACACAAACGCACTTGCATTGCAAAAGTACATCCCTTTGTCCCTTCCCATTTAACCAAGTGTTTTTGTCCTGTTGTTCGTTGCGGTGTGTTTTGTAGTTGTCAGATTAGTGTTCTGTGTGATCAAGTGTTTGTTAGTAGATTTTTGAAAGTGGTTTTTGATAAGTGTTTGAGAGACTGTTTGTTTGATTGATATATTTGTGTTTGTTTGTTTTCCTGCTGTATTTTTGTTTTTGTTTTTTCTGTTTATTGCTGAGTAGTTTTCTCTCTGTGTGTGTTTTTGCTTGATTGGTTGTGCTTGTTTGTGTGAGTGAATTTTGTGGACTGGGAGTGAGTTTTTTTGGAAGGATGACAGAGAGAAAACGAAAGCTGAATTTTACAGTTGTGGAAAAACAAATTCTTGCCCGGGCCATTAGCGAGTATGGGCGTTACCTCCACGGCCCAGAGAGTGCCAACACCACCCCGGCCAGGAGGAGGGAGATTTTGGATAGGATCACTGAGCAGGTCAATTCAGCGGGGCAGGGGGAGACACGGACCCGGTCTGGGATTGACAAAAAAATCAATGACCTCCGGCGTCTGGTCAAACAGAAGCTGGCCAGAATGCATGCCCATGCCAGGGGCACAGGAGGGGGCCCACCATGCCGTATTAGGCTGACAGCGGAGGAGCGTGCGGTGGCCCTGACCTTTAATCGGCTTGAAGTTGAGAGCCTGCCCGGCTTTGACTCAAGTCCGGAGCCCGTGGTGCCAGGTAAGTTTTTTTTTTTAATATCAGGTGTGTAGCATGTGTGGGGGAGGGGGTGAAAGGGAATATGTGGCAAGTGTGTGGATCCTCCAACCTGTGAATGTTTTGTGTCATCCACAGATGTGCAGGAGGGTGCAGGGCCATCTGGCCTGACCGCACCAACCCCAGGACAGCAGCCTAATGAGGCCCCCCAACAAGGCCCGAGTCCGCGGAGGAGGTTCAAGAGGAGCAGGAGAATCATGAGGAGGAGGAGAATCATGAGGAGGAGGAGTCCATGTCAGGCACTGGACGTTTGGTTTTTGAGGACTCTTCTCCTCTGGCTGGCAGCAGGCAGGCCTCCCTAAGGGGGAGCCCCCCCCTCCTCCCCCAACATGGCTCCCCTCACAAGGGCCTCCCCTTCTCCCCAGCCACATGCATCAGCTGGAGGCAGGATGTCATCCCAGACCACCAGGGGGGTGGCCGATCTCCTGCCCGCCACTTTGAGAAGGGACCAGTTCCTCCAGACCCGCCATCTGGGACAGGTCAGCCAGACATTGGTGCGGATGGAGGAGAGCCTGTCCTCCATCAAGGATATGCTGGGGAACCTGGACTCCCACTCCCGGGCTTTCACAACCTGCCTAAATGAACTGCAGACAACATCAGCAGGCGTTGGGCAGGATGTGAGGGCCCTTACCCTGGCTATCCAGGCCAACACGGCAACACTTGGTGCTGCCCTGGACAGAATAGCCGTGGTCTTGGAGGGCAGGCCGCCAGGTGGGCAGAGATCAGGGGCTGCTCCTCCTTCCCCGGTTTTACCCCTCCCCATGAGTCTCCCCTGAGAAGCCGGGGCCGTGGCCGGGGGCGCCCCAGGCGTGGCTCACGCAAAGGGCAATAATTTGTTTTTCCCCTTTTTTTTTTTTTTATGTTGTTTTTTTTTTTTTTTTTAGGAGTCATGAGATGGGGTCCCAGTGGATATGCAGAGTCACCTGTAAGGGAAAAGACAGGAGGATGTTAGTCATGCATGTGCCCCTTGTGATGTGCATCATGGGAGGGGATAGTCATGCCTGCCACCCATGTCACTCACCAACCAGCCAGGTGTCCCCATACACGTTCTGATCGAATTCCATTCGGATGTGGCATTGATTGTATATGTAGCTGTCATGGCTGGACCCTGGGTGTTTGGCACGGACGTGCCATATGAGGCCTTGGGCATCGACTATCACCTGTACATTGATGGAATGCCAATGCTTCTGATTGCGGTTCATGTGCTCTGTCTCCTGTGGGGGCTGGAGTGCCACATGTGTGCAATCAATGGCCCCCACAGTGCGTGGGAATCTGGCAATTCTGTAGAAATCTGTCATTGCCTTCAGTCGCAGCTCCTCAGTGGTGGGTTTGATGATTTGGTTGGCCATGCGTCTGAGAATTGCAGGGACAACCTGGTGCACACATCTGCTCATGGAGGATTGTGACATCCCAGCCACCACTCCACTTGTACGCTGAAAAGAGCCACTGGCAAGGAAATGGAGTGTTGCCATGACCTTGACCAGTGGCTGCACTGCATGTGAGCGGTGTGTTGGGCTGGTGATGTCCCCCTGCAGGGTTGTGGTTAATTCCAGGATGGCATGAGGGGTGAATCTGAAGATGCGATACACCTCAGAATCACTCATGCCAAACAGGTCTATGCGGGTGCGGTATATCCTCTCCCGTGCCATCCTCCGTGCCCTCATCCTTCTTTGTTCATCTAAAGTCAGTAGTATAGCTATGTGCGACGATGCCCCTGGCATGTTGGCATACAGATTGTTGTGCAACACGTGTGACTGCTGAGCTTCTCACTAACAGTGTTGCTTTATCTAACAAGTAGACTTTTTTTCTCTTTTTAGACCAGCTTTTATATGCTCTAATTTTAGACAGGACATTTTGCTGTTGCGCACACTGCGTCGCCTGTGCTGCCCCAACGTTGTTTTGTGGATCCCCGTAAGTCCCTCATTAGCATATTTGACTAGCAAATCAATGGTGTGTCTAGCGCACTTTTGCGTGGACGGATGCGCCAGTCTAACGAAATTACGCGGGACAAAAAAAAGTAGATTTTTTGCGTATCTCGTTCTGGGGATGCCGCGCATCGAAACGCACGCGCACATTTCGACTTACGCACGCGCATCTACTGTTGCGCAGGCGTAATCGCTCTGTGAATCTGGGCCATTGATTTTAACTTGTAAGCAACAAGTGCCAGAAAAAAGCCTGTTCTAAAACCACTTAAGACCCGGACCATTATGCAGGTAAAGGACCAGGCCACTTTTTGCGATTCGGCACTGCGTTGCTTTAACTGACAATTGCGTGGTCGTGAGATGTGGCTCTCAAACAAAATTGGCGTCCTTTTTTTCCCACAAATAGAGCTTTTCTTTTGGTGGTATTTGATCACCTCTGTGGTTTTTATTTTTTGCGCTATAAACAAAAATAGAGCGACAATTTTGAAAAAAATTCAATATTTTTTACTTTTTTGCTATAATAAATATCCCCAAAAAAATATATAAAAAAAAAAAAATTCCCTCAGTTTAGGCTGATACGTATTCTTCTACTTATTTTTGGTAAAACAAAATCGCAATAAGCGTTTATTGATTGGTTTGCGCAAAAGTTATAGCGTTTACAAAATAGGGGACTGTTTTATGGTATTTTTATTAATATTTTTTTTCTACTAGTAATGGCGGCGGTCAGCGATTTTTTTCATGACTGCGACATTATGGCGGACACATCAGACACTTTTGACACATTTTTGGGACCATTGTCGTTTTCACAGCGAAAAGTGCTATAAAAATGCACTGATTACTGTGAAAATGACAACGACAGTGAAGGGGTTAACCACTAGGGGGTGCTAAGGGGTTAAGTGTGCCCTAAGGGAGTGATTCTTACTGTGGGGGGCGTGGTTGTAGGTGTGACTTCACTGATCGTCTTTCCCTATAACAGGGAACCGACGATCAGTGACACTGCCACAGAGAAGAACAGGAAAGGTGTGTTTATACTCACCTCTCCCAGTTCTTCAGCTCCTGTGACTGATGGCGGGACAGCGGCGCTGATCGGTCCGCGGATCCCAAGGACGCGTTCACGGAGCTTCAGACCGGGCTGGCGGCGTGCATGCGACCAACGTCTGGACACTCAAAGGACAACGTACCTGTACTTGCCTGTGCCCAGCCGACGTATATCGGCGTTAGGCGGTCCTTAAGTGGTTAATGCAGAGTTCTGCCAAAAAATAAATAAAATAAAGTCAGCAGCTGCAAAAATGAAGCTGCTGACTTTTAATAATCAGACACTCACCTGTCCCATGGTCCAGCGATGCGGGAGAACCAAGCCCTGCTCCTCTCCCCCTTCTCTCTGCGGCTCTGGCATCCCTACTGTGGATCTCGGGTGTGGCTTCACAGCCAGGCACATGCACAAACCACTCTGCGTGCTGTGAATGGCTGGGCAATCTTATAAGACCCATGTCCCAGAAGATTGCAGGGAGGGAGGGGGAGAGGTGAACTTCCTTCTGGCCCTGCAGAGCCCCAGGAGGAAGTGGGAGATGGATGGCTCTAAAAAGAGGGTATCGGCTCCCCCCCAAAAGAAATGTGGCATGTCAGGGGGTCACCGTCACTAAAAGTTCTCAAAGACATCTTCCATACACTTTCCTGTACAAAGCTTTATAGAGCCCCATAAATTGGCAGTACTTTAGGCAGATGGCTACATCCATAAGGATTCTTCTTAGGGCAAGAGTCCATAAAAGGAGAGACAGAAAACAATCCTTTAAAGTTTATGATCTGGTAATAATGCACAAAAGGCATTAAGTCCATGACTGACAGCTATAAGTCTATAAAGATCATCAGGCTCAAGATCTCATAAACCCTGACTGGGCTCCCACCCCCCACTCCAGCAGAGTAACAGCAACATTTTGTCAGACTTCCCCCGAACTCTCTTTCGGGCACTAATACGACCCTATTTATATGGTAGGACATGTAGGGGGTCAGTAACCTTCCTGAAAAGAGCAGTAAAAACCTGTCCAACAGCATGAACCCCTCCTTCCCAGTACAGCTCAGCAGATCAACCTAAGGACACAGTGCAACATGTACACATTGTTACAATTTGCAACATAGTTTACCTGATAAATATCCAAGCATGAACCCAGCAAAAGAAAACTGTTAACCCTTTAACCCTTTAGGAAGCACCAAACTTACATACTTATGGTATATTGCTAGCATTTAAAGAAAGTCCAGAAACTAGATTTCAATTATGGACTCCCCACAACACTTCTGACTGTGCTTTTTCTAAAGCCGCCACTGTTAAAATATGATAATAATGTAAAATCAATGGTGAAAAAGACCAGCTGGTCTGCCTACCAGTTCTGAAGAAGGGTGCGACCTCCTCAAATTATTAACACATTTTAAAATTTTCTTATTAGTCCTTATGTCTCAGGAAGTGAATTCTCGCCCCGTTACCCACTATGGTTGTATTGGATTTCTGTTTTGTAGGGTGTTGCTTTCATCCTGCTCAAGTAAATTAAATGGTTAGTCAGTTTACTAGCACAGAAAGCAAATCAATTTCTCACTTGTGCAAATCAGAGATGAGCTTAACCACTTAATACCCGGATCATTGTGCAGGTAAAGGACCTGGTCCCTTTCGTGCGATGTGGCTCCCAAACAAAATTGGTGTCCTTTTTTACTCACAAATAGAGCTTTATGTTGGTGGTCATTGATCACCTCTGCAGTTTTTATTTTTTGCGCTATAAACAAAAATAAAGCGACAATTAAAAAAAATATATAATATTTTTTTACTTTTTGCTATAATTAATATCACCAAAAAATATATAAAAAAACATTTTTTTTTCCTCAGTTTAGGCCGATACTTATTCTTCTACATATTTTTGGTAAAAAAAAATCGCAATAAGCGTACATTGATTGGTTTGCGCCACATTTTTCGTGTTTACAAAATAGGGGATAGTTTTATAGCTTTTTTATTAATATTAATATCGGCGATCGTCGATTTTTTTTCCGTGACTGTGACATTATGGCGGACACATCGGACACTTTTGACACATTTTTGGGAACATTGTCATTTTCATAGCGAAAAGTGCTATAAAAATGCACTGATTACTGTGAAAATTACACTGGCAGGAGGGGGGGGGGCTGTAGGGGTTAAGTGTGTACTATGGGAGTGTTCTTACTGTGGGGGGCGTGGCTTTGCATGTGACATTACTGATCGTCGTTCCCTAATACAGGAAACAGACGATCACTGACAGCCACACTAGGAAGAACGGGTAAGGTTTGTTTACACCCACCTCTCCCAGTTCTTCCTCTCTGTGACCCGATCACGGGACACTGGCGGCGATCGGGTCCGCTCATCCCGTGGCCACGGCCATGTGACCCATGGCTGGGCATCTTAAAGGGGACTTACCTGTACGTCCATGTGCCCAGCCGTGCCATTCTGACAATGTAAATAGTCGTGCCTGTGGTCCTTAACCAGTTAAGGTGTGGTCTTAACAAATGTAATAACTGAACCTTGACTGTTAAGGACTTGATATGAATTAGAGGGTAACTCCATGCTGTTCTTTTATGTAGAGGTCCCCCATTAACATCTATATCACACCTTTATCAAGGATACGGTCTGGTATGGATGAATGCAATCCATGTTCACTTTGTTTACAGACAGAGTAAAGTGGTTTGGAACTGTCATTTTGCTGGCAATTTAAACACGCTTTTTACTTTGTAAATGCCAGTGTTGCTATAGTAGGTTGTACACATGGCTCAGATCAACCGATTCACAGACAAGGTCAGGGCATTCCCTAGGCATGTTACTTAATGGAGTTTTGCATTTTTAATGTCTTACTTTAAGCATTACTTAAATCACTGCTCCCTGCCAAATGGAATTTTTACATTTTTTTTTTTTTGCTTTGGTACATATCCCCAAGGGCACCGCCCAGCTTCTCATACCATTTGTTTGACAGCGCCGAGCATTAGCCTAGAAAATGGCCATTACTGCTTTGGCATTCACCTCCCAGGTATGTTCAGCTGATCCCTAGTGCAAATATATCCACTTAACTCAACTATGATCACACAGTTCTCACTATTCTAAACAAATGAATTGCAGAATATCTCTTATTCTTGCTTGCATGTTTACATGAAGGTAAGCGTATTCATTTGGAATTAATTAAGTTAGTAGGCTACCTCTCCTTGAAACTTTTCTGCCCAAGGCCCTTTGTAGCCTACCACAAATCCCAGACTGCTGATCCTTAAGCAATTGAAATCACTGTAGACACAGTTTAGACTTCCCAGAATCATGTAAAGCTAAACTCCAGGCAAAAAAAAATAAAAAATACTGTAAAACCTTGGTTTGAGAGTAACTTGGTTTGAGAGCGTTTTGCAAGACAAGCAAAATGTTTTAATACATTTTGCCTTGATATACAAGCGATGTCTTGATATAAGTGTAGCGTCATGTCACAACTGAGTAAACAAAAGAAGAGAGGAGCCTCTGAGTGTAGCAATATGGTTACATTTAATGAAGGTACAACATTTAGCAGCTTATTGCAACACTTAGAGGTGCCTATCTTCTCTTTTATACCATGTAAAAAAAACGTCTGCAGGTGAGCACCAGTGAATATATGCTAGGGAAATCAGCAGCAACAGTTATTATGCCGCGTACACACTATCACATTATGTGATGGAAAAAATGTTTTTAAAAACGTCAATTTAAATGACCGTGTTTGGGGGAAAACGTTGTTTTATGTCTTGTGAAAAACGACAAAAAAATAATTGAAGCATGCTTAAAACAACGTTTTTCAACCCGCGCATGCCCAGAAGCTAGTTATGAAGTGAGCTTCAATGGAAAAGAGTGGTGAACGTAACCTCGCTTTGCTAGAGCATTGTGAAAAAACGATGGTGTGTAGGCAACGTCGGTTTTGAAAATTTAAGTTTCAAACGTTGTTTTTTATTTCACAGAAAACGTCTTTTTTTTTCAATCGCATAAAGTGATGATGTGTACGCGGCATTAGGATCTTGCCTTCAGGTCTGTGCTCACAATGTCGATGGATACTTGGACGCCACAGCTGGGACCACGATAAGCACAAGTAGAACTTTTAACTGCCTAGAGGTCAGCCTTTTCTGTTTAGCACCTCTTATAATTAAGTTGATGTGAAAGCAAGGCAAATATAGTTATTTTTGGCTCCACCGTAACTAATGGAGCAATGTGTAATAGCTTTGCGCTGTTCTGGACTCTGCAGGTTGCAAGTTTGATTACTCTCCCATCTTCTGGTGAATTCCAGACTATAGTGGGTTGGGAGGATGCCAACCAGCAGTCTGAATATTTATGCTGTCTCAGACATTCTCTGGGGGAGGGTGTCCAGTAGGCGGCTGCAGAGTACATAAATATTCTGGGCATTGAGGCAGCTTGGTCTTGTCCAGGAAGAGACATTTCCAGCCTGATACATGAGTCTGTTTTTTTTTTTTCATTCAACCAGACCCGATGGCTTATTGCCGCTTCAATGAAAATTATTTATCAACTTCTGTACAACCCCAGTGCTCATACGTAGATGTATGTGCTGAATCGGACACATTTTAATCCATGTATGGCTGGCTTTGCCTAAACTATACAATCAATCTGTACCCAATCAGGCAGATCCTTGCACTACATACTTGTTAGTAGATCCAAAAAGAGTGTACAACTAGATTGTAGCATGTGTAAGTGATTTTTGCAGTTAGTATACAACAGAGCTGGAGTGGTAGAGAAAGAAGCAGGTCATGAGGTCATGTGACAGAGAGATGAGCTCATCACTGTGCTGCTTCTCTTTTCCCTGTCCAGTCACAGGCTGGGACAGGTGCAGGGTACTTATGATGCCAAATTGCCTGCAACTGTTGGAGCATGAGGGTGAGACGAGGTTGCAGGGACCTGGTCTATTAGTGTGGAGGGAGCCTGCAGGAGGATCATGTCCTTTTTTACCTGGAGTTTAACATTAAGTGGTATCACCTGCCCATCCATAGTCTGCTGTTAGGAAGCAGCCTAACTGTATAAGTCATTAGTTCGTCTCACCTTGCTCACTCACCTGTCAACATGTATTCAAATCCATATCCTATGTCAGCACATATGCCTATAGCAGATTCTGATTAAGGCTAGGCTCAAACTGCTGCGAATTAAAAATCACACGACATTGCCGCGATTTTGCCGCGATTTGCGGCCGTGATTTCAGGGAGTGCCAGTCTATAGAGCTGAATTTGCAGCGCACACGGATCAAACTTGCACAGGACCCTTTTTTCCCCACAGCTTAGTTTCCCACTGCACAGATGTGAACTGCACTAATGGAAAACAATGTTATTTTAATGAATTGAGAATTTGAGCAATCGCAACAGCTCAAATTTGCAAAAGAATTTGCAGCAGTGTGAACTTAGCCAAAATGCTACCTTTCCTAGTATAAGTACTACTGTGAGAAGAAGAAGCATTTATGAGGGCAGTTTGGGTTCTTATGCTTATCAAATAAAAATACAGGGAGTTATTTTTACCTGCATCTTTTTTTAAAACATCTTCCTGTTGCTTAGCTTTAGGTCTCATGCACATTGTGCATCAAAATGACACTTTTAGGGGTGTATGACATTTTTCCTGCCTATAAATTCCTCAATGTTAGCCTAAATGTCCAAGTTTACAGTTTTTTCGAGGCAGGAGCATTTAGAGCAGGAAAAAAAAATGAGCTTGTGCGTTCAGGAGATGAGCGACACTAAACGTGCCTAAACGCATCTAAACGTGACTAAATGTGCCTAAATGCTAGGTGTGCTTAGCACTGGAGTGTTCATTTATTTCAATATCCAGAATAATTTAATATTGGAGTGAATGCCCAAACACGCTTCTCAACATGCCTAAAAATATTTGCAAAACGTGGCTTACGTGCGTGTTTTATGCTGATTTTCTCCTGCCAGGAGAAAAGAGAAGAGACGCTCAGAAGAGCTAGCCAAACTTCCTGTGTGTATGAAGCATATAAGGCTAATTATGTGGCACTAAAAGGAGATGTCAACTGTCGAATGAGGTCACAAAGCCGGTCCAGGCTCTGAAAAGATCCTGACAATATTGTTGGGATCTGCCCAGAAGCCTGGGCAGACAGCTGGCTAAGTCTCTCAGTGAGCTATGAAGTGAACCTGAGCCAGACCCTCCCGCCCCCTTCACAGACTGGTGCTCCTTTGAGCACTGGAGAGGCAAAGCATAGAGCCAGTGATTGACAGTTACCAGCTCTCTGCAGGCTGAGGACCGATAGTTTAGCGATCAGTTTTCAGTTTTCCAGCTGGGATCGGTGCTTCAGTCATCTAGGTAAGTATGATTTTATTTTTATTTTATTTTTTTTGGGGGGGGGGATTCCTACACTTCTCTTTAACCACTTCCCACCCGGCCAATAACAGATTTACGGCCGGGAAGTGGTTATGAAATTGTGACTGGCCGTTCTCAAACGGCTAGCACGATTTCAATGCCGCGCGCGCACAGCGCGGCGATCGGTGATGCGGGGTGTCAGTCTGACACCCTGCACCTCCGATCTCGGTAACGAGTCTCCGGCGGAGCCTCGTAACCACGTGATCAGCCGTGTCCAATCACGGCTGATCATGATGTAAACAGGAAGAGCCGCCGACGGCTCTTCCTCACTCGCGTCTGACAGACGCGTGTAGAGGAGAGCCGATCAGCGGCTCTCCTGACAGGGGGGGTTCGCGCTGATTGTTTATCAGCGCAGCCCCCCCTCGGATCGCCACACGGACCACCAGGGAGTGCCCACACTAGACCACCAGGGTACTTAAAAATTAAATAAAAAAAAGAACAAAAAAAATGATTGGCAAAATTGATCCATCAGTGCCACCCCTCAGTGATCATCAGTGCCACACCAGTGTCTGTCAGTGCCAATCCATGCCCAGTGCCCACCTATCAGTGCCCACTTGTGCCACCTATCAGTGCCCACCTGTGCCACCTATCAGTGCCCACCTGTGCCGCCTATGAGTGCCCATCTGTGCCGCCTATGAGTGCCCATCAGTGCCGCCCATGAGTGCCCATCAGTGCCGCCCATGAGTGCCCATCAGTGCCCCATACCAGCGCCGCCTATCAGTGCCCATCAGTGCTACCTAATTGGCGCCCATCAGAACTACCTCATCAGTGCCCATCAGTGCCACCTCATCGGTGCCCATCAGTGCCACCATATCAGTGCCCGTAATTGAAAGAGAAAACATACTCATTTACAAAAAAATTAACAGAAAAAAATAAAAACGTTATTTTTTTTTCAAAATCTTCGCTCTATTTTTAGTTGTTGCGCAAAAAAAAAAATCGCAGAGGTGATCAAATACCACCAAAAGAAAGCTCTATTTGTGGGGAAAAAAGGACGCCAATTTTGTTTGGGTGCAGTGTAGCATGACCGCGCAATTGTCATTCAAATTGCGACAGTGCTGAAAGCTGAAAATTGGCTTGGGCGGGAAGGTGCGTAAGTGCCTGGTATGGAAGTGGTTAAAGCAATATATAACAATTAGGAAAAATGATTGAACACACAGTAGCTTTCTTGCACGTATATAAAATGATGTCTTAGTATGCTACGTGATACCAATCTTTTAGTTAATGTATTACTAAGAACTGTCTTGATTGATCAATCAGTATGCTTTATTTAGTGGTTCTTTAACCAATTCATAGTTTGTACCATTCACAAGGGGTACAGAACTGGCAGCTGTTATCTCAGTACTTTGGATAGTCCTTTTCCCATAAAATTACACATGCACGTCTTGAAGCTCAGGCAGATTTCAGTTCTCAAGGCTGTTTAGCCAGATGGTTCAGGCAGCGTGGCTTGTGTTTATTTAAATAAAAAAAAAAGAAAAGGGCACCTGAGAATTTCTAATACAAACTTTTACCATCAGTATTCTGATCTCATCTGGCTAGAGTTTTCAGTAGTATTTGACATGCTGTACATTTTTGCTTTAGCTATTGGTGGCTTAATATGTTAATATGCTTAATATGTTACCCTGCATTCACTATATCTGGTCTCCAACAGTACATAACACATGGAAATGCAAGTTTTAGTAAATATAAACTGCTTAATACCCTTTCTCATTAGCAGTATATAGCAGTCTTGTGACTTCTATGAGTGCCTGGCTAAAGCTTGAGGGAGATGTTTTCATAGTGCACTGGCTGTGCTATCAGTATACAGGACCCCTAATCCTCTGTCTGGACAGTGCTGATTAGCCCTGGCCATGCACCCTCCCAAGTAAAAAAAAAATACTCTAGCAATAAACAGCAAACTGAGCATGTGCAGTCTGACTCCAGTAACTGTCTTATCCAGACATGTTATGGGGACAATACAATAAGAGGAGGATCTGTGCATACAGGATTAAACATCCTTTTTACACAATGCAGAGAAATAACCCCTTAGGTTCCACAGTGAGTATAACAAGCATGCTTTACTGCATATACAGACAGATTTTACTGTTGTGGGTTTAGTAACACTTTAAAATAACTCTAAACTCTGGTTAAAAAAATTATATTCAGGTAGGCATTCTTAACAAAAAAACATACAAACACATTCTATTGTTCTCATCCTTCCCCAAATCTCCAAACTCCTTTTTTCCTATATTATTTTTGCAGAATAAGAATGTTGTGCAGGAAGCATTACTATTACAGTAATAAAACCCTCTTTATCCCCTAGAGCAGGGGTGGCCAACCAGTGGCCCGCGGGCCACATGTGGCCCACAGAGCCCTCTGATGTGGCCCGCGACCTCCTGCTCTGGAATGGTGGGTTGGCAAGCCCAGGTTGAAGGTTGCCCACCCACCATACCACAGCATCTGTGTTGTGAATGAAGCTGGTGGTAGAGGGAGAAAGCGACTGTGGAGCAGAGCCCCATAAGCCGATGCTTCCTCTACAGTGCTGGGTTTTGCAACAGGCGGAGTCTATGGTAAAGTTCAGCTAACCCGCAGGATAGACACAGGTGCCCTATACTGCACCCATGGTGTGGGTAAACCGCAGCACATCAGTCTTAGGCCCTTTTCACACAATCAGCCCGACCAAATGGGACCCTCAATTCACCTCTATAGAGCGACAGATGTCTATTTACCCCCGCCTGCCTCCAATCCGAAAAACAGAAGGGAATTTGTCCCCTTCCATCTGAGCAGATCTGAGGGCCTATTGAGTAGCCGTGACCTGTCATCCCTCCGCTCTACTCATTGTGGCCTGCGACTGGTTACCAAGTTGCTTTAGTGGCCCTCGCTCTTCAAAAGGTTGGGCACCCCTGCCCTAGAGTGTTTGCTATTTGGTACAATGAACTAGGAATTTTCTACATTGTTCCTTTCACCAATGAACGGAACTTGCCAATAGTGTTATGAAGGTAAGTGTCAGTAAGGGTACCTCTCTGTGAATCTGTGTAAGTGCTTTTGTTTCTAGTACTATGCCACATTCACCATATAACATGAATTTGATTCTTATGGTGGATAATACACATTTTTATGTTTGCTGTTAAGGAGAATGTTACAAATAATCTATTTTAATTTAAGAGAAAAACTAATTCCAATAAAACTGCTTTCATTAAACTGTAATCATTTAAAAAAAAAAGATGGCACTAAGTTCATAAAATGAAAAATTGCATATGAAAAATATGCTACAGATAAGAATTACACATACTGGAAGAATGATAATGATTACCTGTAGACAAGTCAGGTTTGCAATATGGGGCCAGATTCAGAGAGAATTAGATTACCGTAGCGTATCAGAAATACACTACGCCGCCGTTTTTTTCCTGGCTCTACGTGGAATCCAGGTAGATTTTGTCCAGTAAACGACGGCGGCGTAGTGTATTTCTCCCGTCGCAATCCATCTACGTGAGTAGGGGGCGTGAATCATTTAAAATAGGCGCGTTCCCGCAGCAAAAGAACTGCGCATGCTCCGTTCGCAAATTTCCCGCCATGCATTGCGCAAAATCACGTTGTTACGTTATTCGTTGTTTGAGTAGCGTCGTTTACGGACATTTCTATTCCCGAACGACTTACGTAAAAAAAAAAAATAATTAAATTCGACGCGGGAACGACGGCCATACTTAACATGGGCTACGCACCGTTAGACCAGCAAAAAGCTGCTCTAACAGTACGTAAAAAAAATAGACGTAAGCGATTGCGAAGACCGCTCGTATCTTCGTGGATCGCCGTAAAAACTCATTTGCATATCCCGACGCATCAAAACGACGCAAACTCCTCCCAGCGGCCGCAAAAATATCGCAGCGTAGATCCGAAGGCTTACGAAGACGTAAGCCTCTCGGATCGATGCCCGAAGCCGCCGTATCATGGTTTGAGGATTCAAACTAGTGATACGGCGCGCAAAATTTGAAATTACTCCTGTCTAACACCAGTTAGACAGGCGTAATTGCTCTGTGAATCTGGGCCATTGTTTTTATTATAATAATTAGTAGTAGTAGTAGTAGTAGTAGTAGTAGTAGTAATCATAGTGCATTTTTTTTTAATGCAAGAACACCAATTACCGTATTTTTCGCTCCATAAGACGCACCTGAACATAAGACGCACCCAGGTTTTAGAGGAGAAAAACAAGAAAAAAAGTATTCTGAACCAAATGATGTACTAAAATATTTAATATTATATTACAACTATAGGTGGGTGGTGGACACAGTAATACCAGCTCCCCTATCAAATCAGCTCAGTTACACTATACCTGGGTGGTGGTGGTGGACACACCGCAACCCGCCCCCCCCCCCTTCCCAGATCAGCTCAGGGTGGCAGGACAGACACAAACACCCCTTCAGCCTCTTCTATCACAACAGCTCAGGTGATGGACAGTGGATACCATACCAGCCCACACCTCCCACCCCCCTTATCACCAGATCACCTTGCACAACCCCCTCTGGCTGTCTCTCAGCGTCAGATACACCCAGGCAGCAGCTAAGAAGGAGGACTGAGGACATATTTTGCAGCAGCAGCAGCAGCCAGTGGAAAGAGGCAGGGAGTGATACTGGACCAGACCACAGCGCCGGGGGTGTTCCAGCTGAAAACAAAAAGCCAGCCAGGGCTCTTGTCACTTGCAGGATGGTGTCACATCTTGCGGATGTCAACTCACCCGGGTGTGGAGCGCACCATTATAGCAACGCTGCTGACACCACCCATGTTTTGGCACTTGGGGCAGTCCACCTCCCCCGCTCCACTTGGTATGCCCCTGTCTCACATCCTGTCTTTTCTCTCTTACACAGAAGCCGAGTGTCTGTATTCTGACACATCGGCGGCGACGGGGGGGGGGCGGAGCCTGCGCAGTATTCACTCCATAAGACGCAGGGACACTTTCCCCTATTTTTTAGGGAGGAAAAAATGCGTCTTATAGTGCGAAAAATACGGTAATAAAAAAAAGTGGCTTCACACGAAGACCCAACACTTGCACGTCACACTGTTCCAATTGTATACTGTGCTGTGCATTGTACATTCCTCCACTCTTTGTATACTGTGCTGTCCATACCACTCCATACCACTAATTGAAAATTATTTGGATTTGTGAATTCTTCCTTAACAAGCAAACACACTTTTGACAGTATTCCAACAAATATCTATTATTTAAAAACATATATTCCAGGAAGTTATGATATGCAGGAAACTGTACAGTGCATGCAGTTTTTAAGAATTGTTCTCTACAATAATTTAATGTAGCTGTGTAGAGAAATGTAAAGCACAGAAAGTGCAGATAAAGGTATAACAGCGAATTATAAGTTTATCTAACAAGCTAACCCTACTTTCCTTCTCTCATTGAAATTCTATAAAGTCCAATATAAACAAAGCAGGCAGAGAGAAGTATGTAGGGAACTCATTCAGCTGTGTGTAAATCTGACCTTTAGCTTTAGTGGTCTGTAAACAACAGTCCTTTTCAACAGAGTAAAAAACTTCAGTATGCAAGCCCCTATTTATAATTACCTGAGCCCAATCTCGATCAAGTGATGTGCACAAGAGTAGTGTCTCTCTTGGCTCTCTTCCCTGTCATTGGCTCAGATAAGTGAGGAGGAAGCAGGGATAGGGCCAAGCCGAGCTTTGTGTTCCTTATGGACACACAGAGCAAGTTAAGGAGCAAGCATGCACAAGCGGCTTGCTCTGCGGGCACTTGGCTGGAGGTAAGAGCCAGAAGCGCCAACGCAAGAAGAGGAGGATTGGGGCTGCTATGTGCAAAGCCATTGCACAGAGCAGGGAGGTATGACATTTTTGTTATAAAAGCGGTAGTAAACTGCTGCAGAATAGAAAAAGAAAAGAAAAACCTGTAAGACAATGACATAATCTGTTAGTATGTATCACATACTAGCACATTATGAAATACTTACCTTAGTCCTCCCAGTGGCGCCCAGTCACTGCTGAAAGGGCTTACATCTTCCCCTGCCCTTTCCTTCTGGGTTCACATGCTCACACATCTGTAAACACACAACACTGGCCCCCCTGTACACAAACAGCCTCCCCCTTCACTTGTACACACTCTCTTCCTAGTCATAGGTCTTGTTTGCAAAAAGCAGACACAGGTCACTGAGACTCAGAGAGGAGCTGCAGCCGTTCAGAGTACCTAATACAGTACAAGCAGCACACACACACAAGGAGTGCACATGCAGGAAGTAGCCAGAGGTGTCAGTAATGAGCTTGATGTGTGATCTCAATGGCACAAAGCAGCAGAAGCTATGTATTTGTAGTCTCTAGTGCATATGGCTCCCCTGCACCCGCTCTTGCCTTTTCCTGGCCCTGCCGGGCCCCTCTGGACTCCTGGGCCCCTTGTCGGTTGTACCCCCCCCCCCTGATGGCAGCCCTGCACCTAGCTAATCTGAAGTATACATAAAGTTATCAGTATGATATGTGTGGCTGGTAGCTTGTATAAGATTGTAAGGAATAGATTAACTTTTGTGACGGGTCATACATTACACATAATACTACATTAATGCTGCCTGCGAATGACAATGGGACTTTTTGCCAGACAGAAATCTTTCATCATAGTATGGAATACTTCTTATTCAATAGGTTAAAATCATGCGAGTTGAAAATAAAGTTGAAATCAGAAGTGAATTATGTGCAGACTGGCAGTGCTTCTCTCGTATCAGGAAAGGATGCACTTTATGGGCATTCGGAGACACTGCCAGTGCCATTCATTATAAATAATCATTCAGCCAAAGAAAGAACTCTGAAACATGCAGAGATTCTCTGCTTCACATATATCATGTGGAGACCAAACAATCTTTAGGACATAACAGAGTCAGATCAATTATCTCTCCTTCCAGGGATGAAATGTCCATATTTGAATTTTAACATTAAACTAGGACATGTTCTGTAGATCAAACATGGAAATATAAAATTTGATGGCAGTGAACTGCCCTTTTCCTACCTGTAGTATTGTACCATGAACATAAAAGTGATATATCAGGTCTTTTATGATTTTGACATCATGCTTGCTGAATCCACACTACGTAGAAGCATAAATAAAGGGCAAGAGAAAAGAGGTGAAAAAACTGCCTTTAGCTGATGAATTATATAACAATCGGAATATGAATGAACACTAGAGGTGGACATGGTTGTATTGGCTCCAAATTTGTTATGCAGAAGTGAAACATTGTGCCTGTGTTTTTTTTGAAACTATGCTGATACACACTCTATGCAAATTAGCAGAGATGTCATTGCATATGTGGTCTAATTATATATATTCATTGCTACTATGAGGGCTTATACTGACCCCTTAGTTATTTTGTTATAGTAGGAGTTACCAGAATAATTTATATATATATTAAAGAAAGCATGTGTTTTGGCCTTCTGACTAATGCTGCATACACACGATCGGAAATTACGTCAAGAAAACTGTGGATCTTTTTCCGACATAATTTTGACTCAAACTTGTGTTGCATACACACGGTCACACAGAATTCCGACCGTCAAGAACGCAGTGACATACAACACTACAACGAGCCGAGAAAAATTAAGTTCAATGATTCTGAGCATGCATTAAATTGATTCCGAACATGCATTTTTATTTGCACACAGATGATCGGAATTTCCAACAAGAACTTTTCCCGTCTGAAAATTTGAGAACCAGCTCTCAAATTTTTGCTGTTGGAAATTCCGACAGAAAAAGTCAGATGGTGCCTACACACGGTCGGAATTTCCGACCAAAAGCTCACATCAAACTTTTCTTGTCAGGATTTCCGATCGTGTGTACGCGGCATAAGACTAATGGCAGGTCTTGGTACAAGGCTTAGTTTTGTGATGTGCATCCAGCTGGGCATCCTTTTGTTCTGCCAGAACAAAATCTTAACCCTAATGCATGGGTTAATTATTAAAGCGGAGGTCCACCTAAAATATATATATATTAAAAGCCATCATCTACAAATACTGCAGCTTCTGACACTTACCTGTCAAGGGTGCCTGCGATGTCGGCAGCCGAAGCCGCCATCCTTGGTGGGGGAATAGGAAGGGAAGCATTGCGGCTTAACTTCCCGGTTCCCTACTGCACATGTGCAAGTCACGCTGCGAGTCTTCACTGGTCCTTGCTGTCTTCTGGGACCTGTGTGTTTCCCAGGAGACAGCGTGTGGAAAGTGGGGTCTATGCCCTGAAGTGGGTGCAAATACCTGTATTATACAGGTGACTGCACCCCACTGAAAGGTGCCAAATGTGACACCGGGGGGGGGGGGGGGGTTCTGAAAAGCAGAGGTTCCATTTTTTGTGTGGACCTCCATGTTAAGATACATCAGTCATCATAGTATGTTTAGTTTTCTCTTTTTAAAGTTTGCTAAATGCCTACTGACTATTCCATATTTTTACTGTCACAAAAGGAACAAAAAAATGTGTTATATATCTATTTATTGGAAGGGGTGACAAGCATAGTTGTATCAAAAAAGGAATTCAACATTTTTGAACAATTACTTGATAATGTATGGCAATAAAATCCCAAAAGTAAGAAGGAAATGTATTCTTCAAACAACATCAATTCTCCTTGTTTCCAATATTGTACTACCAAACAATTGTACTCACAAACTGTTGGGTGGTATCTTAGTCTCTTGTGTGCAGCAGAAGTAAACATGCTGCTTCAATAGAATCCCATTCTGGGTGATGAAGGATGTGGCTTCCTTTTCCTGGATGTATAGTCCCCTCCATTGTTGTATACAGCTACTGCCAGGCTCATCTCCAACTCATTAAGGTTTACAAGCTGACCCTAAGCTTAGAAATTCAATATGTAGCTGATCTGTCCTTTAATGAATAACGAGCCCGAGATGTGCCTTGTTAATGTAACATTTAGAGTTTTGAACAAGTTCTGAGGTTACCCCACACTGATAGTACAATCTATACTGGCTGTGAAGATTTTTTTTTTAGAACACCGTTTTTATATGTTCTTTTATGTTTAAAAACGTTTGGTCTTTTACCCATTAAATATGTTTTTTACATTGCGGGAGATATGCATTCTTTGTCATAACTTTTGTATTTTTTCTTGTGAAATACTTAAATAAAAAACATTGAAACGGAAATCTAACTGGCCTCAAAAATGTCCCCTTTCTAACCTATGTTGACTAACCTGTATAAAAAAAAAATATGCATATACTATACCTATTTGCAGCTCGCTCTGGTGCAGTCATGTGATCCGGCTTCCCTGTGTCAGCCAGCAGCGGATACAGGGGAGAGTAGAGAGCACCAAAAACAGAAGGCCCATAGAAGCTTATGGGTGATATCATCATTACATTCTTTATTCTTTACTGGCCATTGTTTGGTGCTCTCTTTCTCCCCTGCAGCTGTTGCTGACTTGCACAGAAGATCACATGACCTGGTTAGTGCAAGCTGAAAATAGATATACATATATACATATACACAGGCTAGGCAGCATAGATGTTAGGAGGAGGGAAGAGACATTTTTAAAACTAGTTAGGTTTAAGCTGGAATTTCACTTTAACCTCCCTGGCGGTATGATTCTGTCTGGAATTACGTACCAAAAGCGGTACAATTATTTTGCATGGAAATTCTGCGTTTTATACTGTAGGCCTGAAATTTTTAGGAATAACTCACTTAAATTTGTCCAAACCATAGTCTAGTAGACATCCCGGGTATGATAAAGTTTGAAACACAAAATCATAAAATTATAATATAATAAATAACTATAAATAATTATAACAAATAATAATGTAATTATAATAAAAATTATTCACTAATGTAATCAAATCAAAATCACTGAAATTTGCTCAGTTGCAGAATTGTCGCTGTCATTACTTTTATTTTTTTATGACGAATTTCCCCCCCAATCGCTATCGCTCAATTCTGCAAATGATTATAATTTATTATCGCTGTTTTCTAGCTGCTCTAAAATCACTTTTGACATAAAGGGACACTTTTGGTTGCTATGGACAATCTACAGTTTGCAGGCACAAAAAAAATGTTTTTATTATGTAAAAGAACATGCAGGGCACTGGGCAGACCACTAGGGACAAGGGGGGTGTGTACTTTTTACATACAGTACTGTAATCTATAAGATTACAGTATTCTGTATGTAATGTGTTTGTTTACTTTTTTGAATTTGCCGCCGGTCTCCGCCCCCGTGCGCCGTTACGTCACAGAAAACGGAGATCGGCGGCGCGCGGGCACTGTGTGAGCCGAATGGAGGACGCCACTCGCTCACACAGCGGGGATGCATCGCTGGATCCAGGGACAAGGTAAGTACAGTATACCCAGCCTGGATCCAAGGTAAGCCAGCGCGCGCTGCAGGCTCTGCATTCACCCCGAGCGCGATTCGGGGATATCGATATTTGCCTGAAAAATCCAACCCGAATCGCGCTCGGGGAATACCGGCAGGGGGGTTAACTAAATTTTAACACCACCTAACTAAAATAAAGCATTTTTATTTTAGTTTGTTTTGCTGTTAATGAGATTTCTTCTCAATTCGTGTCCTGGGAACAACCTTTTTACCAGCCAGGAAGTGAGGAAATATATCCAATAAAGCTTCCAATGACAGTAAAGCCTGTTGGTAATTCATCCTTGCTCATTCTTGGATTATAGATAATATTTAATATTATTAATTGTAAAATGCCTTTATTGTCCATAAAAATTGGAAATGTATGGAATGCAAGTTGGGCCATTTATAAAGAAAAGCCTAACACTAGCTCTGCATTTACACAGCACTTTACACACACATATATATATATATATATATATATATATATATAGTATATTGTATGCTATAGATGTATAGCATACAACAGTAGTGTATTTAGGTTTTGTGCTGCCCTAGGCCTGACTAAACTCGTGCACCCCCTAATTTAAATATGACTTGCCCCTTTCTGCCAAGGCCACACCCCTTTCTGTTTAAGACCCGCCCTGACATTTTCGAGTGGGGACACTAGTTCTGGTGGCCTGGTGGGGGGGCAATGGATTTCCTTAATTTGGATAGATTTCCTCTCACTTCCTGTTTGGTTATGTGGCAGGAAGTGAGGGGAAATCTCTGCAATGGGACAGGGATAGTAAAATATAAACTGACAGGGGTTGTAACCTCCCTTACTCTATCCAAAATAAAAAAATAAAAAAGTTTTGCCTATTTAAAATTTCTAATAATTTTGTGCGGAGGACTAAGAAGATATAACTATACAGCAGAAAACATATAGCACAGTAAGGAAGGTTTGTGGTCCAGGATGATAGGGCAGTCAAAATTAGAAGCAGCCCTCCTCCCTCATATTGGAAGCAGTGTGGCGGCTTTATGGGGGCGCTAGACTAATTTGCCTCTCAGCTCAGTCTGCCCCATAAGACTGACGCTACACTAATGCCGCGTACACACGGTCGTTTTTTGCGATGAAAAAAAAACGTCGTTTTTTAAAACGTCATTTAAATTGATTGTGTGTGGGCAAAACGTCGTTTTTTGTCTTAAAAAAAAATTCCAACATGCTTGAATTTTTTGTGTCGTTTTTCAAAACGTCGTTTTTTGTTTCACAAAAAGTCACCGTGTGTAGCAAAAACGTCGTTTAAAACGACGTTTTTCAACCCGCGCATGCCCAGAAGATAGTTATGAAGCGAGCTTCAATGGAAAAGTGTGGTGAACGTAACCTCGTTTTTTGTGAAAAAAACGATGGTGTGTATGCAACATCGTCTTTGAAAGTGACGTTTCAAAAACGTCGTATTTTACTTTACAAAAAACGTCGTTTTTTTTCATCGCAAAAAACGACCGTGTGTACGCGGCATAACAGTGTAGTGCAAGCCGCTGGGGACTCTTTCCCTGCTGCCCCCCTGCAAAGTGGTGCCCTAGGTCTGGGCCTTGTTGGCCTAGGCCAGGATACAGCGTTGATAGTATATAGTATTTTCTATGTTGACATCAGTCCCTGCCCTCAATCTAAAGGTCGTCCCTAACTCACATAATTTAGAAAAGAGCAAATTAGCCCACCAGCATGTCTTTGGAGTGTAAGAGGAAACCCACACAGGCAGAACATGCACATTCTGTGCAGTTAATTGGGATTTAAACCAATGATCTTATTGCTCCTAGGTGGAGGAAGGGATAACTACTGTGCTGCCCAATGACCCTGATGGGACTGTCTCTACTATAAAAAGAGGAGGGTGGGTGTTTCTATTCTTTAAATTACTTATTCAGCTGTTTGTTGTCTGTGATCCTGCTATTCTGTTTTCAAACACACTGGTAAACTAGCAATCTGTAACCATAGAGCTTCAGACTCATGCACTACCTGCTGACTGAAAAATTATAAATATGAAATATTTACTGCATATGCAATGTTTCATACATAATCTAACTGGAAAGAAATAAAGTGAAAATGTTTTCTTTAGTTATTAGCATAATGCATATATAAAGTGTGTATATGAAGAAACACTGTTTGCTTTCTTAAATACCAGCCTTTACAGGCATATTATATAAGCTACTTTTAGAGGGGCTGTACACCCAAAAATGCAATATATATATATATATATAAAAAATATATATATAAATATATATATTAGGGCTGTTATTGATCAAATTTTTGTGTTCGATGAATCGTTTTTTTTTTTTATCGATTAATCGACTAATTTTAATTAATTATAACGCACATACAGATCCAACTACTTTTAGCTGATTTCCTTGCAGGCTGATTCTCAATGCAGCTACCAACCACTGGAAAAATGGATATCAGGATACAAAAAACACCCAAAGGCAGCGCTCGATGGTAATAGCATTAAAACTTTTATAGTCTTCAAATAGGTAACAAAATAAATATTGCGCTGGAGATAAAATCGATGTAGCTACATAAACTGTAAAAATGGTGCGAGTAATACCAAACTGTAGCAAAAGCAGTCAAAAAACATGTAGCTAAGTGTGATACTGGTATAAAAATGTGTACAATGATACCACTGCTGAATCCAGAGGAGGAGGAGGGGTTAACATCAGTCCGTCGGCATGTACAGTAGGTGACTGGGATATTGTGTCAATCTCGCTCCCTTTCTCGGCGAGATTGAGCACTTGCGAGCCCCATCGCGGGAGCCAGCGCCGAGCTGGCTTGCCGCGATGGAGACAAAGCCGTCATAGAAGCGACGGGGATCCGACGCGGATTCCCGCCAATTCTACACGTGGGCGGAGTTTGTTATGAATCCTGAAGGAGAAATCCCCGCCGGATTTTTAAAAAAAAATCTGGCATGGGTTCCCCCCTCAGGAGCATAACGGGCCCTTAGGTCTGTTATGGGTTGTAAGGAGACCCCCTACGCCGAAAAAACGGCGTGGGGGTCCCCCCACAATCCATACCAGACCCGTATCCAAAGCACGCCGGCCGGCCAGTCAGGAAGGGAGTGGGGGCGAGCGAGCGCCCCCCCCCCACTCCTGAGCCGTACCGGGCAGCGTGCCCTCAACATGGGGGGGTTAGGTACTCTGGGGCAGGGGGCGCACTGCGGCCCCCCACCCCAGAGCACCCTGTCCCCATGTTGATGAGGACAGGGCCCCTTCCCGACAACCCTGGCCGTTGGTTGTCGGGGTATGCGGGCGGGAGGCTTATCGGAATCTGGAAGCCCCCTTTAATAAGGGGGCCCCCAGATACCGGCCCCCCACCCTAAGTGAATGAGTATGGGGTACATTGTACCCCTACCCATTCACCTGCAAATAAAAAGTGTAAACACAAATAAACCACACAGGGTATTGAAATATTTTATTAGTTGGCCGCCGGGGGGGGGGTTGTGTATGATCGCTTTTATAAAAGCGCCCCCCTCCGGCGGGCTTCTGTGGGGGGTGGGTGCCGCCGTCTGGTTCTCTTCCGCCGCCGGGGGGGCGCTTTGATAAAAGCGCCCACCACCCGGCGGGCTTCTTTTGACGTCTTCGGCGGCTGGGGGGTCTTCTCCCACTCTCCGGGGGTCTTCTCCTGGTCTCCGGGGGTCTTCTCCGCTCTCCGGGGGTCTTCTCCGCTCTCCGGGGGTCTTCTCCGCTCTCCGGGGGTCTTCTTCTTCTTCAGGACTCGCCGCCGCTAACTTTGTGTGCTCAATTACTAGCGGCGGCGAGCCCCCTCCTCTGTGACGTCGTCTTCTTCTTCTTCCTCTTCTGTTCTCCAGATGTTGACGCAACGCTTCCTTCCGCTGTTATGCCGGGCGCGCGGCTCGCAGCGAGTTATATAGGCCTGTCTTGTGACGTCGCAGTCCCATCATGCTCCGGTAGGTACCACGTGCTACCTACCGGAGCATGATGGGACTGCGATGTCACAAGACAGGCCTATATAATTCGCTGCGAGCCGCGCGCCCGGCATAACAGCGGAAGGAAGCGTCGCGTCAACATCTGGAGAACAGAAGAGGAAGAAGACGACGTCACAGAGGAGGGGGCTCGCCGCCGCTAGTAATTGAGCTAACACACAAAGTTAGCGGCGGCGAGTCCTGAAGAAGAAGAAGACCCCCGGAGAGCGGAGAAGACCCCCGGAGAGCGGAGAAGACCCCCGGAGAGCAGGAGAAGACCCCGGAGAGTGGGAGAAGACCCCCCAGCCGCCGAAGACGTCGAAAGAAGCCCGCCGGGTGGTGGGCGCTTTTATCAAAGCGCCCCCCCCCGGCGGCAGAAGAGAACCAGACGGCGGCACCCACCCCCCACAGAAGCCCGCCGGAGGGGGGCGCTTTTATAAAAGCGATCATACACAACCCCCCCTCGGCGGCCAACTAATAAAATATTTCAATAAACTGTGTGGTTTATTTGTGTTTACACTTTTTATTTGCAGGTGAATGGGTAGGGGTACAATGTACCCCATACTCATTCACTTAGGGTGGGGGGCCGGTATCTGGGGGCCCCCTTATTAAAGGGGGCTTCCAGATTCCGATAAGCCTCCCGCCCGCATACCCCGACAACCAACGGAAAGGGTTGTCGGGAAGGGGCCCTGTCCTCATCAACATGGGGACAGGGTGCTCTGGGGTGGGGGGCCGCAGTGCGCCCCCTGCCCCAGAGCACCTAACCCCCCCATGTTGAGGGCACGCTGCCCGGTACGGCTCAGGAGGGGGGGGGGGGCGCTCGCTCGCCCCCACTCCCTTCCTGACCGGCCGGCCGGCGTGCTTTGGATACGGGTCTGGTATGGATTGTGGGGGGACCCCCACGCCGTTTTTTCGGCGTAGGGGGTCTCCTTACAACCCATAACAGACCTAAGGGCCCGTTATGCTCCTGAGGGGGGAACCCATGCCGGATTTTTTTTTTTAAATCCGGCAGGGATTTCTCCTTCAGGATTCATAACAAACTCCGCCCACGTGTAGAATTGGCGGGAATCCGCGTCGGATCCCCGTCGCTTCTATGACGCACTCGCTGGAATGTGCTTTTACTACTCCAGCGAGTGCGAGATATCGGCAGCCTGTCGCCGAGATTCAGCGCGATGCTGTCATGCTAAAAACACATTCTCGGCGGCAGGCACTGTAGATGTCCCGTGAAGGGAACTATCACAACTTCCAGTGGATGACTGTAGAATCCCAGGTTGATAGAAGGAAGTGTAACAGCCCTTGTGTGTGGCAGATAGTAAGGTCACCCCAGCATGCAGATATGAAGGCACAGCAAAGGAGCCCTTCAGATGGACACAGAAAGCCCTGCTGGTGTCCCGTGACATCACTGGATCTCTGACGGAACTCCCTGAAAGGGCCAGAAGCCGGCGGAGAGGTGAGTACCAATCAAAAGAATTTTAATCGATCAAAAAGATTTTGATCGATCAAAAGAATTAAAGATTAATCGAACAATTAAAAGTTAATTTGCACAGCCCTAATATATACATATATATATATATATATATATATATATATATATATATATATATATATATATTTTTTTTTTTTTTATAATAAAATTACAAAATTGAAATAGGCTGGCATCAATAAGACAACCTTAAATTGCCCTTAAGCTTACAAAAATGTAAAATGCAGCCGCAAGTAGCACCCAAGATAACAGAACAGAACTGCTTGTGACTCAAAAGCTTCTGGTAGAAAAAAAAAAACTGCTTTATATTGGTACTACTATTGAGACTAAGATAAAGTGAACAAAATGTGCAGTAGCAACAAGGGAGTGAAACAGATGCTCTTCAAACACTCATTTAGAAGACACTGCTGACAAAAAAGTACAAACCTCTTGAATTATTAAAGTTCATCTCCTGGCAGTGAATAAAAAAAAGAGACAACATTTTTTAAACTGATTATTCAGTTCCGGATAGATACCATTACCTTTAAATCATCAGCTAGGTTTATATATCCTAGCTAATGATGTATATCCACAAAAAGACCTTTCAAATAAGATAGAAGTGTTTTTTCCACTACTACTGCCTGCAGCCAGTTGGCACTAAAGTACATCCTGTGTGGATTTTCCTTGGAACTCAATGAATGGGGTAAAGCTCTACCGATTTTCATCATCCAATCGTGTGCAAACAAAAACGATTGATTGGGTACTCTTTACATAATAAAATTTCACCACAACTCTGGGGAAACTTCACTTGCAATGTGAACAAAATATTTGCCTTTAGTAAATCAACCCGGTTATGTTTGCTGAACATACACATTGGTGGACTGACATTAATACAGGGGAACAATAACAATTATCTAAGAAATCTATTTCTGAGAGTTGGTTTTACCCTCAGACCAATCACCCATACCTGCAGGGAAAAATATGTTTTAGGTAAAGTTAGCACAGAGTATTGGTATTTTTTCAGATGCTCTTGGGACCAGTATTAATGAGTACTTTTAAGTGAGATTGCAATTCTACTTTAATGTTCCTTAGAGAAAAAGAGACTCCTCAATGTAAAGAAGTATGTCTCCCTAAAGGGAATATATATTGTACATAATATGAATATTTAATATGATAAAAAAATATATATTTTCAGATAATAAAAAAATATGTGATTTTAGCATTTTGCATGGGATTTTTGGTTGTTTTGCACAGGCTGTTCTTAGGTCCTTTGTTGAAACAATCCTGTTAACAGATCTAAAGTTGCAAGTGCATATGTCAGAGCACTGATTTATCCCTTATTGTGCTGCTTTTTCAAATGTTTTAATCAAACAAGGCCAGCCTTAACGTATAATGGATAAAAAATAATATAATGGATTAGAATACATTTTTTTTTTTTTTTTTTTTTTAGCTGTCTCTGTGCCTGTTAAGGAGATTCCCCCTCTCTATTTGTCCTGTTTACTATTATCATTGAATGTGAAAGTAAAAGAAAACCCCAGGGTTGTCCCCAGAAAATTAATAGAGGGGACATTTGCCAATAGGGATCAGTAGCAGCTGGTGTTTTTTTAATTGGCAGGGATTTCTTCTCACTTCCTGTTTTGGCTTTGGGACAAGAAGTGAAGATACATATTCCCAATGGAAAACACAAAATATATATTATAGAGATTATAACCCTCCCTTTATCCAACATAAAAACAGTTTTACCTATAGTTACCTATAGTTATACTTTTACCAGTTCTGGACCGCCCCATGCAGATATACTGCATCCGGATGGCGATTGGACAGTACAGGAGCCAATTAGCGGTTTCGGTGAACACTATGTCCACCGGGAACCACTTATCATTCTGAGGACAGGCAGAAAGGTGGTCTGCCTCTGTAAACAAGGCAGATCGCCATTCTGCCAGAGGGGAAAAAGAGGTCTTGTGTTTCTACTAAGCAGAAACACAGAGCTTTTTTTTATTTTTATTGAAGGATTATAACTTGGATGGGGTTAAGGAATTCATGGGATGCCCAGAAAATTATTCTTGCATGGTTTGGGACAATTCAGATATTCTCCTCCTGCACAACACTTGCTGCAGACTATTTCTCCTTCTCCCTGCTACACAAATCTTCAGGCACAGCCAGCACATGGTTAGGCCTAACTCTGGTTTCAGCTAGGCCTTAGTAAAGTTCCTTATTATAGGGAGGAACCGTGGGCTCCTGTAGTGTAGCAAAATAGTACTGGTGCTAGATGCCCTCACTCATAGACTACTGATCCCAGTCAGCCCCTTGCAGACCCTGCCAGGCCTCCTGGCTGCAGCAGCCCAACTTCACTGCAAGTAGCATCACAGTCTCTCCCGCTGGCTCTACATCCATCTCTGACTGCACACTCCCAGTCCTCCCTGGCATGCCTCTCCCAGCTCTCCCAACTGTGCCTGCCCCTCATCGACACCTGATGGATCCCTCCTGGAGACTAGCCCGGCAGTATTTCCCATTGTCTTCTGTTCCGGACACCCCTTGGTTTGTGTGGGGTTTCTGTTCAGTTCTGAGCCCCTGGCCCAAAGTCACACCCAGAGTAGGGGGCTTCCTCAAAGGCCTAATACTCAGTCTCCATTTCTTCTACCAGAACAACTCCTCCCCAGCTGGGCTGACTCTAGCTATTTAACCTCCTTAGCGGTATTCCCGAGTCTGGCTCAGGGTGAACTTTTCATACCAAAAGCGGTATCCCCGAGTGAGCCAGACTCGGGATTGCATTGCAGGATACAAGGGGAAGTTACTTACCTTGTCCCTGGATCCTGGATCCTGCGATGTGTCCCGCTGTGTGTGCGAGCTCCTCCGCTGTGTCTCATCGCTCGATTCACAGTGCCGAGCTCCATTCTCTGCAACGTTACGACTCACGGGGGCGGAGTTCAGAACCAAATTCAAAAAGTGAACCACACTATATACATACAGTATACTGTAATATTACAGATTACAGTACTGTATCAAATAATTTCACACACCCTTTGTCCCTAGTGGTCTGCCCAGTGTCCTGCATGCAGTTGTATATAATAAAAACTATTCTTTCTGCCTGGAAATTGGAGATTGTCCATAGCAACCAAAAAGTGTCCCTTTACATCAAAAGTATGTTTAGACCAGCTAGAAAACAGCGATAATAAATTAGAATCACTTGCAGAATTGAGCCATAGCGATTTGTGGGGAAATTCATCATCAAACAATACAAATAATGCCAGTGACAATTCTGCAACTGAGCAAATTTTAGTGTTTTTGATTTTATTACATTATTGAATAACTTTTATTATAATTACATTATTATTTGTTATAATTATTTATAGATATTTATTATATTATAATTTATGATTTTATGTTTCAAACTTTTTCATACCCTGGATGTCTACTAGACTCTTGTTTGGACAGATTTAAGTGCGTTATTCCTAAGAATTGCAGGCCTAAAATATAAAATGCCAAATTTCCATGCAAAATAATTGTACCGCTTTCAGCAACTAAAACCAGAATGAATCATACCACCAGGGAGGTTAAGAAGGCCTGCCCCCTGCCAATGCAAACTGGGGATTGGTAAAGGCTCCTTAGAACACCTCATACAGCTCCACCTCTCTTCCCCACCTTCATTCTAGAAGCCACTAAAAGCAGAAGGGAGGTAATCAAAATATGAAACTAGGCTGTGCGTCTCCAGCCTACTCTAAGCCAAATTTACCTGCACTACAGAAAAATCTCACTATAGCACCTACACTAGGTAGAGAGTGCTACAATAGCATTTAAATACATTGGGTCAGATTCAGAACGTATTTACGTATTTACGTTGGCGTATCTAGAGATACGCCACATAAATACTAAGAATAGCCGGCGTATCTTTTTTCTGTATTCAGCTAAGATACGAGCGGCGTAAGTCTGTTACACCGTTGTATATTAGTTGCATATTTATGCTGGCCGCTAGGTGGTGCTTCTGTCGATTTACGCGTCAAATATGTAAATTAGGGAGATACGCCGATTCACGAGCGTACTTGCGGCCGGGCGTCGTAGTTTACGTCGTTTGCGTAAGTGTTAGTCTGGCGTAAAGTTACCCCTGCTATTTGAGGCGCAGCCAGTATTAACTTTGGATGTTGGGACAGCGTCGAATTGTATGTCGTTTTCGTTGTTTGCGTAAATCATTCGGGAACGGGGCTGTGCGTAAGTTACGTTCACGTCGTTTACATTGACTACTTACGACGTGATTTCACGCATGTGCACTGGGGTACGTCCAAAGACGGCGCATGCGCCATTCAGAAAATACGTAAATTGCGTGGGGTCATGATTTATTTACATGAATCACGCCCCCTACATCACTAATTTGAATTCGGCGCCCTTACGCCGGCCACTTTACGCTACGCCGCCGCAAATTACGGAGCAAGTGCTTTCTGAATAAGGCACTTGCCATAAAACTTGTGGAGGCGTAGCTTAACTTCTTAAGGACCGCCTCCTGCACATATACGTCAGCAGAATGGCACGGCTGGGCACATCCACGTATATTTACTAGTACCCAGCCCGCGGCGCGCTCCCGTGACCCGGTCCAAATCTCCCTGACCGGGACCGTGGGACTCGCAGACCCGATCGCCGCTGGAGTGCGGCGATCGGTCCTCGGAGCTGAATAACGGGGAGAGCCATGTGTAAACACGGCTTCCCCGTGCTTCACTGTGTCGGCAGCATCGATCGGATCTTCTCTTTTATAGGGAGAACGCGATCGATGATGTCACACCTACAGCCACACCCCCTACAGTTGTAAACACACACAGGGAACACATAACCCCTACAGCGCCCCCTTGTGGTTAACTCCCAAACTGCAACTGTCATTTTCACAGTAAACAATGCAATTTAAATGCATTTTTTGCTGTGAAAATGACAATTGTCCCAAAAATGTGTCAAAATTATCCGAAGTGTCCGCCATAATGTCGCAGTCACGAAAAAAATCGCTGATCGCCGCCATTAGTAGTAAAAAAAAAAAAAAATAATAAAAATGCAATAAAACTATCCCTTATTTTGTAAACGCTATAAATTTTGCGAAAACCAACCGATAAACGCTTATTGCAATTTTTTTTTACCAAAAATAGGTAGAAGAATACGTGGGGGATATTTATTATAGCAAAAAGTAAAAAATATAGATTTTTTTTCAAAATTGTCGCTCTATTTTTGTTTATAGCGCAAAAAATAAAAACCGCAGAGGTGATCGAATACCACCAAAAGAAAGCTCTATTTATGGGGAAAAAAGGACGCCAATTTTGTTTGGGAGCCACATCGCACGACCGCGCAATTGTCAGTTAAAATCACGCAGTGCCGAATCGCAAAAAGGGGCAAGGTCCTTTAGCAGCATTTTGGTCCGGGTCTTAAGTGGTTAAAGAGCATACGCTATGCCGCCGGATAGATACACAATTGTATCTGAATCTGGCCAATTACCTGTAAGAAATTACCCTTTGGCAATCACACAAGGATTACTGATTCTTAAAATGTTAAAGTCAGATGTTAGCTGTGAGTTAAGGAAGCATTTTTAAATATATATTTTTGTTTCTCTCTAAACCAAAGATAAGAGAATCCAGACTCACTTGCTTAGGTTTAAAAGTATACCCGCAGATCAGCAAAACCTTTTATTTCCCTGGCAGGGGAAATATTATTTATTGCCGAGATGTTCACATTGGAAATACCTTCAGATTGTACTTTTTCCTGCTTTGTCTTTTCCTGTGCAAGAGTTTGAACGTAATTCTTCTCCTACGGGAGCGTTGTTAAATAGCTGGTATCAATCACATAGCATGGGTATAAATCATTTAAAGGCAAGGCAGGACCAGTGATGCAGAGATAACCTTGTGTAATAGCAGATAGAGAAGCATAATGCAATCTCCAGCTACCATTTCCAGACCAGATGTGTGAGGACAGAAGCAGAGAAATTGCGAGTCGGATGAGAAAGTTTATTATGATATGAGAATTGGCCATGAAACATATTGTGTGTTTTGATTCCAAGCACATTTGAGGTACAGCCTTCTCCTCCTCAAATAGCGTTCTGGATGATTACAGCTTCAATCTACCTTCCGTTTACCCAGTCTGCACCTAGAACAGCTATTAAAGTTATGTAAGACATATGGAAAAGCCGTCAAATATTGGGTGTTCGCTGCGGCATCATCATTGTAGAAATCCCTTTACGGATGATGTTGTGCATTGGGTTGTAGCCTTAGTGAAATGTGAAATCATGCTCAGCCATCAAATATCATTTAACATCAACAGCTTCATAATCTGTACTGCCTTACCTTTTTTGTGAAATAGCAGCTAAGTAATGGAAAAAGTATGCAAACTAGTTATTAAAGTTCTGCAAATCAGAGACACACAATTGCAAATTATAGACCTATTTAGAAGTTTAATATACAATAGTGGAAGCAAAGTAAAGAGAACCTGTGTTTTCCTGATGCAGGGCAGAGCAGCAGGTTCATATTAGCCCCCCCAACCCCCCACTCTCCTGATATTAATCAGATAAATCCCTTGACATTCTCGGTCTTGTACCTCCACACATGCACTATTCTGAGCTAAAACCATTCTAGAAAACAAACCCCCCAAAAAATTGTAACCAACTAAACTATATTCAAATCCTTTTATTTTATTTTAAATAGAGTAGTTTTTTTTTTTTTTTTTTTACAACTGTGACCCATTTGCAAGGTTTTCCTTCACTTCCTGTACTTTAAACACAACAGGAAGTGAGAAGAAATATCTCCAAAGTCCCCTTATATACAAATGTCACAGGGACATTAAAATATTTCTAGTCTATTCCAGTTCTTGTGGCAACTCAAATAGATTTTTTTCTACATTTAATCCTGGCCAATTCTTCTTAATGGGGAGAATCTCCTTATTGGGGTACACACACAATGCATTAAATACCTGGGAGGAATTCAAACCCTTCCCTACTATATGATAAAATAAAAAGTTTTGCATTTAGATGTACTTTAACTTTCTCTCTCTTTTTCTTGTTTTCTCTCTTTTTTTTGTATGATTTTGTTCCCTTACGCCAAGTTATTCAAGAACATTTTGCTCTTGTAGGCTTGTTTCTTAATAAGGGCATATACAATAGAGTGAAAGAGAGAATTCTTATAACCCGTTGTGATTAAAGTAGAATTAAATCCCCACAAAAGAATACTTAGTATTGTAATGCACTATAAGTAAAGTAGGATTTCATTTTAGTTTTTAACAAAAAAAAAATAAAATCACATGTATTGTAGATTTACTGCAAGAACTTCCTGTGGATGTGTGCATATTTAAGAAGCTGAACAGCACAGATTTAATGCATTGACTAAGGCAAAAGATGTATTGGAACAGCTGTTTGTAGTCCAACTTTGGAGTGTTAAATGTGACAACACTGCATGTGAACTATATAGTAACTGTTGTCACCCTGGGAAATGAAGAGATATAATTAAATACTGGATTCAACTTTTTGACAGTTTTTGGGGTTTGGGTACACTTTAAACACTTAAAAATAACATTTAAGCAAATATATTGTTATGTACAACTTATGAACTCTGGTGTCCTGAATATCTCTAGATATAAACATGTCCCTTTCCTATATAAGATGTATGTATCTTTGTTAGTTTGGGAAAAAATGATTTTTGGGATGCCCATCACTGCTGTAAAAATAATTTGAGTTTATATAATGTGATTGGCTAGCCAGTGCTTAATCTTTTTCTTAGCTTTTTTAACAATACTTTAATAAGCCTGAATGCACAGCCTGACCCAAGCCACTTGGAGGAATCAGACAGAAGTGAACAGTTAAAGACCATCACCCTGAACTGCTCTGAGAGTGAGACCTGCAGAATTGTGGCTATCTGCTTCTTGCTCACCAACATCACTTGTAAACACAGGAGCATTCTGTGTTTACAAGGTCAGTTTTCCTCTTGGTAGCTCCCACAGGTCCTTGCCTGCCCTGCACTCATGGCAGGGATAAGGAAAATTCAGATGCAGGGGAAGTGTGGGATCAGGGATTCCACCATTGTAAGCTACACTGTGATCCCCATCTGTGCCCAGAAGCAGAGATCCCGACCAAGGATCTCCCTGCAAGTGAGAAAGAGGCAGAGTACTGTCAGGAGGTACTAGAACCTGGCCAGGTAGGTGAGATAAGAGAAAGCTTTTGAAGGGGAATGGGCTTGGGGTTTGTGGAGGGAGATGTGTGCACAAGTAGTAGATGGGGGAGCATGGTAAAGAGGTGAGAGCCAAGGAGGGGTGTAAGTGAGGTCTAAAATGAGCTGAACCCTGCAAACTTATGTAGTGCAGCACTCCTTATGTAGTGCACTTCTAAATCCTTCACTCTGTACACAGTGTACCCCTAAACTCTGTGTATAGGGCTCTCCTGAAACCACACTCTGTACATAGCGCATCCCTGCACTCTATACATAGTGCATCCCTGAACACTTCACATAACACACGCCTCTTCCTTTTTGCCTATTTAAGTCCTCCCACTGTTGGCACTCCTCATACTTATTGCCTCTTTAAGTCCTCCCACTGTTGGCCACACTCACTGTTTAATGGGTTTCAGCAGTGGGGGCATTGTTGAGTTCCTGTACCTATTCTCTGAGAAAAAAGGCTTTAAATGTATTTAGTCTTACAGATACATTCAACTCGTTGAGGGCAACCATAATGCTCATGTGGCCCACAATGAACTTGAGTTTGAAACCCCTTATGTAGTTAGTCCTTACTGTGTGTACTGTTTAACAAGCAATTGTTTTTTCCAACACCATTCCTCTGCACCCACTTAAATTAAATCACAGGGATGTGCTCCATGATCTAAAGTACCTAAGGATGGGCTATACCTGATTAGTTGTTGTACTAATGAGGAAGTATAGTTCTCCCTGTAGATTCCAAGCCATGCTTCTTGGGGATGCTCTGTAACTAAATAAAAGCCTTAATTCCCCATTGGATCCCCACACTGAATTATGGTATGTGGGGTAGGGAAGGGGTTGCTGCCTGTTGACTCTCCAAAATGGCACACATGGAGTGCTTATGGGTAAGGGGGACTACTTTGGCAGGTTATGGAGTGCATTGTAATCTCAATGGAAATTGCTGTCAAACCAGGTTTGGGGGCACTGATACTTTTACCAAAATGCTGACAAAAAGCAATGGGGTGGACTCGTGCTTAATAGCTGAATAGAAAACAAAAGCAGCAAGCAGGAATGTGTTGTATTTTTTTTATTACATTTTTTTGTAGTCTAATTTTACATTTTGGCAGGACAAACCTTCAGACAGCTGCCTGCACTCTATGAATTGCAGTAACTGCACAAGCTTTCCTGGTAACTTCACATTTCAGTTACACAGTATTGATGTGCATTAACAAAATGTGCTAACTTCTGACTGAAGGCATTTTTCTTGTATGCTTGTATAGTGAATACTCCAGCAAATGCTTTACAGACTTACTTTTTCTCACAGTAATTTTTTTAAAAATCAGTCCAGTGTAGACAATTACAGATCTTTACTGAATTGTGAATTTTCCAAACCCGTGTCTTGAATTTAGTTTTGTTTTAGGCCTCGTACACACGATCGGACATATCCGATGAAAACGGTCCGCGGACCATTTCCATCGGATATGTCCGATCGGGAGTTTGATCCGATGGCGTGTACACACCATCGGATCAAATTCCCCGCCGCCGGACGGCGCGGTGATGTGGCGGTGACGCGGCGGTGACGTTGACGCCGCCACGTCACCGCCACGTCACCGCACCAGGAAGTTAAACACTTCCGCGCATGCGCCGAATCCATTCGGCGGCGGTGCGGCGGCGGTGGGGGACGACATGTCTGCTGGTAAGTGTACTAACCAGCAGACATGTCGGGCGGACAGATTCCCGCCGGATAGATTTCAAAGCATGCTTTGAAATCTGTCGGGTGGAGAAATCTGTCCGCTAGCCCATACACACGAGCGGAGATGTCTGCTGAAACGGTCCGTTTTCAGCGGACATATCCCCTCGTGTGTACGAGGCCTTAGTAGTAATTTATTGTTTTCAGACATGGTGATCTAGATAAAAATATGGCTCTGTTGTAGGAAACCACTATATTTCACACATACAAGTATATTAATACTGTCACTTTGCCAATGAGAGATACATAATTTAATTTACTAAGGGCAAATTACCTGTTTTTTTTGCAAGGAAAGTTACACTTCACAAGGGAATTTTCCCCCAGCTTAGTGAAAAAGGTGAGGCTCTGCAGACTTCTATCATTCAGTTACTGTAGGTGCAAGCAAAAAAGCTGTATTTTTTTTTCTTTTCACATGATTGAGTAATTTTTGCAACGGGAAAAATTCCCTTGCAAAGTAAATGGCAATTTACCTTTATCAAATAAACCCCACATGACTAATATATACTTTTCTACTACAGAAAGAGAGAAAGAATAAATCTTGGTGCCATTTTGTGTACTTTTATATTTGTAGCTACATTGAAGCCTTTTCCTTTTACTTGTTATGCACTCTGACTGAATAACACATAAGGAATATAGCATTTTTTTTTGTTACCAAGTGTGTATGCTTAACTCAATATACAAGCTACGCTCAACAACGTTTGCCAGCCAGCCCCCCCCCCCCCCCCCCCCCCCCTATCCTTCGATATGAAAATGTAAAGGTAAAGAATAAGAGAAATCACACACTAAAAAAAATATATATACTAACTTATACCCTAACCTCTGCTTACTTCCCATAGGCAAGGCTGATGCCTGTACACAAAGGTGAAAACCCACAATGTCTTCATGTGGTGCCCTAATACCTTGTGGTGTTTCTGTTCATAAACCTTTTCAAATTGTGGTATCTTGCTACTAAAAAAATAAACAATACAAATAAAACGAAAATGATATAGGGAATGGAGCACACAAATCACAGTAAACTAATTTATTGCTTTGCCATATATAAAGTCAAATATGGAATTTTATACTTTAAGAAAAATGTTGATTAAAAAGGGAGAAAACTTACAAGTTATTTTTGGAACAAAATGTGATTTGTTGGTAAGTCTTTTCATTTAATATATTTGTTACCATCTGCCTTCAAAGAAGAGTTTCACACCTCAACCTGCACAACAGAACTCAGATTACATTAGATGAAAACATCAGTCAAAGTTATTTATAATAAACCTCCTTAACAAGGGCTGAGCACGGTAGAAAACATTATTAGTTTAGCTATATATATATATATATATATATTTTAATATTTACAAGGAACTCATATACATTTAAATATGATTGTCTTATGTTAAAGTCCTTATGTTAATTTATCTTTAAGCATGTAAATCTCACAAAAATATGCCGTAGCTTTAGTTAAAAAGAAGGAAGAAAACCTTGCTGGTTTATTTGTCTTACCAGACTTTCATGTATCCTATTAAATCAACTAAATATTTACATTAAATAGAGTGGATACAGTATTTGATATATACAGTATATACAGTAAATGGTCAACTCTATTTTAGCTATGTTTATATTTATATGGTTTGTAAATGTATGTTTTATACCTGTAAATCATTATGGGTTTTCTAAGAGATCACAGAAGAAGCAGTTTTCCTTCAGGCTCTCTCTCATTGAATCTCCCTGAAAAGCAATCTTAGCGTGATATCAAATCCAAAAACAAAAATGTATTATATTGCAGCTTACCATTTCTTAGATGTGGTGGCTACAATTTTTTTCTTTTATTAGGTTTTCGTCTTTTATTTTCACCTATCTGGTCAGAAAGTCTATTATTTTTCAACTGTCTTTAATAAATCAGGCTGTCTAGCAAAATTAGAGGCTTGAAACAAAATCATTTACTTTAGTTTGATGCCTTTGCATTTTGGTTTTCCTCCAATAGAAAAGTATGACAGTTTTAGGGTTAGTGTTAAATGTGAAGGTTAGGGTTAAAGGTTAGGATTAGTGTTAAAGGAAACGGTTAAAGGCTAGGGTTAGCATTAAATGTCAGGGTTATATTGATAAGCTTAACATGTAATTCTAACCCTAACCGTAAACAGTCATACTTTCTTATTGGTCAAAAAAAAAAACACAAAACTTATCAAAACACTTGCATTTTTGGTGCAGATTCGTTAAAGCCAACTGCACAGATATGAATGTGGCGCATAGGAAACCAAGTTAAATGGACTGCAGTGCATTTATGCAAACCCATGTACCAAGGGTTAAGGCAGAACTAAACCCTCCTATTCCTATTACATCCAAGGAACCTGCCATCATGGCCTCTGTTTGATCTGGCATTGCCATGATACTCCACACATGTTCAGTTATGACAGCAGACATTTGATGGCTGAACAGTTGGGTTGAGAGCACAAGCAACTGTGAAAGTAATTATTCACGGAATACCTTGAATGTGTCTGTTTTGGGAAACAGTTAACATCATAGGTCTAGTTCTGCTTTAACATTGACAGGGCTGCTCTAGCAAGCCCCAAACCTGCTAACTGTCTATGTTCCACCACTCCATCTTGTTTTTATGACCATTTATCAATAATGGCAGTTTTCATTGGAGCGTGGATGTCCACACACATTTTTTTCTCATATGTATCTCAGTGCAATATGGAGCAGAGCCTGATCATTTATGGAGGTATTAATGGACACCCCAGGAGCAGTACTCTCTTCTCACAATTCTCACACAATACTGGTGTTTGAAGTAATATGCCTATATTTACCTAATAAAGCCATAATGGAAAATATAAGTTTAACTTAAGCCCAAAAAAGCAGACTAGGGGAAGGCTAGATCCTCTGTCAGATTTTTATTTTGTTTAAAACCCTGTTGCAGATTCTCACTCACTTCCATTATGGTGAAACCAGTGTCAGTAGGTCAGGAAGTTATGGTTAAAGTATAACTAAAGGCAAATCTTTTTTTAGATAGAGTGAAGAGGGATTAGTCCCCCTGTCATATTTGATTGCTGTTTGTGCCCTCCTAAGGGGGATTCATCCATTCTATTTGTCCTGTATTTGTTACCATTACAGTAAAACAGCAAAAATAAAAGAAAACCCCAAATTCTGAGTTGTCCCCAGAGCAGGAACAGTGGGGGTATCTTCCAGTGGGGGAACTGGTTGTGGTGACCCAAGCAGAGGCGTCTCTAGGGGGGGCCAGAGGGGGCCTGACCCCCCCAACATTATGCTGTGCCCCACCATGTGCCCCCCCCAAAAAATATATATATATATATTTTTTTTGCTTTTTTTTTTTTTCCTCGTGCCGCCCCTGGAGTAACAGTCTCTCCTGAGAGGAAGAGCATCCCCAGTCAGCTCTGCGGGGCATTCCTCCCCCTCCCTCTGCTCGCTGACACTGCATATTGCAATCGTTCACACAACCACAGCCGCCCGATCTGCTCCTTCCCCTGCATCCTCATTGGCACGGAGAAGAGTGAGTTGCAGAAAGGACTCCATGATCACTGTGGGGGAGGGGGAGGCCCAAGCCTTCATCTCAGTTACTGAAAAAACAGACTGATTTCTCCCGTCCTTAGGACAGGAGAACCAGCCTGTAAATTCCGAGAGTGGTGACTGCAAGCTGAGCCGAGTGTCAGTCTATGACACTCTTTTACAGCCCAGCGAGTCCAGCCACCTCCCCCCCACTCTCCTCACATACGAGCAGGGAGGAATACAGCTCCTCCTCCTCCTCCTTTCAGTCCCGCCCACACTATCTCAGTGTGCTGTATCTGAAGAGAGGGGATGTGTGTTCAGGAAACATTAAAATCAGCAGCATGTGTGTGAATGATGCCTGAGATTCTAGCCTGGACCGTGGGTAAGTGTGTGCACTGCAGACTGCAGTACACTGTAATCACTGAACTGCATTATCTCCATCACTTCTCCCCCTCATCTGTCTCCCTCCCCTCTCCTGTTCTTTCAAGACATTCACAATTTACTTTCTGTAACTGTCACCACCGTTTATGATATTCCATTCCATCGCCCCACGACAGCTTAACCGACAGTCCAACAGACACCAGACACGACCCATTTCATTTTCCAGAATAACCGAGACAACACAAGCTCTGGTACTGGTTCCAAAATGAATAAATGAATCCTTTAATGGTAACTTAGCTTTCTTATATACAGTACAAGCATGTTTCAGTTAATCACAGGGACAAAGACACACTCCACCCACACATCACACAATGGGGGCTTCATACACATTCTTTTAGATAATGACATTCTGATGAGTTAATTACTACTCATTACCCAGACGGTCTGGCTCCGCATTTAGAGGGGTAAATTACTACAGCTTGACAAGTCACATTCCACATCTTAACAGTGTCATTAGCATACACAATAAACAGGTCTTAGGAGCAGACCTAATTAGCGCAATGGACACAAAACAGTATTAGCATCACACAATGGAATGTCTAGGAGCAGACTCAATTAACACCTCAAAAGCATGTGTCCCAACATTGAATGAAAACACTCTATTGACCTGTCGGAGTCAGACTTTACCAACTTGTAATATTTAAAGATATCCTGCAAAACATGAATTATCGGTAATGTCCCATCCCATGTAATTTATAATTTCTCAGTCACCCTATGCCCAAAAGGGGCATAGGATGACCCTAGACCCAAGAGTCATTAGTGATGCTGGCACTCGAGTACCCCCCATCCTTCAAAGTCTCTGGGTGTCACGGGCCATTCTGTTACACTTTTACTTTCCGTTAGGCAGGTAATATACAGTGCAAATTTCTTTCCTACATCCACAGATTGCAGGAAAGAAACTTGCATGATTCCCCCATCAACACAGACAGTGCTGACAGGGGAATATCCCTCCTGCCCAGCAATTGTATTCTCCCGACAAACAGTGATTCTCACTAGCGGCTATACAGCAACCACTAGTGATATTCATAAGAGAATCTGCTCATTAATGGTTCAAATCTCAGCCAGTTCCTGCTGAACCAGCTGAGATTTAAACTGTCTATGGCTGGTCTTAGCTCTTAGGCAGCCCATACATTGATCACTTTTTTTCATTCAACTATTAGGTTGAATGAAAAAAAAAAAAGAAATGATCCAATTCCCCCATCTACACATTATAGGTGGATGGGGGAATCCTCCCAGTGTGGACCAGTGCTGGAATAACCAGAGTTGCTGTCCTGTCCTGGCTATTCACAGTGCTGGTCTCTGTCTCCTTGGCAGCGGCGGCAGCACATTGGAACCCAGTGCTGGTTACTTTATGGGGCTGATGTACAGGAGGGCCAGCACAATTTGTTGTTAGAGATGGGCTGGGCATGTTCAAAAATCCACATGCCAGAGCCTGCCAGGAAGCCCACACTGCACAGCGCTAATCACAGGCAGTGAGAGATTTCCCGGTCCGCAGCTCTGCACAGATCAGGAAATGTCTCACTACCTGTGATTAGCACTGTGGAGTGTTGGCTTCCTGGCGGGATTGGGCATGTGGGATTTCAAACACACCCGAGCCCATCTCTATTGGTTGTAGACAGTTGAGCTCCCTGCACATTGCTTAGCAGCAGTGGAGCCATCTATGACATGCTGATCGTGATGCAATCCAGGTGATGCTCCCAGTCAAATCCTAGTGTTAAATATCAGAGATTTTATTGATCAAAGGCCACACTGTACAGGCATAGAGCCCACACTTTACAGGCATAGAGCTCACACTTTACAGGCATAGAGCCCACACGGCTGCGGAACATACGTTTGATTATATATATATATATATATATATATATATATATACTGTATATATATGGTTGTACTCTTGATGCTAATAAATACTGTATTTATTAGATCTGACTGGGAGCATTGCCTGGATCACATCCCGATCAGCATGTCAACAGAGAAGGTTATACAGCATTACTGCTGCTAGGTGACCAGCTGGGGGCTCAGCTCTCTATAACCAATAGTGCCAGCCTTCCCCTGCATGCATCCATAATGTCACCAGCACTAGGTCCTAATGGACTGCCGCCGCTGCCAAGGAGACAGATGCCAGACCATCGCTGTCAATAGCAGGGACAGGACAGCTGGGGAACCCCACAGTGGTAGAACACCAGGGCTCGGTGGCAAGACAACCTTTGCAACCCTGAAAGTTCTCCCACTGCTTTGGACCCTTATATTTTCTTGGTGTGCTGGTGATACATAGCTCTTGTTTTCTGCAGTATAGTAGGAAGGGAGCTCACTGCAGAACATGTAAAAGGGCCCATTGTGGGATTGTAGTAAAGGGCCCCAGGAGATATATACATATATATATAATTGCATTTTATAGTTGGGCCCCCCTACTTTTGTCCCTGTCCCCCTATGTGCCCCCCCTAAATATGAAAGCTGGAGACGCCACTGGACCCAAGTGACAACCAGGGATTCCCTCACTGGTGATGGAACAAACAGTGAAGAAAAATCTTCCCAATGGGACCCAAATGGCAAAAATAAACCTTACAGGGGTTATAATTCTCCTTTATTCTATCCAAAATGAAGATTGATGTTTTGCCTTTAGTTCTACTTTAAAGTGGTTCTAAAGGCGGATTTTTTTTATCCTAATGCATTCAGTGTGCGGAGAAGCCCTCCTTGCCCCCATAATACTTACCTGAGCGCCATCTGGATCCAGTGATGTTTCATGAGAGAGCTGTATGGGACACGTCCTACTAATTGGCTGAGACACACAGCGGGCTCCAGTGACTCCCGCTGCTGTCAATCAAAGTCAGTGAGCCAATAAAGAGAGAGTGAGGCTCGGGTGCCCCCATAGGTAGTTGCTTGCTGTGGGGGCAGGAGGGAGGGGCCTGGAGCACCAATGAGGGACCTGAGAAGAGGAGGATCTAAGCTGCTCTGTGCAAAACCACTGCAAAGAGCAGGTAATTATAACTTATTTATTATTAAAAAAAAAAAATGATCTCTCTAATTTAGTTTCAGAATTCTTTTTTTTCACATAATAGGATAATAAAATCTGCAGAGCTTCCCCTCATTTAATCTACCCCTCAAATCTACAGCAACTCTACTTTCAAGTGTAATTGTAGTGAAAAGTGGATTTGCCTTTTCGTAAATAAACCCTGTGATGGATCTCAGACACCCCAGGTGGGCACATCCGCCAGACCTGTGTCTCCTGTCCTCCAAACGCACCCGCAGCCTGGCGATTCGCCATAACCAGCCCTTAACCCCTCAATCACGAGACAATCCACACATGTTGAGGGTTACACAACCAGAGCTTAACTGTTTATTAAAATCCAAACTATACAGTTTTACACACAGTTAGGGACACTCCCCTTTGCCTTGTCTATGAGGGGAGGGGGACAAGGAACAATAAATGGCAACAGAACATTTGGACATTGAAACAGTGTAGAGATACCTAATGAGATTATGGTAAGCAGGCAGTCTGGCTTCTCAATACACACCCCCTGCGGAGAGACGTCTGCAGTCCACTCTCCATTGTCTATGTGTCCAGCAACAAGAGGGGGGGGTGGGGGGTGTAGGGCTGTAACATTACATTACATCACAATAATGCCAGCTTCAGGTCTCCAGTATCTTTCCGGGCCATAGTCTGTCGGTAGGAGGCACGCCCACAATCCTTTCCAAGACATACAGTGACAGTGGGTTCTGTCACAAACCCCAATGACACAATAATAAATTACACAATAAAATTACCAATAACAGAAAGTAATACCAAATAAAACAAAATTAACTACAGTATACTCTAATAAACCACCCATACTATTAAAATACAACACAGAGAATAAATAAAACATATTGAAACATAACAGAACATCTAATAACCAAAATAACCAAAATGCAAATAGTACACCATTTTCTCTAGCATTATCCAACATATTAATTAACATAATACCAATATACTATAAAACGTACATAGAAAATCCTGACCATAAACCAGATTAAATCCTCACATCCAGCCGTCACAGAGAAGAATTATATAATTTGATGGCCACAGGCAAAAATGATTTATTGTGTCTCTCTGTGGTGCACTGTGGTTGTAACAATCTGTCACTGATGGTACTCAGCAGACTGACCAGAGTATTGTGGAGTGGGTGGGAGGAACTGTCCAAGATTAAACATACCTTGAACAAGATTTTCCTTTCCAATGCTGTTTTTAAGGGCTCCAGCTCCAATCCAACAACATTGCGAAAATTTGTTGAGTCTGTTTGTGTCGGACACCCTAAGCCTGCTTCCCCAACATGCCACTGCATACAGGAGAGTGATGGCCACCACAGACTCATAAAACATCTTCAACATCATCTGACAGATGTTAAAAGACCGCAGTCTCCTCAAAAAATAGAGGCGGTTCTGGCCCATTCTACAGAGCACCTCAGATATAGGATAATAGAATATTATAATAGAACTTAAAATAGCAGAAAAATTACAGCTTTCTACACCGTTTACAAATAAAGTTGTTAATCCAACGGATATTACAAAATAGTAATACAAGACAAAAACAGCCCTAAGAAGATCAAAAAAATATATTCTGCAGACTTTTTCAATGTGTCAATTATTAATAGTTTAATAGAAAAGTCAGTGCTTACATTTTTAAGTTGTTTTTTTCTTATTTGTGCTAACAAAGTAATATAAAATTACATTAAATTGCATGATTTACTTAACAAGTCTTTTGAGATTTGTGTAATTTAATAAAGGAGTTTATAGTATCAAGCAACAGACCTAAATGAGAATGAATGTTTTTTTTTTTTTGTAAATCTGTTTATTGAATATTAAAACATTCAACAAAAAAAACAAAAAAAACAAACAACAACTTACATTGGTCATGGCAAGAATTAAGTGAGGTACATACAGAAATATGATAAGAAGCAAACAGTTACGTGAAACACGGTGTGGAGCTCAAGTCATCACAATGGGCTCAGCAGGCCGTCATTGACTGATAGAAGGACAACGCCGGGCTAAAAAAACGTGAAGCTCAGAAACACATGACATATTCCCTATTGTAGAATTCTATACATCAGCAGGGAATAGAGAGTTAGATAGGGTGTGGGTCTGCAGCTGTGGAGGGATCCACCAGCCATTTGAACCAAACCTTGTCGTATTTTTGAGGGCAACCCCCATTAGCATAGCAATATTTGTAAAGAGGCAGGCTGTTATTGACCAATTGTTTTCACAGGGAGATAGGAGGAGGAGTAGGCTTACGCCAGCTAAGGGCTATGGCCTTGCAGGCATAAAAGAGAAGTAACCCGACCAGGGTGAGACCTGCCACAGTGGGAATTATTTGTTCTATCAGGCCCAATATACATATTGCTATGGAGGGTTGGAGCGATATAGTGGTGATCTGTGTAATGATCTTTAATATCTCTTTCCAGTAATCTTCAATGACTGGGCAGGTCAAAAATATATGGGTAAAGTCACCTGATATTGTACCACAACGCCAACACCCTGGGGGGGGGGGGAGACGGGGTTCATTTTGTGTAACCTGTGCGGGGTAAAATATGCGCGGTGAACCATCTTGAACTGTATTAGTCGGTCTCTCAGGGAGCCCAGGGATCTGAAAGGGAAGTCCCACATGTCATCCCAATCGTCGTTGTCAAAGTCAGGAATGTCTTGTAGCCATTTGTTTCTGAGTTCTTCCAGAGTAGGGAGGGAGGTCATTATTAGGTGAGAGTACAGTCACGAGGTGGGTTTATCTGCACATCCTGACCTGAGGAGGGTCTCTAATGAGGACTGAACGATCTGGAGGGGAGGACTGGAGAATTGACGACTGAAGGCATGGGAAAGCTGTAAATATCTAAAAAAATAGCTCTGCGGGATGTTGAAGTCTGATATCAGTTTGGGGAGTGGGGCCAGAGATTGATTGGAGATTACTTGGGCCACTGTTATAACATCGAATTTGGTCCAAGCGTGGGGTTCGGGCAATTTGTAAATGTGTTCAAGGGTGTGGTTCAACCACAAGGGGCCAGCTGGAGAGTGTGCATTTTTAGGGAATTTTTCAATTCTAAGTCCCACCCCCCATTCACAAAGCGTGGTGCACATGGAGGGGGCCAATGGGTATGGGGCCTTGGGGCCTCGAAAAAGTAAAAATTTCAGCGCTTCCAACAAATTCTCAACCAAGGTGGCAGGGTTTGTCATATCGGGAATAAGCCACCAGGCCGCTGTAACTAGTTGGGTGGCCAGGAAATATTTATATAGGTCAGGGCACGCCAGACCTCCCTGGCATATTAGCGTTGACCATCTATACCTGGGGGACTGGGTCCCCCAGATGAAGGAAGCGAAGAGGCTATGTAGCTGGGTGAAAAAGGATTTAGGAATGTGGAGATTGGAGGAGTAAGTAAATAAATTTGGCAGGATTTTCATTTTTATGAGAATTATTCGACCTAGCAAAGATAAGGGTAGTGACTCCCATGCCTTCAGTCTCAGCCGTGTCTCCTGAACCACTGGGGATAGATTCAGGGGCAAAAAATCTGAAGCCTGCCTCGAGATCACCACCCCAAGTTATTTGAAGCTCTCAACCCATTGTAGGGGTATACCAGAGGGGGCAGTGGTGCGGGCTGCGGGGTCTATAGGGAACAAAAGAGACTTAGACCAGTTAACCTTGAGGCCCGTGACAGCGGAGCGGAGAAGAAGTTCAGGATCTGCAGTGCCCCTGTGAGCGAGGAGTCTGCATCATTGAGGAAAAGAAGGAGGTCATCTGCATACAGGGCAACCCTCTCCTCCAGCCAGCCGACGTGCAGGCCCCTGATGTGCAGGGAGGTGCGCAGGGCCTCCGCCGGCGGTTCCATCGCAATGGCAAAAAAGGCCAGAGAGAGAGGGCAACCCTGCTGTGTGCCTGTGGACAGAGGGAACGGCTGTGACAGATCCCCATCCCAGCTTGACAGCTGACGTAGGATGCTTATATAATGTCTGTAACCACACAATAAATATCACAGGGCACCCCATTCTATGGAGGACCTCCCACAGAAAAGGCCATTCCACAGTGTCAAAAGCCTTTTCTATGTCTAAGGAGGCCACCACACGGGAACCTTCATTGAGGTGTCGTGCATGTATGTTGGTAAATAGGCGTCGCAGGTTGACATCGGTGGCTCTATTAGCCATAAAACCAGTTTGGTCGGTCTCAAATACAGACGGCAATAGGGGTTGTAGTGTCATAGTGAGCAATTTGGTAAAAATGTTGAAGTCTGAGTTAAATAGGGCGATAGGCCTATAAGAGGTGCAGAAAGTGGGGTCTTTAGGGGCTTTGTGGATTAGTATTATGTGTGCGTGACTCATTGATGTGGGAAGGGCGCCCTCACTTAGACAGTAAGAATAGAGCTGGGCTAGTTTGGGAGCAAGTAGGTCCCCATGGGCTTTGTAGAACTCCATTGGGAGACCGTCGGGGCCTGGGGATTTTCCAGCAGGGAAGGATGCGATGGCCTTCATAACCTCCTCTGGGGTAATGGGTCTCACTAAAGATTCCCTCTCGGCATCTGAAAGCCAGCCAAGTGCCAGGGTGTCCAGCCAAGGTGCCAAGTCCTGTGGCCTGAAATCCAAGGGCAACATGGAGGTGTAGAGGGAGCTATAGTAATGCCGAAATAGAGACCGATTCCCCTGAGGGAGACACTACGCTGGGTTTCACTGTCAGGGGCAGGTCATGTTGTGCTAACATAGCTAGGAGGTCCCCCTGTTCGAAAAATCTTGCGGTGAGGACTTCAAAGCTAGAGACAGTTGGGTCGGCCACGTGGGCCCTAGTCTGGTCATCTACCCTGCCCCATAGCTCAGTCGTGGTAGTGGCTTGTTACCTACGGATCCCAGCTATTGAGGAGATATACTGGCCCCTAGTGAAGGCCTTAAAGGCATCCCAGGTGATTCCATGGGAAGAGGAGCCTGCATTAAGATCCCAGTATTCAGTGGGGGCCAGTGGGGGCCAGTGGGGGTCAGTGTGAATCTGTTCCACTACGCATGGAAAGGATTTGCTGACCAGCACCGAGACCCTGCTGGCATAGTAAGAGTATGAGGCATGAAAGGCCTTCTGGATCCACGGCTTCTTTTGTGTCAGTAGTTTACTGCCCATAAGGTGTGTCTCCTGGAGCAATATCATGTGGGGGGAGTGTAGTTTAAGATACTTAAATAATACTAGATATGTGCATTCCCGTTCGTACGAATGTTATTTTCGTACGAAAATGTTAATTTTCGTACCCGCGGGATAATGTGTACATGCGAAAACGGTAAAGCACCAAAATACGAAAACGACGGGATAACGGATGAGCCGCATAACGAACGACCGAAAATACGAATGAAAGATACGACGGGAAAAAAGACAAAACGAAAACAGCAAAAGAACGAAAATTAAATCTGTATCAAAAGATTTGCATTGTGTATTTTGTTTGAATCCGTTTTGTGTTCGTTTTCAGTTGTATGTTCATTGTTCAATGACATCTATAACAATGACATCTGGCCAACTGATCTCCCTTCAGATGAAAATCTACAGTAAAGCCAAATAAACTTTTCTGTGGATTTTCATCTGAAGGGAGATCAGTTGGCCAGATCTCCCTGAAAATATGAACAGAAAAAAGGATTTTCGTCATTTTGTACTTTCCTAAATATATTGCGGGATTCGCGGCACTTTCAACACGCGGCTCATCCATATTAACTATTGTTAAGCCCCATACACTTGGTCAGACTGTTTTAACAACAAACAAAAAAAAGGATCGTTTTCCGATCGTTCTCAGAAAATTTGTTTGTTTTTAAACTGCATCAGAAAACCATTTTTGGGTTCAAAAGTCTGGCCAACTGATCTCCCTTCAGATGAAAATCCACAGAAAAGTCTATTTGGCTTTACTGTACTAGTGTACTCACTACTCAGCACAAAAGAGAAGCTGCTTTCAGTCACTGAGGCTGGCCATACATGTTCGATTTTCTTGTACAATTTTCTTTTAAATTTACCAAAAACCATATAATATGAGGTCAAACTAAACAACACTTTCAATTGTATGCAATCAGGCAGGCCCTTGCACTACATAGTTGAAGGTAAATCTAAAGAAAATTATACAGAAAATTGCACAGAAAATTGTATCATGTATGGCCAGCCTAACTCTCTGGCCATTCAAAAAAACGATAAACAAAAGATTTGCATTTGAATCCTTTTTCTTTTATTTTTGGATGTTGATATGACACCTATAACAAAAGATTTGCCTTCAGTATTTTGAATACACAATACGAACAGAAAAAGGAATTAATTTAATATACATAATGAAATTCTTTTGTTATAGATGTCATTGAACAATGAACATACAACTGACACTAACAAAAGAAAAGCATTCAAGATACACAGAATGCAAATTGACAAAAATTCACGATAATTATTGTCTAACAAGTAACGAACATGAATTAAACAGAATAACGGACCATCAAGCTATGTACGAAAATGAAACGGTAACGGAAATACGAAACGATCGGAATACGAAAAAATTGCGTCATACGACAAACGAACGGGAACGAACGGGAAAACGGGTGTCTTACGAAAAACGAACGGAAACAAACCGACGGGACCAATACGAAACGTAAAAAAAAAAACTTTTTTTTTCTGTATACATGTCTAAATAATACTGCTCTTTTAAATTTGGAATTGAGCCCTCGGACATTCCAGGATAAGATATTGAAAGTGGAAATGTCAGGCGTGGCCATTAGAGGAATCCATTATGACATTGAGGAGACGTGTGGTAACGTCAACAGCATGTAACAAGAGCTGCATAGATCCAGAGAGCCCCTTGTAGGAAGAGTCATGACCAAACATTAACCATACAGACAAAAAAACATACACAGTAACAAGAAACAAGAACCCTTGTTGACAGCAAGGTGTCAACCCTGCCCTTATCTGCTGGCATCCCTGGGAACTTAGGAGTGAACAGATTGGGCTTATACCCAGAAAAAAACAATTTAACCCCTTAAACTTCACTCGGCAATAGTTCAGTGCTGCACGTGAGAACTTGTGGGAGTTCTCCGGGGGGTAAGCTGGTACCAGGTGGTAGCAACACTTTGTGCCGTACCTAGGTCCTCGGAGTGGTTCCCAGCTCGGGTTGGCCTAAAACAGTAGGCGAAGGCGGGGGGCGTGGTTCCCCTCTCGGCACACAGGGCCTGGCGAGTAGTCCGCTAGATATGTGAAAAACACCAGGCCTCCCGCTGCATGTGAACCAACTGAACTGTGGGGGTTCAAGGCGAATCACTTGACAATGTACTGGTCAAGGTAAGGTGGCTTCGGTACTTACAGGAAGTTTAAGTAGGATACAACAGGCAAGGATGTAGTAAATTTCGTTCATCAAAAAACTTTATGGGGATAAGTCCTCAATGCAAGGTGGTCAGCCAGTCGTCGGCATACGCTGGGTTGTCAAAGAACCGGACCACTCCACTGTGCTGGACTCGCAGGCGGCTAGGGTACAGCATGCTATATTTTATGTTCTTGTCCCTGAGTCATCTACAAACATCGTTGAAAACCTTCCCCCAGGAGGTTTTTGAAGAACTCCTCAGCAAATTCAGTCGGGTGCTCCCCCTCCTCCCTCTTAGGTAGCCCCAGGACTCGAACATTGTTGCGCCTTAGTCGGTTCTCAGCGTCATCAGATTTTGCGACAAAGGACTGTACTGTGCGCTGCAACTCAGCAATGGAGGAGGCATTGTCAGTAGCGGATATTCTGGTCTCGGCTTTAGTCATTCTCTCCCTTATTTTGTCGAGGTCATTCCTGATAAGATTGCACTCCTCCGCAAGACGATCAATGCGCACAAGCAGTGAGGTCTTACTCTGCTTGATCGCAGCAAGGATCGTGGCTGTGTTATCTTGCGATGGCTGCGTTGGCTCCTTCGCCACTGGAACCCCTCCCGGGTCCATCTCCAAGTCAGCCAGCAAGGCCTGGAATCGTCCAATAAATATGGAGTCAGGCTGCGGTGAAGAGAGTTGCGGCTGCTGGGGCGATGAGTCGGTCCCCGCGGCCCCGGAGTTCTTCTTTTTCCCCTTTTTGAAAGGGGGGACATCTGGCGAGACACTAGGGGGGTCCCCAATACAGGAGCAGCACATGCCCAGAGCAATGTCCAGGAGGCAGCAGGGGTGGCTCAAAGCGCAGTGGGTGATGAGCCCGGGAGAGCACAGTCCAGGCAGGCAGGCAGCAATCACCCCCAGCCCCCTAACACACAACAGTCACCCAGGCAGAGGCAGTTCAGTATGGGTAGTAGGCAGAAAGGGCAAACAGGAAGGCCCAAAGCAGGGGGGACTCAGGCAGGAAAAGGACAGAGACACCAGGCTCCAGGGCACCACCACTGGCCTACACAGTCAGCCACGAATGGGCAGCGCAGCAGGGCTCTGCAGGGAGGTGGATGGGCAGTGAGGCAGGTGGAGGCAGCAGGATCTGCTTCCGGGATTAGGGACCAAGCGCGGTGCACCCCGGTAGGGGAGCCGCCCAGGAAACAGCGGTGTCGGGCAGGCTTCACCAGGCCGCACTAGGCCGCCGCTGCGGGCGCTCCCGGCAGACCAGCAGACCACCAGAACACACCAGGCAGGTGAGAGGGTAGGCAGGAGTACGGAGAACAGTCTCAGGGAGGAGGGATGGCTTCTTACCACCCGGTTCAGTGAGGATCCAGACGCTCTGGCCGGGTGCAGGACAGCAAGATGGTGGTGGATGGAGGCTGAGCAATCCTCCTGGTTGTCCACCGCAGAATCCCCGCTCGAGATCTGCACAGGGCCCACAAGGGGACAGGGAGAAACAGCTAGGCAGGTTTGCTGGACCAAAATAGGCAGATAATTGCACGGATGGCACAGGTTTGCTTACAGGATACCCAGAGCTCCTCTTAGACACGTCCGCTGCTGTTCACATCCGGACACACCCCCTCAAGCAAGAATGAATGTTACAGATCAATATGCTAAGAGAAATGGACGGTATGAAATTATAAAGAGACAATGCAATAAGTAATGGAAAAATGTCGTCAGAAATTCAATTGAGAGAAACCTCCATAAATAACAATAAGGGCCCGAATCTCCGCCCCCCCCCCATTGGTAACAAGCTGTGCCGAGAGATTCGGGTCCCACTTCATATATCAGTAACATTACAAATTATGTCTACCTTCAGTTCAAAGATTTTTTGCAACAAAAAGACCAGGTCCGTCTGTACTGAGAACACTAGAGAGAGAATGAAAATTAAGACAGATATAGGATTAAAGGAGGAGTAACTTGAGAAAGAAATAAATTAGGAAAGAGAGATGAAAAATAAAAATTAAGAGAGAAAAAATTAAGAGAGAGAAAGAGTTGGATGCAGCTGAGACATAGTGCAGTAAACTGTTACTTGGTAAAGTTTGCGCTATACCAGTCCCTCCATGGATCCCAGGTGTGATTTCTCCCATCAAATTTGTTTTGAGAGGCCTCAAACATGGTTTCATAGGTGATACGAAGGTTGGTTGACCCCACTACATCCAAAAGCACAGGGGGTTCCACCCACCTCCAGCGCCTCACTAGTTCCAGCCTTGCGCTCAACAGAAGGTGGGTTACTACATTCATGAGGGCAGAGGGAATTGCATCTATCCCTAAAGATAGGATTGCCATGTCCGTACTATAAGAAATTTGGAATTTGGTTAATTGCCCTAATAGATCTAATATTCCTTTCCAGTAAGCCTTCAGTGAGGAACAATTGCCTAGAATATGGAGCAGGGGACCCCTTTGGCCACATTGTCTCCAACATAAAGGGGAAGCCGACATATCAAAGCCGGCAATCCGAGTGGGGATCATATACCACCTAAGTAGGATTTTTGGGGACAATTCCCACAGGTTAGCGCATCTAGTAGATTTATATACAGATGTGACTGCAGACTTCCATTGGTCTATTGTGTACACATTCCCTATGTCTGATTCCCAGGTTCTCATGGAAGGGGATTTAACAAAGTCAGTTTTTTTACCTAAAACATTATAATACAGGGAAATACCCTTAATGGTAGTATTGGTGTTAGACAAATAAAGGAACACCCGCCATGGGACCTCAGTACTCATCTCTGTCTGAGTATTCAATACATGTGATACACATGTGTACGTATAAAACTCTATAGGGCTTAGGTTATATTCAATCTGAAGGGACCGTAAAGATTTAGTGGCCGGACCTACACTTAAATCTGCCATAGTAGATATGCCTAACAATTCCCAGTGCTGGATGTGTAGATCTTGTGTGAATAGGTGCAGGCTTGTGATAGGATGATGAATAGTCTTAGTAATAACATCCCCTAAAGGTTCACTCCCCAGTCTTTTCCAAGCCTGTAGGGAGGCAAGTATAGTAGGTAGACCTGATGGAATTTTCTTTAAAAATTTGCTAGAAAGTAGGAGGCCATAACAGCCGGAATTAGAGCATTGGAAGGTTTCTAGTTCTTGCCATCTAGCAGTTCGCTCACCCGGGAACCAGTGTTTCAGTTGGGCCAATACAGACGCTGTGTAGTAGTCCTTAAGAAGAACATGGCCCACCCCGCCCGCCCTTTTAGCTTTCAGCAATTTTTGGAAAGTGCGCCTAGCTTTTCACCCCTGCCAAAGGTATCTATTGACCATAGAAAAACAAAAAAACATGCTAATAATAGAAAAGATTATACAATTTAGGCATCAGCTGCCGTGTGATAACAGAGCAGACACTAAATACAAAAACAAAGCCGCACCATTAATAAATAATTAAATAAGTCCACCAAGTTCACATTAAGCAATAAAACTCTTGAGGTTGGCTGATAGATAGAAGTTCATGCAAGTGTGGAATCCTGTATTCACCACCAAAGTGACTTGTAATGATGTAATAAAGTGTAATAAAGGTAACCCTCCACCGATCAATAAGGCCGCTTACCAGAGGGCACGCTTTCTGTGTGATCGGCTATAGCCCAGCCGCGGCCTTTGGCAGTCTCACAGATTTCACAGGGGGAGACAGGTCCCAGGGAATAGGCTTTAGATACACTCACAACCTCATCCGATGTGCAGGGATGTAAAAAGAAAAAAGCGCCATAGCATAATTACGTAAAAAAGCTAAGCCTTTATTAAAAAAAGGTAATATTACTCACAAACGATGAATTAAAACAGCGTATGGTGAAAGAAAAGCCGGCCGGCCAATTCTAGTAGCCCTTCCTCCTCAGCATGGTGACGTCACTGCAAGTCCTTCTATACGTGTTTCGTCATCAATAGGACGTTCTCAATAGGATGTATTCACCATAGATTGAGCCTTATAGAAAAACCTATCGGGGACTGGTATAGGAAGACTCCTAAATAAGTATATAAACTGATGTAGTGCTACCATTTTCAGGGCAGCTAATTGACCAGACCAGGTTGACTCCTTCCAGGACAAGTCCTGACGTGTCCTGCTGAGGTCAGTGAGAAATGTGGCCGCTACTAAGTCGTCAACATGGGCGGTTAGCTTGACACCTAGGTATCGTATCCCTTCTGTGCTCCAGGTATAAGGGTAAAGTACCTTAAGTTTCGTACATACAGAAACATCAACTCCAAGGCCTAAAATAAACTATTTACTATTGTTAACCTTATAGTATGAAACCTCATTAAACATTCGCAATGCATCATGCGTTGCTTCCAGGGAGGAACTCACCTCTGTCAAAATTAAAATAATATCATCTGCGAAGAGGCTTATTGAATGCGTATGATTTCCTACTTGGAAGCCCGTTATATTAGGGTGTGACCTTACATACGTGGCAAAGGGTTCCATCAATAAGTTAAATATTAAGGGGGATAAGGGGCAGCCTTGTCTAGTACCATTGGTAATGGTAAAGGGGGTGGAAAGAACCCCCCGACATGGAAACCCTGGCTGAGGGTCTAGAGTACAGGGCCAATATAACTGACAGGATGCTATCTGAGAATCCAAAGGACTCCAACACCCTGGTCAGATACTGCCAGTGGATTCGGTCGAAGGCCTTCTCCGCATCTAACGAAAGAAGCAGAGAAGGCCTCCGTTGCACCTGAGCTAAATGAATGATGTTGACCATTCGGCGAGTAGCATCTGAGGTCTGTCTATGTTTTGTAAAACCGGTTAGATCCAGTGGAATAAGTGTTGGTAGTATATCCACCATGCGCAAGGCTATCATTTTGGCTTAGATTTTGAGATCGATATTCAATAATGAAATCGGACGGAAATTAGAGGGTGAGGTAGGCTCCTTTCCTGGCTTAGGCAAGGCAACAATTACAGCTTCTAACATCTCTGACGGGAAGGAGGCAGAGGCAGCAGCAGATTGGAACATTTGTAGCAGATATGGGGACAGTTCATGTTTAAATGATTTATAATATTCTCCGCTGAAGCGGTCAGGGCCCGGCGACTTGTTCGTGGGGAGTGAACCAATCACCTCCAGAATTTCTGCTTCAGTAAACCGTAAGTTTAACGATTAAAGCTGGGCTGGTGTCAATTTAGGTAAAGACAACATCCTCAAAAATTGGTCAATGTCTTCGGATGTAGGTTGTACGACAGAAGGATCATCCTTCAGGTTGTATAAGGACTCATAGTAACTGCTAAAAGCGTTAGCAATTTTTTGGGGATGATACTCTTTCTGGTTAGATTTAGGATGAATCACATAGGGAATATAGATATAAGCTTAAAATTCCCTAAGGGTTTGCACTAACAATTGCCCCGCCTTATTCCCAGAAGTATAATAAGTTATTCTGAGTTTTTTGGACGCTTTCTCAAAACTGTCGAAGAGGAGTAGTCGGAGATAATGCCTAAGTTTGGTCAATTGAGTAGAAGTAGTTGGGGATGTTGCCTGCTTGTTTAGGGATTCTAATGCAGAAATTTGGTCTGTCAAATTGGTTACTCGCTGCTGCCTCTTGATTCTCGCTCCTTCCTGTATGCATATACCCCTCATGTATGCCTTGTGGGTGTTCCATAAGATCAAGGGACTCTGTACGGAATCCCTATTGTCACAGAAAAAAATATTCAGATGCGACCCAAGCTTGTCTCTCACTCCCTTTTGCTGTAACAAAAAAGTGTTAAGTCTCCACATAAAGCTGTGATGGTAGAAGCAGAGTCTGCGATAGAGATGACAATAGATGCATGGTCAGACCATGTTATGTCATTGATGACTACTGATCTAGTCTTGAGCAAAACTTGTTGATCAACTAAAAAACGGTGAGGCGAGGAAAAAAGGTAAAGTCTCTTTCATCTGCATGTAAGCAACGCCAAGCATCAAAGACATTCCATTTGTGGATAGACGGGAGTAAAGCATGACGATGGTGGCTGGCTGTAGATGTAGAATCAACTGCTGGATCAGGGGTGATGTTGAAGTCGCCACATAGCACCAGCAGCCCCCTGGCAGTGGCTAGATACCTTGTTCATCAATTTGTTAAAGAAAGGTACTTGGTGCTTGTTTGGCGAGTATACATTAACAATAGTATAAGTGACTGAGTCCAGGTTGCATATTAGAATAAGGTATCTGCCCAGTTGGTCGACAATTTTAGTGTGTAGAGTAAATGCCACTGAGTCTCGAATTGCAACCAGTACACCTTTAGTTTTGGAATCTGCATTGGCCATAAACACGTGGGGGTAGCTTTTGTGAGAACATATTGGCAGTGCCTTGGCATTGAAAGGCGTCTCCTGGGCTCAGAGAACATCACTATTACGTGACAGAGCCTCCTTCCATAAGGATTTCCTCTTAACAGGGTGATTAAGCCCCTTGGCATTTATAGATAAAAATTTAAGTGGCATAACAGTAAAAAAGGATATGCGCACAAAGAAAAAACAAGTCTTCCATAAACCTTTAACAGACAGTCTCAGCGGTGCAATAGTGTCAGTAATCCTAAAGTGAAAGTTTAAGGCAGGGATGTTGGCGATGTACTCACATTTAGTAGGCCAGGCCTTAGCCTCCCGAAGAGGAGCCTCTGCAGATGGCACCGTGTCTTGTGGGATAGGAAGAGAGTCCGGAGAATATCGCAGGTTTCCACAATCCAGCTGCATCCAACTAAGGCATAATAAGAATAAAACAAAAACAAAAATTCGTAGAAAGCCACGAGATGAGAAAAAGAGAAAGAAAAAAAGCAAAAGCAGAAAATCAGTCATAACACAACTGTGGTAACAAACAGGAAAGGCACAGGCCCTTCGGTGACAGCAAACAGCTGCAACTTGCATAGGGGGAATAAAGTCAACAATGGAAGAGCAGCTCCAAACTCAGGAACCTAATTTTTTTAGAACAAAAGAAAAAATAGACCATCCTCATCAGCTCACACATGTAATTTAGCATTTTTGGCGGTAACCGACTTCCATTCCTGTTCCACTCGATGCGGCGTGCTAGCCAGCACTTGATCATCATCTGAGTCGGGGAGCATTCCCCTACTCCTTAAGGAGGTCAAGACCTTTCTCCAAGGATGTCACTGTATAGTCACAGTTATCTTTCATGATGGACAGTTTCATGGGATAACCCCAGCTATAGATTATCTTATGGTTACGTAATATCTTAGTGTCTGAGTTCAGATTTTTCCTTTTTTGTAAAGTGTACTGAGACAGGTCCGTGAAGAATTGCAGACTTCGATATTGTTCAGGGATCTGTTCCTGTCTCCTTATGGTGGTCATCAATTTTTCCTTAACATGAAAAAAAATTAATATGAGTATTATATCCCTTGGGACTTGGTCAGATAAGTGAGGGGGGTTTGGTAAACGGTGGATTCTGTCAATTGTGACATCTAAATCAGTGAGATCTGTAACAATGTCCTTAAACATGGTGGCAGCATAGAAGGCAAGGTCAGACTGTAGCACAGATTCAGGGATCCCCCTTATTTTCAGGTTATTCCTTCTGGACCTGTCCTCTATGTCTGCTAGCTTTGCTTTGATCCACTCCGTGTCAGCCTCCCTGTTATCGTTACCATCAACTAAATGGTTTATGGTAGTGGCGTATTCCTCCATCTTTGTTTCTATGTGGTTTACCCTGCTCCCCACATCCTGAATTTCCCCAGCCAAACGGTGCATACACGCTGCCATATCTGATTGCAAGGTGCTAAGGGAAATGAGCAATTCTTTTAGCACCGTATCAATCACAGGTTGATTTTGCGTGGGGTAGGACACAATGGAATCAGGCAAATCCTGTGTGTCATCCCCGGAGTCCGAGGCCTGGCTTGCCGCGGGGTTATGGCTGGGCTCAATCCGCGCTCATCTATCCTTGGCCTGGAGGGGCTGCAGGAGGACAGGGTAGGAGGCAGGGATGAGGCCGCAGTAGGGGATGGCTTGTGTAGGTGCCGACTACCTTTGTTGGAGGCTTTCTTCTTGGTCTGCACGTTCAGAGATGTGTAGGCCGCAGCACCATCTTGTCCCACACTTCCCCCGGCCAGGGACAAAAAGTCTGTTAGCCGCTGGGGTTTACGATCCATCCGGCATTTACCCTTCATGACAGTGGGATGGCGGTCAGAAATCCTCCGTTTGGGCTGGTTAGAAGGCGTAAGGATAGGCTGCTAAGTGCCGCTGGTGTCCCTGGTTCACCAGAGCTCCGGAACCTAATCATCCATTCACGCTGAGCGCTAGGCCACGCCCTTGAGAAGTAGCTATTCTAAGAGTGCCTAAAGTGAAGCATTACAATTTAAATTCCTTTAAATAACACACCCGGTGAATGTCCATATCCTGCTTGTGAAGTGCTACATCTGTACAAAGTATACAACCTGCTAAAGCAAAACTGACATTTACAAATAAAATACAGTTTAAATTTCTGGCAAACGACAGCTCCTGTCTGCTTACTTCTGTTTGTAAACAAAAACAACCAGGTATTTTTCTAGATGAGAGTATGGTAAGGATAGTATTGAGGGATCCCAAACAAAAAATAGTCTGACATACTGTATCGGGTCAAAGGGGATTCCTTGAAAATAAGGAAAACATGGCACATGGTCTCCTCCAGATTCCATATTTTGTATACATTTTAAGGGGGGGCCTTACACGAAGACAAGAAAATAAAAACAAGAGCCCCCCCCAAAAAAATCCCTACCAGACTCTTATCCTAGCATAGAGCCTGGCTCACCAGGAAGAGGGGGAGGGGGGAGTGTGTTGTCTTTCTCCTTAAACTATACTGGCAGGCCCACAACTTTGGGGTTCAGTGGGGAACCCCTGGTAAAGCACCTTTCCCCCTTGTTGATTTGGAAAAGGGCCTCTTTTCCACAACTCTGGTGTAGTGGTTGTAGGGGTCTGTGAATAGAGGGTCTGTTGGGATCTGGAAATCACCTATAATATTTGAATGAATAAGGAATACGATTTGAATGAAAAAGGAGTAAACATAGTAAACAGCAAATAATGACATCAAACTTTTGACAAGTCCTTAAATAAAAAAAATGTCCTATGATGTACTTGCAAATTTAATCATGGTATCAAGCAATGCACATCCAATTATGTCAATGTCAATTATGAACACTGCTCACTGACCCAATGAAAGAAAAACATGATTGCCAACATGATCTGCTCCTGTTGCTCACTTGCACTGAATGACATTTCCTGGGCCTGCTAAATGTAAACAAATGGTGAGGTCTGTCATTGTCTAAATATGGCTGTGCAGCCATATTTGGTCAATCTTGTCAGCGCTATCCCTATCCTTTTGTTTACAAGCTATGAAATCCGTAGTCTGTAAAAGAATGGGGTTGGGTGATGTCACTGGAGGCTAAAGATGTGGTGGGTGCCAACGAGTGACATTAAAGTAGCTGTTGGCCATTTTTATGAGAATATGAATGATAAAACAAAAACATTTCTTTCCCTCATGGTTACTGTTTGGCTGAAGCTATTTATTATTATCAAATATGTTTACTCTTTTTAAATCATAATGGCAAGAGAAACTACACAAATGACCCTGATCAAAAGTAATTTTGGCCTGATAACATGCACACAAGTTGACGCAAAGGGATTTGAATGGCTATTAAAGATAACTACCCTCACCTGTGATCCGTTTGCTTGTAATTAGTGTGTGTGTGTAAAAAAGGTCAATGCGTTTCTGGACTCCTGACAGACCCTTGCATTTTTCATCCAGTGTTGCACTGACATTTCTGGATTCTGAGTCATGGGGAAAGCAAAATAATTGTCAAATGATCTTCAGGAAAAGGTAGTTGTACTATAGAAAACAGGAAATGGATATAAAAAGATATCAAAGGATCTGAGAATGCCAATTAGCAGTGTTCAAACTCTAATCAAGAAGTAGAAAATGAGGGGTTCTGTCAGGTAGACCAACTAAAACTTCAGCCACAACTGCCAGGAAAATTGTTTGGGATGCAAATAAAAACCCACAAATAACCAGTTGAAATACAAGACTCTCTGAAAACATGTGTTGTGGATGTTTCAAGATGCACAATAAGGAGGCACTTGAAGAAAGATGGACTGCATGGTCGAGTCGCCAGAAGAAAGCTATTACTACACAAATGTGACAAAGTATCTCACTTACAATACGCCAAACAGTACATAGACAAGCCTCAAACCTTCTGGCACAAAGTTATTTGGAGTGATGAGACCAAAATTTAGCTTTTTGGCCACAACCATAAACATTACATTTGGAGAGGAGTCAACAAGGCCTATGATGAAAGGTACACCATTCCTACTGTGAAACACAGAGGTCGATTGCTGACATGTGAGCTACAAAGGCACAGTAAATTTGGTCAAAATTGATGGAAAGAGCAATATGTTATCAAAAAATACTGGAGGAACATTTGTATTCATCAGCCAGGAAGCTGCGAATTGGACGGACTTGGACATTCTAGCATGACAATGATCCAAAACACAAGGCCAAGTTGAACTGTTATTGGCTACAGCAAAATAAAGTGAAGGTTCTGGAGTGTCCATCTCAGTCTCCTGACCTCAATATCATTAAGACACTATGGGAAGATCTCAAATGTGCAGTTCATGCAAGACAGACCAAGAATTTACAGGAACTGGAGGCTTTTTGCCAAGAGGAATGGGCACCTTATCCCGTCTGAGAAGATAAAGATCCTCATCCACAAATACCAAAAAAATACTTCAAGCTGTCATTGACATGAAAGGGGGCAATACACAGTGTTAAGAACTGGGGTATGTAAATATTTGATCAGGGTCATTTGGTTAGTTTTTTGTTGCCATTATGATTTAAAAAGAGTAAACACAGTTGATTGATAATAAATGGCTTCAGCCAAACATTAACCATGAGTGAATGAACTGTTTTGTGTTATCATTCATATTCTCTGAAAAATGGCCAAAAAATCATAAATTCTGTCAGGGTATGTAAACTTATGAGCACAACTGTACAGCAGTAGCAGACGAGATACCACTACTATATATGAATCTCGGCTCCTGCCGAGCTAACAAAAAGTACTGCGTTCCCTTGAATACCCGAATAGCCAACGTTTGTTTCAATCTTGTGTTTGGACTGAACCTTGAACTTATCCTTATGAAGGAATGTATATTCTAATATTCTGTCTGCATGTGGTAGTGAGTGATTTCTTTTAGTTCAGAATTGCAATAGCTGATGCTGTGAATGTGAAAACACATGGGGGTTGATTTACTAAAGCTGGTGCAAAATGTGGCCCAGCGTTAAATACAAAAACAAATCATCTTCCAGGTTTTTCTGTCAAAGCTTATTTGAACAAGCTGAAGCTGATTGGCTACCATGCAGATCTGCATCAGATTTTGCACTCCGCAGTTTTAGTAAATCAACCCCCATGGTGACAGATACTGTTTGTGTGTAAGAGGTTGGTTGTTCATTTAACCTGCTGCAGTGCTGCTGCTACTTGAATTATTGTCCGTGAGCAGGATCTAAAGGTTTGGGTCTTCAAGCTTGAGTAACTATGTTGTTTAATTTGTCATACATGAGCTTTTAGTTCCACTGTAACATTTGAAACCACAGTAAAACAGATAACTTACTTTTATTGATATATTTATTGTATTTAAATTTCAACCTCAATGCTTCCTATAAAATCAATTAAGTAATTTAAGAATAACAGCATGGAAACAGGATTCTTAGAATGATGGTCCAGTTACTTCAGTGATTCTCCGAGAGGTTCATTCACACTTTTGAATGTAAAGACCAAGGGACAGATTTAGATACAATTACATTGGCGCATCAGCGATACATTGGCGCATCAGAGATACACTACGCCGCCGTATTTTACCAGGCTCTACGCCGAATTCTGGTAGATGTTGTCCCTTACGGTACGGCGGCATAGTGTATTTCTCGCCGCGTAATCGAAATACGCGATTAGGGGGCGTGAAGCATTTAAATTAGGTGCGTCCCCGCGGCAATCGAACTGCACATGCTCCGTTCAGAAATTTCCCGCCGTACATTGCGCAAAATAACATTGTTACGTCATTTTTTATTTGAGTAGCGTCATTTACGGACATTCCTATTCCCGGACGACTTACGTAAAAAATAAAAAAAGACGTCGGAAAACGTTGAAATTCGACGCGGGAACGACAGCCATACTTAACATGGGCTGTCTAATATTAGACCAGCAAAAAGCTGGTATAACTTTACGCAGCAAAAAGATGACTAAAGATGCCGTAAGAGATTGCGATTGACGTTCGTAACTTTGTGGATCGTCGGCAAAAGCTCATTTGCATACCCCGACGCGGAAAACGACGGGAACTACACCCAGCGGCCGCAAATTTATTGCAGCGTAGATCCGAAGGCGTATGAACACGTTAGCCAGTTGGGTTGAAGCCCGCAGCCGTATTTTCATGGTTTGAGGTTTCAGAGTAGTGAAAAAACGTGCGTAATTTGAAAGTACTCCAGTCTAATGCGAGTTAGACAGGAGTAAGGGCTCTTTGAATCTGGCCCCAAGTTTTTATCTAAATTGTATGGATCTAACATGATCATTATAAAATTATTTTTACATATTTTTCATGAAATTGAGTAACAGAGTGCTTGGTTTAATCTACTAAAAAGGATCTTGAACCATGAGTCATGGGAGTCATGTTCATTTTCTTTTGTTAACAGGGGAACATGTAAAAGGTCCAAGGACAGGCACTGCAATTAACTTGCCCCTCCAAGTGGAAAGAAATTGGCACATAAACTCCTGGAGCCTTATTGGTGTAAACATTTCAATATAGGTTTTTCAGCATCATTTTTGAAACGTTGTATGTCATCAGTCCAATTCTCATTGTTCATGCATAATAAAAAATATTGATTTAGGAGACTGAAATTCACTAGAATTATTACAAGCAATGGTATAATATTGTTTGTTATTACCACTTGTGATAGGATAATGGCTGGCCTTGAATTTTACATTTGGATTTAGGAGTTTGGCTAAAGTTTAGGGTTAGGAGTTTTCTTCAGTATAAGGCCCCTTTCACATTGAGGCGTGGAGCCGCGGTGACGGTATAGCCGCGCTATTTGTAGCGCCGCTATACCGTCGTGTTTACCGCGATATTCGGGCGCTAGCGGTGAGGTTTTAACCCCCGCTAGCGGCCGAAAAAGGGTTAATACCGCCCGCGTTGCGGGCGGTATTACCGCGCTATTGCCGCGGTTTCCCATTGATTCCAATGGGAAGGCGCGCTATAGGAGCGGTGAACACACCGCTCCTATACCGCGGTAAAGATGCGGCTAGCAGGACTTTTGGAGCGTTCCTGCTAGCGCACCGCTTCAGTGTGAAAGCCTTCGGGCTTTCACATTGAACACTACAGGGCATGATTTTTCATGCGGTATAGCAGCGCTATTTTTAGCGCTGTACCGCATGAAAAACGCCTCAATGTGAAAGGGGCCTTAGGGTTTGGTGCCATGGTAATTTTGAGGTAAACTATGAATGAAAAGATTACTTTTAGCTTAATAGCTAGGTTTGGCAGTGAGATTGAGGGTAAAGTTAGTTTGAAGTTTTTATTCGGTTAAAAAATGTGTGAAGTTTAGCAAAAAAAAAAACTATTTGGGATTGCAATAAATTACCTGTTCAGGTGGGTGTATACGTGCATTTTATATATGTGCACTGATCCTCACAAGCAGTAAGAGTATCAGTATCATGTATACATATGAAAAAATAACATTGATACTCCTGCACCTAAGCTAACTGTGCCAATGTTAAGATGCCACAAAACACATACTGTACCACACTTTGAAACTGGTACTAATCCACACATGACACATCTTTGTAATGCATATAGCATTTTTAAAAGGAGGACAATATATCCTGTTTATCTGGGCTAGGAGCCAAGCTCTTAAAGTCAAGGCAGACCCTGGGCTAGACTTATAGATTTTATGTAATACTGTACTTGCCTCTTATTAGTCTTTTTTCAGAAGACACTGAGTCTGATCTTAATAATGGATGAAATTGTGTATCCTTTGAAAGGCTTTTTCTCCTACAGATGCATTGACTGAAACCATCCTGTGCACACAGGGAGCATCCCTCCTGCTTTATTGCTTACTTAGAACTTACATGGTTCTTCTGTCAAGATGAGGCATAGCAAGACGGCAGCTAAGCAAACAATCCATATCTCATTAGCGCAATAAAAGGAGATGTTGTATATTCTTTATTTATTTTTATTATTTTTTTCTGTATTATATTTGCAGTGGGAATAATATGAATTCTGAGCAGTATGTTCATTGAGGTGCCATTTGCAAGCACTGAGGTGCAAAATAGCTTGCAATCTTGAAGGCAGTGTTTAGAATATTTTATGGCTAATAATTTCTCTGTTAGATAACATGCATTCTATTCATAGCGCTGCACGCACCATAATACAACTATCTGCAAAAGAATGTGTCTTCAGATTTTCATTCTTATTTCCTTTCCTTGAAAAGTAACTAGTGAGGTGTTTCTTTTTTTTTATGGGATCCATGAGTGTGAGTGAGTGAGTGAGTGAAAAACTTATATAGCGCAGCACAAGCAAATTAAATCGCCTCTGGGCGCTCATTTTTCCTGTCTCCTTTAACATCAAAAGAGATGAGTTTTGATCTTTCTTCTGAAGGCCAAGTGGTTCTCCTCCAACCGAATGCTGGTTGGTAAAGCGTTCCATAGTCTGGGACCTTGGAGCGCAAATCTTCTTTCTCCTTTGGACTTGTATCTGGCTTTGGGTATCTGGAGCAGATTTTGGTTGGTGGATCGCAGAACACGATTGGAGTCGTGAGCTTTTAGTTTTTCGCATAGATATTGGGGGGGCTTCCCATGGATGCACTTATGCGTCAAACAGAGTGCTTTAAAAGCAATTCTGTCATTTACTGGCAACCAATGAAGGGTTCTCAGCGAAGGTGAGATTGATTCCCATGGTTTTTTCCCAGTCGCAAGTCTGGCGGCCGTATTTTGAACGACTTGCAGATAAGAGATTTGGTACTTTGGGAGTCCAAGATAGAGGGCATTTGCATAGTCATGTCTGGAGTTCACAATTGTTCCCACCACAACTGCTATGTCTTCTTTGGGAATGAATGGAATAAGTCTGCATAGTAGGCGCAGCAGATGGTGAGATCCGCTGACTATTGACCCTATTTGTGCATCCATTGTCATGTAGGTGTCGAAGATGACCCCGAGACTTTTGACTTTGGTGCTAGGGGTGATGATTTGGCCCAGAATGGGTGGGGGTGTCCAAGTTGTTGCAAGTTGATTCTTACGACTGGCGTGAAACAGGAGAAGTTCTGTTTTGGAGCTGTTGAGTTTAAGATAACTCTTTGTCATCCAGTTTTCTATCAAAGAGAGGCATGTCTCTAGACTGAGTTGATAAACCTTTTTTTTGCAGATGCGAAAATACAGTTGTGTGTCATCTGCATATGAGTGATAAAGTAGTTTTTGGCTACTGAAGATTTCAAAGAGAGGGCGAAGATAGATGTTGAACATCACCGGCGACAGAGGGGATCCTTGAGGGACTCCGCATGACACCGTGCGTTTTTTAGAAGTGAAAAGTCCCAATTTTACTATTTGTGATCGGTTTTCCAGAAAAGAGGAGAACCATGATAGATCACCTTCTGCGACTCTGGCTACTTCAGCTAGCCGAGTCAGTAATAGTTTGTGGTCTACCGTGTCAAAAGCTGTGCTTAGGTCCAACAGAACTAGAAGACAAGATTCTCCTTTGTCTGCGGCCTTAGGAGCGTCATCCCATATTTTGAGTAGTGCTGTTTCTGTCCCGTGTCCGGGACGAAAACTCGATTGAAAAGGATTGAGCAAATTATGAGCATCTAAGTGATGTTGTAGCTGTTGTACCACTACTTTCTCCATCACTTTAGAGAGGACATTTAGGCCTGTTATAGGACGACAGTGTTTTGGGTCTTTGGGATCAAGGGTGGGTTTCTTTAAAATAGGTTTAATTATACCTTGTTTTAAGCGGGTGGGCACTATACCTTCTTTGAATGACTGGTTTATAAGCTGTGTGATGGGCGGTGCCAGGATATTGGCACATTCCTTCAGCAGTTTGGTGGGGATGATATCATTCATGCTGTGCTATTTCGTAGGGTATCAATGATGTTTTTGTGGCCTCGATGGAAATGGGTTTTAAAGTGAACTTTGTTGCTTGTGGCGAATTTGTGTGGGTATTAGGCGTATGGTTGAAGGGGGGGTTAATGGGAGTTCTATTTTGCTGAATGCTTTCACGGATTCCTTCAATTTTGTTGATGAAATAATCCGATAACTCATTGCAAAATTCTTGGGTATCAGAATTGGGGGCTTCACGACAGACGGGATTCATGGTCTCGGGAACTATCTTGAAGAGTTTGCGGGGACGGTTTAGGGAATTAGTGATGATATTGGCAAAATGATTTTTGTTTGGCTTTGAAGATTTCTTTGTGGTATTTTTTTGTTATTACCTTATAGATGGTGTGGTTTTCCTCAGAAGAGCTTCTTTTCCAGATGGCTTCCGCTCTTCTGCGCTCTTGCTTTAGCAACGACAGCTGGTCATTAAACCAGCTGGAGTTGTTTTTCCGGATGCAGGTTTTACTAAGTCGGCTAACTGTAGTAGAGCCGTGTTTATGGCATCCAGGGTTTCTGTGGCAGTTAGATGTGGTTGGATGGATTTTTTTTTCCTAAAGTGGTTTTGAAGAGCTCTGAATAGAGCTTCTTTTGCGATCTATTCCAGTGTGTTGTCACCAGTTTTGACGTTTTTGTTAAGGGGGCATTTATGGTGATTGTGAGTTCAATTGCATAGTGGTCTGTCCATGGCAACAATTCATTTTTTGAATGTTTATTTCCAGATCTTGTCTGAAAATAAGATTGAGCGTATGACCGGAAGTATGTGTGAGCCCACATACTAGTTTCTGCAGACCTAATCTTTCCAGATGGTCAATGCAGGCATCGGCAACGGGATCCTGTGAGGAGTTGGCCCAGAGGTTGAAGTCCCCGAGTAGCAAAAGGTGTTTGCTGTTTAGGGTGAAAGTGGACATGAACTCTGTCCAAGGTGAGAAAAGCTGCGATTTTGGACCCGGTGGTCTGTAGCAGAGAAGAATATGGACGGTCTCCCGGGGATTTGTTTGTAGTTTCAGAGTGAGGGTTTCCATGAATGGAAGTGAGTACTGAAGTGCTGGTTTAGTGATCGGGAGGCGAGTCTTGTGGATCACCGCCAGGCATCCTCCTCTTTGCCCTACTCTGTTTTCTGTTATAATGCAATAATTCTCTGGCACCAGTTCACCTAGAATGGGGTTACAGTCCGCTGTGAGCCAGCTTTCTGTAATAAAGAGGCAGTCTAAATCGCATTGTAGGATGAAATTGTGGATTTCTTGTCAGTGTTTTACTGCCGATCTTGTGTTAACCAAAGCACATGTGCTTAGGCTGGGGTGAATACTTGTGATTTTTGATTGTCGATCGTCAATCGCATCTTAACAGTTGCTTACTCCTTAGAGCTTTTTTGGTGGCAACTGGTAAAGTTGAGGCAAATGATTTTAGATGCCAGATGGTTTCTGCGGAATATCTCTGATAGGTCATAGTCGCAGAACCGCGGGGGAGGTAATGTTGATTGGGAGGTATTGAAGGGTGATGGGAAAGGAAGACTTCTCGAGTGGGGCCCAACTCGCTGCGTCTTTCCTCCCCGTTTGATCCAGAGGAAGGCAAAAAAAACCTGGTCGTGCTGTGCCAATCTGCAGCGACCAGGGAAAAAAAATTCCTTCCTGATCCCTCAAGGGGCGATCGGACAAGCCTTGGGTCAAATGCCGAACGGTTAACGTCCTTAGATTGCTCACTGTTAGAGGGGGGGCTATTTGTGTGGGGGGGTACACGAACCCCTAAAATCACATATGGGGACCAATTCCACCGATCGGGCTGTGGAAGGGGGGGTGAGTGGTAGGGTTATAGCAGTTGCTGGGGTGGCTGGAAGGAGAGAGCGGGATTGCTAGGGTGTAGCAAGATGGCCGCCGGACCGGAACTAAGCCCGAGCCGAGGCCTGAGGTTCAGGGGCAGCGTGGGGAGAGGTGGAGATGGTAGGAATCCTCCTGGGGGGCTGGGGGGGTTAAGTGAAGTTTTTCAGGTGGGGAGATATAGGCTAATTTTGATCGCGGCATGCCGACTAGGCCGCGGTTGAAGCTGCGGACTTTCCTTGCTGCGGCCGCCGTGATCTGGTGCTGGATTTGTGTAGGGCGATGGCGGCTGATAGTGGGAGCTGTGGCGGGGGGTGGCAGAGGGGTGTTTTTGCCAGGATGGGGGTCTGGGGGAGTACAGGTGGCTGTCGTTCACTCCGGCCGTTCAACCCAAGCCGCAGCCTCGACCTGTTCTGAAAAGGACGGCCGCAACACTGCTCCTGGGCGGGAGGATGGATCTGAGACCCAAGAGAGGCAAGCCTTACCTGTGAGGCTCCGGTGGTGGAAGGAGAGGCAAGTATGAGGGGTAAAGGAGACACAGGCGATCCTGGATGCTATATCCTGTCCTTCTGCAGGTGGCGGGAAACACAACCTGCCTGTCTGATATGGGTGAGAGCAGACTCGTTAGAGAGCATCCTGCCTCATCAGACACTGACTGAGGGTGTAGGTGAACCTGCCTGCCTGCCTGGAGCTATTGGAATGCACGTCCTACTCCTAGGAACGTACCCCTGGTCGAGAGTGTGGTTTTGATAAAATGACAAATTGTTTACAATGACAATCAATTTTTACCCCAATGGAACTTCAATTTAATAAGCATAGGTCAAATTATCATTTGTATCATATCTACTATTTATTTATTGTAGAGATATACTGTGTTGATTGATTTTTCACCTGTCAGAATTTTGATTGTGGATGCACCACTATCCCTGTATTTCATTTTGCAACTGTAAAAGCATTTCATTGACACCTGTCTGCCTGTGTTGATTGTGAAGTTAGTTAGTCAAGGTAGACAGTATAATGTAATCATTCTAGTTTCTTTTGATCCTCAATTTAAAAAGTACATTTTATTTTTTTTATTTTTTTTCCTTATATATACAGCGGTGTATATATTAACGTTACACATAAAGTAAAGTAGAACAGAAATTTAAAATTTGTGATGCATGCAATATTCCAAGCCTATCCTTTTCTGTCTAGCCTTGTTTCTATTTGTCAGTAATCTAGTAATCTGGTAACTCTTGCTTGTAAAGAATGAGAGAAATTATCAAACAAACCAACTGCAGGCATGTTGCTATCTCTAACATACAGAAGGCTTGATTTAATAAAAAAAAAAGTCAGTATACAAATATTAGTAATTGATATCAAGACATAACAGCTATCAAGTTGATATACATTTTAGGCATGTAAATATGAGTGGTGATACAGGAAATAGTAATGGCATTGTAGAGAAAAAACTTCAGAGGGTATGTACCTAGTAACTGTGTATGGTAGCCCAGGAGTTCTTGACAAAAATAAGGCAAACTGAGTAAACTTTAAAAATTTTAGCACAGTTGCGGAGTTGGATACTATTTGGTTTATTGTTTGGTTTAATTTACCCCAAAATAAAGAATGTATTATACTGTAGCTTACTTGATAAGGTGGTGGCATTAGTTTATTTTTATACCTACATTTTTTCTTTATTGTATCATTAGATGGAGGCACTGTTGCCACCCAGGCCTAAAGTAAAATTTCAGCACACCTAACTAGTCTTAAAAATGCTACATACCCCCTCCTAACACTTTTTCTGTAAAATATATATATATATACTTACCTATTTTTTTAGCCCGGTCAGGTCAAGTAACCTGGCTCCCTTGTGACAGCTAGTGACGGTCGTAGGTAGGAGGAGAGACTTATGAGAACTGCTGGCCCATGGGGTCTATGGGTGATGTCACCAATTCCATTGTTCCCATCTGTTGTCAAGCACTAATTTTTAAGACTAGTTAGGTTTATATTGGAATTCTACTTTTTCTGCCTTTGTTTGTGTCTGCCTTTGTTCATCTTCATTACAATAATGCTGATGGGAATAGTAGTTTACGCACGGAAAATGAGAATGTTTATATTTTAAGCTTGAAGAAATTGACAAGGATACGGACATCACAATGAAAAGCATTCTATTAATGGAGGAGGCAAACTTTTCATTCATCTGACCATACTCATCTCTCTAATGAGACAAATATAAAACAAAGGTTTGGTAAAAAAAAAAAAAAATTAACCAGCACCAGTGATGGTACTTATAATGAATGAAAAGTATCCCTTGTACTAGTGGCTGCTATGTTTGTTGAAAATGTCTGTCTTCTGCCCCTCCAGATACTTCCACAGCTGTGATCTTGTGGTGCTGTGAGGGTTAATACGAGTGGCTGAACCTATCACAGGTGTTTTTCCAAAGTGCTGCTGTATGAATGGAGAATGGGCAGATAATTGAAAGGTTTTCTCTTACAATTCCTCATTTCTTGTCCCAGTGTCATAGAGGTTTCACAATGTCAAATGTCATTTTTTTTTTTTCATTATTGTGCTCATTAGACCTAAAAAATAAAACAAAAAAAAAATGTTTTTTTTTTTACTAATCTGAAAATCTGCCCTTGGAATCACCTAGGATTCTGACATCATCTCCCTCTATTGCTCCTGGGAAATGTGTGTCACTTCCCAGGAAGCAGTGCGCTACCCAATTATCACTCCCCATCCAAGACTTCCAGGAAGTAAGTGCTTGTAGGCTTCACAATGCCCACAAGCAAAATGACAACCACGTGGACCTAGTTTTTTAAACTATCTTTTTTGAATAACTATGCGGAGCGGCGGCGGATTGTAAAATAGTAAGTGACTGGATTTATATTATAAAAACGCAAGATGAAAGGACATATATTTAAAAAATGCTAATTGTGGTTGGAACTCCGCTTTAAGACAAGGTAGACGGAAAAGGTAGAGAAAATTGTTCCAATGGACTTATCGACAGCAGAGGTGGCAGAGATTGCATTCCCTCCCCAATGAATTAACCTGGAATTGGACTTTAAACAGAATACTTAACAAATACCAACTCACTTTTAGAATTGTAATTTTTTTACATAAATATTTACATGTTTATTGTATTATCATATTAAAAAAATGCTCAATCTTTGCCAATGAATACATTTGTGATGAATAAGGGAATAAGGCTGTTCTTGCATACAGTGTGATGAGTAACAGACTAATGCAAGTTCAAAAATCCTATTTGCAGCAATGGCTGCTATATTTGTCATTGCCAGGAAAATGCTGAATTAAGGACAATAAGTGCAGCATTTCTGTTATGCATATCAGATTATGAAATTAGGAAATGTTTGAATCACATAATTTGATGCACAAGAAGATAGCTGGTTGTTATATTGCTGTAGCATTGAGAAATGGTTTACAGCATGACATAATTTCTCCTTTTTGTATTAATTTCAGTTATCCTGCTGGATTCCAAAGAATCACAGGCCGAGCTGGGCTGGACTTCACATCCATCTAATGGAGTAAGTGTTGCATTTGATGGGCTGATATGTGGAGGGGTGGTTTGCCGAACTTAATGTGGTTATAGGCAATTTACAGAGATTACATGGTTAAATTGTGTCTGCACCTCTGATGTCAATGACAAACTTATTGAATATCTGCTCTTACACAAATAATTACATTCAACCAATCGTTTAATTATTAGTCTTTGCAAACCTGCATTTATTGAATTCAATATAATATTAATTCATAGTTTGCCTTGAGGTATGTAGACCGAGCTTTAGAGCTTAAAAAGCTATTTTTATTCATACACACGCTTCTCAGTCCAACTTTGCATTATGTTTTTAAATTGTCAATTTTATATACAAACAACGTTATAAGTAGGGCTATTGCAACTTTTAGGAAAGATGAGAATTTTGCAGTGACTTCCATGAGCAGAATAAAACAAAATTCTAACCATTCCCTTTGATACATTTCAGAAACAGTAAAGGGAGGCAACCAGCATTACCCCTGTTTGCACAGCAGTAATAGAAGTATGAACAATCAAACATGCTAAAGAGGGATCGTTTTGTGTTTTGGTGATGCCTACATCCGTACTCCTCCCTAGAAGTAATAAGGAACAATGTCATACAATAAACAGGCACCCATAACACGTGAAACTGTATTGAAAACAACTCTGTTGCTTTAACCCTTTTTTCAGATTTTCCTGTATTTCTAAATATAGCTTAGGACATAACGTAAAAATCCCATACACATGTCAGGGAATTTTTGCCATAACAATATAATAATTTAAATCTTATCAAATACATATGAAAAAATATTGGTTTAAATATGTATGATATAAAGAGAAGGGCTAATTATCACCCCCTCCAATTAAAAACATATCCCATAATGTGTAGGGTTAAATATACTAGCTGCATTTAGCTGATTTAATGTATCTAACTCTGCTTGTATTTGTCACCATTAACCCAGATGAACCTAAACTGCTCTTGAATCTCTTCTTCTCAAGATAAGCTTATTTTTATAGTCTTCACAGACAGAAGGTTATGACAAATACTTTGAGATGCCTCCAGGGTATACATAAAGTTCAGAAGGTGGTATTTCTAGAGAGAACATTTTATGGGAAGCTGCATAGGGATGCGATCAGCACGAGTATAATGCAGTATTTCTTTAGAGAACATGTAGGCCTACAAAATAACCTGTAATGCCAGGTGATTATTTTTGGTTTCGTATTCTACCTAGGCAAATTTCAGAGGGCTGTCAGGAACTACCATGAAAGAACATTTGTAATTTAGCTTTAAAACCAGGGGCACAATACAATCACAAATATGTGATTTCACTGCTTAAATGTTGATCACAAAAGCTTCCATGGCTTCATCAATTCCTATTGAAAATTTGAAAAAAAAAAAAAAACACTGCATGCTCTTATGTCCATGTGCCAGTTCATAGTTTTTCAGTCTGGATTCAGTACACTATTTAGTATATTTAGTGTAAGTTATGGCTCACATAATTGTTATTGGATATAAAGCTCTCTTACAATAGTGGACTACATTAGGAGTGAATATTGGACCTAGCATATAAGACTTACTGACCACATTTTGCTAACTTCACAGCATGCTAAATAATAGGCATTAGCAATAATTACTACTAGGTATACCATGACCTTGATAAATGAGAACCTTCACAGACATTTGGCTGGCTTATGAAATATATACCATTTTGCTAAATATTTACTTGATAAAATGATAAAAAGTGTGCACCTGGTCTTTGGAAAAACAAAAAACGCAGAAAAAAATGAAATTTCCAGCTTGCTCGTTGTTTTTCACTATAAGATAAAATTGTGTTGAACTCTAAAAGGCTTACACTAGCCCCAAAATCATTAACACTAGCATACCCAGCAATTGCCAAATTTGCTGGTTCAATTTTGCTCTATTGTGTTGTCTATTGTTTTGCAACATAAAAATTTATATTTGAACCATCTTTTATTCCTGCTGTAAAATTTAAAATAACTTTTCCTGACAAAATTAAAATATAAAATAAACTGTCCACCATTGGGAAAATTAGCATCACAGCTATTATCCTAAAAATATAATAGCTTGAAATCTTGTAATGAAATATTTACCTCAGTGAAAAGGAATTCTAATATATCTAATGCCATGTTGTTTTTTCATCTACTGTACAATTAGTACCACAATAGTAGTTCCACATTGTTAAATAAATGACGATATAGATATATAATATGCTAATATGGCAGGAAGCTACATGTACTGTATGTAGTCTAAAAAAAGCCAGAATACCCAACTGACTCTCCCTCCTGAATCTCCTAAATAATGATAGTTACAGGTCATATGTGTTACAGGTTCTGGGGCATCAGAGTTACTGCTCAATGATATACTGTGTATATATATATATATATATATATATATATATATATATATACATTCTAGCTTTTACCAAGGCAGTAAATGAACGGCTGTAATCTATGCTGTCCCAAATCAAGTTGCTTAGACAATGATATGCAAAAGAAGGATAATAAAATGAAGTGTATTTTATTCAGAGTGAGCTAACCTCTTGATTCATACTATCATATACTGTGCATACATTGTATATGCTTTCCTCTGATTTATTTTTGAGATCTTTGAAAAGAACCGCATAAATCAATAGGTGAAAAAGATTTCCCACTATTTAAACATGAACTTGCCAGAAATAACTATCATTGTATTAATGGTTTCCTTAAAGAGAACCAGTTAGCAATGGTAATTTGTTTTCTGGACTTGAATTGTTAAATTTAATTATAGACTGAACATGAATTGTTTTAATAGTATATATAAATATAACATATACATATAAATACAATTTATATAATTAATTAAAGCTTAAAGCGGAGCTCCACCCGCATTTTTTTTGTTTTTTCAAAGTCGGCAGCTACTAACAGTGTAGCTGCTGACTTTGAATAAGGACACTTACCTGTCCTAGGCGCCCGCGCTGACGGCACCCAGCGATGCCGATCCTCGATCCCGGCACCGCCATCCACAGTCAGGGAAACAGGCAGTGAAGCCGTGCGGCTTCACTGCCCGTTTCCTACTGCGCATGTGCGAGCGACGCGGCGCTTTGTGAATGGTCCGGCTGCTTTCTGGGATACACACAGTTCCCAGAATGCAGCGCGGCCCATTCACAAGAAGACACCCAGAAGAGGAGGAGGAAGAAAACAGCACCACGGATCATGAGGGCAGATTCGGGACTTCCACATAGCAACAGCCTATTTAGGGTGAGGATTTTTTTTTTTTTTCCATTTCATTTTTTTTTTTTTTTCAGATTTAAAAAAAATATATATATATCAGGGTGGAGCTCCGCTTTAACCAAACTTTCAATGTTACAACTGCTGTGCTAAAACATAAATAGATGACAAACAATATTACTATGGGACAGCATTACTATATAGTATTGGGTATAACTAAATTAGAAGCAAACAAACCCTCAAGAAAATAAAATAAACAGTAAAACAATAATATTATATTAAATCAATAAAACAATCACAAAAAAAAATCCCAAAACATTGAAAATAGTACCACTCAAATGCCCCCCAAACCTGTATCAGTTGGATCAGCATGTTAATAGACTGGTGCAAAAAAAGACAAAGTCGGCTTGTCAGGCTTTGGTAGACTTCAACAAATGGTGAACGTCTGTTCACAGATATAGATTCTCTGTTGCATAAATATGATTAAGATGATAAAATATGGATTTGGCTCCTGTTCTCCATCTGTAGAGAACGCCTCAGATGTGTTTTGCCCTTTTTAGGGCTTACTCATAGAGGAAATGCCCATCCCATCTCATTCACAGTTATGCAGAAGGTGGTGTGCAGATTGTCACCATTTTTCTGAAATTAAAAAAGGTAGGTCACAAATAAAATATTCCAAAATAACCTTTGATGCAGTGAATCATAAAATGTACAAACAATATCTGTTACTAATAGCAACTAACATATTTCAAATTACTTAATTAATTATTTCATATTTCAATTACTTATGTGTCCTTTAAACTTCACCACACATAAAACATGGGTAAGCCAATTTGGATTCAGTGACTGTCAATATTTCAAAAGTCCAGTAAGTACAGTCCAGAATGTGGAAACAGCTATTCGCAGTACTAGCAAACAAATATATTCCAACAAAGATCCACCAAGTATTGAAGCATCAGTCACACTCTCTTTGTGATATGTATGGGTAAACTCACCAGATTTTACTGACTTTTATATTAATAAAGGGTCAAAAAGCACTTTTTCCTAATTAGAGCTTTTAACAGCTCCTTCCGCCAACTTTTCCTCCTTAGTAATGGTATATTATCAGTGCTCCACATTAACATATTAGAAAGAGAAGAGGAAGATTCTCAATACTGTAAACAGCTTTCTAAGATTATGATTTTATCAAATGGGAGCAAAACCTTATTTTCTGTACTACATGACCAGGATCAATATAGTGGAAAAGATAATTAGGACGTTTGAGGAAAAGGGGTATAAAAGAAAGAAATGAGATCATGTTATAAAATATGAGATGTAAAGGAAGAAACACAAAGGGTCAAGCAGCATTGAATGGATAAAAAAATTACTTCTTCTTTTCATTTATCACTAACTTTAACAACCATTACAGGGAGATTGAGAAGATTTTTTTTGTTGAACACTGGCCTATTCTCCAAAGGTATAAGGTAATAGGACTGCAGTTAAAAAAAAACACACATATTATATATGGATAGAGTTCATAAAGGTTCAGGAAACATAAGAAAAGATTAGGCACCTTTAAACAAGTAATTGTGGGGACACTATTAAAAAAAAATGGGTTGATAACTTTTATAAAAATATAATCATTGATTTCAATATTATTAAGTAAGGGTTTTAGGCTCAGTAGATAAGATGCTTTGTAAACGAGATTGTCAATGCATGATTTGTCTTGCATTTAAAATAATGAACTAACAGGGTAGATTTAGATTCTTATAGATGCCCATTCTGATGTTATTTCCTTTAGGCACAAGCTTTGTGAACCTAAGTGATTGCCACAGACGTTTGGTTTACAATGCCTTTGTCTGCAATAAACTATCACATTCTCAGATGTTCCCATTCTAAGAATTTTTTTTTCTCCATTTAAGCCAGCTGCAGCCATGAATTTTTCTTATTGTTTTTAATTTTTTCTTAGTGGGAGGAAATCAGTGGTGTTGATGAGAACTACAAGCCCATTCGTACCTATCAAGTGTGCAATGTCATGGAGCCGAATCAGAACAACTGGTTACAAACGGGCTGGATTATGCGGCGGAATGGACAAAGGATCTTTATTGAGATTAAGTTTACTCTGAGAGACTGCAACAGTATTCCTGGAGTTGCGGGGACATGCAAGGAAACCTTTAACCTTTACTACATTGAATCTGATTATGATCTGGGGAAGAACATCAAAGAAAGCAAGTATGTAAAAATTGACACTATTGCAGCTGACGAAAGCTTTACCCAAGGTGATCTGGGAGAACGTAAAATGAAACTGAATACAGAAGTGAGAGAGATTGGACACCTAAACAAAAAAGGTTTTCACCTGGGATTTCAGGACGTTGGGGCCTGTGTTGCCATAGTCTCTGTACGTGTCTATTATAAAAAGTGTCTCTCCACAGTGCAGAACCTGGCAGTATTTCCGGACACAGTGGCAGAGGCAGCCTTTTCAACACTGGTGGAAGTTAGGGGGACTTGCGTGAATAACTCTGAAGTAGACTTGGATAATCCACCCAGGATGCATTGCAGTGCAGAGGGGGAGTGGCTGGTCCCAATTGGAAAATGTACTTGTAGTGCTGGCTTTGAAGAAAAGGAAGGTAGCTGTACAGGTAAAACTCAGTTTAAAGTTTCTATAGATTCTCTTGACTGAAAATGTATTTCTGGTAAATTTCTAAAAATCTAAATGCAAGTGAATGTTATATTTCGGTAGCTAATTAGAGATGTCACAGATGATTCAGTAAATAAAACAGATCAATTGCTATAGAACATATCTGCACTGTATACCTCTGTTGATTAACCATTGTCTACAATGAGATCTATATACATACATTTAGATGTATATGCAGGCTTGTTCATGAAGTGTTAAAGAAGGTTTAATTGTTTAGCTCAAGTGTCCACATGACCAAATCCTTAACCTAGTTGTGGTGCTCTGATGATTATAAACATATGTGGGACTTAAGTGCTTTAGCTCAATATTAAACGCTGCTTAGTGTCACCCCTGATTCCCACAACATTTACCAACCCAATGCCAGATCTTCAGCAGCCACTAAAAAGGTTACAGGAGGGCATTTTTCTGGTAAGAGACAGAGATCAGTACAGATACTCCTCGTTTAATGACTTACCTGTTTAATGACCACTCCGCCTTTTGACCCGCTATACAACATTGTATTGTACAGTACAGAATTTTCATTTTTGTTCTGAATTTATGCAAATTAAAACAACGTTATTGAGCTTGAGTGTTGTGTTTAGACCTTTTTTTCACAGTACAGTACAGTAGTTAAGAATGCTTTAAAATATTGATTAATTGTGGTTTAACGACCTGGTCATTGGAACGGAACATTGTCATTAAGTGAAGAGGGCCTGTATTAAGTCAAAGAAGTTGAGTTCTAGCATGCAAGATCAGTGCACCAAAACTATTTTGTGGATTAATAAAAAAACTTTCAACCACTCTTTTGTGCCAGTTCATCTTCCATTTTTCTAGTTTATATTCTTAATGCAGAACTGAATTGAAAAATCTACCCTTTCAGTGTTAAATACCATTTTTTCCTAGGGTACCTATAAAAAGAACTTTTGCTTACCATCTGCCTCCCCCATCATCTGGCTCTCTTCCTTCTGACACTCTGGGTTGTAGATGGGACCTTAGCTTCCTCACTTAGAATGTAGGGCTATTGGTCATGCATTGTAGGTAATGAAGTCAAATCTGAAACTTTTGACTGGAGCACCAAAGAAAGAAGGAACCAGTCGCTCTTTATAGCTGATATTTGCATCCTGTACTCTATGCCTTCTGTGATCTTTGTTGGCTATTCATGTATGTACAATCAGCTCACAGTCAATAAAACTTCTGTTCAAGTCAAAAGGGAATCAGATGCATGAAAGGAGGAGCCTGGGGCTGTGAGGTCTAAGTAATATAATATAAGTAAGTAAAAGTGCTTTTTACAGGTACCCTGGACAATCACTAGCAGTTAACTCTAACCCAAACACTGCAAGGGTAGAATTTTTATTTTCAGGAAGTTCAGCTTTAAAACAGGTGACTGGTTCATTTTAAGCTGCCAGTTAACGCTTGGTGTATATTCATGTAGTTTTAGAATACTGCAATATTTTTTTGATTCCCATTGATGATTTTTTTGCAGATGTTATGAGATAGAAAATGTGCACATTTATTATATAGCATATTTTTCCATTCCGTAGGTCTTCGGTGATTTGGGTACAACTGTTTACAGTATATCTAGTAAACTTACTATATTACCGTATTTTACGCACTATAAGACGCACTTTTTCACCCCCCAAAAATGGGGTGAAATGTCCCTGCGTCTTATAGTGTGAATACTGACCAGGCACTGACCCCCCCGTCGCCACCACCGCCGTGTCAAAATCCCTCTCTCCTTCTCTGTGAAGGAGAGATGACAGAAATGTGCGGCGCATCCTAGCAGGGGCATACCAAGAGGGAGCGGGGGGAGACGTTTTTCCCCGGGTGTCAAAACATGGGGGATGTCAGTAGTGGTGCTATGGGGGTGCGCTCTGCACCCAGATCGGGTGTCACCTGCCAGAGGTGACACCATCCTGAAGGCAGTGAGAGCTTTTGCTGTTTTTTTTTTTCAGCTGAACCCCACGCCTTCCGGCGCCGTGGTCTAGTCCTGTCTGACTTCCTGCTCCTTCCCCCACAGCTGCTGCTGTAAACGATGTCCCCAGTCCTCATTTCTAGCTGTTTCCTGGGTACATCTGAGCCAGCCAGAGGGGATTATAATGGCAGTGTCCTCCACTGCCTGAGGTAAGCCCTTGATAAGGAGGTGGGAGGTGTGAGCTGGTATGGTATCCATTGCTCATCACCTGAGCTAATGTGATAGAAGAGGCTTAAGGGGTGTTTGTGTCTGCCCTGCTACCCTGAGCTGATCTGAGAAGGGGGGGGGGATTGCTGTGTCCACCACCACCACCAGATATAGTGTAGCTGAGCTGATTTGATAGGTGGGATGGTATTGCTGTGTGTCCACCACCCACCTATAGTAGTAGTATAATAAAAAAAAAATAGTACATCATTTGGTTTAGAATATTTATTTTTCTTGTTTTCCTCCTCTAAAACCTAGGTGCGTCTTATGGTCAGGTGCGTCTTATAGAGCGAAAAATACGGTACCTTATTTTGTTGGACACTTAAATGCATTCTGCAGGGCTGCATATAAAATTTCAATGACAAACAAACATTTAAGTGAGATAGTACAGGCATACACACATACATGCACATACTTGTTAGAGCAGTATCATATATTACCTATTACAGACCCTTTAATCATGATTGTCATAGATACTACAGATGCAATAGGCAGACATGCACAAATGTATATGTGTCATGTGTTATTACTTACCCAATAGGCAGCCGAATGTAGCATATATGTCCTGCATGAAAGCTAATTGTGTCCAGTATAACATGACTGGGTATCAGCCAGTATTGTCTGAAAATATTGTGTAATTAGTTTGCATGTTTATAAAATAACCATAATGGTGTGGGATAATAATGAATGTTAGATGAATCACTTTCTATTAGAAAATGTGTAATGTCTACTTTCAACTGCTTAGTCCTTCGGCAGTAGTAACAAAACAGTGGTATAAACTTTAGTTTAGTCTTAATGATTAGAGATGAGATAAAAATAAAAATATGCTCTGTCATAATTACTCCTTGTTTTCTACTGCTAGTTAATCCACTAGGTATATGAAGTAATCCACTGCCAATTAATATTATTATGGATTTGAACACTTTTTTTTGTAAAGAATAAGTGCCGGTTCACACAGGAATGGCTTCAAAGTTGTCTGACCTGTACAGCGTGACTTTAGCGCGGCTTGCAAAACGACTTCTGTATAGAAGTCAATGTTAGCCACTCTGAAGTCGCCCCAAAGTAATGCAGGGACCTTTTTTTAAGTCGGAGAGACTTGAGTCGCTTATATTAGAATGGTTCCATTGCAATGCATGGAGCGCGACTTGTCAGACGGCTAAGTCGCCTGACAGGTCGCCCCTGTGGGACACTTACGGAAAATGAGTCTTCTGTGGATGAAACAGCCCAGTACATCATGTGTATAGAATTCTATCCTGATGACTGTAGGGCTGTAAGTATGACTTTTAAGAAAAATACCTACCAGATGCTTGTGGACACCAGACTCTTCTGTATCTGTAATGCGCTGGGAGGTAGTACAAGGATAAAATAGATGTGCTATGTGTAACTTACTGAGGGGAGAAACTTTGTTTCTACTGCTTCCTTCTTAAACTGTTATAGTATTCCACTGTAAATGTGCATTCTGCTAGAAATAATACACAACCCATTCTCTCATGCTTACCCATTTAATAAAATATATTAATGAAAATTACTACATGGGGTCCTGAGGGGAGACCGTGTTCTGTATACCTTTTAAGATAGCTTGCTAAAGGTTGGAAGTTTACACTATGAATTTGAGTTTGATTAACAATCTAATTCACAGTACTTATAACTGTGTCATTAGATTCTAGAAGATTTCCATTGTGTATTTCTGTTGGTTAGACAAAAAGGGAGAAAAGGGAAGGAAAGAGGGTGTGGACAGTTGCTGAGGCTGTCCTCAAACACACTCAAACCAAAAAGGGGGAGACTACTATTGGTTGATAAATCCGAGATGATAACATAAAACCTTTACCAAATAAATATGCTGTTCACTTTGCAAATGAATTTTCACTTTTGTAAGCTAATTTTTCCTTAGTTTAGTAAAAGGATGAAATTCACTTTGCAAGTAATACCCAATCACATGCAAGGCAAATAAATAAAAAAAAAAAACACAATGTTTTTGCCTGCACATGATTCGCTAATGGAGGACAGCATGGACGCTTCACCAAGTTAAGAGAAAAATGAAAATTCTCTTGCAAAGTGAACAGTCTGTTTGCCTCCAATAAATCAACCCCCTAGAGTCCTTATAGTCCAATTGAAACATGGTAGAATAGATTTACTAAAGACAAATAGACTGTTCCCTTTGAATGGGTAAGCTGTACATTGCAAGGGAATTTTCTCCAGAGCCGAGTGCATTTACAAAGAATACTGATTCAGTATAAGGGGGATATAATGTATGTTTGCACATAATTTGATAGTGAAAATCAGCAAAGCTTGACCTCATGCATTAACTGCTGGGGAAAATTCCCTTGCAGAGTGAACAGTCTATTTTTCTTTAGTAAATCAACCCCTGTATCTCTCCTAGTGCAGTAGAGCTCTTAGTACTGTGAGAGCTTTTGTTACACATATTGTTAAAGAGATTTTCTATCAGAAAGAATAAAGGAATCATGCACATGGGTTTGTTTTGTTTTAACAAACCATTGAATGTATTGGGAAGTATAGTTTTTATTTATTAAAAAAAGATAATTTATTACAATGTGTCTTTTTTAACAACTGTTTACTGCAATGGTGAGTGTGTAATAGAATACTTTTTTCTCACAATTAGAAATTATAGAAATGTAAAGCAGTTCAATAGATAAAAGCATACACTTCCATTTTTTTTAAATCAACATTGTAATAGCAACACAAACAATGGTTATTTTTGACAGTTTAATATAACCTTATTGGAAAAATCTTCTATTGAGTTTGTGCCTGTTTGGCTGGCCATCTCTTTCATCAGATTCCCCTTTGCTGATTCATTAGGTTTACTTTTGCTTCCCTAGAGACTGCATACCCCATGTTACTTTGCTATCTTTTAGCAGTGATGTGTTTCCTGTACTGACTGCACCTCTTGAAACTCACCCTCTCAGCTCCTCTGTATTTCAAACAACAGGCTCTGTGAAATGTGTGACACAACAGTGCATATTCACACGTTATAGTAAATACGTGTCACTGCATTGAAGGACGAGTTCCTAAAAAAGTACACTTTCAGACAGTAGGTTCGAAATAATTACAATTGGAAATAAATAGACAATTTTCAATTTTGACCATAGATACATTTTCCCTTATAAACAAAATGCTTATAAGCTCTCAACCAATGCTTGTACCACTCCCTGGGGTACCAGTAGTATGGAAAACCCTTAGATCTAACAGCATCAGACTGGTTTATTTGGTGTAAGGGTATAGGTCAGATTTCTTTGATTCAGCCTGGAATGGAAAATAACATGCTTATGTCTCAAAAAGCAAAATGAAAATGTACTGCCTATATACCAGTGTGCTAGGTTCCTTTGTTTTTTTTACTTTTTTTTTTATTACTTTTGTCAGTATCCAGTGTGAACCTCTAATGACATACAAATATTTGTTTTCAAATTAATATTACTAAACTAGGTATTTACCTTGCAATATCATTTTTTCTTGAGCAAATGGAACCCCACAATAATAATAATTTGGTTACTCTTGCAACTAACTAGGAATCACATTCCAAAATGGTTTCAAATCTGTTTTTAGAAGTGGACTGCTACTGACTGTGTATGCCACTGTAGCTCAAGTGCTTCCCACATTGTCACCATAAATCTTGAAGGGTTTTTATCCACTTTAAGCCTTAAACCCAACTGTCAGCATTTGATTCTACCTCAGTTGTTCCTATATTCCTTTATACGTCTTGTAGGCTTGATAACTGTTCATTTGCAGTATTGCAAATATACGGTATGATTAAGGTATCAATAGTGCATTAACCCATATCAACCAACTACACTGCACTTTTCTGTTTTGAAGTTAGTAAAATGTTTATTCGGATTGGTTGTTCTGTACAGTAAGTTATATGTGGTTGCTATACACTTTTGCTATTTGCTTTGTAAAATGAGCCTAATGAAGTGCATAGCTAGCTGAAAAAATAACTGGGTGCTCTCTGAACCAAGATTCTCAGACTAGCTTAATTACATTCCCAGGATGTTTTTAAATGTTTCAGTTTTCCATTTAAAAATAATGCTAAGACAAAATATGATTTATAACCCATCACAATTATTTAAAAAAACATGTCTATGAGTTGAAATTATTTTGTGAATGGTTAGATGGAAACTACACTTAATTGTTGTTTGCACAGTGCCATCACATGAAGCCTTATATATTAAAAATGGACATTCATTTTTTACAAATTCCAATATTGTTACATGAAACTAAGCATTTGTACAGCAGTTTTTTACTTTATTTAATTTAATAGAACAATGTGATTTCTCCAACAAATGCAATTGATCTTTCTCAATGAATGTTATTTATTTTGCAAAATACCTATTGTAAGCACCTTGGGATCAGCCTGTTGAGAATGCTCCCAGCTGTGATTGTAACCATAGAAAAATAACACCAATGAAAAAATGTTAATGCAGATATTTGGTTAATCATTTTTGCAAAGTGCTCTTGAAACAAGTGAAACAAAAACTTTCTAATTTCCCTGTGTACCGAAACACATGTTATCTTTTTTACATATTAAAATAAATGGTATTGTTACTTGATGAAAGCATATTTTAAAGTCTCCTTTTCTTTTGTTAATATTTACACTATATGTATAGAAAAAAATAGTATTTTGACAGGTAGTTTGGTGTGCTAAATTAATATATTTCCATAAAGGAAAATATTACCTTCTTCAACATGACCTGGTTCTTCTCAAAACTCTACTGTTCTAGGTGGTCAAACCATTTTACATTGTGTACATTTGTTGAGTGAAAATTGTTCATATAAAAACAGCGTGTAGATTTAACAAATAGATCTGATATATGGTGTTTATGGCCATTTTTCCACTACTACATCTATACACCTATAAGCATAAATTAAATTCAGCTTTCAAACCGCCTCTATTATTTAGACATGTGCGGTTCATTTAGTTCCAAATAAATATTCGTACGAATTTGATATATCCGAATACCCGAAATACAGTATAAACTAAGTTTACTGAATACTCCAAATAACAAAGCTAAATTTGTTCAAATTTCCAAAATTCTAATCAAATTTTACATTGAATCCCAGTCGAATTTGAACTGTAAACATGTTTCTGAAATCAAAGACTGTGTGTGGTATTAGAGTAACATTTTGAAATAATGCTATTTTATAGTTAAGCCAAAGGTGATTAAAGCATCATTGTAATGATTTGATGAAGATTTTTCTTTTGTTTGTTCACTTTGCCACATTCAAATTGAAATTTATTTATTTTTTTTGATTCGACTGATTTAAATTTTATCGATTCAAGAGGGTTGCATCGAAAAAAATTGTAAATTCAAAGAAAATTTAATTTCTGAATATGAATCCCGAATATGATTTAAACGAATGAACCAAATTTATCGAAACAAAATACCTAGATTAACTAATCTAATCTAAACAAAACAAAACAAATTTGTTCTTGCTGCACATGTCTACATTTAGCTTGTTCAGTTAAGATTTGAAAATTAAAGATAGAAGCTGATTGATTGTCATGCACAACTGTCCAGATTCTGTATACACCGGATAAATTCCCCCTACTGTGTTTATTTAAAAAACATCTCAACACTCTAATTCACTGGAGAAGTTAGAACATGTTTTGTCCCCCACAAGTGGAAAACAATTGAGGCATCAGTGAGGAAAAGAAGAGATGTCCAGTTTGAGTTACTACACTAATTTACTTAGCAGTAAGCACACCCCCGGCAATATATGACAACAAATATAATTGCACTGGAACATCCATTTACAACATGTTTACAGTAGATTTTCCTAATTTTTCAAACATATCAGCAGCTTATAGAAAGGGTGGTTGTAATTTTTTCTATAACAGAAACAGATAATGATCTGCAATATTTGTTTGCTGGTAAATATTAGGGGCGAATGTAATATTAGAAGCATCAAAGGGATCACTAAGGAGACAAGTTCATATCCACATGCCCACTTCAGCCTTTGTAGCCACCTCTTTATCTGCCAAATTATTCCTCATTCTTGAAAGTGCTAAAACTTCTGACAATTTCTTTTAATACACAGAAGAGTTTATATGAATTTGAGCATGTCTCTGTGGAGTCACACTAGATCAATGAAATTACACAAGAGTCAAGTGATGTTTTTGCACAAGAATCAGGTGATCTACCAAATAACCTGTTAACTTTATAGCTACTCTCAAGCCACTCTAAGTTTAGTTCATCTAAACAGACCACAGGATTTGAAACCATAGTCACAGTCCTCTGGGGAATTAATTTACTGTCTTGCTGTTGTCTGCACATTTCAGAACTTCTACAGTTTACATCTGGCATGCTGACTTTTTTTTTTAAACACATGACAGATAAGCTTTAACACCCCTAGTTAATTGAAATTGGAACTAACATTTTCCTTCTTGTAAGAAAAGAAATGGCTGCACATCCAGGAATTCTGATTGCCTTTTATTTGTCCAAAGTGATAACACCAAAGACACCAACACAAGGTCACATTACGCGTTTCACACAAACATTAGGCACAAGATGTTTGTGTGAAACGTGTCTATGTGACCTTGTGTTGGTGTGTTTGGTGTTATCACTTTGAACAATAAAAGGCAATCGGAATTCCTAGATGTGCAGCCATTTCTTTTCTTACAAGTTTCCCACAGAGGTGTGGCGGGGCTGGCACTCTACAAGATATTCCACCTTAGGTTATCATCATACACCTGGAGCAGCGTCTCTTTTTCTTTGAACATTTTCCTTCTGATCAAATTAAATCCCAAATTTATCATTAAAAACAAATCAATATTTTGATGCATCCATGCATATTCTGGTGAGCTCAGCTTTTTTCTAGGCCCCAGAATAAGAGGTATTGACAAAATCAGGATGGTTAATAGGTACATTTGCCTGAATACAGAGATGTAGTAGCTAACTAAGGTTGTGCTAGGAGAGGTAGCTCAAGATGAACCTGCCATGTCCAAGAAATGTGTGTGCTTACATCTCTAATAAAGTGCAGGCACCGTGTGATGCTTGCAACTAACTGTGCTTATCTTCAATTCAGTTCCTGTGGGTTCAAAGAGGGGCTTCAGTTCTGTGTCCAGGTGGTATGCTGAAAGCGACCCCTTTGCATGTGGGGTTTAAGCGCTACCATCTCCTGGCATTCCAGTATAACCAAAAGCAAAAATGTTTTAAAGCTTTGGATAAAGTGAAGAGGGATTAAAACACCTGTCCATTTTTAATGCTGTCTATGTCCCTGTTAGGGAGATTCACTCTCTCTATTTGTCATGTGTACAGTTATAATCAAAAGTGAAGGTAGAAGAAACTCACACATGTTGTGTTGTCCCCAGAAAAGTACTAGAGTGGAAACCTTCCAATGGGGACACTAGTTCTGGTGACCTTAAGTGGAGGACGACCCAAGGGATTGTCTTAATTTACAGGGATTTCCTCTCCCTTCCTGCTGTGGCTATTGGACAGGAAGTGAAGGGAAATCTCCCTACTGGGACACATATGGCAAAAAATAAAAAATAAACTGACAGGGGTTATAACCTTCCCTTTATCTATCTAGAATGAAAAAAAAAAGTTTTGCCTGTGCTTTAAATTTAACTTCCCACATTTTGAGTTTGAAATGCCATCAGCAGCCAGTAGAGGTTGAAGCCCTGTACTCAGCCTGGTACTGGAATTCCTTGACCTCCTTAGCAACAAGGGATTGTATTCAATGACACTTTACTAGTAAAGTTTGTTTATAAACTTTGGTGGAGTTGACAGTTTCACGTTCACCTGTCGTGACTCGTGACTAGGGATATAATTATTTTTAAGCTAATTTAGTCATTTATAATATTAATTGAAAAAAAAAATTTTTAGGCTTCCCAGATGTTGCTAGATGTGAAAGGTGTTTACCATACGTTTTCAGATAATGAATTGTAGAACATACTATTAAAATATTTATGTACACTTTGCATAAGTTAATGTCTGTTTAATTAATGGAATTTAGAAGTGTAATTAAAGTTATCAAAGATATTAAATTCTAGTAAGATGTGAAGCCATGATTAAAATCAGAGGCAATGTATTTTGAACTGCTATGATAATTAATATGGATGATTTTTAATTTATTTCTCTTAACACAGTTTGTGTTGTTTTGAAGTTATGCTTAGTTGGTCCCTTTCTATTAAGTAGCTATAAAGATTAAAAAAAAAAAAACTAAAGTCCCATATTTTGATAATTTTACAGAATTTGACAGATTTGCATGCCGATTGGCTATAAAACATTGTTCTGCTTTATGCCTCCCAGCCCAGCGTCAAGCCCAAACCCACCAACTCACATTAGCTACTCATACCTTTGAAAAAGAGGACAAGTGGAGACATTGAGGTTAATTTAATAAAGGCAATTAAGCTGTTGACTTTTCAAAGTTTATCCTTTGCATGGTGATTTTTCCCTTAGCCCTTCCACTTACATTATATAGTGCTACCTCCCAACACTTAGAAAAAACAACATCCACACTTTTTGGAGAGGACAGCTGCACCTTCTGTACTAGACATGCAAGCAGACTTTGCATGCTATAGAAGTGAAAACTACTGCAAAGCCACCCTAATAAACGTAAAATGTAAATTTATGCATGATGATGTTACAAGGTTCTAACTCCATCCAATGGGTTTTTTCCAATTTACATCATTAGGAGCAGGAATCAGCCCAAACTTCACAAACATGTAAAACTCTTTCCCCACTGTATCCAATATGTAAATACATATATACATAGGCTTTAACTATATCTGTACTTTCCCTATGAGGTTGAAGCCAACATTCTTGTTTAATATCAACTTATACATTCACATTGGTCTCAAAAAAGCAATAGAGAAAACAGTTTTCATCAGTATTGGCAAGCCAATAGACTCACTGAGTAAAAGAAATAGCAAAGTATTGTCACTGTGCTACACAACTAAGCAGGCTGCACGGCTTAGGTGGTCCCATAGATATGTATATGTACAGCCTGTATATTAAAAAAAAAAAAAAAAAACATTTTTAAAATGTAAATATGCATTGATGCAATTAGCCACATCCATATGCCTAATGTGGCACTCTATCAGAATGATCTTGCAGATAGAAAAATAAGAGAGTTTATGATTAGGTAGACTTGCATTCAAATTGGAATTACCCATTTTGATTGGCCTACACATTCAACAAAATATTTGGAATTATGTTTAACTATGCTTGTGATTTGTACACCACTGTCACAATGCATAGCTAGCAGTGTGCCCCTAGTGTTAATAATGTACCCTTTAGCTTCCTTTGGCAACTTATATTCACTGTCTGGTCTATGAAATAACATTGTAACATTGCTTAGATTCTCTCTGCATGTCCATCCTCCTATAAGCATTACACAAATAATTGTATATGTTCTGTTTATTGTTCACAGATCTGGAAAATGTTCCTATATCCTTTTTAGATCTTTAATTACATATTTTACCTTGTTAAAATTACTTTGATGTGGGCTTTGTCCTTATAAATAGAGTGGAGCACTTGTAATTCTACATTCCTTCTCTTAGATGTATCAGAGGTCCCCAGACTTCTACATGTTCTTCCAAGCAAATCTCTGATTAAATCTTACAATAATGGCACCTGCACCTCCGAAGATCCTTTTTTTTGCAAGGATTCCACTAATTCTAAACATGTCTTATAAGCTTCCACATCATGAAAATGTTGGCTGGATGGCAAGGTTAAGTACAACAGAGACTGATTAGCTCACATTGCATAACCTCCTATTTTCTGCATGACATCTGCATGGTAGGGAGATAGAGGGAAGATAAAACAAAAATAGATTTTAGGCAATTATAAAAAATTCACAGATCCTTTTTATTTATTAAATAACTAACTGGACTAAAGGATGTTCTTGAAATATGTAAACAACAAAAGATGTAAACAACAGGGAAAGTATCTGATCCCACCAATATTGGTGTGATCAGATGCTTTTAGGGGAAGAGGAGACATCTGGGGTCTAATAGAACCCATAATTTTCTATACATATGTTCCTGTCATTGCCTATTGCTGCCACAAGGGATATTTACATTAAAAGTGACTAAAATAAAATAAAATTAATAATGTGCAAAGATGTACACACGTGTTGGTCCCTCACGCATATGTAAATCACGCCAAACATGCGAGGTATTGCTGCAAATGTCAGAGCGAGAGCAATAATTCTAGCACCACACCTCCTGTGTAACTCTGGTAACCTGTAAAGGCTTTTAAAGCAATGCCTATGGAGATTTTTAAGTACTGTAGTTTGGCACCATTCTATGAGTGTGCGCTATTTTAAAATGTGACATGTTGGGTAACTATTTACTCCACATAAAACCATGTTTTATATTCCACCCAAAAGTGGGTACTAGATAGTGTTTTTGTGTGGTTAAAATTCTTCAAACTTCCCCAAAAAGTTTGTTTGAAAAACGGCTTCACTAGATCCTCGGCTTAAAAAAATAAATTATATATATATAATTATATTATATATATTCTATCCTTCTATCTATCTATCTATCTATCTATCTATCTATCTATCTATCTATCTATCTATCTATCTATCTATCTTTCTATCTCTCTCTCTCTCTCTATATATATATATATATATATATACTGTATCTCACAAAAGTGAGTACACCCCTCCCATTTTTGTAAATGTTTTATTATATCTTTTCATGTGACAACACTGAAGATATTACACTTTGCTACAATTTAAATTAGTGCCTGTTCTGAGTGGAACCTGTTAAACCATTGTATGGTCTTGGCCACCATGCTACAGCTCAGTTTCAGGGTCTTGGCAATCTTCCTACAACCTATGCCATCTTTATGTAGAGCAACAATTCTTTTTTCAGATCCTCAGAGAGTTCTTTGCCATGATGTGCCATGTTGAACTTCCATTGACCAGTATGAGAGAATGAGAGTGATAACACCAAATTTAACACACCTGCTCCCAATTCACACCTGAGACCTTGTAACACTAATGAGTCACATGACACCGGGGAAGGGAAAATCTCTGATTTGGAGGGAAAGAAATGTTACACTGTTATACAAGTGTAATATAGTACAATCACTATATTACATTGTAGCAAAGTATAATTTCTTCAGTGTTGTCACGTGAAAAGATATAATAGAATATTTTCAAAAATGGGAGGGGTGTACTCACTTATATATATATATATATATATATATATATATACAGGCCTTTTTTTTAGGGGGAACTTGGGGGAACTTGGGGGAACTCAGTTCCACCACCTCTGGCTCAGACCCTTTGGTGACTGCTCACCACAATCACTTGTAAACACAGAAGTCTGGTTTCTGTGTTTATAAGTGACAGCTTTGTAACCCCCTGAATTCTGCACTCTGTATGTAATGCAATTCTGGTATTTAATGCCCCTTTAAGCGGAAAAATATTGTTACTGCGCTGGTCTGAATAGGTGATGACACAAAATAATCTTAGTTTATAAGGTGCTGAATTCAGTGCAGTACTGTGCGTGATAAACCACAATAGGTGATTATCTGACTAAATGACAATGTCCAGCTCTTTCGAGCATGTCCAATTGTGTACTACTATGTGCGACTACTGTGCCAACAAACAAAATACATAAATATATATATACACATATATGCGTGACAGTGTTCAGCTCTCTCGAGCATATGCAAAAAAAAAAAAATGCAAAAAAAAATTATTTTTATATACCAATGTCCTACTCTCTCGAGTGTGTGATACTATGTGCAGCTATTATACCAGCAACCAACTGTAAATAAATAAATATGCATATCAATATCATAAACCATATGTGCAAAAAATATATATGTGCATGAAAGTTCATAAATGTTCATAACATATCCCGATTGACGTGGAAGTCACAACTTCACAGTTAGAGTCCAATAAGGGAATAAATGTGATAATTAATCCTGGTGTTGTGTTTCTACTTCTTCCACCCGACTGAAATAAGTGCTACCACCACCAACTGCTGAAATGCGCACTCACCAGACTCCAGCTGGTAATGGGCCCCAAACTTATTCCGTTCCTGTCAGTGGATATATGCTCCTTGCTCCTTTCACACAGTGTTCCTTAGTGCCTCAAAAAACAAGGGGCTAATCATGGTGTAGTACGTTTAAAAGGTTTTGTTTATTTAAAAAGATAAAATCAGACTACTCACAAGGGAGGTGCTTTGAACCAGCACCTAGTATCTTTGGCAGTATCGGGCATGGACAGCCGCTCACCAGCTTGTTTTGGGGTGCGTGCCCGGCTCCTGCTTCACTGTGGTTCCACAGGTCAAAAACACTCTCTCTATGCGTTATCCACCTGGCTTCTACTAGTTTCGCAAATATGCGTCATCAGGAAGGCTTGCCACAACACCAGGATTAATTATCACATTTATTCCCTTATTGGACTCTAACTGTGAAGTTGTGACTTCCACGTCAATCGGGATATGTTATGAACATTTATGAACTTTCATGCACATATATATTTTTTGCACATATGGTTTATGATATTGATATGCATATTTATTTATTTACAGTTGGTTGCTGGTATAATAGCTGCACATAGTATCACACACATTTGAGAGAGTAGGACATTGGTATATAAAAATAATTTTTTTTTGCATATTTTTTTTTTTTGCATATGCTCGAGAGAGCTGAACACTGTCACGCATATATGTGTATATATATATATTTATGTATTTTGTTTGTTGGCACAGTAGTCGCACATAGTAGTACACAATTGCACATGCTCGAAAGAGCTGGACATTGTCATTTAGTCAGATAATCACCTATTGTGGTTTATCACGCACAGTACTGCACTGAATTCAGCACCTTATAAACTAAGATTATTTTGTGTCATCACCTATTCAGACCAGCGCAGTAACAATATTTTTCCGCTCTACTACCTAGGCCTTCCTAAAGGCTTACACAGTACTGCAGCAGGTCAACTTAAATAATTATTTTGCGCCGGTGACAACCATCACAATGCCCCTTTAAGACCCTTCTACTGTTTGTGAAATCTGAACGGGTCGTGGTTGAGTTCTTGCACCTATTTTCTGAGAAAAACGCTGTGTGTGTGTGTGTGTGTGTATATATATATATATATATATATATATATATATATATATATATATATATATATATATATATATATATACAGTTGTGCTCATACGTTTATATACCCTGTCAGAATTTATGATTTCTTTCCCATTTTTTAGAGAGAATATGAATGATAATACAAAAACTTTTCTTTTACTTATGGTTAGTGTTTGGCTGAAGCCTGGATGAGCTGTATGCTCGAGTTGAACTTCAGTTCTACTCAAACATTGGTTGTTCGCCATGTGGCCGAACAGCAAATAATTTGGAGTGTTCGCAGCAAATTCGAAAAGCCATAAAACACCCTTTAACAGTCTATCGGAGAAATCTAAAGTACTCATTTTAAAGTGTTTGGGGACCTGGGTCCTGCCCCAGGGAACATGTATCAATGCAAAAAAAAAAGTTTTAAAAAACTGATGTTTTTTTCAGGAGCAGTGATTTTAATAATGCTTAAAGTGAAACAATAAAAGTGAAATATTCCTTTAAATTTTGTACATGGGGGGTGTTTATAGTATGCCTGTAAAGTAGTGCATGTTTCCCGTGTTTATAACAGTCTCTGCACTAAATTAAATTTCTAAAGGAAAAAAAGTCATTTAAAACTACTCGTGGCTATAATGAATTGTCGGGTCACGGCAACACAGATCAAAGTCATTGAAAGTCATTGAAAAATAAAAAATGCGTGGGGTCCCCCTAAATTGCATTACCAGGCCCTTGAGGTCTGGTATGGGTATTAAGGGGACCCCTATGTCAAATAAAAAAAAAATGACATGGGGGTTTATTGTTTCACTTTATTGTTTCACGCATTATTAAAATCACTGCTCCTGAAAAAAAAACTGTTTTAAAAACTTTTTTTGCATTGGTACATGTACCCTGGGGCAGGAGCTGGGTCCCCAAACACTTTTTCTGACAATAACTTGCATATTAACCTTTAAAATGAGCACTTTTGATTTTTCATGTTCATGTCCCATAGACTTTATTGGTGTTCGCGTGTTCGGCTCATCCCTATCAATCAACTGTGCTTACTCTTTTTAAATCATTATGATAACTACCCAAATGACCCTGATCAAAAGTTTCCATACCCCAGTTCTTAATACTGTCTATTGCCCCCTTTAACATCAATGACAGTTTGAAGTCTTTTGTGGTATTTGTGGATGAGGCTCTTTATCTTCTCAGATTGTAAAGCTGCCCATTTCTCTTGGCAAAAAGCCAGTTACTGTAAATTCTTGGGCTGTCTTGCATGAACTGCACATTTGAGATCTCCCTAGAGTGGCTCAATGATATTGAGATCAGGAGACTGAGATGGCCACTCCAGAACCTTCACTTTATTCTGCTGTAGCCAATGACAGGTCGACTTGGCCTTGTATTTTGGATCATTGTCATGTTGGAATGTCTAAGTACATCCAATGCACAGCTTCCTAGCTAATGAATGCAAATGTTCCTCCAGTATTTTTTGATAACATACTGCATTCACCTTGCCATCAATTTTGACAACATTTCCTGTGCCATTGTAGCTCACACATCTCTAAAACATCAGTGATCCACCTCCATGTTTCACAGTAGGAATGGTGTATCTTTCATCATAGGCCTTGTTGACTCCTCTCCAAATAAAGAATTTATGGTTGTGGCCAAAAAGCTACATTTTGGTCTCAGCACTAATGACTTTGTGCTAGAAGGTTTTAGGCTTGTCTGTGTTCTGTTTGGCGTATTGTAAGCGAGATACTTTGTGGCATTTGCATAGTAATGGCTTTCTTCTGGCGACTCGACCATGCAGCCCATCTTTCTTCAAGTGCCTCCTTATTGTGAATCTTAAAACAGCCACACCACATGTTTTCAGAGTCTCCTGTATTTCATCTGAAATTATTTGTGGGTTTCTCTTTTCATCCCAAAAAACGTTCCTAGGAGTTGTGGCTGAAATATTAGTTGGTTTACCTGACCGTGGTTTGGTTTCAACAGCACCCCTCATTTTCCACTTCTTGATTAGAGTTTGAACACTACTTATTTTTTTTGCTTATTATGCCCCATATGGAGGATTTTGCTTGTTTGTTTTTTTTCCAAGACAAACAACAGGGTGTTAAAGGAAATCTCTTTAAAGTGAGGGTAATCACAGAAAGTGTCTTCATTGGATAAACTTCAATTATTTTTCTGGTGACAACTCAAAATTCTGCATTTCCCTCACTTTCACTCCTATTGACTGCTGCCACTAGGATACAAAGACTTTTCTAGCAGTTATAAATGAGCATCACTCTATTCTAAAGAAAAAAAAAGTTGTTGCTTTACGTAAACTTTACATTTGTAGGCTATAAATGCCAGAGATAGTATAAGAAAATACAGTGATAGCTATAATATATTATAGGAATTTGCTTCTCATTACAGAAAGTTTACTTACTCATAAACCCAGAAGTCCTGTAATTCTGAAAAATAGGCTCCATGTCTGGAGCCTATTAAACAAACAAAAAAAAAACATTACATTTCATATATTTTGAGATTATTATATTTTTCCTTTGCTTCAGAAGAAGAAAATGACAATAACAATTTACTGGATATATAAATTGTATAGCTTGTCATGGTTATGTATAATTTATAGGGCTGAGAGGAGTGCATATCTCTTTGTGCAACAATCAAAACTAGACAGTCCTGATTAGTGGAAATAATCCTGAAAAAGCATAGCTCCGCAATGAGAAATCACCCTCAGTGTCACAGATGACACCACGACAAGTGTTTGATGCCCACTGCAAAGTTCTCATTTTAAATGGCTATAAAGCATTTAGAGACAGACAAACTACATTCACCAAATCTCAAATTGATGAACTGTTACTTTTTTTCTTGCTTTTTCTGTTGCCTTGTTTGAATTTCCTTCACTTCATCTCCAAAGATCCTCTATGTAAATATTAACCTCCCTGGCGGTATCCCTGAGCGTGACTCAGGGTGGGTTTTTTCTGCTAAGAACGGTATCCCTGAGTCACGCTCGGGGTAGCCATGCAGAGCCTGCAGCGCGCGCTGGCTTACCTTCTTCCTGGATCCAGCAATGCATCCCCGCTGTGTGAGCGAGCGAGTGCTCGCTCGATTCACACAGCGTCCCCGTGTGCTGCCGATCTCCGTTTCCTGCGACGTTACGACGCACGGAAGCGGAGAACGGCGCCAAATTCAAAAAAGTAAACAAACACTTTACATACAGTATACTGTAATCTTATAGATTACAGTACTGTATGTAAAAAATACACACCCCCCTTGTTCCTAGTGGTCTGTCCAGTGCCCTACATGTTCTTTTATAAAATAAAAAGTGTTCTTTCTGCCTGGAAACTGTAGATTGCCCATAGCAACCAAAAGTGTCCCTTTATGTCAAAAATGGTTTTAGATCAGCTAGAAAACAGCGATAATAAATTTTATTCACTTGCAGAATTGAGCGATAGCGATTTGTGGGGAAATTCGTCATAAAAAAAAAAATAATGACAGCGACAATTCTGCAACTGAGCAAATTTCAGTGTTTTTGAGTTGATTACATTATTGAATATTTTTTATTATAATTACATTATAATTTGTTATAATTATTTATAGTTTTTTATTATATAAAAAATTATGATTTTGTTTTTCAAACTTTATCATACCCGGGATGTCTTGTTTGGACAGATTTAAGCAAGTTATTCCTAAGAATTGCAGGCCTACAGTATAAAATGCCAAATTTCCATGTAAATAATTGTACCGCTTTTGGTACGTAATTCCAGACAGAATCATACCGCCAGGGAGGTTAAAAAGCATTGTCATGTAAGTCAGTTAGTTTTACAATAGTATCCCTATGAACTAACTGAAGGTTTTTGTTTATTGAGTTATATGTATTACAAATAAATTAGGCAAGCAAGGAAAGGAGAACAGGTGAGTGATCTTGCAGGATTTATTTTAAAATGTATATAAACTCAGAAACAAAAATAATATATCTTGCAGCTTATTAGTTCTTATATGAGTGGTTTTCATTATTTTTGGGTGTTTTTCCCTTTATTTTCAACTAGTAATCTTACTAAAAACACTTCCCTGACCCTACGTGTCTATGCACATTCACTCCAAAGTACTATGGAGAAAGCCATAGTTGTTATTCAGACTGGATTTCGAACATATCCTCATCTCTTTATCTCCATTACATGGAAAGTTTAGTAGGTTAGAGAAGAAGGATAAGGTAATTTTATGTCCTGGTTTAGCTCACAGGAATTAACATGGACACTACATTTTTGGCAAGAACTACAGTTATTTTCTGTATTTGCAAAACATGTTCTTAGGCTTAAAAAATGAAAACTAATGTATCCATCACTTTTAAGAACTGGTAAGTTGCAATATATTACATGTATGCTCTTTAACTATCCCTTAACAAGAAAAAAAGCTTTCCTTGAATAATTAAGAAACAGTAAACATTAGTCATGTTTGCCTATACTAAGTGCAAGTCCAAGGTTAAAATAGACTTTGCATTAAAATGCAAGGTCTACTCACTACCTACACCCCTCCCTTCTCACAAACCACCTACTATTAGTAGGCGTAAACTGTACCTGTAAATAAAAAAGTTAAGATTGATACTTCTCTCACCACTATCTTCCACCTGTAGCACCTAGACAAACATGAGGTTTTTCTCCCTCTGGATAAATCCTGGGGAATACAGAGCAAACATAATCCTGTGAGGAGACACTGTTGCAACTCTGAATTTCCCAGGAAGGAAGGTGATGTCACACCCAGTCTAATGAAAGATGGAGGTAAGTTAAGTAGATATATCTATATATAGCTATATATCTATAAATAAAACACATTTTACACCTAGGACGGTAAAGAAAAAAGGGCCCAGGCAAATAAAACAGACATTTTTCTCCAAGGTCCACTTTAAAACTGAGGGTGTGAAGCAATAAAAAATGGGACTGGGCTATAACTACATTTGACTTGGTTTTCATAAAAAAAAAGAATGCGATACTTTCTAGAAAAGCAGTTTTGGCTTAGGTGGCTGCATTGGGCATCATTCGGGTTATCAGATCAGATCAGGTTACACTGAAACTAAGATGTAAAAGTTGCAGGCTTTTAGATTGCTTGTTATCAGTGCAGAGGCCACTGGCATTGGACAAGTTAAGTATGCAGCATATTAGAAGTTAGTATTTATCTTAGGGACTAAGTAGGTGTTAGGGTTGAGTGGGTTATGTGTTAAAGCTTTGTTTAGGGGTTGTGTTTTTGGGGAAAGGGAGGTAATTGTTAAGTGCTCATATTGGGAATTAAATGTTACAATAGGGGTGGGGAGGGAGCAGGGGTTAGTGGTCATTCCTGAGGAAATCATTTCTTTAATGAAACATGTTGAGTGTAATGTCTTCTCATCGAACTAGAAAAATATGGGTGACCCCATTCCTGATGCATGGAGGTATCAGTGTGAATAAGGTGTTTGTTAAACAGTGTTGTAAAGCATCTCAAAATGTGAGTTCTTACATTTTTAAAAATGTTTTACACTATGGAAGCCTCTTTAACCTTATTTTTTCTAAGTTGCTACTGAAAGGAGGGCCTGCATATTGGAAGAGGAAAAAAGAGTAAAGCAGAGACTTAATCCAGCTAAAATGCTAATTTTGATCAACTTAGAGATAAGTGGTCAACACGTCTGGTGAGTGCTTAACCCTAGGGTGTGCACTGTGGTGAACCTGAAATTGATTGAAAACATAGAGGAGTGTTTGAAATTTGTTTAACACATTTTGCATCAAGCACTTTATTTCCAAGGACATTGTTTTGGAAAATGAGGAATTGATTCAGAGTGGACGCTTTTAATGACATGCACAGTTCTATTTGTACTTATATTTGGTTATAGTAGATTATGATTGTTGCAATTCCAGTGTATAAGATAATTGTTGCTTGATGGTTTAGACACTTTATATGCATAGTTAGTTATTATAAAAAAACAAAAGCAAACATTTGTTATATTGCAGCTTACCATTTCTTAGATTTAATAGCTGCATTCATTTTCTTTTTAGACTTTCTTATGTTTTCATCTGGTGATCCAGCCAGTAGATTATCAATAATGCTTACAGGGCAACATTAAAATACATTTTAAATAGCATGCTTGGGGAATGCCCTTAACCTATCTGCAAATTAGTATATCTGTACAATGTATACAACCCACTACACCAAAACTCACATTTACCAAAAATAAATAAAAAATTGCATGACAATTTCTGGTAAGTGACAGCTCCCAGTCACTTCCTTCTGTTTGTAACCATCTACATCCCCCCCCCAATCTTTGATGAGAGTCCGGTATAGATGTTAATGGTGGACCCCACAAAAAAACAAAACAAAACAAAAACAGATGTGCACCCAGAAAAAAAAACATTGCACATACCGGTTTAAAGAAAAAAGAATGAAGCTAGATCAGTTGTTATGCAATTCCAAGGAATCACAATCACATCCCAGCAAAATTTGGAAATTTGTAGGAGAAAAAAGCCCCTGGGATGGTACGAATTGTAATAATAGGATGAATTATCAAAAAGTATATAAAAATAGAAAAGTTTATTTGATATAAATCATGATAGTCACAATGTCCAAAAAATTTGAAAAAAATCATTTAAAACAAAGGAATTGTCATAGAAAGTACGCCAATATGCATCAATATACAGAAATCCACACCCGAATGCTGACAAATAAATCAGGACAAGCAAGGGTGGATAAAACCCAACATGTTTCGGAGGCAGATGGTTAGGTTAATTCATAAACCAAATGCAAATTCCTTCTTCAGGGCTTCTTAATATTGGTGTAAACAATAATATTTAATGTTTCCTAGTAAGGAGAAAAGAAAAACATAATATAAATGTAGTTTGTAGCATTGTTAATTTATTAGATTGCTTCTAGAGCTTTTTGTTTTGCATATCATTTACAGAAATGATGTCCAACAGCAAATACAGTCTATTTAGTGACTAGAAAAAATACATAGTACTTACATCATATGATGATATTTACACATGTGGATAAACTGGGCACGTCTGGTTGGATGAATCTCTGGGGAGGCCCAGCCCAAGTATAATGTGTAAAGCCATAAATGATGAAAAAATAAATAATAAAAAGTATATATGTATAAAGGGTCTTGTCCTTTAAAAAGTCTGGCCCTTTAAAAAGGCGGAAGTAGTGTCATTGTTCCATTGGGGTTTGGAATATTAGACAAAAAGGGTCACACATAAGATCAGCAGAGAGATGGAACCATGCAGTGTGTCAAATCTCATGAAGATAGATGCAGGCAGAGTGCGGTGAAATCTATTAAAATAAATTATTATGTATAAGTATATATACGGTATAGAGAAAAGGGAGAGAAAAAATAAAAATAAAGTAAAAATGCCAACAGCAGAAAAACCCCAAAAAAACACCAAAAAACTGGCGGATGTAAGTACATACCGACCAGCCAAGCAGAGCTCGGTGTGCTAGTGCAAAGCTTAAAACAGCAGATTCTCATACCTTAGTTTGTGGATTGTAACAAGATGCATGGATCCTGAATGTGCAGCAGTAAGAGAATGACACAGCCAGGTTTAAATAGAACAGCTGATGCTTGTCAGCCTATCAGACTGGCCCAAATTTGGTGCCAGGTGAGAGGCAAAGACTAAATTGAAGGTATATGCAAGGGGCCAATGAACTTGGTCCCCCCAGCATTAACTGCACATCAGGTGTGCACACCGCGGTCTGTGCCCGCGCAATCCCCTGATCTTCACAACATTCGGCGCCACCGTGTCAAAAAACGCGGCAATGTCACGCGTCGACGTGACCGCCATCACGTATAGCGGGTGGAAATATCTGGACTGATGGAAATCGCCAGAGCGCATGCGTACGGGAGAAGTTAATTCCCAGGCAGCGTAGCCGCCCGAACACACTCAAAAAAGATGCTGGCCGCTGAATGACAAAAAGGCAGACAGAGGCTCCTACGTGCTGGGGAGACTTAACACTACCAGACGGTCCAAAACCTACTGATCAGACAATTAAAAAAATAATAATAATAATCAATATAGTTAAAAAATTATTAAAGCCACCCATTAGTCTACTAAAAAAACATGAGAGAATTCAACTATTACAAATATGACATGCCATACAGCTTTACAGAGTTATAAGTATTTACAAAGAAAAATATCACATCAATCAAAAAATAATAATAGAGAAAAACACATATGAGCAAGCATAAATATAAGCTTATTACACACTAGCAGAATGTGCATTTAAAATATGCAAAAGAGAGTATAAATACTATACGATGGACAGTAGAAACCATTTGGCTCAGTGTACACTCATAGTACCATAGATGTATAAATTTGATGTTGGAAGATCAAGAAAGAGGAATGAATGTCAGACAATGTACACATCTGCAAGGAAAGAAAAAAAAGCCCTGCCCATGCAAAAGGACGATTCACCTCTGGACAGACATACCCTTCAAACTCATGCCGGCATATGCCCTAAAATCAAGGTACTAGTTTTGGACCGGGTGCACCGCATGCTCTCGGGGAGGGGATTTCGACAAGATTCTCCTTCAGCGAGAGTTGAGGTAGATCTTGGACCTCAATGCTATCATGCCACCAGGCCTCAACCAAGCTTTGAATTTTAAACCTTTCCTAACAGTTTTTTTCTCTGGGGTCTTTGACAAAGAACTCCTAAATTAAAACACACAATCCCAGGATATTTTCCTAATTTTAGGCCATGTTCTGTTGTTGTTTTTTTTTCCACTGCCACCGTACCTCCCGCCCCAGTGCGAAAGGGGTCTTATACTTTGACTTCCTTGGTTCACGCCACCCCTTCTCACTAACATGCTAAATAAAACCTTAATAGGTTTTCATTACATACCTTATTTTGGATCTAGTGACGTCACCAGGGCTCTGTGCTTCTCTATGCAATGCAGGCAGACTGGGCCTGGTGAGAGGGGTCGGCGTTATCCAGAGAATATTACAGCATTTTACTTCGTGCTTTTCTCAAAGGCCCTTGTTGCGGCCGTCCTTTTGCATGGGCACACTGGGCAGGGTGTGTTTTTTTTGTTTTTTTCTTTCCTTGCAGATGTGTACATTCTCTGATATTTATTCCTCTTTCTTGATCTTCCAACATCAAATTTATACATCTATGGTACTATGAGTGTACACTGAGCCAAATGGTTTCTACTGTCCATCGTACTAATTTATACTCTCTTTTGCATATTTTAAATGACTCAGTGCACATTCTGCTAGTGTATAATAAGCTTATATTTATGCTTGCTCATATGTGTTTTTCTCTATTATTATTTTTTGATTGTTGTTAATTTTTTTTTGTATATACTTATAACTCTGTAAAGCTGTATGGCATATCATCTTTGTAATGAATGAATTCTCTGATGGTTTGTAGACTCCACACTTTAATCATTTTTTAACTATATTGATTTTTATTTTTTTTGTCTAATCAGTAGGTTTTGGACCATCTGGTAGTGTCGAGTCTCCCCAGCACATAGGAGACTGTCTTGTCATTCAGGGGCCAACACTCTTTTTTGAGAGTGTTCGGGCGGCTACGGTGCCTTGGAGTTAACTTCTCCCATACGCATGCACAATGGCGAACCTAGGGGGGCAGAGAGGGCCCTGACCCCCCCCAACATTATGCTGTGCCCCACCATGTGCCCCCCCCCCAAAAAAAATGTTTTTTTGCATTTATTTTTTCCTTATTTAGAATTTTGTTTGGGCCGCCACTGGAGTAACAGTCTCTCCTGAGAGGGAGAGCATCCCCAGTCAGCTCTGCTGGGCATTTCTCCCCCTCCCTCTGCTCGCTGACACTGCATAATGCGAGCCCTCACACAACCACAGCCGCCCAATCTGCTTCTTCTCCTGCATCCTCATTGACAAGGAGAAGAGCAAGTTGCAGAAAGGACTCCATGAGCACTGATTGACTGATTTTTCCCATCCTTAGGACAGGAGGACAGGAGAACCAGCCTGTAAATTCTGAGAGTGGTGACTGCAAGCTGAGCCGAGTGTGAGTCTATGACACTCTTTTACAGCCCAGCGAGTCCAGCCATCACTCTTCTCACATACGAGCAGGGAGGAATACAGCTCCTCCTTCTTTTAGTTCATGTTTATTTAGTAATGTCAGCCACTCTCTGCCTCTTTATTTACATTGCCAGGGATATTACTGGCCAGAAAAAAAACATGGCCAGGTGATCAGGTGGTGGCATCCACTGCCTCTTTAACAGCCATTGATGGGGAAGAGGGTAGCTGTCATATACTGAAGCGATAGAAAAACTTCTACCAAATATATGAAGCTCAGCCTCAGCTACATATTAAAAGTTTGGTGTTCGGATGCATGTTATAACAAGCAAAGTTCTATCCAAACTTGGGTTCGGACCAAACCAGGAGTTCATCCCTAGTGCTGAGTAACCCATTCAAGGATGAAAGAATTATGTTTTTTTTTTTATATGAAAGGGCCATTATGCCCATATTACATCATTCATGAATAAATATGTAAACATTTTAGGAGTGTATCAAAATACAAAAACATTTAGAAAAAAGCATCTAACCTTTCAACATACAACAGATATTAGGGTAACTCTAATTTCAGGGAAAAAAAAATGGCAAATAAAGAAAAAAAAATCTAGCATATACAACTGTGACAAGTAATTTTGTAATTGAATGTTATTAAAAATTTGCTTTCCTTTTCAATTTGCAGCCGCTGTAATTTTCTGTAAAGTGCAATGCAATATGGCTACCTGGAGTTGCTCTCTACACCGAATGTGTACAGAACGCCCCCTCACAAACATAATTTCCTGCTTGTGTGATTGGTTTACCGATTTTCCCTGATGTCTACACTAAGATACAAGTCAGGCAACAAAAATTTAATTTTTGGTGATGTACTCCCAAATAGGAACTATCTAAAGGAATGCAGACCCAGCAGGTTTCCTCAATAGTGCTCTTTAGCTGCTGCAGCTGACTGATAATTATGAAACCTCTCCCAATTGGACCTAAATGGCACAGAGGCACAGAGGAACAAACATGGAGTTCTTCTGAATAACAAAAGGTAGGAATCTGCAACAAAGATTGTTATAATCCTTGCAATGTACATAGATCACCCAGAGGTGGATGTTTCTTTTCTCAACAAAAGTGGAGTTACCCTTTAAGAATTCCTATAGAACCAAACTAACATGTGTTGCTTTCTTGACCCATTCAGTGGCAACTTACATAAAGCGTTAGGTTGCACAGCCATGTTATAAGCAATTTTAAAATATGTTGGACTTTAGCAACATTAGTGCATACTGGTGTTATTCGGTGCACATTCATATAATACATATAAAAAGATTTTGGGTGGAATGTGGTTATCAGTTAATAAGGCTCAAAGTGTATTGCGTTATTTGTAGTGTTTGTGGAAAGAAAAAAATCTTCCCCTTCTGTCAGTTGGCAATGAACTTAAAAGTTGATAAAGTGTTATACGAAAAAGTTTATCAGTACTTTGTTCACATGTACTTTTTAATTGGCTGTGTTTATTTTTAGTGAATGCCATCATCCAATTATCCCTCTGTTCTTGGGTTACTGAACTGTGTTTTTATCTTCCTGGTCTACTGGCAAAAAGTATTAAGCTTTGAGTCAGCATAAGTTCAATTGGTTTTTTGATGAATTCATATAGCACAAGACCGGATCATACAACAACACCTCTGTTCTAGGTATTAGCCATGTATAATTGCTTTTGTCTGGGTTAGCAATACACATAGCAGCTATATTGGGCAGCAGCAGACTGTAGCAAGCAGACACCCCTTGCATTTCAGCTAAATGATAATTTGGTGCTAACAGAAACATTTATTTATATATTCTTGATTTCTCTTGTGTAATATTTTTATTGTAACTGTTAAGAGCTCTGGAACTTACTTTGCATTTCACCCTTTCCTTAATAAATTAATGTCTTGGTCCAGAGCAGCTCTTTTAAGAAAGCAAGCAATCCACAGGCGTCACATGTGCAAAAAGGTTTGGAAAAGCTTTGAGATTCAAAAGTATTTTCCGTAAAAGTCTGTATTGTTCCTGAGTAGCCATACAGGTAATGAATAGTTTAGAAACTTGAGACTGGTGCATGGCCTGTGGAACAAGTACTTGTATGTCATAGTATCTAACATCCCAGGGTAAGAGAATCTGAACAGTGCTTCAGAAGAGTCACCAAGTGAATTAGGATTAGACTGCAAGACTGCCAGAAGAGTCACCGGGTTTGTGTGTCCTCTAATGCCCCGTACACATGATCGGAATTTACATTGGAATTTTCTGATAGACTTTTTCCATTGGTTTTTCCGATCATGTGTAGCCGAATCTAAGTTTTTTCATCAAAAATTCAGATGAATTGTATTGGACTCTAGATATAAAACATGTTCTATATTTTTCTGATGGAATTCCATATGAATTCTGATGTGATTTGGCCCGAGAAAAGCCTGATTGTGTGTACGCGGCATAAGGCCCTCTTTTTGAAAGCAGGGAATGACACAGCAGTTAATCCTTATGTCATCCATTGTTTGCATGACATTATGGGGTTGATTTACTAAAACTGGGGAGTACACATGGAAATAAAATAAAAAATAAGGACTTTGTTGGTTGCCACCTTTACCCCAAGAGAAGGAAGTGAGTACTCCAAAATATAAAAATACAAAAGATTATTGGCATCATCAATTCAGTTAACATTTACATTAAACAAAAAAGACGTTCAATGTTTATCAAACAGTGTAGAGTACATTCCCTATGTGGGCGTAATCATATAAATATGTATACTGAAACCTGTAACAACTTATCCCATTTGTAAGTGTATGACAATATACGGATAGATACAATTGTCAAATATCTTTCAAACCATTGAACCAAATCCAAGAATAAACAGTAGGTCACTGGTATAGATCTCTACGCGTTTTACCAAAAATCACTAAAACTGGAGAGTACAGAATCTGGTGCAGCTTCTAACTTCAGCTTGTTCAATTGAGCTTGAACAAAAAAAAATGGAATCTATTTGGTTTCTTTGCAGGGCTTTAACCAAATTTTGCACTCTCCAGTTTTAGTAAATCAACTCCAGTGTGATTATTGCATGTAGCTTACTTAGATCCAAAAAGTGATTAGGGAATTTACCAGATTAAGCTGTACTGGTAAGCATTGATGAAATTATTAACAACAGATTAAAAAAAAAACTGATGGAAATTCTGACTGGTAACAACTTTGCTTTCATAGATTTATTTAATTACAAGTCACTTGTTAGGCCCCGTACACACGGCAGAGAACCTCGACGGGAAAGGCAACCAGCCATTCATCCCGACGGGCCGTCGAGCAAATAGCGAACCTGTTCTCTATTTGCTCGACTGGTTTCCCGACGGGCGGGGCTCGCCGAGAGCGTACACACGGCCGAGGTTCTCGGCAGAATGCGGCTCCCAGCGAGGTTCTTGCTGGTTTCTGCCGAGAACCTCGGCCGTGTGTACGGGGCTTAAGAGAGATATCCAGGCAAGGTTAATCTTTTTTGCACAAAAAGGCACATTTATCAGACAGGATCTGGGGCAGCTGTGCATGGCAACTAGGTTTAATTTTCAAAGCTTAAAGACTAACTCCACTTTTGTTGAAAAAAAAAAAACATTTCTCTTTGGGTGATCAATGTGCATTCCTGGGATTTTAACAAATTTTGTTGCAGAGTCCTAACTTTTGTTTATCTGACAAAATAGCTGTTTGTTTGTCTGTGTCCAAGTGCAAAATGAAGGTGAATGGGTGTGACTTTATAATTATCATTCAGCTGCTGCACGTGCAGGGCTCTAATGAGGGAAGTTGGAGGATCTGAATCCCTACAGCCATGATTTCTCTTTCGGAGCATCTCACCAAAAATTTGATTTTAACCACTTGCCCACCAGCCGCCACAGTCACATTATATAATGTCATTCGCCCTGTGGCCACTAGGGGCACGCCCCCAGCTCGCCCACGGTGCCGATACGACTGCCCGGCGGGCGCGATGACCGCCGGGCACCCGCGATCGCTCATTACAGAGCGAGAACTGCAAGCTGCGCAAATGTCAGTTAGACACTAGTGTTGCTCACGAATATTCGCATTGCGAATATTCGTTACGAATATTGCATATTCGAGTATTCGCGAATAAATCGAATATCACGGTGAATATTCGCTATTGCGAATATTCGTATATTTTCAAATTTATTTTTAAAACAGATCACATCCTAGTGATCTCCATCGACGTCTAAAAGCATTGCTGGTATGATTAGAGACCCTGGGCCGAGTAGCTGAGGCGATCCTTTTATGTTGCCGAATATTCGCAATGCGAATATTCGTATTATGAATATTCGAGAATGCGTTCTCTGCCCTTCTGTGTTTTGTGTATAAAAAAAATAAATAAAAAAAATTAGCTTTAGTTTAGTCATATAAGTTTGTGGTGTAGGTAGAGTTAGTGTTTAGTGCCTATTAGTTTAGTAATCCAGGAAATGATCTCCGTTTTCGCGTGTTGACGAGAATTTCGCAATCAATTTCGCATTCGCACTAGCAATTTTTTTTTTTATAAAATATCACGAATATTCGATATTAACGAATATTCGCGAATATTCTTCTATATATTCGCGAAATATCGCGAAATCGAATATGGCGTATTCCGCTCATCACTATTAGACACTTAGTGCCAAATTGTAAAAAGTGCTCTGGTCAGGAAGGGGGTAAATCCTTTTGGGGCTTAAGCGGTTAAGATGCCAAAAATCTGACTTGTATCTTAGTGCAGACTTCTGAGAAAATCAGCGAGCCAATCACACAAGCAAGAAATTACATTTCTGGAGGCATTCTGTATATCATCTGGGTACAGAACACCTTTAGGCTGCCATATTGAATTTCACAGAGAATTAGAACAGCTGAAGATTAAAAAGGAAAGGTATATTTTATAGCATTCAATTACAGTATGAATCAATTCAATATCAATTGAATATGCTATATATTTTTATTTTTCATTTGCTATTTTTTCCCACAAAAGTGGAGTTACCCCCAAACTAAACTAAGCTGAAAAAAATAAGCAAATTGGTTTCCATGCACAGCTGCTCCAGATTCTGTCTGCTCCAGTTTTGATAAATCTCCTTAAAAAAAATATATATATATACATAATCTCACAACAGTGAGTACACCACTCACATTTTTGTAAATATACATATTATATCTTTTCATGTGACAACACTGAAGAAATTACACTTTACTTCAATGTGAGTAGAGAGTGTACAGCTTGTTTAACAGTGTAAATTTGCTTCCCCCTCAAAATAACTCAACACAATGTGCTGCATTGATGTGTACAGGGTACAACCGGAACATTGTATTTGCTGTATTTAAAGCTGATCTCAGTGGAAGCTTAAAATCACAGTAGTATATACTGCTACTACAGTAATTGTTGCTAGCTTCTGGGTCTTGTGCAGAGCATATTCCCTGCTACATAGCAAACATGGGGGGTATGGGTCACTTGGATTCTACTGTAAATTTATTCAAAGCATTTAAAAAATGCATGCCAAAGGATGCCAACCCAAGTAACATCAACATGCACTAAACACAGGGCATGTGGTGTGAGTCTGTCATGTGCTGAAGCCTGTTGAAACCCTACTGAATAAAGGCTGAAGGCACTGTCAAGCGATCACATCCACAGTGACTTGCTTACTGGAGGTAGATCCTTATTTGGAGGAGTAATGAGACCTTACTTTTGGAAGGTAAAACAAGGCTGTGAAACAGTTATTACAGTCTGCAATACTGGCAGTCACCACTAGAGATAGACTCAACCAAAACCTGGCCACACACACACACATAGGCAGATAAACACCTTGCAAACTTGCATAATCTGAGGCACTGTAAGGGCTGTGTAGAAGTTAAGTGATTCCCACACATATGATTTTCCAAGCTACCCTGTGAGCTTGGCAATGAGATCTATCTTTGTCTTATACCAGATATGACAGCTTCCACACATTAACACTAGCCTACATGCATTCAAATTGGCTGCCTTATTCTCTATTAGCCACTGGCAGCAATTACAGAGAACATGAGGACATGACATGAGCCACATAATACAGTCTCGCACAGATTACCAGTGAATTTAAAAATGAGCATATTACATTAGTAATATAATGCAATAATCTCTCTAGGAGTTATGAATTTTTAGTGTAATACATAGAAGGCCGCTTACTATATTTTTAGATATATTAACCCTAGACTAGTAGTGCATATAAATATATGCAGAAGTAGTAATTACAAAAACAGGAAAGAAAATGGCATACAGAAATTTGTACAATAAAAAAAGGTAAACAACAGGGCAAACTAATCCCCATTTAGCTCAAACTTTACTATTTGGGCTATATTGTTTTATCTTGTTGACAGGAGCACACTGGACGTCCTGTCATGTTTATAAACACTTTCCAGATGATTTACAATGCTCATTTTCATGCTACTTAATTTATATGGGAAAGATATGGGATGGGCTCTTCCCCTTTTGCCATTTACCCTTTGAGATGGTACCTCATCTGGTGTGAGGGGAGTTTTTGCCTGTTCACGTAGCCATGGATTTTATGGATGAGCAGATTCTGATGGCTGGGTGTCACATACCTGTATGAGGAGCTTGAGATGATGAGGCCAGCCACTTGCACAGTTCCAATCTGAGCACCTCTGAAAGCTGAGATAGGGCTGCAAGGGCATTGAAAGGGCACAGGTGCCAGGAAGCTGGAACCAAAGCCTTAAACTTAAGAGAGCTAGTGTCAGTAAGCAGAAGCACAGTGGTGGGAGGTATAAGAATACACAAAGTCCAGTAGAGATCAGAACTGGGTCACAAACTAAGTTTAGTAACGGATGAGGAGGATGGCATCAAATCGTGAGCAGAATCGTAGAGCAGAAGCTGAAATACATACAACATAGGCAATGCGAATTTACTCTCTAGTGATGAGCCAAATGTCAGGGTTTGGATTCAGCGTAGGTTCATATTCTTACCGACAGTTTGGATCAGCAAGGATTTTTTCCCCCTGCTGTAGCAAATTCAAACATGCTTTGCTGGGGTTTTTCCCCTTCCTCTGGATCAACTATAGGTATAGGATTGTGTATATGGGGTTGTATAATTGTATTTTATTTTTTATTGGTTGAACTACAGTAGATGGAGTCTTTTTTCCAATCTGACTAACTATGTAACTATGTAAGTAATGGCTATTTTCTGGTATAATAGACAAGGGATTGTCAAATGACATTGGTGGGGCTAGGTACAATCTCGGGAAAGCTGTACCAAAAAATTTAAATCATGTTATTTATTTATTTTATTCTGTTTGGTGGGGAGAAGTGATTTTACCACTGTTTAAAAGGTTAGATGAAAATGCAAAATTATTTTAAATAACATGCATGGACTTGCATGCATAGACTGAAAAAAAAAAACATATAGGATGCCTGGGAAGTGACCCATCTGTATGACATATACAACCTACTTACAGCAAAACTGACATTTAAAGAGAAGAAAATGTCATTGAAATTGCAGATAAATGACAGTTTCCAGCTGCTTCCTTCTGTTTCTAAAAAAAAAAAGCAGCCATGGATTCCCTCCATCTAAACCAGCCCCTAATACTAGATGAGGGTGATATATAGAAATTAATACGAGACCCCACACGAAATTCCATACCGGACTCAATGTTATTCCTGCTCAGGTTTTCTGGTTGTTCAGGAGCCAGCAGCTAGTGGCAGCTTAACAACCAGTATCATCCCTGCCTGGCACGTTAAGCTGTCAGCTGGGTGGGGATATGTTTTTAGGATGCAGGCAGCCTCTGGCTTCTTAACAAGCAGGAGCACTGAACAGGTTACTTCCACACTTAGCAGCAGGAATAAGATCACTTATAGGTGTTTAGGGAAGTAAATGCTACATGACTCATCTTGAACTCCTGACTGCATGCCTGAGCTAAGGGAAGATGGGTTCCAGGAAGTAAATGCTATATGAATCATCTACCCTTACTCAAGATGGTTGGGGCTAGAAAACTGATTTCTCTACAAAATAAAGCATAGAGACATGCATGGGTGGGTGAGTTTGCTTTGAATATTAAAAAATGAGTTACATAGTTTGTTCAGTTTGTGGTGTTCAGATGCAGTTTAAGAAATAATAATAGACAATTTTCTTCCAAAGTATTGCTAGAAGTTGTCCTAATAACTCTTATACTTTGTAGTCTCCAGTTATACTTGTTCTGCTATTTAAGTGTTCTGTGTGGAGTGTTTTATGTGGGAATCTCACTGTACAGGAATGTCCTGATGGCCCACTTTTTACTTCACTGATGCTTTGCAGTAAAAATAACACTGGCCCAGGGGAGCAATTTCTATCCACGTTTCTCTATAAATCATATGCTGATATCTGCAGATATGATACATACAGGTCTAAAAGCCTGTCTTAAAAACTTTATCACGTACCTATTTATACTAGAACTTCAGTGTTACCAGTTACTTTCTTTTGACACTTAGTTAATAAATATAATTTTATCTGTAGACACTATTTTATTTTTTTTGCAACATTTTTTTAAGATGATCACAGACAGCACCACTGTGCTTTACCAGCAGGCTTATCAATCAATGATTTGATGGTCAAAGAATGGTGTGCATACACAGACTTGAATGTGTTTTATTATATAGAGAACATTTCATGGGCATAACTGAGGCAGAAAGAAAAACATCACAAGCCACAGAAGAACCATTACAAGGAACCCTTAAACCTTATAAAGTGCTTAATGAGAACTAGAATTCCACCATATAGGCTTATTCTAAAATTCAAAACAAACAAAAAGCATCTTTAGCTTAGAAGAATGTCCAATGTAGATCACAAGGAGGTCTACTGAAGGTTATATGCATAAACAAAATGTTTTTTCATTAAATGCATAAACTTTTGATGATCTCCCCAAGATCATTTTTTGTAGATGCTAAAGCAGTGTTTCTCAACCCAGGTACGTGGAATCCTAGGGTTCCTCCAGAGGTTGCCAGAGGTTCCTTGAGCAATGAGCAATGTCTGCCTCTCCAATAAGTTCCCACTGACAACATTGATCTTTTTAGCTATCTGGAAGAAGATAATTCTTCCCAATGACCACAAGTGTAAGGAGCATTCATCCCACTGACCATCACACTAATGTATCATGAGTTGTAGATGTAGTAATTTTTAGCAGGGGCTCCCTGAGATTTGAAAGGTATTTCAAGGGTTCTTCTGCGTTAAAAAGGTTGAGAAAGGCTGTAAATCCACACAAAAATCATGTGTACACAATGCAACCAAACTTTCCAAAATCAACCCTAGGCTCCAGAATAGAGTGTAATATTTTTTTTATTGACATGAGAAAAAAATACACACACTGCAAATAACAATTAACAAAGGCAAATCTGGCAAAAGTGGAAGGCCTCTACTAGGTAAGACAGGAGCAGGACAATGCAGGAGATTTGTAGGGCAAGAAAATACCAGGGCTTGATGGGATCATGAATTAACAGTTCAGGAGGCTGAACAGGTAAAGTAGAACAACTAAACTAAAGCAATTGAATATAAAGCAACATGCTTGGACACTTAACTGCTGCAAAGCCTGGTTGTGGTGGCTGCAAGGATGAGACTATTATAACCATTCTCAAATCTACTAAATGTGTTTGTATTACTGTCTGTGTCCCTATTGGATAGATTTTCCATCACTTCTCTTCCTGTCCTAAAAAAAAAATGAAAACGTGATAGAATTTCTGCCCTGTAATATCTAAAATGTTTTTAAAAAAAATTATTTTCTATTTTTTATAACTTGCTAGGGCCCCATACTGAAAAAAGGCAAAAGGAGACCATACCATTCCATCATTAATTAAAATGTCACCATTTCTATGCTCTTTTGAACCCCTTCCACATTTTTTTTTAAAATATTCCCCAGCACGATGCACAATGCTCTTTTAAGAGTCAGCAACTGCCACTCTAAATTATTAGACATGTGCAGACTGGAATATTTTGTTTTGTTTGGAAAATACATTTATTTAGTTACTCGTTTTGATTTATTTTGTTTTTCGTTGGGGAATAGCTTTCGTCCGAAAATCCAATAATACTTGGTTTCTGTCGAATGGTCAAAAGAATATTCGACGGAACGTCGAATCTTTACGTTGAATCGTACATTTTCGTTCGAATATTCCGCCTACAAGAATTCTAATGTTGTATGACTAGTAATAATGTCGAATCTATTCTCTATAATGTCGAATCTATTTTCTCATAAATCGAAATCTATTCTCTGTAATGTCGAAAACTATTATTTCTATAGTGTTGAATCTTTTCTCTATAATGTCAAATCTTTTCCCTATAATGTCGAATCTCTCTATATCGAATTTTTATCGCAACGAAAGTAAAGCATTTTTTATGTCGGATCTTTCGGTTTTCGTTTCTTGCACTTTTGTTATCGTTTGTCAAAACGATAATGAAAAAAAAAGATTTTCGGACGAAAATGCATTCTAACGAAAACGAATGCACATGTCTATAAATTATGTCTGTCTTTGACAGCTTGGGTCACCACCAGTGGTCGAGAAACAGTCAGAGTGGTTTCTGGTCTTGTGACTGGAATGTTAACTAGTGATCACATGCAAGCTGGAGACACTTACAACATAAGGAAGATGAATACTGCCATTTTCAATTTTCAATTTGGCTTGCAATGTCATTTAAAAATGTAAGAAATGCAATTGCATAAAACATTTGTGATACATTTTTTTTTTAAAGGAAAGCATTGTTAAAAATATTTTATATATTTTTGTGCATTTTTTATTCTTAAAAAAACAAACAAAAAAAAGCACAGTTTTTATTAAACACTATACTAAAAACAACATAATTACATACAAAGTATACAAGTCACAGGGCTACCAAAGAGAGCAGCACTGGATGAGACTGTTACAGATCAGGATCCTACTAAGTTCCTTACCCGTACATCTAGATGAGGCTCTGAGAAAGAGCGTTACCTCAAAAGCCTTAGCCGATGTGTTTACAAGTATAATGGATTCTTGTTTTAACTGCCCAAATACAATTGTTTTGTTTTTTTTTCTCAGATTTGTGTAAATGAATATGAAAATAGCATGGAGGAAACCAAATACAGGCATACCCCACAAAGCTTTTCAATTGGGTTCAATGTTTCCTCATCTCTGATTGGTTGGGGTATTGTGCTTATTAAGTGTTTGAGTTGCAGAAACTCCCTGTCGTTTACATGTTGCCACCAGTGTGTTATTATTAAATCTGCACTGGTCCTTATTTTTCCTTGTGTTACTATATCTTGTAATTGTGCATCCCCTATTTGCCTTCCCATCCCTGTCCCGTTACCTATACATAAAGTTATTTTAGATTCTGTAACAATAAAAAATAAATAAAGTTATACTGTAGTTACAGGCATACCCCACTTTTAAGTACACAATGGGGGTTATTTACTGAAGCTGGAGAGTGCAAATTCAGGCTCACTTTGCATAGAAACCAATGAGCTTCTAACCCCAGGTTGTTCAATTAAGCCTGGTAATAAGACCTGGAAGCTCATTGTTTTCTATGCAGAAGTGAGCCTGATTTTGCACTCTCCAGTGATAGCAAATAAACCCCATTGTGTACTTAAAAGTGGGGTATGCCTGTAAGTATAATTTACTTTATTTTTAATTGTCACAGAATCTGAAATAACTTTTCTGTATAGATGAAAATAAAACTAAAACATACTGTATGACAGATTTTTCATGAACATGAAATGACTAAATAACCACCTACAGTATGTTGATATCAATTCTGAGGTATTTTCTTGACAGGAACTGAATAAGGAACTGGAATTAAATAAGCTACAAAACATCTCTAACATTACAGAACATGTCCAGTTGAATGTAACTACTGCTACTATTAGCGACATGACTGCTTAATATGATTTGTCAAGAACATGGTGAACATGATCCATATATAACATGGCCGCTGAAAACAACCCATCAAGCAGTTTGCTGGAATGTCGAGCTTGATCTGACAAATTTCTGTCATCTGTAGCTGCATTTGTAATACATGACAAGTCAAACATTAGACATGTAGCATTGTACTATTCACTTATACTGTATATATAAAATAGAAAAGCGCTAAACAATATATGCCACTAGCAAAAAAAAAAAAACTATTATTGAAGAGCCAATATAAATGAAATTGCCTTTGATAAAATTCTATGAATAGTATGTGCAAGAGCAGTAGAATTTTAAATCTTCTATGTCTGTCCTTATTTTCTTCTGCTTTAAATATTCACACATAGATGTGCAAAAGCATCATTTGGTATATATGCAACATTGCAGGATTTTTCTATATCATATTGCCTTCACAGTTGACTTTTTGGTATTATTCCAAGAGAGAAAATAATAAATTGCAGCTTAGGGTGAATAAACCCCCCAACCATTCTACATGTTTAATAGAAAGACATCAGTCCAAGAGCAAGCACCACAAGCTGTCTGCTATTACCCTTAAAATCATGTCTGCTTTAGGTTTGCTTTGTAAAAAGGAGCTTTCCTTCCCTGAATTGTGTGCAAACACTCTCTATCTTTAAGCATCTTGTCCAATACAAGCATATGTAATGGCAACTAAAGTGCTCTTACTGGATGGAAGGGAGCATTTGGTCAATATTTAGCTCAAAATCAGGGAAGTCATGCCACTATGCTTAATGGATCAGGCCCTGAGAGAACAAGGCACAACAATGGCACATGTATTCACGCTTGGCTCAGTCACGTTTGCAGTGAATATGCAATGGAAAAGGATGGTGGTGGAGGTGGATCAGTGGGGGTCCATAGCTGGGACAAGTTTTCTAACTATCCCTACTCACTTAACCTTCCAAAAGTTGGTAATCCACCAGCTCACAAGTAACCAATGGACATGAGATCATTGCTCATTCCAGCCTAATTTACCTAAATCAGGTAACTATAATGTGCATGGTTAGTAATAGTTTTGGTAATCATTTCAATTAGTAAAGTTAGCATAGTTGGAAGCTTTGTCTGCACACCTTATATTACACCCATATTATCAATCTTAAGTGGTTTAAGAGATTTCTGCCACTCCATATCATTTTTCAAGAATCACTGGAATGTGAATATATGTTTGAAGGAGTGCTGGTTTCATAAAATACATGACTGCACAGGTAAACATTGTGCTTAGATGATGTACCAGGTTCTCTGCGTAAGGATATTAGGAACTGATAGCAGCCATTACAACTCCATTCCATTCCTATGTTCCTATTGTTACCATTCTGCCCTTTGCTGTCTAAAAGCTCTGATGGCTCTTGAGGAAATTCTTGATTTTTTTTTTATTACAGAATCAAGGACTTTCATCAGACTAAGCGAAATTTGACCTCACTTGTTTTTGTTTACCGTAGACTGAAGTAGGGAGAACTTTGAAAAGCACTCTAACTTCTATTTGCTCATTTTAAATCAAAGAGTAAATAGACACAGTAAAAATCATATTGCAATCTTGCTATTGTTGTACGCTTCACTGCCCCAGTGGCAGCTAGCCATTATCAGCCATCTGCTTGCTGTTGAGCATTTACATATCAAATCCCTGAGGAGGATTTTTTACTAATATTTTTAGGATTTCTTTATGTTAAGTGTGAATAATTTATGCTCTCATAGGACACATCAGGGGAAATTATTAAATGTATATGATTAACCCACCCACTGGATAGGGTGAATGCATTTAAGTTATTTTGTTGCATATTACTAAGCGCATTGACTGCAACATTTAGTATACAAGGCATTATAGCCTTTTTAACATTTTTTTTTGAGCAATTCGATTTTTCTTTTACCTAATGATTACAGGAACTGCTAAAATAAATGTATCATGAGAGGAATATAAGGCTTTCAAAATGGTATCTGCCTGGCAGTTATACTGATGCACTGGGTTACATTTGAGTTGGTAATCTAGAACAAATATGCAGTATAGTAAGAATTTGGGAAATCCTTTGTGTACTTGTCGAACCAGAGGTCTGAGACAGTAGGGTTGATTTACTTAAGGCAAGTAGACATTTCACTTTGCAAGTGCAGTTCTACTCATTTTCACCAGAGCTTAGGGAATGAGGTGAATGTTCACTTTGTAAAGAATATCCAATCAGGTGCAAGGAAAATAACAAAACAGCATTTTTGCTTGCACGTGATTGGATGATGTCAATCAGCAGAGCTTCACCACATTCACTAACCCCTGGGGAAAATTAGTGCAATTGCACTTGTAAAGTGCACAGTCAATTTGTCTTTACTAAATCTCAATCAGTAAATCAGTGACAGTGAATTGTTGAGGGTCAGTATGCCAGCATTTTCAGAAAAAAAAAAGAAGTCAACCGTAGAAACCTTCACATTTCTCTTGGGTCAGAATGCAGTTTAAACACACACTAAATTGGTTTCATACAAGCAGTGAACTGCATAAGAACAGAGAAAGATAGGACCTCAAAAATACATTTCCTACTAACTATATTATATGTACAATGCTTCACAGTTATCTGGTAAAGACCCCTTTCACATGGAGCTGATTCGCTCAGCAGAGTCATCCAGCTCAGTGAGAGATCACTCCATTGATCTCCGCTGAGCCGGCAGATGAAAGGTTTCATCAGATAAAATCTGATCCGCCAAGATGGATGGCAGACGTATCCCCATACATCTGTCTTGAGTGGATTGGATGGTAGGCGGGTGTTGGCAGACAGATCATCGCTGACATCTGCCTGCCCTTAAAAGTCAATGGATGGCTCACTCGGGCCATCCATTGACAGGTGGATCTGAGCGGGCTTATCGTGTGAAAGGGACCTTAATCATTTTCAACCAATAGTTAATAATAATAATAGTAATACTATACTGTATATATGTAGCAACCAAGAGAGGCACTTGCAGGGCTTCAAAGGAACCACCATATGCAAAAGAAACCTATATTAAATATAAAAGGGATACAAAAGGGTGTAATCAGAGGGCTATAACCTAGAAGTAGTTGAAAACTTAAGATAAGGGACCGAAATGTTGGGTTAATATGTGGGTATCAGATTGGGTTTAGAGGTGTGATGCCATACTCAGATTTGTCCCGCAAATCCCAGACTCTATCAAATCTGTCCACTGTATCATCTACCTGGGCTGTCATGTGTTCCATTCTACGTATTTTGGCAATAACCTGTAGAAATTGATCCTGAGATGGGGGGTGGGGACAACCAACAGATTGGGATAACTCGCTTGGAGGCCAGCAAGGTATACAAGGCTAATTTGTTGAAATCTTTCCCCAATCCAGAATAAGGCAGACCCACAAGGAGATGTACCAGATCCAGCAGACGAGAATGTTCAAATATACTCTGAAGCAGAGACATCATCATGGACCAAAAAGGCACAATTCATTCACATTGCCAGAAGATGTGGCAGTGGGTGCCTATAGATTTACCACATCTCCAACAAAGAGGAGAGAGGGAGTAAACATAATGATGCAGTAATTCTGGAGTCCTGTACCAGAAGAGTAGTATTTTAAGAGCTGTCTCTCTCTATGTCACGCACCTGGATAATTTGGACATTTAAATACCAGATTTTAGTCCATTGGGGAAGGGAGATTGGTGTTTGAGTGATATGGGCCCATTTTCGCATATAAGTGTGTAAGTCCTCAGAGAGTGGAGAGGACTCCTGCAGTAATTGATATATGGTAGATATTAGCTGCATTTGATGGGGGCCTTGGGAACAAATTAACTCAAAGCCGTTGGTTTAGGCAGAGTATGGGTCAGAGAGAAAGTTGATAGGTAATGACTCACTTGGAGATATGAGTAAAACAAATTGTTTGGTATTTGGTGCTTAGACTGGAGGTCTGCAAAGGTCTGGAGCGTTCAGGTAACTGAAAGAGCAAATTGGCAGAGCTGGAACAGACCTGCTTGAGCCCCGGGAATAATTTGAATGTGGGATATCTTTATTGAGAACAGCATAGGGCCTAGGCATAGATTGTGAAGTTTAGGATCCTGGTGCAGTGGAGGCAACCAGATTAGGGAGCAGGGATGTGTAGAGAACAGAGAACCCATCTCAATCTCTGACCACCTATTTGGTGGCGAAAGGCAAAACCAGGATATCATTGCACGAAGATGTGACGCCAGGTGATATTTGTGGATATTTGGGGCCCCCATACCCCCTCAGGTTCTGGGAGAGAAGTTTACTGAGCTTGCTATTCTGGGTGGATGTCATATGACGTCCTGTGCTTTGTGAGGGGATATCTGAATGATGCCTGCAGCTAGAGGCATCATTCAGAGATCATTGTGTTCCGTCGATGATTCTGCGCACCATAAGAACTATCAAAGCAGCGGTTCTGCCACTTGATAATTCTTATAGGCAGCTGGAGGGGACACCCCCCCTCCCGCCGCCATCCGGTGCTTCTCCGGGCTCTCCCGTGCCATCGGGGGCCCAGAGAAAGAATTGTCCAACGCCAGATGGGAAGGCGTTTGAAAAATGATTGCGCAAATGCCGTGCAAGATTTAAAGTTGCAATGACAGCCATTTTATTCCATAGGGTGTCTGCTAAAAAAAAACTATATAACGTTTGGGGGTTCTGAGTAATTTTCTAGCAAAAGAATGATGATTTGTACATGTAGGAGAGAAGTGCCAGAATAGGCCCGGTATGGAGGTGGGTATAAAAGCCCTGTATTGAAGGGGTTAATAGAAATAGCTAATTTTTCTCCAGTAATGGGGCATTTAAGATGTGTAGGTCCAGTTTGGTCAGTTTTGGTAGTTTTAGGTCTAAATAAAAAAGTCTTAAACGTCTCCTGATGAAATGGGGGATGGAGTTCTGGGGTTAATCAGTTGTAAAGTTTCATGTAAAACTCACCAAAGACGTGAGTCATGGTTTGTGAGCAGTGGATCGGGGTCCCATTGGGTTGTTTAAAGTGATCCGGAAAGGAATGGAAGGTCATTGAGTTGAGTCTGGAGACTAACTATCTAGGTGGTTTGTTGGAAAACTTGTAGAACTTTTGCTTATCTCATAGAAGGGCTTTGTCTATAGCTCCAGGGACTTTATCCTGTTTCACAGCAAGGTTACTGTCCACAGTTGAGCCACCGTGGAAAAGAGAACTAGGGAGCGCTCAGCTGTTTGTAGTTTGGCCAGCAAGGACTATTTAAGGAGGGTGGTATCTTTATTTCTACAAGAGCTTACTGAAATACATTTCCAACTGAAATACGCCATGTGAGCTTCCCATAGAGTGGATGGACTGGAGACAGTGCCTACATTAAGCAGGAAGTATTCTTTCAGAGCGAGGGAATGTACAACTTTAATTTTGGGGACAAAAAGCCTCCAGTTCCTGTAAATTCTTGGGCTGTCTTGCATGAACTGCATGTTTGAGATCTCCCCAGAGTGGCTCAATGATATTAAGCTCAGGAGACTGAGATGGCCACTCCAGAACTTGGCCTTGTGTTTTGGATCATTGTCATGTTGGAATGTCCAAGTATGTCCCATGCGCAGCTTCCTGGCTGATGAATGCAAATGTTACTCCAGTATTTTTTGATAACATACTGCATCTTGCCATCAATTTTTACCAAATGTCCTGTGCCTTTGTAGCTCACACATCCCCAAAACATCAACAATCCACCTCTGTGTTTCACAGTAGGAATGGTGTACTTTTAATTATAGGCCTTGTTGACTCTCCAAATGTAGTGTTTATGGTTGTGGCCAAAAAGAATAATGTTGGTCTTATCACTAAAAATACTAATACTTTGTGGCATTTGTGTAGTAATGGCTTTAATCCGGCAACTCGACCATGCAGTCCATCTTTCTTCAAGTGCCTCCTTATTGTGCATCTTGAAACAGCCACACCACATGTTTTCAGAGAGTCCTGTATTTCACATGAAATTATTTGTGGGTTTTTCCTTGCATCCCGAACAATTTAGCAGTTGTGACTGATACATGTACCTTGGGGCAGGACCCAGGTCCCTGTATACATTTTATGACAATACCATGCATATAAGCCTTTAAAATTAGAACTTTTGATTTCTCCCATAGACTTTTAAAGGGTGTTCCGCGGCTTTCGAATTTGCCGCGAACACTGCAAATTGTTGGCTATTCGGCAAACACCCGATGTTTGAGTCAAACTTACGTTCGACTCGAACATGGGCTCATTCCTACTAATTTTCCACTTCTTGATTAGAGTTTGAACACTGCTGATTGGCATTCTCAATTGCTTTTCTGTTTTATACAGTTCAACTACCTTTTTCCGCATATCCTTTGACAATTCTTTTGCTTTCCTCATGACTCAGAATCCAGAAACGTCAGTGCAGCACTGAATGAAATATGGAAGGGTCTGTCAGGAGTCCAGAAACTCATTGACCTTTTACACACACTAATTAAAAGCAAGCAGATCATAGGTAAAGATGATTACCTTTAATAGCTATTCAAACCCCTTTGTGTAAACTTGTGTGCATGCAATCAGGCCAAAATCACCAGGGTATGTAAACTTTTGATCAGGGTCATTTGGGTAGTTTCTGTTGTCATTAGGATTTAAAAAGAGTAAACACAGTTGATTGATAATAAATGGCTTCAGCCAAACACTAACCATGCGTGAAAGAACAGTTTTTGTGTTATCATTCCCTGAAAAATGGCCAATAAATCAAATTTTAACATGGTATGTACACTTATGAGCACAACTGTATATATATTTATACACCAGTCTCAAAACAACCAGGTAAATCTAAATGCTCTCATTCTCTTACATGAGAAGTCACCCTTGGTGTATTTAGAAATTAATGAGATGCATTCCACCGTCTATTTACAATCACATTCTGTCTAATCCACATCACTGTCACTCAAGCAAACCGAACCATCAATGCATCTCTCAGTCACTTTATCAAACATCAATTACATTTACATTAACTGTGCAGGCAATCAATATCTCATAATTTGAAGCCGCCACTGAAAAGAAGTGGTTTTCATTTATTCTGTTAAACTGCAAGGTTTGGCTTTAATCTCCTTATATAGATATAGTATGCAAGTACTGTGCTTGTATTTTGCAGATGTAGACAACAACTAAGAAAACGTAGATGATAAGCACGGTGCAGTTACGGTGTTCCACACCATATACATAAAACATATAATAAAAATAAGTAATTATCATATTAAGGTTTTACTCCAGTTGAATTACTAAAGATAGGCAAATAAATAGATAACCATTCTACTGGCAATTTCCCTTATTTTATATACTAAGAGTCTGTCCACTGATCTGCCAGTATTTCATACCACAATTTTTTCATTTGTTTTTCGCTTTATTTTTTTAAAGAATCTTTATTAAATTCACAAAAATTCACAGACAATCAAACAACCTTGCAGTATATCTACCTGGCAAACTAAGCATACAAGTTGCTTTCCCCATGATTGGAAGGCTCCAAGTACAAGATCTCCCCAACACGCTTAAAGAGACAATTTTATATAATATTCTTTACAATAAAAACATGAATTAGAAGATAATCTAAGACTTGCCAGGGATTATTTGCACCTCCTAGATTTAATTTAATGGTGTACACTGTGCATTAACCCCAATAAGGCACAAACAGCAATAAATCACTTTTTTTTTTGAAGAGTGGAAAAGGAGTAAAATCTTTTTAAATTTTTTTAATGTTATTGTTGTCTTTTTTTTTAATAGTGAAATTCCCTTTAATTTCCAACTACAGTGATACCTTGTTTGTTAGGGTATGACAGGGTGTCACCAGAAGTGGAAATACATGAAAAGTATCTTAATGAGGGACCCCAACAGCAATAAAAAGCCCAAAGATATATTATTTTGCTACTTAGTAGATTGAAAAGAAGCACCACGTACTGTATTTAAAGTGTCATTAAACCCAGACTATGAAAAACTTGCATTACATGATATATATCAGAGTGTACATACTCAGAAAGCCACTTAAGCATTTTTTTGTGTAGATTAAAATATACCTAGATGATACTGCCTTCAGCTGTCCCTTCAATCTACTTCATTGTCTCTGTGTCCCCATCACACCCTAAGATTTTGTAGACAAGCTGTTGTCAACTTCTGAGCATGCCCTGGTTTTAGTTCCCTTCTCCCCTCTTAATTTCCTTCTTTTTCTTATCTGTATTGTCCACATGAGTATAGAGTCACACATGTGGGCCTATACACAGTGGTAAATGCCACTCTTGTTTTTTCCTTCTCCTCCATGCTCTTCTATTTATAAACACTATAGGGGCGGGATAGAGTATGCTTTTTGATTACAAAAACTTACAAGAAACTCACAAAAAGTCCTATTTTTGATGTAAATCCGTATTACTTATATCAAATATAATTTCTAATATCTGTAAAGTTAAAAAAAAGAGCCTTGGATGAAGATGCTGTCTGAATAAAATGAAAGTGAGTGTCAATTATCTTTAAATAAGCCTACATATTATTATGCAAAACAAATACCAATTTGATGTTCAATAAAGATTTATATAGAGCTATAAAGAGCTATAAAACAGTTTTATTGGGGGGCGCATGCGCAGCGCGATGCTGATGAGACTTGCCTGAGCGCAGCTCCGTCGCACCCGGTCCTATAACAGCATTTCTCCAGGGCTATCTAGCACAGAACGCGGCAAACTTTACAAGCACACCTGGGGGAACACAGCGTGCATGCCATACGCTAAGAAGAAGCAGACTAAAAGACCCAAACACAGCCTAACTACCTTTCTCCTGGACATGGAGCAGAGGGGAAGCAAAGCTTCCCAAAATGGCGCCGGCGGCCTCGTGTGGGGAGAGGGAGAACCTGCTTTACATTCACAGACTACCCAGGACAATGGTGAGTACAACCCCCCCTTTCCAAAGCTGATTTGGATGAGAGTCTCCCCTCTATTTTCAACAAACTAGTGGAGAAAATTGAAAAAGAGGTGCATAACTCCACAGCTGCTCTCTCTCATGAGATTGCAAGCATAGGCACTCATACAGATCTCCTTGAAACAAAGCATGATGAACTTTCACTGGCTCATAACGACCTAAGGAAAGACTATGAAAACCTTGCAGATAACTTTGCTTTTATGCAAGCTCAATTAGAAGATTTGGACAACAGAAACCGCCGCCAAAATATTAGAGTGCGCGGTGTCCCAGAGACTGTCACAGATCTAATGCCTGCAGTGTCTAAAATCTCCCATAGCCTTCTCCCTGATAAGCCTTTAACAGCGTATACCTGTGACAGGCTTCACAGAGCCCTCCGCCCAAAACCCCCTCCTGATAACCCCCCCAGGGATATTATTATGTGTATAAAAGATTTTCTGGTGAAAGAGGACATTGTGCGGGCTTCCAGAAATACCCCCAACATATCATTTGAAGGTAAAAGGATCCAAATCTACCCTGACATATCACCTGCCACCCTAGACAGAAGACGCAGGATGAAAGAGGTCACCTCAATTCTACAGGCTGCCAGGATAAAGTATAGATGGAGTTTTCCATTTAATCTCACCATCCCTCACAATGGCTCCACACACACGGTATTCAATGTAATTGAAGGCAAGGAACTTATAGTTAAACTGGGCCTTCTTACTCAGGATCCCCAGGCTCGCCCACCACCTACGCCAAGACCCTCACCTATCTGGTCTACCCCCTCCACCAGACGCAGCCAGAGAGACCAGAGGAGACTGTTTAACTCCTTCCAGAATCAACCCATATGACACTCCTGGAATACTATTAGGAAACCAAAAGAGATGGTTCATCCCACTCCAAGTCCAATCCGTTTGACATGAACAGTGTTGTTTTTTTTTTTTTCTGTGTTTCCACTTCGTTTGCACTAAACAAGTTCATTTGACAGTTTGTCCGTAACCTCTTCTGAAGATGTTTTACACTTCACTGTATTAAGTACAGCAGAATATTCTTCCCTCTCACACCCCAGGACTTCCTGGATTATAACTCCCACTGCAATGTGGTGTTTATTTGTCCCTTTCAATTTTTTTTGTTCTCTCACACAGATGAAAAATCCCCTGCACTCAGGAACCCTTTTCATCACATCTTCTATTATCTTGATGTGATTCCATAATAATTTGATTATAAATGTGCCCTTCCTGGCGGTTCAAATTAGATATGTTTTTGTTTTTTTTCTTTCCTATCAGGATCTCACACAGTATTGTACACTATATCCCCACTACTCTCTTTAGCAATACCATGCACAATTACAGTTTTATGTTGATATCATAATTTGTATTTTATGATGACCGGGAGCATCCGCCGTTGCTGGTTTGACCCCACTCTTGCTGCTGACCTCATCTGTGTCACCATCCCCCATGGTGATCCGGCTTAGGTTGCTGCAGGATACGGACCCCTTTTCCTTTTTGTTGTTGGTCCTTAATTTTTTATTTCTTCTCAGAATTGAGTTGCCTGATGGGTTTTTACCTATCCCACAGTTCCTGGTTGTTACCAGGTTGGTGTTCTTTACCCACCTCAATGTAAAGTTATTTGAATTGTATGCAATAATAGCCATATGCAATGTATTATCTTTATCCTTACTCAGAGATATATATAGCTTCTATGGGTTGTCCCTCCATGGCACCGTTAGATTTGACTATGCTATTTATACTTGCTACCTTATCAGACATATACAGATAATTTTGCCTTTTAATCCTACACGTACTGTACTAAGATTGAATTTTTGCAGTTATTTGTCAATCCCCTGCTCTCACACACTAGAAACAATGACATTGGATAATATGTTGATAGTGCCCACTAACTGTGATGATGGGTCTTAAAATAATATCACATAACACAAATGGGTTTAACTCCCCCAACAAACGCAAAAAAGCATTCCAACAATACAAAAAGATGGGTGCAGATATCATTCTCCTCCAAGAAACACACTTTGCCACATCTAACCACCCGAAATACTTCCATAAATCATACAACCAAGTTTATTTCACTACATTTGACAACAAAACCAGAGGTGTCGCAATATTCATACGTAACTCGATAATTTTAGACATACATAATATATTTAGAGACCCTGACAGTCGATATATCATCCTCAAAGGAAGTATAAATAACCGAGAAATCACCATTGCATCAGTGTATGCCCCCAACGACTCCCACACTTCCTTTTTCTATAATTTCTTTGAAACCCTAAATAAATATTATTCCCCTCATATGCTGATAGGAGGGGATTTTAACCTGGCCGCCCACCCAGTCCTAGACAGAAACATTGTTTCCCCCCACACTAAATCCTTTTCCAAAACCATCAATCGCCTCATAAGTAAAATGCAGTTGATCGACTCCTGGAGAGTTCACAACATAGGGGTAAAGGCCTATACTCACTACTCTCACCCACACAACAGTTACACGAGAATTGATTACCTGTTCTTTACACCTGTCCTCCTAGCTAACTCCACACAGGCCCATATTCACCCATGCCCCTGGTCAGACGACGATATAGTCTCATTTACCACATCTTACATAGGTCTCGCCCCCTCAACCTATAACTGGCGCTTTAATGACTCCCTCTTGACAAACCCCACAATCAAATCCAACATCTCCTCCCACATTGTAGACAATGTAAACGAAGACACATTGCCCACATCTATCTGGGTGGCTCACAAGGCGGTTTTGAGGGGACATATTATCAACATAGCTGCATCCGCAAACAGAGAAAGACAAGCAGATATCAAACGTCTCACCAACGAACTACATCACCTATACATTCAGCTACAACACTCCACCGACCCACACATCACCCAACAGATTCAGGAAAAAAAAAAAGCCTTAGACCTAATCCTCTCTGCCAACGCTGAGAAATCTCTCAGATTCTCCAAAGCCAAATTTATGCTCCACGGTAACACTCACTCGGCAATGTTTGCTAGAAAATTAAAACAAGACTGTAACCCCACCCACTTATACAAACTCAGGGATGACAATGGTAATCTTGTTACTCACCCACAAAAAGTGATGGAGATTTTCACCTCCTTCTACAAAAACCTAATGTCTGACCCAAACAACCCACCCGGAGCAGCCTCGGAATCTTGGCTGGATAACCTCAATCTCCCATCTTTAGATCAGCAACAACTAGACTCTCTTAACACCCCATGCACAACTGAGGAAATCACACATATCATCAAATCACTTAAAGCCTCCACAGCCCCTGGCCCCGACGGCTATACTTCACAATATTATAAAAAATTTGCCCCACTTTTGGCCCCTCATCTAAAAAACCTATTCAACCACGTCTTGGAGGGTAACTCCTTCCCGAAGGAAATGCTTCTAGCCAACCTCTCTCTAATCCCCAAACCCAATAAGGATAATACACTCCCCCAAAATTTTCGCCCAATTTCGGTACTAAATAATGATCTTAAAATATTTGGCAGGATCTTGGCCGACAGACTTGCAAAGGTCATCTCACCCCTCATACACATAGACCAATCCGGCTTCATCCCCAACAGACAGATCACAGATAATATTAGATTGGTAACAAATATTATCCAGGATGCCAACATTTATGCCCGCCAAACCTGCCTCCTTAGCCTAGACATACATAAGGCATTCGACAGCGTCAGCTGGACATATTTAAACCGTTTATTGCCTAGATTCGGCATCTCAGGTAGCTTCATACAAGGATTTAACGCACTTTATAATTCCCCCCAAACCCGCATCAAGATCCCCGGCATCAACTCGAATTTCTTCCCCCTAAGCAGAGGAACCAGACAGGGTTGCCCCCTGTCCCCACTCCTCTTTGCTCTGGCCATTGAGCCCCTCGCTCAAGCAATAAGATCTAACACTGACATTACAGGTTACATTAAAGACCGCAATGAATACAAAGTCAGTTTATATGCTGACGATGCTTTAATCTACCTTACAAACCCACACACGTCCATTCCAGTCCTTCTCAATGAATTAGATCTTTTCCATAAAATTTCAGGCCTTAAGATTAACCTGAACAAATGCTTAGCCCTACCTGTCAACATCCCCCCAAACACTCTCAACTTACTCCAAACTAATTTTCCCTTCTCATGGACTTCATCCTCGATCAATTATCTGGGTGTTAACATTACACCTAACCATAATGACTTTTTTAAAGTTAACTATATCCCCCTTTTCGCCCGCATCAGCTCGCTTCTGAACTCATGGTCAACATATCATATCTCTTTCCTTGGCAGAGTATGCGCTATCAAAATGAACATTATCCCCAAACTATTGTATTATTTCCGCACACTCCCAATTAACATCCCAAAATCTAAACTAGAGGCCACACAAAGAATCATAAACAAATTCATATGGGCAGACAAAAAAACAAGATATGGGTATGCACTACAACACAGACCCCAAGCTAAAGGCGGTCTAGGCCTCCCCAATCTATGGAAGTACTTTTTACCTGCAAGACTTTCCCAGCTCTCTCAGTGGTTTTCCCCTTCTAAATATATTCCTTGGAAGAAGTTCGAATCCTCATCCATAAACCCATTACATCTACAAGGGATTATATGGTCCAATTACACCCTATACCGCAACCTAATTAAACGCAATATCATCGTAGCCCATCTATTTCAACTCTGGACCAAGATTAAAGAACCCTTCCTCCTATCCTCCCCCGTTTTACCCCTCACATTATTTCTGGGTGACCCCAGACTTATATCAGCCTACAATGACAGAACCTCGTTTTCCATCTGGATTGACCGCAATCTTACCACTCTGGGTTCGCTTCAATCCAGATGGAAGTTTAAAACTTTTGAATCCCTTCAGAGGGAATATGACTTTCCTCCCTCTGAACATGAGAGTTACCTATCGATTAAATCATTCTTCCACTCTCATTTCTCACTCTCCACATGCCCCACCACCATGGTTTTCGAGAGGATTTGTCAGTACTCCTCCAGGGACAAGGGTATGATCTCCAAACTATATAATTATCTCAATGACCTCTCTGCACCTGACAAATCACATCCCATGCTCCAATGGGAGTCTGAGCTAAATGTTGATCTCTCCCCTGAAACATGGAACTCCATGTCGGAGAATCTCCGCAAAAGTAACAATGCAGTCTTGTTTAGAGAAACCCCAATGAAGTTATTTGCCAGATGGTACCTTACACCCTCAAAACTCCACACCTACTATCCATCAGTATCCCCTAATTGTTTTAGAGGATGTCAGACGGAAGGCACGTTGCTCCATGTATTCTGCCCACATCTATCACAATTGTGGTCCTTGGCCAGCTGCAGATTTGAAAATTCCTCTAAACACAAATTCACTCTCACCCCTCAGATATGTCTTCTTTATGACAATATCCCCAATATCCCCCTCCCCTGCTCCAGATTGTTCCACTCACTGTGCAGTTCCATACAGTGGATGTTACCCCTGAACTGGAAAACTAGTGATGTCATTTGGCCACAGGTGCTTCAGCGAATGGAACAGTTAAAGCTCACGGAGAGAATCCATCATACGCTTAACGATAGCCTACATATTTTTGAAGCTAAATGGATGTACTGGTCCCTCTCCGACTAGCATTAACGGCTTCTCTCTTGTAAATTCTTGTTTTTGTTGTCATCCTTGTATCAGATAACATCTTATTGTAACACTATGTTTCTTGTACCTTTATTCTCATCATATACAATGTACTCCCCTATTTTGCATACCTCTGTTTCAATGTTATACACTCTGCATATGCTTGTTAACCAACTATTTTTCTACAATAAAATCTTTTGTAAACAAAAAAAAACAGTTTTACTGATATTTATCATCTAATTTGAATTGCTCTTCTGAAACTGTTTTTTTTTTGTCATGTGACCGGCACAGCACTAGTCAGAGCTATGCAGACACGCGTTTTTCATGTGGTACAGCGCTAAAAATAGCGCTGCTATACCGCATGAAAAAAACCTGCCCTGTAGTGTTTCACACTGAAGTGGTGCGCAGTAAAGCTCCATCTTTACTGCGGTATAGGAGCGGTGTGTTCACCGCTCCTATACCGTGCCTTCCCATTGAAATCAATGGGAAACCGTGGTAATACAGAGGCACATTGTGGGCAGTATTAACCCTTTTTCGGCTGCTAGCGAGGGTTAAAACCGCACCGCTAGCGGCCGAATACCGCGGTAAATACGACGGTATAGCAGCACTAAAAATCACACTACTATACCGCCACCGCGGCTCTATCCCCAATGTGAAAGCAACCATATTGTAGAGAGCACAAATATCTTTCCCAGTAGATGCCAAAGAACAGGGGAAAGTCATGTGACCACCATAGGCGTGCGCACAGGGTGTGCCAGGTGTGCCAGGTGTGTCCAGGCACACCCTAATCACCCTGTGCAGCACAGATTCCCTCTCCTGCCCTGGCTCCCATCTTTCCCCCCCGCAGCACTGCCAGCTTCCCAACTCTCCTATTGGCTGTTGCTGCTGGGATGTTTTAGAAGTGGGGAAGGGGCCAGTAAATATGTAATTTACTGGCCCATTCCCTTTCTGAATGAATACCATGAGCGATTGGTAGTGTGTGTTTGGGCTTTGGGGTGCACACCCTAATGCAATAGGCTGCGCACACCTATGGTGACCACAAAGTCATGTGAACAGCACTGCAGGAATAAGGTTATAAAAAAAAAAAAATACAATGGCATGATATATATGATTTATGTGAATGAATTATGGCAATTAACACTTCTCTATTTAGTGTAACTTACTATCTAAATAAATTTTCTTTTAACCACTTAAGGACTCGCTCATGTACATATACGTCGGTATTTTAAAGATGAATATCTCGGTAACAACAGCAGCTGCTGCCACAACCGAGGTATCCATCTTTAGCATGAGCGGTCCTCTTTATGATAACGGTGGTCTCCGCAGTGGGTTCAATGCGAGATTACCATTATCGGCGGCGGGAGAGGGCCCCCCTCCTGCTGCTCTCTCGCGCCCTCCGACGCTTACCGGAGCCGTCGGTAGCGGCACAGGCGTTCAGGTCCTGCTGCCTGCTGTGTGGGGATGTGAGTGAGGGCAAGATGGCCCCCACCCATCCCCATAGCATTGCAGGGCGTAAGTGATGTCAAAACGTCAGTCCCGCCCATGCGTCTTAAAGAAACTTTTTTTTTAAGACAACATTTCCATTTTTTTTTGCATTTAAGTCTAAATATGAGATCTGAGGTCTTTTTGACCCCAGTTCTCATATTTAAGAGGACCTGTCATGCTTTTTTCTATTACAAGGGATGTTTACATTCCTTGTAATAGGAATAAAAGTGATCAATTTTTTTTTTCAGTGAAAAAAATTATAAAATAAATAAAATCAAGATTTTTAAGGGTAAAAGTTTGACGCCATGCCACGAGCGGGCGCAATTTGTGTGACATGTTGGGTATCATTTTACTCGGCGTAACATTATCTTTCACAATATGTAAAAAAATTGGATTTGTGTGACATGTTGGGTATCATTTTACTCGGCGTAACATTATCTTTCACAATATGTAAAAAAATTGGACCAAATTTATTGTTTTCTTATTTTTTAATTAAAAAAAGTGATTTTTTTCCAAAAAAAGTGTGCTTGTAAGACCGCTGTGCAAACAGTATTGCAATGACCGCCATTTTGTTCTCTAGGGTGTTCGAAAAAAATATATGATGTTTGGGAGTTTTAAGTAATTTGCTAGCAAAAAAAACTGTTTTAGTCTTGTAAACACCAAATCTGAAAAAACACCCAAGGTCCTTAAGTGGTTAATGTTGAATTATCCCTAACCACTTGCCGACCACCCGTCGCAAGGTGGCTCGGCATTGCAAATAGCTGTAGGTGTACGTCAGTTCATGCACCAGCACTGTGTAGGCACATGTGTATGTGTACCGATCGGCCAGCAGGGGAGCCAATCAGCGGGTCTGGCGAACTCTGGCCACCTGCGATCGTTCCACTGCAGAGACAGAATGGGGACCTGCCATTGGTAAATAAGGCAGATCTCTATTCTGACAGGGGATGACACAGGATCTTGTGTTGCTATACATGAAGACAGATCTCTGTGTTGTCTCAGTCAGACTGTCCCCCATAGTTAGTAAACACACCCAGGAAACACAATTAACCCCTTCATAATCCCTGATGTTAACCCTTTCCCTGCCAGTGTCATTTAAACAGTGATCAGTGGATATTTTTAGCACCGATCACTGTAATAATGTCACTGGTCCCCAAAAAAGTGTCAAAAGTGACTGATCTGTCCATCACAATGTTGCAGTCCCGCTAACAATCACTGATCACCGCCATTACTAATAAAATAATAATAATAAATCTATCTCCTATTTTGTGTACACTGTAACTTTTGTGCAAACCAATAAATATACACTTATTGGGATTTTTTTATCAAAAATATGTATCAGAATACATATTGCCTAAACTGATGAAGACATTTTATTTTTTTATTTTTTATTGGGTATGTTTTATAGCAGAAAATAATAAATATATATACAGTAAAAAAAATGTTTTAATTATAGCACAAAAAAAATGCAGAGGTGATCAGATACCACAGACAAAACAATGCAAATACATTTTATTTGGGTACAGTGTCACATGACCGCACAATTGTCAGTTAAAGTAATGCAGCGCCGTATCACAATAAATGGCCTTGTCATTAAGGGGGCAAATCCTTCCAGTTCTTAAGTAGTTAAAGTATAAGCTCACTTTTGGAATGATCCACCCATTTTTAGGGTGTAAAATGTAACTTGTTCCAGAATCTGCTGCTCTCCCCCCCCCCGTGACGGTCAAGTATCTTCTCCCTGCACCCACTTTCACTTTTTTTTAAAACAGCACAGCCATGCGGGACTCTGCCCACATGACAACATAATTTATTCACCGTTTTTGTGAATGAATGCCTACAAGTACCAATGAACATTGCGGCTGATGGTAGTTTTCAATGAGCAGTGAATGAACATCCTAATAGTTCATTTATTTTCATGCCATCAGGTAATTGTCTGCCCATATGGGGTATATTCAGAAACCTATGCTAAGAGTCTTCAGGAGCTATGCTCCGAGAGCAATGTTCTGCAGGCTCCTTAGAAGTATTTTTTATTTTTTAACCTGCACAAAATGTGCATTTATTATATTTTTAAAAGGGGAACCTATCCTTTAAAGAGAGTTTCCATTAGAGAAAAAAAAAGTGGGAATCACAGGCAACTGTGAGCTCCCAAGCTGCAGACTGCTAGCATGGCTACTGGCAAAATATATGTTTCTATATAGACAATATGCACAAAGTAGAGGAAGAAAATAATTGCAAGTAGAGTATATATATATATATATATATATATATATATATATATATATATATATATACACACACATAGAGTATATATATACATATTTGAGGTGTCTTCCTAACAGTATGCTTTTGCTTTCATGCCAATTTTCTTCTGCTTTTTTTCCTACTATATTATATATTTCCCAAATCTTTAGCATGATTGACACCCTCATGTAAATGCTACCCTTGTTCAGATAAACCTTCACTATCAAACTCCCATTGTCTCATCACACATCCATTCTGCTCTACAAGGAGAATTTCAACAAGGCCCAAGGTTAATGTTTTCCGACCTGATTGGTCACAAATGAGACAACTTCAGACTGGAGAGATAATGCTGTGAAGGCATGTGTTTGTAAATTACACTTGTCTTCTCTGACTGAAATACTATGAAACCATGCTGTAGTATCTCTAGTCAATCAAGGTCAAAAATTCCACCCGGGGAGCCTTACCGTGCAGTCCCTGCCTTCTTTTAACTGTGACTACTGACAGCTAAGGTCTTTTAAACAGATATGCTGACAGAGTAAAAGACAGACTGAGAAATATTGTAAGGAGGTTGCTTTGGTGTCAAACTAAAGCAAGTATATTTGTATGTAATCTAAGAAATGCAGATGCTCAACTACCTAGAAATTTTATGCAGTAGATACTTATTATTCAGGCTCATTGTACTCTTCAGTTTTTCACAAAGACTGTTTAATAGAATATACTGAACATTTTTTTTAGCCAGCTGTTATGGAAAGCCTCCGTTGTCAGAAAGCAAAATTAATGCCTAATGCCACCTATGCATCATCTGCTCATATATCATAACAATACCCTGTTGTCAGATTGTTTACATCAACAAAAATGTTCCCATAAGATTATATGCACATTTTCAGGTATAGTATTTACCTGTAAAAGTCTCCCTTGTGTAGATATATACAAGCCTTAAGACTGCTGCTAGACATATATTGGATGTCATGTCAGCTGTCCCAGCAGACTTGTTACTTAAAGGGTCACTAAAGGAATTGTTTTTTAGCTAAATAGCTTCCTTTACCCTAATGTAGTCCTGGTTTCATGTCCTCATTGTTCATTTTTGCTATAATCCTTCTCTGTTCTGCACACTTCCTGGTTGTCTGTTTCCTTATGAAAAAAGTACTGGGAGCTTTTCTCTGTGGTCTCTAATCAAAGATGTGTGATTACTGTGTGTCTAAAACCCCTCAGAACCAATCAGTTTCATTTTAAAAACAAACACTGCCCTGTATTCGCTCTGTGTCTCTGTCCTTCACAGAAACATGAAACTAGATGAAAAACTAAACTGAAACTGCAGGCACATTATATGATTGATTTTTATCTATTTTTTTTTAATAATTTTTAAAAGGAATCAGTTAACTATTATGTCTCTATACCCTGTAAACAGTCATTTCAGCAAAAAAAAAAAATTCCTTTACAACTCCTTTAATGACACTTTATAGTATTCCACTCAACTCTATTCAAATAAAATGGTAACATGGTATTAAACTCTCATTTAAAAACAATTCTAACAGGTAGGGTAGGCCCGGTCATTCAAGCAGCCAGAGAGAGCACACCCAGAAGAAGTCCAGGCAAATATGGAAGTGCCTGTGACCAGCAGGAGTGGTGACAGCTCAGTACTGAAGGGCTTTGTTTGACAGGTAAGTCTGTCATAATGTGCTTATGTTCTGTGCATATGTGCATACTACTAGGGATGAGCTTCGAGTTCGAGTCGAACTCATGTTCGACTCGAACATTGCCTGTTTGGCGAACAAAGAACACTTTGGGGTGTTCGCTGCAAATTTGAAAGTTAAAGTCTATAGGAGAAATCTAAAGTACTAATTTTAAAGACTAATATGCAAGTTATTGTCTTAAAAAGTGTTTGGGGACCTGGGTCTTGCACCAGGGGACATGTATCAATGCAAAAAAAAGTTTTAAAAACTGACTTTTTTTTCGGGAGTAATGAATTTAATAATGCTTAAAGTGAAACAATAAAATAATGAATTCTCTCTGAATTGCCAGGAGTCGACAATTCATTATAGCTGCGAGTCAGGTTTATATGATTTTTTTTCCTTCAGAAATAACAGTTTGTGCAGAGACAGTTCTAAGTACGGGAAACGTGCGCTATTTCACATGCTTACTTTACACCCCCAGGTACGAAATGTAAAGGAATATTTCACAGGGGGGTGTTCCGCTCATCCCTACATACTACTAGGACTACCAATAAAAAAAAACTCATGGGGCCCATTAAAAAAAAAAAAAAGAAAAAAAAAAGCAGTTTAACCCCCCTGCCGGTATCCCCGAGCGCGACTCGGGTTGGATTTTTTATGTAAATATCGATATCCCCGAGTCGCGCTCGGGGTGAATATGCAGAGCCTGCAGCGCGCGCTGGCTTACCTGTTTATCCAGGCGGGGTACTGTACTTACCTTGTCCCTGGATCCAGCGATGCATCCCCGCTGTGTGAGCGAGTGGCGTCCTCCATTCGACTCACACAGTGCCCGCGCGCCGCCGATCTCCGTTCCCTGCGACGTAACGGCGCACGGGGGCGGAGACCGGCGGCAAATTCAAAAAAGTAAACAAACACATTACATACAGAATACTGTAATCTTATAGATTACAGTACTGTATGTAAAAAGTACACACCCTCCCTGTCCCTAGTGGTCTGCCCAGTGCCCTGCATGTTCTTTTACATAATAAAAACATTTTTTTTGTGCCTGCAAACTGTAGATTGTCCATAGCAACCAAAAGTGTCCCTTTATGTCAAAAGTGATTTTAGATCAGCTAAAAAACAGCGATAATAAATGATAATCACTCGCAGAAATGAGCGATAGCGATTTGTGGGGAAATTCGTCATAAAAAAATAAAAGTAATGACAGCGACAATTCTGCAACTGAGCAAATTTCAGTGATTTTGATTTGATTACATTAGTGAATAATTTTTATTATAATTACATTATTATTTGTTATAATTATTTATAGTTATTTATTATATTATAATTTTATGATTTTGTGTTTCAAACTTTATCATACCCGGGATGTCTACTAGACTCTGGTTTGGACAAATTTAAGTGAGTTATTCCTAAAAATTGCAGGCCTACAGTATAAAACGCAGAATTTTCATGCAAAATAATTGTACCGCTTTTGGTACGTAATTCCAGACAGAATCATACCGCCAGGGAGGTTAATACCACTTTTAGTAAGGGAATAAGTATTATGCTTGCCAAAGATGATCTTATTTTCATTCCTGCAAATTGAGTTCTCCCGGTGGGGGGGAACACAGTGATTATTGCTAGTTGCTATAGCCATGATCTATGGATGGAATGGAGTACAATCAGCCTGCCTATACATGGTTCAAATGTCAGCCAATTCCTGCTGAACCAGCCGAGATTCTATGACCAGCTTACGGGTGGAGAAGCTGTGCCAGCACAGAGAATAATTGGACACACCCAGAAAAGCAGAGGCCTGTGACATACAAGGATTGTGGGGGCTTTGCCTGCAATTTCTCAAGTTGGTTACAGGGTCTCTTTAAAGTTTGCTTTTTTACATTACCTTCTTTTAACGCATGTGTAAATCAAAATAGGTATATTGTTCCATAAAGAAGAGCTGTTGATATCATTAGCTTCAATCAAAACATAATTTTACCTATTTTAGTTGCAATGGGAAAGAAACTAATATAGAGGTTTGCATCAGACACCCTGAAAATAGTAATAGTAATAATAGTTTTTGTAGAACAGACAGTTTTTATTTTATTTCTATTTATTTGAATGTGTTTATACTGTATTATCCTGTTGATTATATATGAATATGGCTTAGTGGAGTTCTTCTTTAACTCTGAGAAGTAAAGTGCAAAAATTAATGAATGCATTTTTTTTCAGCGTAATAGATAGCTCTAAGCATTATAAGACGTGTGCTTAGCAACAAACATTGCCTTAATGCAATCCTGCCATCCTGAAACCACATGGAGTTTTATCTCCTGCCAAACTCCAGGACAGGGTTTGAACGGCTTTCCATTCATTTCTATCTAGAAGCCATAATGGAAGCAGAAGAAGGTTTTATGGGCTAAACTGGAAGGCTGTATGACTTGCAGATATCCCAGCAGGAAGGGGACCTAAGTCATTACAGAAAGCAGCAGTTACTTTTCACCTTCCTGCTGATTTCCCCTTTCAAGGAGAAAATGTATTCATCAGTCAGGGACTTAAGATATGTGGTCTAGTAGATTTTAACTGTTTATGTGATGGGCCCTAATAGTCAAAGATGCCAAAATGTACAGTGTATAGCTTATATGCATAATTAAATTAAGGGTGCATATATATTTAATTGTTTAACTATAATCTATCTATCCGTTTATGCTCTTGGCTTTAAAAGAGGCTGATTCATAAAAAAAAACAGCAGGATAAGAGTATACAGCTAGAGCTTGTACTATAGTGATTAATCAATGTTGTTTATTTAAAAAAAAAAAAAGAAAGAATCATCTTTGACATTTGTGATATTTTCCTTTTCTTCATCTTCTTAATGTAACCGCAAACAAAGCTATTTTTTTAGGATTAATTTCAGATTCAGATGGCCATTTCATATTTTTATAGTAATAAAGTTCTTCAAATTCTCTTTCTTAAATGTTAACATAGAGTCTTTGCCATTACTTGTTTTTGAGATTTCTACAACCTTAAGATATTAGGCAGCACATTGTAGAGTACATTGAATTAGTCACATTACCATGGCCGCAGAGTAGCTTACAATATGCATCACAGTCATAATATAGAAACAAATTATGGCCCCTATGGCTCTGGTAATTATGGGGCTATCTACAGGTATACCCCACTTTTAAGTACACAATGGGGTTTATTTACTAAAGCTGGAAAGTGAAAAATCTGTCTCACTTCTGCATAGAAACCAATGAGCTTCTTACCCCAGCTTGTTTAATTAAGATTTGGTAATAAAACCTGGAAACTCATTGGTTTTTATGGAGAAGTGAGCCTGATTTTGCACTTTTCAGCTTTAGTAAATAAACCCCATTGTGTACTTAAAAGCGGGGTATGCCTGTATACAGAACTGTGATTTTTTATTTTTTTTCCCTACAAAGGCCAATTAGGTTTAATCCATTATTAAGAAAGGAATCTTACTGGTCATCTTGGGAAACAATTACACATATCTTTCCATTTTTTTTTTTTACCAAGTTTCTTATACATAGCTTAGTATGTATTTAGGTCATGAGAAGAAAATCTACAAACTCCATGCAGATGGGGCCACCTTTTTAAATGTAACATGCAAATAGAGATAGCCATCATGCTAAAGTCAATTGATGTCATGGATATACTAAAGGAAAGTCAATTGTGTGACCCTTAGCAACCATATTAAAAACATGTTTAATTATGTTTTATATATGTCTATATATTCCCCCCCACAGTTATCACCACACACACCCGAATATGGTTGTATATTAAATGTCATTTTTTTTATTTAGGAAATCGCAAGCATTTGCATTATTGGGAACAGCGGTGAAAATTATTGAAATTAGTTTATTGGGGATGGTTTAATTTTGCCTTCACTGTTTTAGCAGTATTGGTCAACTGCTGCCTATCTTGGAATTTTGGATACACTCTTTCATCTTTGGGTTTTTCCACTCCTTTTTTTGTACTCTCTATATTGTAAAATAAACAAATCACTTATTTTGGCCACAGCTAGTGTACAGCCCTGGAACATAGAGCACAGAGATCTCACCAATAGAATTCTCAAGAGATGTAAGAAGTTGCCAGGTAATTTTACTTTTCCACTTTACCGAAACGGAAATATCAGTTTTGGGTGGATTGAACCTTTAAAATCAGGGAAGAGGAGAAATCTCCTAAGATTTGCTAAGAGGGAACAACTGTCAGTGCATAGAAAATCCTTTTAAACCACCATAGCAAAATCATTTTGCACCAACAGCAGGTTAGTGAGCTGTAACTCTAGTTTACCTATGTACATGTATTTAGGCAACCATTGTTGTCTGGTTAGAGCTGCTATGTCACTGCTTATTAAATCAATCCCTGAAACAGAGAAAAACAAATACATCACCTATATATACAAATGCTTGTGAGATTTGATGTTAGAAAGAAAAATGAAGGAAAAATCATAAATAAGCTGCATGTGCAAAATATCTAGTTTTGCTCTTGACGGTTGTCAGATTCATATTGTTTCAGGTTTTAGAAATTCCACTGTCCTTTTTTTTGCCAGCTTAGTTTTCTCAAAGGCGTTCAATGTTTCTGTAACCAATATAGTAAGTAACCAGCAAGATTTTCTCTATAAAAGATTCATGCGTGCACTTGTCTGATGGGTATAGCTTTATAATCCCTGTTGTGGGCAAGGATTAGACAACAAGATAATTAACAATTTAGACATCCACAGTGCTGCTTATCTGCACAACTGTCTCTAAAAACCATCTTTATCAAGGAAATGTGATGCTTGGTATCATGTTCTTTACTTGACAAAATGTTAATGCGTGTCCTGGCTTATTGCACCATAAGACACGATAAAGGGACAATGGTTTCCTGTGATTAAAGTACCAGAGCAAGAAGAAGGCTTATTTCTAGGTGTATGCATATATATATATATATATATATATATATATATATATATATATATATATCGTTATAAAACGTTTTCAGTAAAGCTATAAAATCAATGTTTCTTGTATCTTTTGTTTTGGCAAAATAACACTCTTTGGTATGTTTGTCATAGTGAATGTTTGTAAATGTGCATTGCTTAACCACTTGCTTACTGGGCACATACACCCCCCTGCTGCCCAGGTGAAATTTCAGCTTCCGGCACTGCGTCGCTTTAACTGACAATTGCGCGGTCGTGCGACGTGGCTCCCAAACAAAATTGACGTCCTTTTTTCCCCACAAGTAGAACTTTCTTTTGGTGGTATTTGATCGCTTGTGCGGTTTTTATTTTTTGCGCTATAAACAAAAAAGAGCGAAAATTTTGAAGAAAAATACTTGTTGCTATAATAAATATCCCAATAAAAAAAAAATAAAAAAACATTTTTTCTCAGTTTAGGGCGATACGTATTCTTCTACATATTTTTGGTAAAAAAAAAAAAAAAAAAAATCGAAATAAGCAGGTGGTTTGCGCAAAGGTTATAGCGCTTACAAAATAGGGGAGAGAATTATTATTTTTTATTTTTATTTTTTTACTAGAAATGGCGGCGATCTGCGATTTTTATTGGTACTGCGATGTTATGGCGGACACATCGGACACTTTTGACACATTTTTGGCGCCATTCACATTCAGTGCTATAAATATGCACTAATTACTGTATAAATGTGACTGGCATTGAAGGAGTTAACACTAGGGGGTGAGGAAGGGGTTAAATGTGTATCCTGGGTGTATTCTAACTGTAGGGGGAGGGGGGTGACCGATCTGTGTCCCTATGTACAAGGAACACAGATCGGTCTCCTCCTCTCCAGAGACAGGACGATGTCTCTGTGTAAAACGGCAATGAGAGATGATCTGTGAGATCATCTCTCATTCGCCGCACAGATCGCATCGCAAACGGCCACTCTGACTGGCCGTTCGCCACGATCTGTGATTGGCCGTGTCCAAGGGACACGGACAACACAGGGCTTCCCCGCAGCGCGCTCTACAGCGCGCGCTGGGAACGCCCAAAGGGGCGGCCGTCAAAAGACGGCATGTTGGATATTCAGACCCGCGCTGGTGCCATCATTCGACGATAGCGCGGGTCTGAAGTAGTTAAAGACTATATATATATATATATATATATATATATAGCAACAAAGAGGCTCCCCTGCTACATGATCCTGCACTTCAGAGTCTGGAGCACACACGCCTGTGACCTGCTTTTGCTGTGATTTAATATAGCCGATCATTCCTGAGAGAGAAAGAATGGAGGTCTGCCTATGTAAACAAAGCAGATTGCCATTCTGTGAGAAGGGGAGGTAGTGATCCTGTGTTTCTGCTAAGCAGGAACACAGATCTCCGCCCTCCCATATTACCATTACAAGTAGCCCCCACACAGTTAGAAAGCACTCCCTAGGAACACATTTAACCCACTGATCATCCCTGATGTTATACCCTTTCCTGCCAGTGTCATTAGTACAATGACATTGCATATATTTAGCACTGATCACTGTATTAGTGTCACTGGTCCCCAAAACGTGTCACTTGTCTGCCGCAATGTCACAGTCCCACAATAAGTCATTACTATTAAAAAAAATCTATAAATCCATAAATCTAATCCATAGTTTATAGATACTATCATTTTTGTGCAAACCAATCAATACATACACTTATTGTGATTTTTTTAACTAAAAACCTGTATTCATATTGGTCTAAATTGATGAAGAAATGTGATTATTTCCATTTTTTTTATCAGATGTGTTTTATAGCAGAAAGTAAGAAATATCGTTTTGTTTTTTCTGAATTTTGATATTTTTTTTGTTTATAGTGCAAAAATAAAAAAAAATGCAGAGGTGATCAAATACCACCAAAAGAAAGTTCTATTTGTGGGGAAAAAGGACATACATTTTATTTGGGTAGAGAATTGCATGACCATGCAATTGTCAGTTAAGGTAAAGCAGTGTCATATCGCAAAAAATGGCCTGCTCATGAAGGGAGGTAAACCTTCCAGAGGGCAATTGGTTAATGTACCAGATATCTTCTTACTACCCTGTTATGAAAAAATTACATTCAAACATGAAATCAATTTCTTATTTTGGAGTAAAAAAAATATACTTAATTGAAATTTCAGTTTATATCAGCTAAATACATTTCAGGTGCATCAAAACAAAACGTGTGCTAGGTCTTACAGTTTGTGTGTTATTCCCTGGCAATATACTGTAGAGAAGGACCCTTGCCCTCTGTGTGGAAGTGGCAGTCTCTCGGCAGAGAGCTAGAGCTTTTCAATCAGCAAGGAGCAGTAGCTTTGCTGATTGCAAGGCTATAGGTCTCACAAAGAAGGGAGCATATTGAGCCTCTACAGAGAGACCACTGCTTTACCACAGAGAGTAAGTGATCTTTTTTTATAACAATCTATAAGTCTACACACAGCTTTTGTTTTTGTTGGAATACAATGTTCATTTGTATTTTATGCAACAACTAAATCATTATCAGTATTCCGTAGAGATATATTCTTCAACCAGTAGATGGCAGTCTTTATAAGTTTGTAGTTATGTATCTATAGTTCAAGTCTATATCCTTTCTCTATAATAAAAACAGTTATTGTTTCTTGTCTGCACTTAAGCAGCAGATAAAACCCATGTGAAATGTACACTGTCTGTTCTGCATGACTATTTACAGAATTTCTAATAGTTTTAATGCACCTAGGATGTACAGTATCAAGCTGACTAAAAACATACATTTTGATGGTATTAATTCAATCTATTTACCTTGCAAAAAACTGATGACATCCATACAAGACCAGGCGTGGTTGTTGGCCAGATTCATATTTGTTGGCTAAATGTGTATGACAAACATGGACAGTTCTTGGAGTATCAGCAATAACAAGTTAAAATCAGATTGGACAATTGTTTACCAACAATTGCATAGTGTGTACCTAAGTTGGATGTAATTTGTTTGTCTCCCATCTTCACATTCATGTTTATACTCTATCAATTATCCCCCCCTTCTTATTTAAGGGGCTGGAGGACCATCTATCCTCCTGGTCTATGTTTGACCTGTCTTGGATCTATAGGATTGATGCCATTAAAATTGCCATTCTACCTAAGCTCCTTTATTTCTTCCGATCCTTGCCAGTCCCACGGAATTTCCAGGCAAATGTTCTGCATTTCCTTTGGGGTAAGAAGGGTCACCGGCTCAGGAAGGAAATGGTAACAAGGAGGATAGGGGTGCCTCATTTTTGGAACTACTATCAAGCTGCCCAGTTGGCGCAACTTACTGTAATATACCCGGGAGAAACCTGACTGGGTGTATAGAGAGAGAGACGCTATACAGCTTTTTACAGCGGATTATCTAATGTGGTGAACCTCTAGAGAGAGACTTCCAATTTTAGTTCCAACGCTGACACATTCGTTTGGCCTATTGTATCAGATGTGGACCAGTACTTCTCTTATTTCAGATTTCACCCCACTCATTTGTAATAATCTTAACTTTCCCTCACAAACATTTCAATAGTGGATAAACAAGGGTCTGTACTATATTGGCCATTTTTTCAAACATAACAGACCTTTTACCATTTTACAGCATTCTCTTGTGCATTTGGAGCTGCCCCAATCGGACTTTTTTTTGCCCAAATCTCTGACTTCCTGAAATCTTTGCACTCCCCTGCTCCCCATGTGGACAGGCTACCACTGATATATGGGCTCCTACTTACTTCTTCCAAAAGCTACCAAATATGGAAGACTAGGATAGGGACCCCCCTACAGACCTTGAGTTAGAGCCTTGGCGCCCTAGTCTCAGAGGTGTCTTGAACGCTTCACTGGCAGAGGAAAACCTCAAGGTTTTAACTGGTTAAATGGTATTTAGTCCCCTATCTGGCTAAGATGTATGCTAATGCCTCACCACACCATATTGCTTTAGCGGATGTTCTATGTGGGGGAACTATGCTTTATACATTATATGGTGGGACTGTCCTAGATTGTTTTCAATTTATTTTTATTAAGCTTTTTACCAAATACAAAAAAAAATTACATTTATACATGATTCCTTTAAAATTTGCATCATTCCTTTTTTCAATATATGAAATATTGCTAAATATCTGTTAGTTACTTTGTTCTTAAAACCCAATACCTTTTACCTTACACTTATATACTCACATTCTCTTCCATTCCCATTCATCCCCTCATTAAAAAAAAAAAGACTAGATTGCACAGTTTTTGAAATAGGGGTTTCCCCCTGCTCTGCCAAGTTACGAAATCTCGATTTTACAGAAACTTCAAATTGCATTACTGAACAAACTTTTCCTTTAGCTTGGAGATTGATTTTATTTGTCTGGCTGCTAAAACCACAATAGTACCAGTAGGTATCTTTAAGAAGAATGAACCATAAGGCATCATGGATTATTATCCACAAACAGATTGCAAGTCAGATTATTGACAAGGTACAGCAATCTGAAAGTCCCTTTTGTTAAATACATACATATCAAGTTGAATCCATCCCCAGTGCTGCCCTCACCCTAAACCAGAAATATATTTTGAATTAATCTTGTATGTGAAATAACATAACTACAATTTTTAATATGGTTACGTATTTATTCAATGGTTTTTATGCTAGCTGCCAGTGATTTTTATATTTTTATTTATTTCTCTCCAATATACATATTGAATGATAAATTAGGTTATTCTAAAAAACAAAAAAAAAATTGTTTTAGGAGTGGTGGACGCTTATATGGACACAGGACAGTTAGTCCACTTGTGGACAGCTATTTGTCACCCGGGGTACCTTAAGGAGTTCCAAGACTATGTTTGGAAGAATGGGAGCGCCACACCAAATTTCAGTTCAGTATCATTTTTCTATCCTTACATAAGACTGAATAAATGAACTACTATTTTACTAATGTTGTCTCTTCCTGGTCCTAATAAATGTAACATTTTATGATATCAGGTTTTGCAGGATGCTGTTTTTCTCATTATTACTCATATTTAGCTTATACTGAATACCAGGGGGTGAAAGAGGTATGTTGACGAAGCAATGTCACTTAGCAATATAGTTATTACACCTAACTGTCCTTGCATCTGAGTTCCCTTTCTGAGGACTCAGGATAACAAAACTATCATGCATAATATTGTACCTTCACGTGATAGCTATTTCATGTATTAGGGTAAGGAATACAGTAGCAGCTTGTAAAACAGTCTAGCAATTATTCGCTACAGCTGGAATGTGAATGCTGTTAAAAAAATAAACTGTACTGCCTTGAATTAAATTACATTGAGTCCAGTGACATAAGGACTGTAGTCATAACGTAGATGCAGACAGGTGTGTGTATTTTTTTGTGTTTGCACTGTCCTACCTATTGGGGTGGGGGGGGGGGTGTTCTTTTCAATTAATTTCCTGTACTGGACACACAACTGGAAGTGCAGGGAAATGGCCTCTAAGGAAGTTAACCCCTTTGAAAAGTTTACTCGTACCTTCTGTTTTAGTGAAAACTGTAAAATTATAGATTTTCTTTTAATTTTCCCAGGAAAAAATACAGTAGGTGACTCTCCCCTTGTTCTCCCTTGACCGCCTTATTTTGGTGCCAAGAATACTAGGCACCCTTCACATGAAAAGCACAGACTATTTGTTGGTGTTGCGGCTTCTCTATACACAGCATAAAGGTGTTTTGTTAATTGAATGCACAATGGAAACATAAGTAGGGTGTTATACAAATAAAAGCTTCCTTTAAAGGTGAGTGGGAGAAAGCAGATTACAAGCCCTTAAAACATTTTCAGCGACATGCTCTGTTTTCCTGAAAACCACATTAGCGTGTTTTGATTAAGGGTAATTAGAGGCATATTCTCGATACATTACAGAATTTGTTTTGTAACTCCCAGCAAAGACATTACATTGAATTTAATGAGTTTACAGTGTGTTATTAATGACTATAATTGGCTCTTAGATCACACAGCATAAATTGTCTGATCATGCTCCCTGACTTTTTCTAATCATCTTTAGAATGGATAGCAGTATCTCTAAAGATGGGAAGCCTTGCTTACTGTTATCTGACAGACCGTTTCAGCAGACAGATTCGATCGTGTGTACGGGCGGACAGACAGATTTGGCCAGCCGACAGATTTTAAAGCATGCTTTAAAATCTGTCTGCTGGGAATCCGTCCATCCGACATGTCTGCTGGTTAGTACGCTAGACATATCTGCTCGCACATGCGTCAAATGGACTCGTCGCATGCGCGGAACTGTTTTACTTTCTGGTGCGGTGACGTGGCGGCGTCAACGTCATCGACACGTCACTGCGCTGTCTGCCGGTGGGGATTTTGATTTGATCGTGTGTACAGTGATCAAACCAAAACAGCCCAGCAGACAAATCTGTTCAAATCGGTCTGTCAGACGGTTTGAACAGATGTATTTGGTCGTGTGTACACGGCCTTAGGCCCCGTACAGACGAGTAAATCTGTCTGTTCAAATCGGTCGGAAAGACCAGTTTGAACAGATCTGTCTGCTGGGGACGTATTGGTTTGATCATGTACACACGATCAAACCAAAATCACCACCGGCAGACAGCGCGCTAACGTGGCGGTGACGTTGACGCCGCCATGTCACTGCACCAGGAAGTAAAACACTTCCGCGCATGCGTCAAAACCATTCGACGCGTGTGCGAGAAGATATGTCTGCTGGTTAGCATACTAACCAGCAGACATGTCGGGTGGACTGGTTCCCAGCTGACAGATTTGAAAGCATGCTTTCAAATCTGTCGGGTGGCCAAATCCGTCTGTTTGCCCGTACACACGATCGAATTTGTCTGCTGGGACGGTCTGGCAGACCGTTTCCAGCAGACAGATTTGATCATGTGTATGCGGCCTTAGAGTATTAGGCTCTCCAAACTTTCTGGCCCTTTTCTGTCTTATTACAGGACTTTGAATTCTGCAGCAGTGTCTACTCTACAATGATCATACATTGTTATGTCACTTGTGTGATCTTCTATTTTGAGTTTACGCCATGGTATGTTGTGTAACTCATTCTAGATTTACTATGCCTGCTATTAGACGTATTGTATGTCTATAGATGACACTGGTGAACATACATTCTTACAAAAAAAAAAAAAGAAAGCTTCCTGCACTGGATAAAAATTCAAAGCTTTTTCTGGATAGGCTGTGGTATATTCATTAGATTAGTACTAATCTAAAATTGCAAAGGGGTCTATATACTGCTAAACATCCAGGTATATTAAAAAAAGCTAGTTGACACAAAATATTTTATCTATAAGTGGTGTTAATAATTCCTGACTGTATTCTATGCAACCTGGCAGTCTTCTACGATTTCACCTACCCTCATCATATTCTAGCTCTTCTTAAAAAAATCTTAGATATGCTGTCAGTACATCATGATATTTTTCGATCTTTTATTAAGGTGTTGTCAATCATGGCTTCAGAGCCAGGTAGGGTCCCTTTCTCAAGATACAGACATACTTGTGCCAACAGACAATTTACATACATTATTAAAACCTTGCACACCATCAACCACAACAACCAAAGATACTGTTGGGTGGAAGGTTCAGACAAAAAAGGACACAGCAGTGCCTTAATAAAATGTTGAATATAAAAATGTTATACTGCCAGTATTCTTCATCTATTCAGCTGTGCACTCGTTGGTGAAATAGGAATTTATGTTATGCAGTGTGGGTTTCTCTTTCTCTTCAACATTCTGTTGAATTTCTTGCCTTCAACTTTGGGCATGTCTCATTCTTCTAACATTGCATGGGAAAACCATTCTAGAAATGTAGAGCCAAAGCAGATGTATTCATCACTAGTATAGAAAACTGTTTTAGCAAATGCAGTAGCCAAGGGAGATGAACAGAGCTGGTATTACTGACCAAGTAATGCATGCCAGGTTTGTAATTTCTCGCCAGCGAACTGTATATGAGATGTGAAAACAATGACATTATGAAGCTGTTGAGAATTGAGACTCTGGCATCTGCTTACACAAAGGGTGGTCTGAAAGCAGAAAGAGGTCTGGCAACCAGACTGCCCATAGCTAAAACTTATTAGACTGCCATTTGCATACATTTGCCTCACTTTCATTAGCTTTTTCTCTTCGCTGAGAATGCTGGAAACAATTATAAACATATTAAAAAGCCTGAATTATAGCTGTGCTAACTGGGTGTCTAAGTGACTTGTTAGCAGCTAATTGGTCTGCTTATTATGTAGTAAACAGTATGGGATGCTGAATAAAAAAAATGTCCTTTTGCCACAGTGCTATGGGAGGCTAACGCAACTCAGTGGGCATATAGAAAATGAACAGAACCTGGCATAACTTTCAATCATGCATCAACCTTTTATGATGTATTTGTTTTATTACACTGCAACTGAGTCCCACCAGTCTGTTACATGGGGTTGAAGAGCTAAGTATGTCATCTTTACATTCTGCCAGCAATATATGAGCATGCAACGATATTGCATGCAAGCCAGGAAAACATATTAATGAATTTATCATCCTGTGTTTATATAAATCATGATTCTGTTTAACTAACGGGTCATAGATTACAGTGTGTGTACTTTGACGAAGAACTGAAACATTGTAGAACAAAGGTTTGATAATACTTACTGTTTTGTATGGCTATTTGTTCTATAGGCAATATTATTCCAAAATTAACAATATAAAAAAGATACGCAAAAAGAAATAAAAATGATATTGTAATTTTGTATTTTATATTATTGTTTGATCTAAAGTGATATTGATTAAAGGAAATCTCAGACCAAGATGACCATTTCAGTGCTGATTTCATTATTGCATTGTTCATACAATAAATGGTTGTCTCCAGACACTAAAGTAAACCCGTCAGGAGTGAAACATAGGGCTGACATCCTTCTGAAAATACCAATTGATTGACTGTCACATAGACTCACTAATTCTTATACTGTTAAAGACCCCAGGGGCATTGCTAGGGTCCAAAAAGTCTCAAAGCTTGATTGTGCACAACTAAGGTGAAGCATTGCAGACTGCCAGATTAAAAAGATTTGCATCCTTCTTTGCTCCTCATGTGGCTTATCTTTTGTCTCTCGTTGCTATCTTTCCCTCTCTATTACTGTCTTAAATAGTTCTTAACCATTTGACCTCTGGAAAATGTACCCCCTCAATGAGCAGGCCAATTTTTGCGATACAGCACTGGGTTACTGACAATTATGACACTCTACCCAAATAAAATATATGTGATTTCTTTCCCACAATTAGAGCTTTCTTTTGGTGGTATTTGATTTGTTTTTTGTCTGTTTTTTTGCACTATAAACAAAAAAGACTGATCTTTTTGATAAAAAAAAAAACATATATATTTTTTACTTTCTTCTATAAAACCTATCCAATAAAAAAAAAAAGTCCAATATGTATTCTGCTACATGTTTTTGGTAAAGAAAATCCCAATACGTGTATATTGATTGGTTTGCGCGAGTGTAATAGCATCTACAAACTATAAGATATATTTATGGAATTGGTATTCATTTTTTTTATATACTAATAATGGTGGCGATCAGTGCCTTATAGTGAGAGTGCGATATTGTTTGACACAAATTAACACTTTTGAAACTTTTTGGAAGCCAGTGACACTAATACAGTGATCAGTGCTAAAAAAATATGCACTGTCACTCTACTAATGACATTGGATTAGAAGAGGTTAAATATCTAGGGCAGTGATGGTGAACCTTGGCACCCCAGATGTTTTGGAACTACATTTCCCATGATACCCATGCACTCTGCAGTGTAGTTGAGCATCATGGGAAATGTAGTTCCAAAACATCTGGAGTGCCAAGGTTCGCCATAACTGATCTAGTGTGATCAAAGGGTTAACTGTGCACCTAGCCAGCGTTTTGTGTTTACTGTGTGCTGCTTCACTAGAGAAAGTAAGCAATCCTTATCTCTGGAGATATGCCTTGTTTAGGCATATCTCAGCTTTTCATGTTTTACTAATTATTGGGGAGAGCCAGAGAACATCGAGAAAGAGCACATCTGTGCCCCTGCAGGCAAAAATGCAGAATCACATAAATATACCTGATTCTGCCCACAGCTGCCACCCTGTAGCCATAAAGGTACTATAGGGTGGTCAGAAAGTGGTTAACCTAGGTAGAAAGAAAATATATTTTCCAGTTTGACCTATAAATTAGAAAGAAGGTTTTAATTTATGCTTTGGCCAAAATTAGAGTTTGGACAGTACACAAGAGTGTCTGTGTATCTGCTACTTAAATTTAAAATCTTTCCCTTTCTCACTATATTCCCCTATTAAGCAGTTAGTATCTATAACTTTTTTAAGAACTAGTGGCTGTAGGTCTGAGACATAGGGTACATGACTGGTGATCTGGGGAAAATTAACCAGGTTTTGGGATCTGGTAATGTCCTAGTAAGACAATGACCCAGAATAAGAATGCAAACAGGAAAACTAGAATTAAAGATTACTCCTTATTTGCATACTGTACTTGTTTTGAGCCGGTGACGCAATGGGTTTTGTTTTCTAAATAACTGGAATATGCAAATTGGACCGTCATGTAGCTTAGTAAATAAGATGATTTTTTTGTTAACTTAATTTATCCAATAATGTGCAATCTTTTTTTCCCCTGGCACCTGTAGTGCTACTCCCGCAGGAGCCGTTTATTTTCTGTCCTGTATTCTGCCTCAACCCCAATAACAGTCTCAGTTCCCTCTGGCACACCAGAGATTAAGAGTAATATAGCTCAATACCATATTCAGGCTGCTTTCAGGCCATTTAAAACCTGAGAATAACCCCAAGACCGGACTTAAACACTTGTATAACAATAAATCACAATATGGCAATCTGTACCAGATTGGTTGCCTTTACTCAGGTCGGCTCTATGAGTGCAGGCAGGAGGAGAGCAGAGGAATGACCCTCTTTATGTCAGGCCTTTCTCTTCTGTCTCCTGACACCACAGGCCCAACATCAAACACTGTATTCAAATCACTATTTAATGGCTAAACTTCCCAAATAAACTGTCCCATTGAGTGTGGGCCCATATGGCACTAGTAGCTTCAGTCCCTTTGAAGAAAGATGAGGCTTTGTATCCTCAGCTAGCCACTTAAATTCATGAAAAACAAGGCTAAACAACACAACTGGCCCAGATTATCTACTGTAGTAAAGAATGCATGATCTTCCTCATCAAGGTTAAAGGACAATGTTATCTGTATACAGTGTCTCTGTGAATGGATGGAATTATCCTTTAGCCCTGTTGCACTACAAGTGTCAGCAATGATGTCTGTATACAGTGTCCTTTTTGACTGTTTCATGTTACTAAATTTAATTACTTTAATACCAGGCACATACCCCCACTTCCTGCCTAGGCCAACTTTTAGCTTTGAGCGCTGTCGTACTTTTAAAGACAATTGCGCGGTTATGCTACACTGTACCCAAACAATTTTTTTTATCATTTTGTTCTCACAAATAGAGATTTCTTTTGGTGGTATTTGATCACTGCTGGGGTTTCTATTTTTTGCGCAACAAATAAAAAATGTTCAAACATTTTGGAAAAAAAAACTTTTTTCTTTGTTTCTGTTATAAAATGTTGTAAATAAGCGATTTCAACGGCTCTTCCTGTTTACATCGCGATCAGCTGTGATTGGACATGGCTGATCATGTGGTAAAGAGCTTTTTTTGTAAATTCTTTATTTAAGAGAAAAGAACATACGGGTGTACAGAGAACACACTGATTCATATCACAATAAATCAAACATTCCCAACAATCTATATATAAATTAAGCAGTAAAGAAGCGGAGAACGCTAACAGTGGGGAAACTGCAACGTATGTCAGGCTTACAGGAGTCCTCCACATGGTCATGTTTTTGCGGCAGATGCCATTTTTTTGGCAGAGGTAGAAGCATCGAGCCCAGAAAGGACTGACTCGAACAGGCATAGTGCCCTTATATCAGCACCAAGTGGTAAAGAGCTTTTGTCAGAGGCTATTTACCAAGATCAGTGTAGCGGCATGTCAGACTGACACACCACGATCGCTGTGATGTGTGCACCCACGTGCTGGCCGCAGCAGTTATCCTGCTGGATGTGGTTAAGGTATAACACGAAACAAGAGTCTGCAGCCTTCCACCCTAAAACCACTCGTTTACAGAATCTGGGTCCCCCCCTACATTTTTTTAAAATTCATCTCAGTTGTGTGTGACGCTGTGGTAAAGGGCCTAAATGAAGCACAAGTAATGTCACTGCACTTGTACTCTATTGATCCTCCCCCAGCCCCATAACTGAAGGGCCGAACCTGGGAATGACCTCTGGTTGGAGGAATAATATACAAGAGCTAGACAGTTACACCTATGATCCTTCAATGGTAATTGCATTTTTCCAATGCAAAAATAATAAATACATAGTTTTTTTTAAATGAATAGATATAGATGAAATTATTATTCTTATTTAAGTGGACTGTGCCTTTAAAGAACACCATGACCCATTGAGTTCCTTATTTTGGCTAATTAAAATCTTAGCAAGCTAGAATGTGTAACCATTGTGCAATGTTTGAATTAAAAGTGTGGTGTGGGATTTCTACAGTAGGTAAATCTTGATCCTGGAGAACCAGAAAGGGTTCAGAAAGGATTTGTTGATATTAAAGTAATTCCATTTACTGCTTGTTTTTTCTGTTTAGAAGTATAACCAGTTACCAAGATTTTTATATTAAATTTTTTTTTTTTAATTATTTTATTTATATCGAGGGAATTAGTCCACAAGGATTACAAACAAAGAAAATATAACAATTTAAATAGATAATAATGATATTGCTCATGCACCTACATGGATAACATAAACTTAACAGTTGTATTTATTTTCCATTTTCTTAGGGAAGTGAAAAAAAATATATATATATACATATACATACACATATACATACACACATACACACATATACACATACACATATATATATATATATATATATATATATATATATACACATATATACATACACACACATACATACACATACATACACACACACTAATAAAAATAAAATAAAAAAAAAAGAGAAAAATAAAATAAAAATAAATAAATAAAAATAAGAAAGAAAGGGAGTGAGGAATATAAAAGGGGGAAAAAGAAGGGAAGGGGTTTGCAGGCATGGAAGTTTAAGTATCAGTCCTTCAATACACTATTATCCTGGTTCACTTCCCAGGTGTCATTTATGGAGCATGGTTCATATGATTCATATGAACCCACGAATGGTATGTATGGAACGATCAGTTTGGCGTAGCGGACTCTCTGAGGCGTTGGCCCTCTATTGAGTACCTGAATATATTCCAGGGTTGCCAGGTATCTTTGTAATTCTCTTGTCGTTTTTGTCCAGTGAGGACCAAATCCTCTAACCGACCGATTTCGTCAACCCTCCGAAGCCAAGAGGCTATAGACGGAGGATGCGGTGACTTCCAGTTGAGTGGAATACAGTGTTTGGCTGCGTCGAGAAGGTGACGGATAATTGATTTTTCATAAACTCGCATAGGGATATCAGTTACATGTAAAAGAAAAAAGGCCGGGTCTTCCGGGATCGTACAATCCGTGAATTGTTGTACAATTCCACGAACCCCCTCCCAGAACCCCCTAATACGGGGGCATGACCAAAATATATGTAAAAGAGTACCCCTATTATTCTGGCACCTCCAACAAAGATCTGAGGACGTCGGGAATAGTTTATGTAAAAGGGCAGGGGTCCTATACCAACGTGTAAAAAGTTTATAGTTGGTTTCCTGATACTTAGAGCACCTGGAAGACTTATGAGTTAACTGAATTATCCGGTCTTTCTCGTTCGAGGTAAAATGACGGTCTAAGTCTCTCTCCCATTTCAATAGAGTCGGGGGTTGGTGGTCTCCCTGAGGTGTTACCAATACAGCATACATCAGAGATAATGTATGGGCAATCGTCCCAGTCTTTGAGCAAAGCTCTTCTATAGTCGTAAGTGGGTATTGCAAAACGTCAGGGGGGGGTGGAATGGTCTTAAGAAAATGACTTAACTGCAAAGCTCTCATAAAGTCTAGTTTAAACTGACCGTTAGGGTCCACCAGCTCAGAATACGTCCTCCATCTACCCAAAATACTAAAATGAGACGCCTGGTGAACTCCTGCTTCCCGTAGTTTGCGAAAAATCCTATCATGTAGGCCTGGTACAAATTGGGGATGACCTATCACAGGTCTCATTGGAGATTCGCGCGTCGAGAAGGGGGGTCCCGATAACAGGCGCGCACACTCTCCAACCGTATTACCTATTAGTGGGTGTTGCTTAACTTTATGTGGTAAGGCTGTATAACACCAGGGAGCTCTGATAAGAGGGATTTCACTCTGGTCTTGTTCCAACTGCGTCCACAGTTTGATGTCCTTATGCCTATTCCAGTCGAGAAGTCTACTAAGGTGGCATGCTTGATAATAAAGACGCATATCTGGAAATGCCAACCCCCCGTATGATTTAGGTAGTGAAAGTGTCGCCCTACTCAGTCGTGGGTGTTTCCCTGACCATAGGAAACGAGTAAAAATAAAATGAATTTGTTTAAAGAAATTCCTAGGAATATGAATTGGAAGGGCCTGCATATGATAAAGAAGTTTAGGGAGCACTGCCATTTTAAGAATATTACAGCGGCCCAACCAGGAGTGAAGACCACTACTCCATTGGTCCAGCGACTGTTGAATTGTCTTCAAAAGAGGTGGGAAGTTTAACTTAAAAACTTGGGAAAAGGACGTAGGTATATGAATACCAAGATACAACAAAGCCGTATCTGTCCATTTCAGGTGAAAGCTATCTCTAAGTCTAATAAGTTGAGTAGGTGGAATCCCTATGCCCATTGCCTCTGATTTATTATAGTTGATCTTAAAATTAGAAAGCTGACCATATAATTCGAATTCGTGTAACAGATTTGGCAGGGAGGTCATAGGGTTTGTAAGGGTGAACATCAGATCATCAGCGTAGGCACAGATTTTATATTGCCTTTCGTTCACTCCTATACCTGTAATATTTGGATTCAGTCGGATGTGGCACAAGAAGGGTTCCAGAGAGAGTGCAAACAGGAGGGGTGATAAGGGACAGCCCTGTCTAGTGCCGTTGGTAACTGTGAAGGTCTCTGAGAGAACCCCATTAGCTCTAACACTGGCTGTAGGTTCAGTGTAAGCTGCAGTTATCCAACGAAGCATCTTACTCCCCAGGCCTATATATCGCAGCGTCTCAAACATGAACGCCCAATTGACCCGGTCGAACGCCTTTTCGGCGTCCGTCCCAAGGAAAAGGCATGGTGTTTTTTTATCTACTGCAATGTGTAACAGGTTTAAGACTTTAGTGGTATTGTCTCTGGCTTCCCTAGTCGGGACAAAACCTACCTGATCTAAATGAATGAGAAACGTTAGATGCTGTTGGAGTCTAACGGCCAGGATTTTAGTAAATAACTTAAAGTCAGTATTAAGAAGAGAGATCGGCCGATAGCTCCCGCATTGGTTTGGGTCTTTGCCTTCCTTCGGAATAACCGATATCTGTGCTTGTAATGTAGTTTTGTGGAAGACTTTACCCGGGCCATTAAACAGGTCTACTAAACGATGTCCTAAAAAAGGAAACAGGGCCTTGTAATATGCAATAGAAAGACCATCTGGTCCCGGGGCTTTGCCCGGTTTCGTACTATCTAAGGCTTGTTGAAGTTCGGTCAACGTGATAGGGTCTTCCAAAAGCTCACGTGTTTCAGGCTGCAATAAAGGCATAGCAGATTGGGACAAATATGACACCATAACCTCATGTGCGGGGGTAGGTACACTCAAGTTGTATAAAGAACCATAAAAGATTCTGAATTCCTGGACAATTTGTTGAGGTAATGATTTTTTTTGACCTATGGAGTTTACTATATGTGGTATGTAAGACGCAATTCGCTGTTTCCTCAAAGTTTGGGCAAGGAGCCTACCACATTTATTACCTGATTCATACACTTTCTTTCGGCACACCTGCATTGCTGCCTTAGCTTTAAATTGCAAGATATCGGTTATCTGTGAACGTACCATGTCCAATTCAGATCCGAGTTGTCTAGTCGGGGTTGCTTTATGGGAAGTCTCTAAATTATGTAACTTAATAAGTAACATATCCAATTGTGCTGTCCGCAAATGCTTTAGTCTTGCGCCGTGTTTAATAAGGACTCCTCTTATAACGGCCTTATGGGCCTCCCACACTACCCCTGCGTCACTATCTGGTGTTGCATTAGTGTCAAAATAATACCCAATTTCTCTGACCACATCAGCTAAAACCTCTGCATCTTGTAACAGGCTTTCATTAAGTTTCCACTGCAATTTTTGTCTCGTACGTGCCCGTGATAAAACATATCGTATACTGATCGGGGCATGGTCAGACCATGTAATTAATCCGATCGAGGTATCTTCCACTGCATGTAGCTGACCATGCGGAACTAAAAAATAATCAATCCGTGAGTACGTTTGATGTGGTTTTGAAAAAAAAGTATAGTCCCGCTCACCCGGGTGGAAAAGACGCCAAACGTCTATCAGCTGTGCGGAGTGAAACGTCGATCCAATTCGTCTACGCATGTCACGCGGTGTCGACGATGTTCCTGAGGAGGTATCTTCCATCGGCAATAAAGGTATATTCAAATCACCCCCTACTATAAGGTGTCCATCATAAAAATTTAAAAGTCGCCCTATCTGTTTCCTCAAAAATACGTCCTGATGATTATTAGGTGCGTATAGGTTCGCGAGGGTCACGGTTTCTTCTCCAATCTGTCCCTTCAAGAACAGAAATCGTCCTTCACTATCTATCTGAGAATCTATAAACTTCCATGGCACTCTATTAGAGATAAGTATAGACACTCCTCGGGATTTAGTTTCAGTGTAATTAGAGTGGAAAGTTTCCGGGTAGTGCCTGTTTTTAAGTAGTGGAAGATTATCTCCTCTGAAATGTGTTTCCTGCACTAAGACAATGTCCGCTTTGGCTCGACGCATGTCATGTAGCAACATTCGTCGTTTTTCAGGTGAGTTAAGACCTTTAACGTTTAAAGAAAAGATATTAAGTGAATCCATGTCTGCAAAAGAATAAGGTGTGGGTGAAGAAAGAAAAAGATAAATGGGGTAGTGAGATAAACAAAAAAAAAAAAAAAAAAGAAAAGGGGGAAGCTAACGCAAAAGAGCGTAGCTTTAAGTGTACTAAATATAGCCTAACTAGCTAGTACGCTCTCCGGATACTATTCCGGGTATCGAGCGCGACCTAATTGGGATAGTCTATAGGAGGGGCCAGAACTTACATTCCTGGAGCCCCCCCCCCACCCCAGGTAAATCTATATGTAAATAACAACAGAAAGTAGGACCGTCGAGAAAGATAATACAAATAATATAGATACAGTGCAGCGTTTAGCTGTAAGGGGTACAATCTAATAAAGCAATTCAAACAGGCATTGCAATGATCAGATGCACAGTATTTATAAGAAAAAAGAAAATAGCTAGAATACAAAAAAAAAAACATTTACAGTTGAGATCTCAGTCGTGTTCCTATCCCGTGAGAGACAAGACCTATATATTCCTGATCAACAAACCCTCTCTTCCCCAACCCCTTCCTTTTTAAAAATTATTCAAAGGAGAAGGAAAAAAAAAAAAATAGGGGTGTAGATTGGGGGGGGGGGTGGTTAATCGATATTCATTATACAAACTTGGCCTTACAGGTTCCTGGGAGGTAAAAAAAAAAAAAAGGAGAGGTCTTGTCTCCACGGGATCCAACATTAGTCAAGATCATAGTGATATACCCAAAACCAGTTCCATAATATTAAGTTAATGCCCACATTTCCTCCCTTCCACCCACCCCGGACCTTCCCCCTCTAGGGGTACACATCCTCTTCTACTGGATTATTGAGCTCTCCCTCCTAATTACACGTCTATCCTCTTCATCCCCCCTCTTCTCCCTCTGGATATACTAAAACTTGTAGACCGCCAGGTGAGCCCGCAAGTTCCAGCTGCTCGAAAGGGGAAAGGGAGAGAAAAAAAAAAAAGAGAAAAAAAAAAGGAAGGGGGGGGGGGGGGTTAGTGAGCACGCTATAGGATGGTATCCCAGGTGTATATTAAATTATATATTATTTACAAAGTTCTAAGCTAGCTGCTATTTGATAGCTTAATTGCAATTTTCCAAATACTCGTGTCTCTATTTTTGAAGACTATGAAAATGCAATCCTCAGCATTTAGAATTCATCGTCTGTGTTTTTGATTAGATAATTTCTTGTCTACTTTCCATCATGTCCAAGGACAGCTTTCCTGAATGCTTATTAAAGTGTATTCATTAAGTTTTCTTTTTTTTCTTCTCTCAGTATCGGTCAGGTGAAGGGAGTTCTTCCTATGAGCCATCATATCTCCCACTAGATAAGAAGTTAACAGCTTATTATTTGATTTAATTGGAAAATTCTTCTTAGGGTCATTCTGCCCTTGTGTGGTATCAGGCCTGTTCTCAATTACAAGCCTAATTAAAGTTTGGTCCATGGATTTTGAGAGCTGGAAATACAATGTAGGTGTGCTCATGCTGCCATAAAGTTAAATTATTTAACAAAACATCTCACACCTTCACATCATCCAGTAAAAGCATACATGTATGCAGTCCATGGCTAATATGAACAGCTTTTAGGTTGCATACAATTTTGAATTTGAAAAAGTACAAATACTTTGCACCTTAAAGGTTAGCTAATTAAGTTCATGTGCTTGTATGATAATTCATTCCCCCACATGTCTTCATCCTGCTAGAGATTTTCGTTGGGTGACTGCTGGGAGCTATACAACCACTGCACCCTAGGTCGGGTTCTGTTTCTTCCATGCATGAGCATAAGAATCTCTATTTATTCCAAAAACATGCTATCTATATGTAAAAGTCCCATTGGTATTGGTGTTAATCCCCTTTGGTAGAATTATCTTTTAACCACTTCAGCCCAGAGACACTTTTAAAAGTTTTTTTTCTGCTATAAAATTACGTAGAACCCCCAAACATTATGGCCCGAATCCACAAAGGCTTTACGCCGGCGTATCTCCAGATACGCCGCCGTAATTTCAAATGTGCGCCGTTGCATCTTTATGCCGATCCACAAAGCAAGATACGCCGAAAAACATGGCTTCAGCCGTCCGACGTAACTTGCCTACGCTGGTGTATCGTGGGTGCATAGTTACGCTGGACGCATTCGGCATTCCCATTAAAAATATGAAAATGAGCAAGATACACAGATTTACGAACGTAGATGCGTCCGTCGCTGTAAGATACGCCGTTTACGTAAGGCGTACGTCCGGCGTAAAGTTACCCCTGCTATATGAGGCGCAGCCCATGTTAAGGTATGGACGTTGGGAACAGCTGTCAAATTTTTACATTGTTTACGTAAGGAGTACGTGAATGCTCCTGGGCGTAAGTTACGCTCACATCGTATGCAGTGTTTGATCTTAGGAATTCTAGCCGGCGTAATTCGGAGCATGCGCACAGGGATACGTTCACATACGGCGCATGCGCCGTTCGTTCGGCCATGCATCTACACGGGGTCACGCTTCATTAGCATACAACACGCCCCCTACCTGCCTACTTTGATTTACGCAGGCTTACGCCAGCCCATATATGCTACGCTGCCATAACTTAGGACGCAAGTGCTTTAATAATACAGCACTTGCCTCTCTAAGTTGCAGCTCAGCGTTAAAAAGATACGCTACGCCACTCTAAAGATACGCCGCCCTAAGTGGTTTCGGGCCTATATATCTTTTTCTAACACCCTAGAGAATAAAATGGTGGTTGTTGCAATACTTTTTGTCACACCGTATTTGCGCAGCAGTCTTACAAGTGCACTTTTTTGGGGATTTTTTTTAAAATTTGAATTAAAAAATAAGACAACAGTTATGTTAGCCCAATTTGTTTATAATGTAAAAGATAATGTTATGCCGAGTAAATTGATACCCAACATGCGACAAACCTTTACCCTTAAAAATCTCCATAGGCAACGTTTAAAAATTCCTACAGGTTACCAGTTTTAAGTTACAAAGGAGATGTTTAGTATTATTGCTCTTGCACTAACAATCGCGGCAATACTTCACATGTGTAGTTTGAACACTGTTTTTATATGTGAGTGCTACTCACATATGCGTTTGCTTCTGCACGCAAGCTCGTCAGGACAGGGAGCTTTAACCACTTAAGGACCGCCTACTGCACATTTACTTCGGCAGAATGGCACGGCTGGGCACATCAAAGTATATATACGTTGGTTTCTAGTGCCCAGCCGTGGGTCACGGGCGCGTGCCCACGGCGCGTTCCCGTGACCCGGTCCGAAGCTCCGGGACCAGGTCCGTGGGACTCGCAGACCCGATCGCCGCTGGAGTGCGGCAATCGGTCCCCGAAGCTGAAGAACGGGGAGAGCCGTGTGTAAACACGGCTTCCCCGTGCTTCACTGTGGCCGCAGCATCGATCGCGTCATCCCTGTTATAGGGGGGCGTGATCGATGATGTCACACCTACAGCCACACCCCCCTACAGTTGTAAACACACACAGGGAACACTCAAATCCTACAGCACCCCCTTGTGGTTAACTCCCAAATTGCAACTGTAATTTTCACAGTAAACAATGCAATTTAAATGCATTTTTTGCTGTGAAAATGACAATTGTCCCAAAAATGTGTCCAAATTGTCCGAAGTGTCCGCCATAATGTCGCAGTCACGAAAAAAAATCGCTGATCGCCGCTATTAGTAGTAAAGAAAAAAATAATTAATAAAAATGGAATAAAACTATCCCTTATTTTGTAAACGCTATACATTTTGCGAAAACCAACCGATAAACGCTTATTGTGATTTTTTTTACCAAAAATAGGTAGAAGAATATGTATCGGCCTAAACTGAGGGAAAAAAAATGTTTTATATATTTTTGGGGATATTTATTATAGCAAAAAGTAAAAAATATTGCATTTTTTTCAAAATTGTGGCTCTATTTTTGTTTATAGCGCAAAAAATAAAAAAAAACGCAGAGGTGATCAAATACCACCAAAAGAAAGCTCTATTTGTGGGGGAAAAAGGACGCCAATTTTGTTTGGGAGCCACGTCGCACGACTGCGCAATTGTCAGTTAAAACGACACAGTGCCGAATCGCAAAAAGGGGCAAGGTCCTTTAGCAGCATTTTGGTCCGGGTCTTAAGTGGTTAAAAAAATGTAATTACATTTTTCTTATTTTTTTTACTTTTTTTTACACTGTCTTTTACAAAAAAATAATATGGGTCACTTTTATTCCTATTACGAGGAATGTAAACATCCCTTGTAATAGAAAAAAAGCAATGACAGGTCCTCCTAAATATGAGATCTAGTGTCAAAAAGACCCCAGATCTCATATTTACACTGAAATGCAATAAAAAAAAAAAATGCCACTTGAAAAAAAAATTCTCCTTTAACCACTTCAGATCCCGCCAATTGTAATATGACGTCCACAGATGGGATCTCCCATCCTGGGTGAACGTCATATGAAGTCCTGGGATTCCCGGCCATCTAGGGGGATGTCCGCCAGCCACCCGTGATTGCCCGCAATCACGGCAGGACCGTGGATCTGTGTGTGTAAACACACAGATCCATGTCCTGTCAGAGGTGAAGAGACTAATGTGTGTTTCCAGTACAGAGGAACACAGATCGGTCTCCTCCCCTTGTGAGTCCCCGACCCCTACAGTTAGAATCACTCCCTAGGGAACATATTTAACCCCTTCAGCGCCCCTATTGTTAACCCCTTCCCTGCGAGTCACATCTACACAGTAATCAGTGCAGTTTGAATGTGTCAAAGTGTCCAATGTGTCCGTCGCAATTTCATGGTCACAATAAAAATTGCAGATCGCCGCCTATACTAGTAATTGTGACCATGAAATTGCGACGGACACATTGGACACTTTGACACATTCAAACTGCACTGATTACTGTGTAGATGTGACTCGCAGGGAAGGGGTTAACAATAGGGGCGCTGAAGGGGTTAAATATGTTCCCTAGGGAGTGATTGTAACTGTAGGGGTCGGGGACTCACAAGGGGAGGAGACCGATCTGTGTTCCTCTGTACTGGGAACACACATTAGTCTCTTCACCTCTGACAGGACATGGATCTGTGTGTTTAAAAAAAAAAATGTGTAATTAATGAAATAAAAAAGTAAAAAATAGCTCTATTTTGTAGGGACAAAAATACTTTAATTTTGTTTGTGTGCAACGTCGCACGACTGTGAAATTATCAGTTAAAGCTATGCAGTGCCGTATCACAAAAAGTGCTCTGGTCAGGAAGGGGGTACATTTTTCTGGGGCTGAAGTGGTTAAGAGCTATGAGCGGAAGTGACGTTTGACGTGTGAGAACAATTAAAAATGACAGGTAAAGATTAACTAAACCACTTGACCTCTGAAAAGTTTTACCCACTTCGTGACCAGGTAATTTTTTTGCTATTCGGCACTGTTCTTATTAACTGGCAATATATACACACACATATATGTTTGAGCTTTGGTTTGAGGTACACACCTTAATGCAATAAGCTACGAACACCTATGATTGTCGTATATATATTAATAAAGTGCCTTATATTGCATCAGTGCAGCGTTATAATACGGTGCATACATTTGTGTTGTGGCCGTTGTCTGCTACCTGCTGTGGTCTTTATGCAGCATCAAACACAGGTGCAGCCACACGTGACCACTCACCAATACTGTAAATGAGGAGGGTGGACACTTTAGAATTCTCTGCCTATAGTCTCCTGAGATGTAAATCCAGCCCTGAGGACACTCCACCTAAACAAATACTCACCTATGTATATAATCAGGGAGAATTACTGCTGTAATTAGTTTTCTGTGGTCATCATATTCCTCTGAGCCATTCTTCTGTGAAACAAATCAACTGGACCGTGTGTGCAGCAATATGTCACTGATTAAAATAAGTTAGACATTTCTGTTAAAGTGGATAGTTTAATTGATTATCTTTTTAAACTGTGACTTGAATCAATGTACAGAGCAGGCTGCTAATGCATGACAAAGAATGGTTTTGTCTTTAGCTCAATAGCTTCCTTCAAATAAACATATGCATGTTGTTACTTTGTTTTTGTTTTTTTGTTGTTTTTTTTTGTTGTTTTTTGTGAGGGATGAACTGATGAGGGAAGTAGAAGATTCGGTTATTCGATAAGGTAGGATAGGCCCCCCTGAAGAGATGATTTTTTAGGGATTGCCTAAAAGTGGACAGAGTGGGAGATAACCAGACTGATTGGGGTAGTGCGTTCCAGGGGATGGGAGATGCTCTGGAGAAGTCATGGTTTTATATTATCCTATATTGTTTTAGTTCACACAACTGTATATCAAGGTTAAAAAATAATAATAATAAAAATATATGCACATTTTCAATGCCTTATCCCTTTACAAAGGTTGCAAATACAATAATTATAGCAGTTGGTCTGGTAGAAACCCAGGGTGCCCCCTCCTTGCTGAAGGTTACTTGGTCCTTGTGTTATACTTGCAGTGTTCAGCCTTTTTTATTTTATTTTTTATTTGTAATTGTGCTAATTAGTGCTGCCTCCTGTACTATAAAACTCTGCCTAATACCCCAAAATTCTTATCTGAATCCCCAGTTTAGTAGCCATGATGGTGCCGTAAGTAGATACAGAAAGGAGGTTTATGGAAGGGGCTTTTGGAAGGGGCTTTTGGAAAAGCACCCCTTTGACAAAAATATATAAAAATACAAATATAATTTTATTAAATACAATCTTAAGGCACTTGTAACGGCTACCCAAGTAGGGAGAGGGTATCAGCCGCTGACGACGTCCTTTTCCCTGGCAAGTTGCTATATAAGTAAGTCCAGTATAAGCCCATCCACGAGATCCAGAGGGAGAGTTAGGTCCAGTTGTAAGAGGCACAGAATAAATCCCATTGCATTCCCTTCCATAAACGAGACAGGCTACGTTTGAAGGGTCCAGTAGACTAACTTTAATGGTACATTTCTTGGTTTATATCTTAGTTACAAACTTGTGAATAATCAAGGAACAATGGAACTCTCCGCCCCCTCCCTCCACAGGGGGGGCCTCAAGTTAGACACACTGTCACCAGGCTAAAGAAGCCACATTCCTTTCTCAAATACAATTCAATCACAGATAATCCCCTCCGTTGCTAAACATTTCGGCTCCGCAAAGCCTGACAGTTCTTCTGAACATAAGTGACATGCTATTTCAATACAACTGGCCGGATACTGCTAATTTGGAATACAATATACAATCTCTTAAGGATAAACACAGGTCTTTCACACACACAATAGATCAATTAATCTTTGGGAATAGAGAGGTGAATTAGCATACTAAAGAGAGGTTTCCAGAGACAGGCTGATTCAGTTCTAATCTACATCTTTACAGACAGAGGATGTTCACACCTCATAATATACCACTGCATGATTATTATAGATGTACAGGCAGAATACATAGTTCCGTTACACTGCTCCCCTTTTGTGGAACACTCCGGCAGACCCGGATTGATCCTTTTCGGGTCAACTTGGGGATGTCCGGTCTGCTGTTAGGGTAAAAGTTCAGTTTGCCTGGACAGTCCATCGGCATTGCCATTAAATCTGCCAGGTCGGTAGCTGATGGTGAAGGTGAATAATGGAATTCAGTTCTGGAACAGTCACTTGCTTTGCTCTCTCAATGGCTCCCAGGACCGGTTGCTGATGCTCTTGGGAGAGATAAGGCACCACCTGAGCGCAAATCCCATTTAACCTTCTGACAATTTCAGCCTGTTTGTGCATTTCAATGTTCAAGCCACGGGACATCTCATAATACATGACGTAGTGTCGTTGCATCTCCGATTTCTCACTGGCCAACTTGTCACATTCCCATTTTAGACTGTGATATTGGGCCGGATCTACAGTACATGTCGGGGAAGGTAGTCTTACCCGGGTCTCAGCAGCAAGCAAGTTGGTTCCAGCAACGCAGGTTGGGGCACAGTTAGTCACTGTGTAGGCTTCAGCGGGGCACATCGGGGAGTACGCAGAAACAAGGGGGGCCAAATCATTCCCCAGTAGGACATCTGCTGGCAAATCCTTCATCACCCCCACTTTCACATGTCCCGAACCAACCCCCCAATCCAGATGAACCCGGGCAACGGGTAGCCGGAAGACGGTGCCTCCTGCTACTCTTACGGCTACGGTGTCTCCGGTGTGCTGGCTCTCTGGGATGAGTTTCTTCTGTAGCAGTGTCATCGTGGCCCCCGTATCGCGTAACCCGTTGGCTGCCTTTCCATTGACCCAGACAGTCTGCCTGTGTTGCTGTCTGTTGTCCTGATTAGCTGCTTGTATCGGATCTGCCTCATGCAGAACACCCCAATGTTCTACCTCCCCAACGCCGTGGGCCGCAGGCATGGATGTGTGGGGGTTCCCCCTTTCTGGCTGTCTCCATGACTGTGACTGCCTGGGTACATTTAATGAACAGTCTGACTTTTTGTGCCCTGGTTGCTTTTGAATCAGAGCGATAGTAGCCTCGGTATCTCTTAGGCCTTGTGCTACTTGTCCATTCACCCGTACCTCCTGACGGTGATGCTGATGGTTATCTGGAGAGGCCGCTTGTATTGGGTCTGCCTCATACAAAATTCCCAGACATTCCTCAGGGCCCACCTCAGTCTCTAGGCAGTGGGCCGCAGAGGGCTGTGATGGAGTGACCTCTGTGTTGGGTGTTGGGCGTCTCCAGTTGTTATTTGTAGCTCTCAAAGGACAAAAACGAGCAATATGTCCCGTGTTGCTGCAGTGATGGCACGTCACCCTAGACGAATCCCGGGGGTAGTTGTTAGGCCCCTGAGGACGTGGTGGTCCTGGTGGGACTGGAGCGCGAAACTCTGGGCGTGGGGTGTCGGTTGGAGTACACGGTTCTACCTTATGAGCCAGGCGTGTAGTACCCTGGCTTACTTTCCTTGTTTCCGTGTACTCATCTGCTAGCCGCGCCGCCTCGTTTAAGTTAGCGGGACGGCGATCTCGTACCCAGTCCTGTATGTCTGCGGCCAGGTCTTGGAAGAAATGTTCCATTAGGAATAGCTGCAATACTTTCTTCCCGGTGTTGGCCTTGCACCCTTGGACCCAATGGGATGCCACCCTTTGTAACTGGTTGGCCCATTCCATGTGGGAGTCCACAGCCTTCTTCTTGGATTCCCGGAAGCGGCGGCGGTAGGTTTCTGGAGTTACGGCATATCGGGTTAACAGCGCCTTTTTCACTTGCTGATATTGTAAAATATCCTCTGGAGCAAGAGCCCGAAAAGCTTCATTGGCTTTGCCCGACAATTTTCCAGACAAAATAGTGACCCATTGGTCTGGTGGTACCTGGTGTAGTGAGCACTGCCTCTCAAAATCCGCCAAATATCCATCTATTTCCTCCTCACTTTCTACAAAAGCTTTAAATGCAGTGAACGGTATTTTCTTTCCTGTAGCAGCGGGTGGGGAAGTAGGAGCTGCGTGTGTAATGGGTTGTCTAGCTCTTACCAGTTCCAGTTCTTGTCCCCTCTTGGTTTGAATCTCTTCTCTTGCTTCCCGGAACAGCTGGTTTATTAGTTCCGTGGATGTTTCTGGATACAAGGATAATCTCCGCTGTACAATATCCGTAATTACATCTTCCTCGCTGACAGGTGCTAGAGGCTCCGCTCCTTCCATGGATCCATCCATTTGGTCCAGCTCCAGCAGATCCGCTATCATCTCCCTCCGTGGTCTGTTACTGGCACTCCTACCACGACTCTCCAATAAAACTTTTAGTGTGGTTCTTTTCAGCCTGGCATACTGAGACTCCATTCAGAACTTGCTCCTTGGATAAAAGGACCATCCCACCGCTGCCAACCAATGTAACGGCTACCCAAGTAGGGAGAGGGTATCAGCCGCTGACGACGTCCTTTTCCCTGGCAAGTTGCTATATAAGTAAGTCCAGTATAAGCCCATCCACGAGATCCAGAGGGAGAGTTAGGTCCAGTTGTAAGAGGCACAGAATAAATCCCATTGCATTCCCTTCCATAAACGAGACAGGCTACGTTTGAAGGGTCCAGTAGACTAACTTTAATGGTACATTTCTTGGTTTATATCTTAGTTACAAACTTGTGAATAATCAAGGAACAATGGAACTCTCCGCCCCCTCCCTCCACAGGGGGGGCCTCAAGTTAGACACACTGTCACCAGGCTAAAGAAGCCACATTCCTTTCTCAAATACAATTCAATCACAGATAATCCCCTCCGTTGCTAAACATTTCGGCTCCGCAAAGCCTGACAGTTCTTCTGAACATAAGTGACATGCTATTTCAATACAACTGGCCGGATACTGCTAATTTGGAATACAATATACAATCTCTTAAGGATAAACACAGGTCTTTCACACACACAATAGATCAATTAATCTTTGGGAATAGAGAGGTGAATTAGCATACTAAAGAGAGGTTTCCAGAGACAGGCTGATTCAGTTCTAATCTACATCTTTACAGACAGAGGATGTTCACACCTCATAATATACCACTGCATGATTATTATAGATGTACAGGCAGAATACATAGTTCCGTTACAGCACTAACAAAATAAATTAAATAGTAAATGCAAAATTTGCACAGGGTGATGGGTATTTCTTCATACAAGGAAAAGCTCTAGATCCCAAAAAATGTTGGTGACCCCTATGCTTTTCAATTTAAGGGTCATCATCTGGGGGTTCTCAAGAGCAACAGATTGAACAAATGTCTAAAAATGTCTAAAAATATAAACAGTTATGAATATCATAAACACATATACATGCGCATAAAAACGTGTATGTAGGAAAATGTATCAAGGAAGGCAACTTACTACATATGGCAGTTAACACATGCATGCAAGAGCACCAGGATCCCTCCAAAGCCTGCAAAAGTAGAAAACAATTCAAAGGACATAAACCAAATGAATAATAAGGGCTCAATGAATAAATGAATAAATGGGGAAGAGTTGTAAAAACTGGAAGTACAGTGTATCCAATATGCATGGGCAGAAACATAGCAAAACAAAAAACGAAATCTGAAAATACTTAAATTTCACATTTGCTTGCCTGTAGTCATGTAGATAATGGAAATTACCACCATTATGCAGCATAGAGTGGAGAGATGAATCAAGAGCACATGGCCGCAGGGAAAATCCCTAAAAAACATCCCTGGTAAAGTTGTTGTTAATTAATACCCTTCCCCCTTGTCTCTCTCCACATGCATATGTAGTGCACCCCTTAAGGGCCGCAAGTAACTGGGATCCCCCACCCTGCACAACTAGGCACACCAAATCTTCACAGTCACCTCAGAGAACAGAACACAGTCCAGTACTTTGTTTTTGTTTTTTATTCAGGAATTAGAACTTGGATAGGGATTAGAAAATTATGGGATACCGACTTGACTTCTAACACATTTCAGGGACGACTTTCCTATATATACTCCACTGCTTCCTCCAGCAATCGCTTGCATAACGCCAGCAGTGTCAACTTGTTGAAACTTGGTAACCAATGCCCATTACAGATAGGAACTCTCAGCCCCTATACTTGAAGATAAGGTTACCCAGATTACACTTTACCAGCACTTCCTCTCTCTCTCTGTGGTCACTGATCCCAGCCCCACCTCTACAGGCACTACCAGCACACCTGGCTGCAGCTACCCCTTTCACTAGCCCTCCTGGCTAACTTCTTCACAGTCCTTCCAGACTGACACTCTCTCGACAGTCCTCCCAGACTGAACACTCACCAGCCCACTCGGCTAACTTCTCAGACGATCTCCCAGACATGCTGGCCTGCTACTGCTGTCCTCTCACGTGTTCCTGTGCTTCCAGGAAAGGGTTTCCTTCCTGTGTTGGGGGGATCCTTCCGGCACCCAAGCCCCATCCCCAAGGTCACCCCCTAGACTAGGGGGACCCTGAAAGGGCCTCTGACAGCCTTCTCAGAACTCAGTCTTCCATTGGGCTGCCCCTGTTGGCATGACTCATGCCTATATATGAGGTACCTACCCACTTTCAGCCTCTTTTTGCTGGGGATTGGTTGAGGACCTCATAAATATGCCAAACAGCTCCTCCTAACGCCCTCCCACTACATCTGCAAGCTTCTCCAAGATTCCAGAAAACAGGAGGAGGCACCAAAGATGTTGCTTGCTGAGTCATCCAGCCTCCCTGAGTCACACAACCCTGACCCAGATTCAACCCAGGCCTAGCTCTCAGCCAGACCAGTTTACAGTGGGGGATTATTATTTGATCCCCTGCACATTTTGTAAGTTTTCCCACTTACAAAGAAATTAAGAGTCATTTTTATCATAGGTGTATTTTTAATGATAGATATAGAATATCAACCAAAAATCCAGAAAAAAACACATAAAACAAATGCTATAAATTAGCGAGTAAAAAAAGTATTTGATTCTCAAGCAAAACATGACTTAGTACTTGGTGGAGACACCCTTGTTTGCAAGCACAGAGGTAAGACAATTCTTATAGTTGGTTACCAGGTTTGCACACATCTCAGGATGGATTTTGGTCCACTCTTATTTACATACCTTGCCAAGGTTTCTTGGCTGTCTCTTGGCAAGCTGAAGTTTCAGCTCCCTCCTTAAAGTTTATTTAGGATTAAGGTCTTTAGACTCACTACGCCACTCCATGACCTTAATGTGCTTCTTCTTGACCCATCCACAACCCATCTTCAGTGTTCTGGCCGAGGGAAAAAGAAGGTTCTCATCCAAGATTTTACAATACATGGCCCTGTCCATTGGCCCTTTAATGCATCAAAGTTTGCCTGTACCTTTAGAAGAGAAACAGCCCCAAAGCACCATGCTTCCACCTTTGTGCTTGACTGTAGGAATGATGTTCTTAGGGTCATAGTCAGCATTTTTTTTCCTCCAAACATGGCGAGTCCAATAAATGCCAAAGAGCTACATTTTGGCCTCATCTGACCACAGCACTTATGCCGCGTACACACGATCATTTTTTGTGATGAAAAAAAACAAGGTTTTCTGTGAAGTAAAAAACAACGTTTTTGAAACGTCACTTTTCAAAGACGATGTTGCATACACACCATCGTTTTTTTCACAAAAACGTTATGTTCACCAGTCTTTTCCATTGAAGCTCGCTTCATAACAAGCTTCTGGGCATGCGCGGGTTGAAAAAAATCATTTTAAACAATGTTTTTGATACACACGGTGACTTTTTGTGAAACAAAAAACGACGTTTTGAAAAACGACACAAAAAATTCAAGCATGTTGGAATTTTTTTTTGGTCGTTTTTTTTAAGACAAAAAACAACGTTTTGCCCACACACGATCAATTTAAATGACGTTTTAAAAAAAAAACAAAGTTTTAAAAAACGACCGTGTGTACGCGGCATTACTCCCAATGCTTCTTTAAATCATTTAGATGTTCATTGGCATGACTGTACATGTGCATTTTTGAGGAGGGGGATTCACCATGTTTAGGTGAAGAAAAATGCTGACTTTGACCATAAGAACACCATCCCTACAGTCAAGCACAGAGGTGGAAACATTGGGCCAGATTCACAAAGCACTTACTCCGGAGTATCACGAGTTAGGCACGCGTAAGTCTAAAAATGCACACGCTTATCTATGCACCGTATCCCCAAAACGATATACGCCTGAAATCCACATTTTTTAGACCGACGTAATTTGGATAGACCGGCGCAGAGTGCGTGCAAAACTGCACTAGACACACTATTGATTTGCTATGCAAATATGCAAATGAGGGAGATACGCCGATCCACAAAAGTAAGTTTGTGCGGTGCAATCTACATGATGTGCTTATCAGCTGCACGGAAAGTCTAAAATTAGACCATATAAAAGCAGGTTTAAAATTAGACAATTCGTCTACATGTCAGCTAAAGCAACACCGTTAGGGACGAGCTGAGCACCCACACTTGCAGGACAACAATCTATATGCCAACATGCAGGGCTGCCATCAGGGGGGTACAGGCATTACACCTGTAAGGGGCCCGGGGGTCCCCAGGGGCCCGGATGGGAACCCCCTAAAAAAAACAAAAAAAAAATTTTTTTTTGTTTTTTTGTTTTAGGGGTCCGGAGTTCCCAAGGGCCCCCCTTGTAAAGGCCCCCCCCACTTCTCAATTCGCAGCAGCCCCCCCCCCGCTTCTCAATTTCAGGAGGCAGCACCCCCCCCCCAGTTCTCTGCTCCAGGGGGCCCATGCCTGAAGCTGTGTAAGGGGCCCCATAATTCCTGATGGCGGCCCTGCCAACATGCCATGGGCATCCTTGCTCATAGCTATACTACTGACTTTAGATGAGCACAGAAGGGAGGGGGCACAGAAGAGGGCACGGAGGAAGGCACAGGAGAGGATATACAGCACACGCATAGACATGGCATGAGTGATTCTGAGGTGTATCACATCTTCAGATTCACCCCTCATGCCATCCTGGAATTAACCACAACCCTGCAGGAGGAAATCACCAGCCCAACACACCGCTCACATGCAGTGCAGCCACTGGGCAAGGTCCTGGCAACAATCCATTTCCTTGCCAGTGGCTCTTTTCAACGTACAAGTGGAGTGGTGGCAGGAATGTCACCCCACATTCAAAAATCATTCACAAACAGAAAAAAAAATGCCCAGAAAAAAAAATGCCCAGCAAAATAAAAAAAAAAACAGCAAAAAACACTCTCCAAATCACTCTCCAAAAATCTCAAAGACACGTCACAAACCAACAAACACTAACAAACAACAGAACAAAAGCACCTTGCTGTAGGAAGGGAAAAAAATTGGATGTACTTTTGCAATGGAAGGGCATTTCTCTCGGTCTATTTAAGCTCTGTGCATAGCTCACTAAGTCTGACGGGCCTAGTTCCTATCTAACTGATTGTGCTGTGCCGAGTTCTGAGCATGCTCAGAGAGGTGCTGACCATAGTCTGCTTCATGTGCACATGCCCAGTCTGGCCGGCCCTTCATTTGCATGGGGTCACGGCTCATTTCAATGGAACACGCCCACGTCCTTCCCACTTTGAATTACACCGCCTTACTCCTCGGAATTTACATTGCACCGGTGCAAATTTGGCCGAAAATACTACGAGGATACGGTACTTGCGCCTCGAAATTAAGCCGGTCTAACTTAAAGGAGTTGCACTACGCCGGTCCAAAAATGCGCCGATGTACGTGAATCTGGCCCTTTGTACCTGGAAGGAACTTAACTTAGGACTCAACTCAACATGGTGGCTAAATGGTTTAGCACTCTTGCCTGGCAATGCTGCAGTCCCTGGATTAATTCCATCCAGGGATTTTGGACACCGTTTGTAAGCTTTATTCACATTAATAATTGCATTTATTAATTCAAATCCAGGATACATTTCATACAGAGATAATGATAAAAGAAAGGGAATTACCAGTTTCTCAGCTGCTAGAGACTAAGTGCATTTGATGTGGTGCAGACTATCAGTATTTTATCCTGGAGAGATGGTTTGTCCCTGTCTGTGATGGCTTCTAACATACAAACAAATTAGTTTTTGGCTGTGTAAATTAAATCTTTATAGTGCACAAGTACCTCTTTAATGAATAATTGGGAATGTACTGTACAAAAGCACTTTTAACACAAGTACGTCTATAAAACAAGTTAGTGCATACCCTGGTAAAGTATGACTACAGCTTTATAATACATTTCATTAAATAAATCACTGATGTCATTTTATGCAGTTTGAGACTTTGTGGTTTAATTCTTTTCTCCAAAAGCTGATTGAAATTATATTGATTTGTTGGCATCCAGCCACACATATTGTAGACCAAGCTCACCGTGTCTTTTTAACAGCAAATTAATGTGACAGGGAATTTAATGTCTATATATCAATAAACCACAATTTAATTTTAATTACAAGATTATTAGTGAAAATTATAGCCATTGCTTGCTTTTTAAGGTAAAGTTTTCAACACTTGTTCTAGAATGTTTCTTTTTTAGCTGAAGTCATTTAAATAGATATGCAGTCTGATAAACATTGTACTGACCATCACCAGATGATGTCTTATCAGATGAAACATGTCAAGTTGATGTTCATCTAACAACTGCATTTGATTACTATGGTTTATTCGATTTTATGATGACATGTCTGTTTTTTTCCTGTTGGATGTAAGTGCAATATTTTTTTTAAATAAATTCAATATAAATGGTTTTACACCATTGAGATTATTTTACTTCTATGCAGGGGTGGACTGACCAATTGGGTACTCGGGCACTGGCCCCATGCCACTCGGGGGTCCCATCAGGGTTATCAGCCTCAGTAAAATCAGGGACAGTATGTAAAAATCATAATCTATTGCCTGGGGGCCCCATAATCTCCTATTGCCTGGGGGCCTCATAATCTCCTATTACCCCATAAGTTGTCAGTCTGCCCGTGCTTCTATGACAATTGACCTACTGAGTAAGAAGTTTACCGTGACTGATGTGGGAATGGATGGTGAATCTGCTACGCAGTTTTAAAGTCGGGCAGAACATAATCTTCTGATGCCCATCTGACTCTATGTTATAATAACATTTGAGTCAACACTATCCTGTAAGCGCATTTGAACCTATATACTGGTGAAGGCTTACACTCCGTGGTAATATTTGGAATATAAAGGCTTCCTTCTATCAATAAGAAAGTTTGATTCACTTTGGGCTTTTTATATTTATGAATATTTTTCTTTTTTGATGTCACGTATGGACTAATGGTCCAATCTGGATAGGATTTTATGATACACCATTTGTCTGATCAATATATATGTCACTTTCTGGATAAGTTACTGTATATTAATGTACATTTAGCACAGCACTTTTTAACTTTCTATAATCCTATATTATAACTGGGTCAGAATTGACCCTAACACCATAAACGTCTTAATTTTCACTACAGTATTTTATAATTTAGTGAAAAGGATTATTTTTCTATTACATTGTTTAAATAGAGGTTCCTGACAAAGTAACAAAATCTTGATGCAATAAACATAGACGTAGACATTCAAAACCTGAAAACGGGTCGGTTCTGACCCTAACACAAGAGGAGGGTTAAATAGATATTGTCACGTACCTTAGAGCAGAGTAAGGCCTCTCTTACAGCTCTGTTTCAAGGGCCACTGAGGTTACAACAGCGGCCGCGAGAGCACTTTGGGGTAGAAGTGCCTGCAATGTTCTCCATTGGCCGGTAAGCAGGAGAGGCAGGTGGCAGCAGTAGTGGATGCTGCTGGTTGGCTATGGATGCAGGTGTACTGCCTAGGGACATCGGGCGCTAAGGAAGCTGTCGAGAGTGGTGCAGAGTCAAACAAGCAAGGTCATACATGGAAGATCAGGTACATCAGAAACATCTAGCAGAGAATGGTCAAAGTTCATGCAGAGGTTTGGCAACAGAGAATCAAGCAGATACATATAAGATCGATGTCAAGAAAATTCAGGGTCAGGGTTGGAGAATATCAGGAATGGTCAGGAAGCCGAGTCAGAATCAGATCAAAGATGGATACAGAAGCAGGATACAGGGGAAAGCCCAGATCAGACAGCAAGGCCCTAGTGCATCTGTTATCCTTATCCCGTTTCTACCGAGCATACGCATATATGGGGGGTTGTTTAGAGTGGGCGATTAGCTATCCAGACATAACACAGTATTCAGAATCGCCATTTTCACTGACCAGAACACTTTGAAGTGCAAAGGAGGGGTTGGGGGACTTTTAGACCACTGATCCCTCCATAAAGAGTACCTGTCACCAACCATTTACTGTCACAAGGGATGTTTACATCCCTTGTGACAGCAATAAAAGTGATTTTTTTTTTAAACACAATTTTATATTATAAAAATAAATAAAAAAAATAAGATTTTTTTTTTTTTTAAGCGCTCCTGTCCCTGCGAGATTACACAGCAAAGAAACGCATACAGAAGTTGCGCCCGCATATGTATATGGTGTTATAATCACACATGTGAGGTATCGCCACAATCGAGAGCAAACATTCTAGCCATAGATCTCATCTGTAACTCTAACCTGGTAACCGCAAAAAAAAAAAAACGTTAAAAAAAATAATTAAAGTGTCGCCTATGGAGATTTCTAGGTACCGTAGTTTGTCGCATTTCCACAAGTGTGTGCAATTAGAAAGCGTGACAAGGCAGAAATGTATCTCCCGTCTGTGACAACACCCACAGATTTACCTGACTTCCTGTCACAATATATATATATATATAAATATACTGTATATATATATATATATATATATATATATATACATAGATTATATATAGATCTATATATACATATAGATATATGTATATATAATCTATATATATATATATATATATATATATATATATATATATATATATATATATATTTATATTAGTTATTTATAGCTAAAAAAGGCCAAGGTTATTGATAGTAATGGTTATGTTAATAGACAAGAAGACCACCCAAAGATAAATATTTAAAATGTTGACATCAAATAACCATACTGATGTTTTGGTAGGAATAATGGCTTATCCAAATACAGAGTATTACTAAGTATAATAATAATAAAAACTTGTAAATTAACAGTAACATTAGCCACAGGGTAGGTAGTAGGTCTGTAGTAAAATGGGACATGTTTTACCTTTTCATTTTTATGGCCATTAGCAGGTGGTTACATGGCATCACATAAAATAGTGCAATAGTTTAGGTTAAACATTTTTGCAATAAATATATTATTTGATGGTCACAGCCCATATCACATAATTATTATTATAAATAATATTACAAATAAATATATAGTTTGTTTTACTTCATGCTGGTAAGAATTTATTTAAATAATGTAGGTAACTCAATGGAAGCCTAAAATCTGTCATACTCAATTTCAAACAAAAAACACTTTTGCTATTTTTAGCAGCATTTTGCTTTTGTTACATGTCTCAGGCTGTGAGGCAATATCAGGTTATGGAAAATAATTAGAAAGAGTCTCTACAGGGTGGAAGAAGTCTCATGTGGTAACACAGCAAGTGGACCCCACATCCCATAATGAGTAGAACGATACTTTTTTAAATACATTTTTTACTTTATTGTCACACCAAAGAACACATCATGTCACAATTAGAAAGATTTTATTATTGCCAAAATAAAAAATCATAAAAAGAATCCTTAAAATGAATATCTGAATACACAGTGAGATTGATTTACTAAAACCGAAGTTTAAATCTGGTGCAATTGTGCATTGTAGCATTGTAGCATTGTAGCCATTGTAGCCAATCAGCTACAAATGTTGGCTTTTTCAATTAAGTAGTACATAGAAAAACTTACAAACAAGTACAAGTGTATGAACTATGCAGGGAACTTCACTATGCTTTTTCTCCATGTTACATGGATTGCCGCTTCCTCAGGAGGATGAAGGAATCATTAAAAAAAAATGTGTACAAGTATAAATGTTAGAAATTTAAAAACTGAGAAATTACAAATGAAAAATAAATGATCATCATATCTGTCTTACTAAAATAGTGACCATGGAGCAACTCAAAAGAGTACCAGGTCAGTGTCCCAGAGCAAGTGTGGGAATGCATATATAGGGGTGCTCCTAGAAGATAACAATATATCTTCTAACAATTAGGGATGAGCTGAACACCCCCCAGTTCGGTTTGCACCAGAACCTGCGAACGGACCGAAAATTTGCATGAACTTTAGAACCCCATTATAGTCTATGGGACTCATAAGTTCAAAATCAAAATCAAAAGTGCAAATTTTAAAGGCTAATATGCAAGTTATTGTCCTAAAACGGGTTTGGGGATCGGAGTCCTGCTCCAGGCAACATGTATCATTGCAATTTTTTTTTAAAATGTCAGTTTTTTTGGGAGCAGTGATTTTAATGATGCTTAAAGTGAAATATTACTTTAAATATCGTACCTAGGGGGTGTCTACAGTTTTCCTGTGAAGTGGCAAGTGGTTCCCGTGTTTAGAACTGTTCCTGCACAAAATGACATTTCTAAAGGGAAAAAAAGTCATTTAAACCCGCTTGCGGCTTTATTGTAATGTCTGGTCCCGGCAATATGGATGAAAATCATTGAGAAAAATGGCATGGGTTCCCCCCCCCGCCTCCAGGCGATTACCAGCCCCTTTGGGTCTTGTATGGATATTAAGGCCCTATATACTCTGAACAGCAGTATACAGGTGGTGCAAAAAAGAGGTGAACACTGTGCAAAAGACACAGTACATTAAGTGAAAATACTGCAGCTAGCACAATCACCTGCCTGCCTGTCAGTATATTAGGAAGAAAATATACAGGAATGGATCTAGCTAAACTGAGTACAGTGTTTAAAATATATACAACACCTGGGATGCATATATATCCTCTAGACACTGTAACTGCAGCTAAGTGACTTGCCTGCCTGCTCTATCTAACTCAATTGAAATTACACTGTCTCTCTCTCACTCTGCTGTTTTTCACCACTGCCGAAACACACGCAGACGGCCTTATATAGTGTGGAGCAGGTACTATACCCCATGAGACATAATTGGCCAAAGCGAAGGCCGAACAGACAATGTTTGAGTCGAACATGGGTTTGACTCGAACTCGAAGCTCATCCCTACTAACAATCAGATACAGAACATTTCTAGAGGTATTAACGGCAAACAGATCTAGTGTGGTCATATCCACTACTGGTATAAAAGTATGTATGTGCACTGCTGGCAATACCCACCTGTTCACACTCTGTTAGTCCACACAAAGCTTAAAGGGAAGTTAAAAAACAAGTGCTATACTACATCCAACCTCAGAACGTCCATAAATTTGAGGGCAATCATGTAACAAGAAATAGGTCCTGGGCTCCTGGCCATGAAAAGGGTTGAATAACCCGCCAATTTGATTTACAACCAAAAAGGGTAACTATTTACAGTATGTTTAACTGCTACTCAACTGTACAGTTGAAGATAATCATTTATGTACTAAAATTCAGGAAATTAGTAATCCTAGCGGAATTAACAGCAAATCTAGCCAATTTGGTTATATCCACTACTGGTACAAAGAAAAGCATGTGCACTGTGCAAGGAATACCCACCTGTGCTCACACTGTTTGTCTACACAAAGCTTCAAGGGAAGTTCAAAAAGGAGAGTTAGCTGACATTATTAGCTGACAAAGGACCACAGTCTATATGAGGTTTTTGCTAGCTAGCTAGCTACAAAGAAGGTAAAACATTTCTGCCAACCTACTATAGTTTGAAAGAATAGGAAGGCATCAGAGAGTGAGAAGCAACATTTTCAGATAGCTGGATGTCAGGAACCAATCTACAGACACACATCACATTATATATCTGTAATGATATCAGCATAACCATGCCTGAACTTTTCTGTGACAAGTAATCTTTATCTTTTCAATACACATGGCTTGATGTCCATGTAAAAAAGAAAAAAAAATGATTGGAAAAACAGAATTAAAGAAAGTTAGTCAGCTAAGTATGCATAATGCATAGAGAACCTAGGGGATGACTAGAGTTAAAAAATATTTTTAAGATTTTATACTGTATGTGTAGTCCTCTTTTTTTGGGGGGGGGGGGGTGTGAACAGAGGGCAGTCCCGCCCTGGGAAATAAATAGTAATATATTCAATGTAATTGGGAGCAGAAGATCTACTGCAATCAGAAAATAACATTAATCATAAGCATATAGATGCTCACCAGTATAGAAATAATACAAGCTTTATATAAGAAAAGATTATAGTACATAAATCCAATGTACAAACAGAAATTATCAGCAAAGGATCCTATATGAGTCCTAGCAGAATTGTGCACATATTGCTGGATATATATAGTTATTTATAAAGATACCTCCAAATGAATGTTGCAGAAAAGTTTTAGGGGGCCCCCGGTGGTGATGTGGTGTCTGTCTTTGTGTCAGAGATCCAAAGACAAAATCAGCAGTCATGAGAATATCCTCCAACTGTTGTCTGACCAGCCAGGAATGTGACTTCTCACTATAAGGGACTGTGGTGTGGCACTGGAATTTGGAGTCTGCCTATCTACTCTGAGCTTTAGTACCTCCCAAGCAGGGGTGGATCCCGGGGGAGCGGGCAACGGGACAATTGCTCCCCCCAAGAAAATATTACAGACTCTGAGGCTGAGTGTGCCCTGGTTATCTAGAGCTGCGGTCGGGATAATTCGCAGCCATTCAAGCATGAATGACTGCTCAGAAACCTTGGGACTGCACTCTCTGCCCCCTGTACCTCCCCCAGCAGTATTTCAGCCTCTCTCCTGCAGGCTGCTGCTTGAGTGGGCGGGATGGGTATGTGCCTTTTCCCCCAAAATCACGCTCGTCTGGAAGATGGAGGTGTGAGCAGCTGCTGAGCAGAGGGAGCTGAGTGTATGTTCCTGCAGGTGAGCTCTGCTAGCACAACACACTACATATTGGGGTTATTTACGAAAGGCAGATCCACTTTGCACTTCAAGTGCAAACTACAAGTGCAAAGTGCACTTGGAAGTGCAGTCACTATAAATCTGAGGGATATATGTGAAATGAGGGGAAGCTCTGCAAGCTAAAAAGCTGTTTTTTATTTTCCTTGCATGCCCCCCTCGGATTTACAGCGACTGCACTTCCAAGTGCACTAAAATGCTTTTAGTAAATAACCCCCATTGTGTATTCGTTTACAGGCACCTTTATGCTGAGTCTGCTGAGTTACTGCAGCTTAGCATAGAGGTTCTGTTAGCTGACAAATGAGATCTTCACACTGACTCATCCCAGAGCAAATACAAATTACACCCCAGTATATATGGACAGCTTTTTACACCCTGCATAAAGCTACACATACCTACCACTACCATCAATATATCTCATAAACCACCACAATCTAGGCAGCAAATAAATCCCATACAAGATACTGCTCTGGACCATGGGGACTGTTTGTTACAACTAGGGATGAGCTTCAGTTGCATCTTCTTTTCATGTAGACCAGTGAAAAATGTAACCCATTAAAGCTTAATGATTGCCCCCCAGTGTATGCCCTCCTGATCCCCCCTGGTGTATGCCCTCCTTATCCCGTCTGGTGTATGTCCTCCTGATCCCCCCCAGTGTATGCCCTCCCGATTACCCCCAGTGTATATCCTCCTGATCCCCCCCAGTGTATGCCCTCCTGATCCCCCCCAATGTATGCCCACCCAACCCCCCATTGTATGCCCTCCCAATCCCCCTCAGTGTATGCCCTCCCAATTCCCCCCAGTGTATGCCCTCCGGATCCCACCCCAGTGTATGCCCTCCCGATCTTCCCCCCTAAGTGTATGCCCTCCTGATTTCCCCCAGTATATGCCCTCCCAATCCCCCAGTGTATGCCCTCCTGATCACCCCAGTGTATGCCTTCCTGATCCCCCAGTGTATGCCTTCCCCCACCCCCCCAGCCTGTGCCGTTCTGACCTCCTGGTGACACATGGTCCTTTGTTCTACTGTTTCCCGTACACTGCCCTATATCCTACTGACCTCTGTACACTACCCTACATACTACTAACCACTGTACACTGTATTATATTATTGCAGCTTATCAATAATTAGATCTGGTGGCTTAATCAGTTTTCTTTTTTTTGGCTTTTCCCCTTTGTTTTCACCTGGTGATCTGGCCAGTAACACACATTCTGTATTAGAGCACCCCCCCACACACACACTCTGGATAAAGGAGCACAGGAGACCATTGGGACAGCAGCATTGTTAAAATAGAGGGAGCTAAAGGGAGTGTTAGATAAAAAGCAGATTTAAATACGCTAACAAATTGAAAACTTCAGCAGTTACAGCAAACTGATATCACATTTGGGACAAAGGTTTCAAATAAGAATTATACACAGAGTGCCTGTGACTATGGTAATGGTACCTGCATCCTCAGGACCACTGATAAACATCTTGGGGCCCCGTACAGCCTACCTGATGGGACCCTCTTCATCTCCACCCTCAACCCCGCCCCTAGCCCCTCCCCTGGTCCCATCTTAAAAAAATAATCACATGTAAATCGGATCAGTGGACAGATCCCCCACTGAACACGCGGATTCCACTCTGTGTGAAAGAAACCTTTATAACAGACAGCAACCCAGGCAGGTTAAGATCATCAGCATTATAATAGCACACAGGCAGCAGGTGCTCTATCATGGTTGGCACTGACACAGTGTGTCCTAGGACATGGCTGTTGGGCGCCCTTGTTAACTTATTACAATAAGCTAACAAAATCAACACCTAACAGCCATGTCATGTGACACAATGACAGAAAACCTGCTCACTGCTGCCTGTGTATTATAGAAGGTGACATAGAAATGTGCAGTGTATATCTTTCACCCATATACAGGGTTGCTGCAGCAGCCACAATGAATTATGGCTTCCCCTCTCCTCCTGGACACTGTCAGCTGCTTCACAGGCTCTCACTCTCCATTTCTCTGGGGCCAAGTACTCCTGAGTGGAGAAAGATCACTCCAGGGAAGGAAATGGGCAGCCGCAGCAGGTGGCCGTGACATATAGTGTGGCGCGGAAAAAAAAAAGTCCCTCACTCCCACCAGAACATATCATCAGAGAGGGGCCCGGAAAATAGCAAAAATACACCAACCTAAGCCAAGGAGCAGCTTAGCGGCGGTTGTAAATTAGAAAGCCTGTTTTTTGTTTCTGCGCTGACTGTCTGCGATCCTGCTCTGGCCCCCCCTGGATGCCGGGCCCGGTACAACAGGGCTGGTTGTACTGGCCTGTGCATCCTAAAGACCAGAGCACTTTTTGCAAATCGGGACTGCGTCATTCTAACTAACAATTGCACAGCCATGCGACGTGACTCCCAATCAAAATTGATGTCCTTTTTTCCCCACCAATAGAGCTTTTTGGTGGTATTTGATGACCTCTGCATTTTTTTTTTTTGCACTATAAACAAAAATAAAAATAGCGTACATTTTGAAAAAGCAATATTTTTTACTTTTTGCTATGATAAATATCCCCCAAAAATATATAAAAAACTACTTTTTTCTCAGTTTAGACGTATTCTTCAACATATTTTTTGTAAAAAAAATAGCAAAAAGCATTTATTGATTTGTTTGCACAAAAAGTATAGCTTCTACAAAAAAGGGGATAGTTTTATGGCATTTTTATTAATAGTTTTTTTTTTTTACTAGTAATGGCGGTGATCGGCATTTTTATTGTGACTGCGACATTATGGCAGACACATCGGACACTTTTGATGCCATTTTGGAACCATAGTCATTTATACAGCGATCAGTGCTATAAAAATGCACTGTTTACTCTAAAAATTACACTGGCAGTGAAGGGGTTAACCAGTAGTGGGTGCTGAAGGGGTTAAGTGTGTCCTAGGTATGTGTTCTAACTGTGGTTGATGGGCTACATGTGACATGACACTGATCACTGCTCCCGATCACAGGGAGCTGTGATCAGTGTCCTGTTACTAGGCAGAACGGCGAAATGCTTGTTTACATTAGCATTTCCCCATTCTTCCTCTCCGTGTGACGATTGCGAGACTCCCGGCGGACATCGAGTCTGTGGGAGCCGCAGTCCCACTCATGGAGCTTGCGGCGGAGGAGCCCGGCAGAAGACACCGGACAGCGGGAGAAGAGGCCGGAAAGCATGGAGAAGAGGCCAGAGAGCGCGGAGGAGAGGCCGGAGAGAGCGGAGAAGTTGGAACAGATCTCCAAAGTTGGAAGAGACCCCCGAAACTACCTAATAAATAACTTTAAAAACCTTTGTAGTGTGTTTTTTTTTTTATTGACCATTGATAAAATATTGGTTTTGAATACAGACAAAGAAACGTGGCTAAAAGCCAATGCGGCTAAACATGCAAAACAATGCAAAACGCAGATAAAATCACGTTTTTAATGCTGATTTTTTCCTGGCATCTGTACTGGCTGTACAGCCTGTTTTTTTAAACGTCCGTGGGCACGAGGCCTAAGGCAATAAATACAACAAATTCTCACCGACAGCCGTAGCTGCAGGCAATGTGGTGTAAATGACTTTCAGACCTCATGCACACTGGACATTTTTTGATGTTTTTACAGCAGCAGTTTTTGGAAGTAGACAGTAGGCAGTAGAAGTTTTTTCTACAGTCATCCCCCTCATGTTATCCTATTTGTCCATGCACACATGGGCTGTTATCAGCAGTTTTGAGTCGTAAAAAAAAAAAAAAATAGGGGGTTCTGAGAGACGTTTTTCAGCTGTAAAAACGCTCTAACATTGATAAACGCTCAAAAACGTTACTCATCAGTGCTTTTTAACATGTTTGATCAATTGTAAAATGTAAAAAAAAAAGAAAAAAAATCTTTAAAAAAAAAAAACTCTAAAAAACTTGAATGCGGAAAAATGCTAAAAAAACGCTAAAAAACGCTATTGCAAAAATTTTGAAAAAAGTTGAAAAACTCACTGCAAAGCTACTGGTGTTTTTATAAGGCCTCAAAGTTCACAGCAGAATCACTGAAGTTTTTTGTCAGGCAACTCAGCTCACCCTTCTTAGATTTACTACGGCAGCTTCTGTGTGAAATACAAGGCTGAACATCTGTGTAATCACTATTGGGAGGGGAGGACAAATTGAGCTGAGCTGCTGAGACAATTAGTTGAAATACTTCAGTGCTTCTGTTGAGAACTTTGACTATAAATTGCTTCACAACACCTACAGCTACAAAGATCATATGTATGATTACATTTAAAGGAAACCTGGGCTGAGAAAAAATGGTGTGTACTATTGCTGACTCATTTTGAAAATGCTAGTTTCCTGGCAGGTATTATCAGTGCTAAAGGCATCATTTTGCTCTGAATTACTGACCTGGAAATTTGCTGCAAACATGCTTGTTGCAAATCATTGATTTAAAATGTAGTAAATTAGAGGGCCTCCTTTAGTGCTAGGCAACTATCATTTTTCAAATTAAGGCCAACAATGGCACACCAACAATCTATGGAATGCCAGATTTTTCGATAGTGAGATTTAACCATCTCTGCCCAGCCATAACTCAGAACAGTTTGCTGCACGAGAGGTATTTTTTTCTTTCCATAGAGTATGTAGTAACATGAGTTCAATCCATAGAGTTATTAAATTTGGCAGTTGGTTCTAGTAACACCAAGCTGTACACTAACTTCATGAAAAAGATAAATGCATCAGTGACCTTCCCTTCACCTTCAGTAGTAGACTCTCATTAGCTACAGAACATCAGCTTGTTTTTTTCTTGTTTGGTAAAGCTGTGCCGCTCAGTGCATCTCTGCCTCTGGAAGTCTGCAACTGCTGTTTGCTTATCTTCTGCTATCTGTTAAACGACACACAGCAAAGCTCTCTATTTGCTTTAAAGTTTAATGTTGATCTGCTGTTTACCAATGTTAGTGCTGAAATCACTAAACACCATTGTGCTTCAATTATTCAGGATATTCACAATTTTTTTTTTTTTTTCAGTAGATACACACCAGAATTCCCCAGTGATCAAAACTATATTTAATCGGTTGCCACTGATAATATTCAGATTCAAAACAATCATGTTTGCTGTAAAATCTATTTATAATTCATATAGTGCCTAGAAAGTCATCAGAACACCCCAGGATAAAGCAATTTCAACTGCCATGCCTGCAAATTATGGAAATGAAACCAACACCAATAAAAATAATAAAATATACACGGCCATATTTGAATCGGCATTGTACATATTAATGTTTTATGTGTAGAGAAATCTTTCCCCTCTTAATAATTACTTTCAAATGGCACAGAAGAAAAGAATGATCTCCAGAAGTAAATTACATTTCATCCTTTACAGAGAAAATGTAGTGTTTAGACATTGGTGCCTACTTCTAGGATCCGTATATACAGTATGAAAAAAAAAAAACAGTGCTTCTCAAAGTTTAAAAATGCACCAATAGTGGTAGCCTTGCCATTTTGGTTGGACAGCCAATAGAAAGGCATGCTTTCATGTAATAGTTTAAATACTTGCATCCCCTTTGCTTCCTGGTAATTATTATAGATTAGAGATACCATACTGTACTGTGTCATATTTGGACATTGCTTCAATTTTCTCTTCACTTGTTTTACACAAAAACTGAATATAAACCATTGAAGGTAAAAAAAAAAAAAAATTGCATGTTTGCTTGCATGTGATTAGATGATGCAAATCAGCAAAGCTTCGCCACAGTCAAGCTCTGGGAAAATTGAGCGCAACTGCACTTGCATTCTATTTGCCTTTAGTAAATCAACCTCAATGTCTTTTACATAATATTTTCACTCCTGTAACATCTAGCAGTCACTAGGGAGAACAAGAGGCTTTACCGTCTATAAAGCCAAAATGTTTATTTAAATATTTGGATAGAGCAGTGAGAGGTTAGTACCCCTCATAAGGATTATGCACACATTTTATTTGCCTAGATGATCAGCGTCATTAAGGGAAAACGCATATGTTGACTGCCACCAGAACAGTTTTTAATAGGAAATCTTCCAGTAGGAGCACTTGTTTCATGGATAGCTTTATACAAGGGGATTGTATCTATGTTGGAGAAATTCCTCCTGCTTTCTGTTGTCTCATCATAAAAAAAAGTGAAAGTAATGTCCCCAATGACACAGAAGAAAACTTGACAAGTTTTCACCCTTCCCTACTCTATAAAAAGAAAACAAGTTTTGACCTTAAGTATACTTTAATCATTTTGCTGTTGTGATATGCCTCCTATTTTGCATCACAGGTGGTTAAATCAATTTTGCTATTTTCACATAAAGGTTGCAGATTTAAGTTCTCAAATGATCCTCAGCCCATATATTTACTAAAAAAACAAGAACCAACAGAATTAAAAGGGGGTACTTTTTTTCTTAGTTCCACAAACACTTTATTGAATTGAGGCAAATGCATGAGCCAGGGGTTCTCAACCGTTTGAAGACATAAAGAGAAGAGTGGGGAGCCGGCTGCAATATAAGCTTGTGTATGAGAGCCACCGGTATTATGAAGGATATGCAATCATTCAGTAGAGTGTCATTCACTCAAAGAATGCTGTGTGGGTTGCCATAGGTTTGAGTTCAAGGACCACATCAGATGGCTCAGTGGGCCACATTTTGACCACGGGCCACGGGTTGAGCTTGCCTGACATAAGCAAAGACCCAGAGGATCATAAACAACAAAGTGGCGGGAATAAAGAGAACAAGTTCTAATTTTTTTGCTTGCAATTTTCCTGACGGGAAAACTGCTACGGTCGGTTTTCCCGGCCAAATGCAAACATGGCAGTTTTCCCATCGGGAAAAACGATTGTGTGTACGAGGCATTAAGCAACTTTCACTGAAACCTTGGCTAGTTCATCTATTTTGTTAATCTTACTCTTAAAATTAATTCTAAACGTCTTTCATGTTTATAAATGTACAATGTGTGTTATACACAATTTTATATTTGTGTCCTAGCTGTATGTATGTGTACAGTATGTTACAGTATGTGCATGTTGTGTAACTTTTTAAGCTATTGCATTTTTGGTCATTTTGATGAATTTTATGTTTTTATGTAGATTAACAAACGTGTGAATTAGGGTACAGAAGGTAAATGAAAATGGATAAAATATGCTCTCATGTGAGTTTGGGGGGACATATTGTAAATAAAGAGAAGAATATAAGAAGGAAAATTAAGCCTTATGCCCGGTACACACGATAAGAATTTTCGATGGAAAAGGTCCGATGGACTTTTTCCATCGGATTTTCTGATCGTGTGTAGTCCCATCTGAGTTTTTTCATCCGAAATCCCAATGAATTCCATTGGAGTTTAGATATAGAACATGTTCTATTTTTTTCCAATGGAATTCCGTCGGAATTCCGATGTGATTTGGCTGGGCAAAAGCCAGATTGTGTGTACGCAGCATTAGTTACTACTTAGCTTCATCCTGATACAGAAATTCATTGTTCAAAATAATAATATAGAAGGTAGGTAGAAGTGATAAATGGTAAGATTGTCATATAAATAAAACGTCTACCTGAAAGTAAATTAAATAAAGAAAAAAATTGGATGTTGGATTTCAAGAAAATGGCTGCTGCAGTGGGTGCCTTAGTGTTTGACTTCCCACTTCCTGTGAGCCTATAAGTGGTTATATACTCCCCTGTCACATTAGCCCTGAGGATCTGCACTGATGTTCATGAGACAATGGCATTCAACCAAGCGGGCACTAGGTAGGAATCTAAGGAAGTGTGACAGTTGCAGAATCCAAAGTTGGCCCAAAGTTGAGCAGTGATCTCCAAACTACGGCTCTCCAGCTGTTGCAAAACTATACATACATCCCATAAAGCATTATGAAACTCTTACATTCACAGACATAACTAGGCATGATGGGAATTGTAGTTCCTAAACAACTGGAGGGCCATAGTTTGGAGACCCTTATCCAGAGGGATAAGATCAGGGTCAAGTGATATTTGTTCAGTTGTCAACCAAGTAGAGTTCCTAATAATTTTGGGGGAGTCCATAGCCTAGTCTCGGTGTGCAAACAGGAAAAATATATATCTATAACTATAATTTAACAGTCAATCTAAGGCCTCGTACACTCGAGTAAATAGATTTGTTCAAAACGGTCTGTCTGACCGATTTGAACAAATCTGTCTGCTGGCATTTTGGTTTGCTCGCGTGTACACACGAGCAAACCAAAATCCCCGCCAGCAGACAGCGCGCTGACGTGTCGGTGACGTGGCGGTGACATTGATGCCGCCACGTCACCACACCAGGAAGTAAAACCCTTCCGCGCATGCGTCGTAACCATTCCTGCGCGTGTGCGAGAAGACATGTCTGCTGGTTAGCGTACTAACCAGCAGACATGTCGGGCGGACGGGTTCCCAGCCGACAGATTTCAAAGCATGCTTTGAAATCTGTCGGGTGGCCAAATCCGTCTGTTTGCCCGTACACACGATCGAATCTGTCTGCTAAAATGGTCTAGCAGACCGTTTCCAGCAGACAGATTTGATTGTGTGTACGAGGCCTTAGGCTTTTAATTACATTTACAACATATTGGTAGTTAATGGTTAATTAAATGAAATAGGTGACATTATACCCTGAGTGAACTTTTAGCCCATAAAAAGTTTGAACATTAATCAGAGACATTTCAATTATGGATTTTATAATTCCCACTGTAATATCTCTTTAATTGATATACCCTGGAATGGTTCAGTGACCCAGATGTATCCTACACTGTATGAGGGGTTGGCAGTTAAAAAAGATGTAATTCCCTCACAGCAGGGGATTCCACAATAGCGTTGTTCTACATTCAGATATAGATCTCCAGTATGTCTGCACAATGCATTACTGACTCCCCCGATAGTTTGAAGTTTAATAGAAAACTGAGGCAGCCATACCAGTTTTATTCTTCTTTCAAATTAGATTTGACATGTGTGATTCAGTGGGAATAGCATTAGTAAAAGATCTACCCAGTCTAAATAGTCAGAGCTCGCTCTAGAGAACTCCATAGAATTTAGTCATGAAAAGAATTAGCTAGCATTAAATATTTTAAAGTTACACTCTTATTTTTGTTTAAACTGCACAGTTTCTGCTGCACAAACACATATACAGTATATATCTTTAGACACTAGAGAGCATATTTCAGTCAGTGCAAATAGCATATTATATATAAATGATTGCTGTGAGAAGATCAAATACAGGCTAAAGCAACAAGGAATTGGAGTATATAACATTGTAGGCAGGCAAACTGAAGTCATTTTTGTTTAAAGCACCTGCAGGCAATAAACATGAATACCATTCCCTCCTATATATGTAGCCACTACCCTAGAGCAGTGGTGGACAACTCTGTTTAACCACTTCAGCTCAGGAATGTGTACCCCCTTGACCAGGCCATTTTTTTGCGATACAGCGCTGCGTTATTTTAACTGACAATTGTTCAGTCATGTAATGCTGTACCTAAACAAAATGTATGTTCTTAATTCCCCACAAATGAAGCTTTCTTTTGGTGGTATTTGATCACCTCTGCAGTTTGTATTTTTTGCGTTATAAACCAAAAAATACAGAAGATTTTGAAAATATATATATATATATATATATATATATATATATATTTTTTTTTTACTTTCTGCTATAAAACACATTCAACAAAAAAATTCCAAAAATCAAATTTCTTCATCAATTTAGACCAATATGTATTCTGCTACATATTTTTTGTAAAAACAAGTCAATAAGTGTATATTAATTGGTTTGCGCAAAAGTTATAGCGTCTACAAACTATGGGATATTTTTATTTATTTAATTATTTGTACTAGTAATTGCAGTGATTCTAGTGGGACTGCAATATTGCGGTGGATAGTCAGGACACTAACTGCCACTTTTGCCACTTTTTGGGGACCAGTGATACAAATACAGTGATCAGTGCTAAAAAAAATGCACTGTCTTTGTCTAATGGCAATGGCAGGGAAGAGGTTAACATCATGGGCGAGCAAAAGGTTAAATGTGTCCCTGACCAGTGCTTTACTATTGTTGGGGCGGTACTTGTACTAGGAGACTGCCATGGTTTGGTGCCCCTGTTTAGCAGAGATCCATGTTGTCTGTAGTGACAGAATGGCGATCAGCCTTTTTTACATAGGCAGACCACTGTTCTGCCTGTGTACCGAAGCATCGTCAGATGCCGGTGGACATTGAATCTGCAGTTCCTGACAATCAGCTTCCACTGTGTCTAATCACAGTGGGAGCGGGCCATCAGCAGCACACACATGACCCAAACCAGGACGTGCAGGATCACATACTAGGTACATGATCCTGCGCTGGAGAGCCGCCGTCCCTCTGTATATACACAGTATACAATTGGCAAGCAGTTAAAGTCAAGTGCGCACCCTGTCATCACCAAAGGGCCACACATAGGGGTTGTTATATAAAAGACAAATACGCTATCTACTTTGCAAGGGAAGTTGCACTTTGCAAGTGAATTTTTCCCACAGCTTATGGAATGTGGTGAAATTAAAAAAACGAAAATAAATACACTTTTTCTTGCACATGATTGGATGATAGAAAAGTTTTGCCCTTTTACTAAGCACTGCGAAAAAATCGCCTTACAATGTAAACAGCCTATTTGCCTTTAGTACAGCCTAAATCAACCCCAGAATGTTTACTTGTGTGGACTTGTGTCCACTAAACTGTAATTGAAAGTCCACATGAGAAATCTGCAAAGATGCAGTAGAGATTAATGTTAACATATTAGCAATAACGATTATTAAAGACATATTTTCAACGCTTTTTTAACCTACCTACCAATGCTGGTTAAAGACAAAAGGTTCAGCTAACACCCCCCTCCCCCCAGCTTTTCCCAGCAGCATGTAGTTATCTTTTCCCACTCCTGCCACTGGGAGCAAAGTGAATTATTCAGCACTTTCGGATGTGGGTAAACATAAATCTCACTCACCCTCTCTCACCCTCTCTAACCCTCTCTTACGTAATAGTCCTGATGCCTTGTGATGGATCTATTACTATCATCAGAGAAGGTCCTAAACCCTGTGTAAGCTCCAATATGTCAATTTAAAGCTTACACATAGCTTTTTCCTCCCAGATCCCAATGCTGAGTGGAGCATTGAGGAAGTAAGGGAAGTATTTGCTGCTGCCCAAGGGGGAGGGTTGAGTAAATATTTTACATTGCCCCTGCATGGGCAAAATACATGTTTACTTTAAGACTTTAATGGAATTCTAGAAAATAGCTAAGTACATTAATGCAGTGTTTTTCAACTCCAGTCCTCAAGGCACACCAACAGGTCATGTTTTCAGGCTTTCCATTATTTTGCACAGGTGATTTGATCAGTTTCACTGCCTTAGTAATCACCACAGCCATTTCATCTAAGGGAAATCCTGAAAACTTGACCTGTTGGTGTGCCTTGAGGACTGGAGTTGAAAAACACTGCATTAATGGGCATCAGAGTCTGCCAGAAATCCAACACTACAGGGTGTTTAAGGGAACCAGGCCATAGGTTTATGTTAAGCCTTTTGAGGTGTGGTGTAAGTAACATGAGCTGGAAAGGTTTTGCTCATTGACACTTTAATCCCATGTTTAACTACCATAAAGCTTAAAAGAGAAATTATAGTTTAAAATAATTGTTGGATGTTGACAATTTATTTTAATTAAGATGTTCAAATGTACAAATATATTAAAAAAAAAAAAATAGGCTGAGCTCTTTTCACTTGAAATATTTGTCTACATTTTGCTAAATTTTTTAAGTGACCCGTGAGCAATTCTATCATTTGTTGCATAAATAAATAGGGAAAAAAAGTAATTGATTTGAAAACACTCTTTAAAAAATGAAGGAGGAGACCTCAGGCACAACCTTTGTAGCTGCGACAAAGATAAAAGTCTAATCTTGCTGCTGGCCCCAATCAGCAAAGCTTTGACCATTCTCACCATCTTATCCAGTTATTACTGATTAGTGGTCAGAGGCTGAAGTTGACTTTGCCCCAAACCCAGTGTGATTATTTTCTCACAAAATGTAATTTTCTCAAAATGTAATTAATCTACTGGCATTCTTATTATGTGTGCCAACTTTACTGAGATTTTTTTTTTTCATTTCAGTTTTTTTTTTCTTGGATGTAACTAAACTTCCAGCTGTTTTAAACTGAAAGCAGAAAATCATAACTTTTCCCAGGGAAACTAAGACAATTATGAACACCATTTACAGCACTTTCTTTGTGGTGTTCATATATAGAGTATTTATGGAAATTGTTGGTATAATTAAAGTTTCTATGTGAAGAAATGTTCCCAGAAGAAAATTACAGAAAAAAATCACAGTATAATTTATCAGCTACAGTGCAGTCAAGTAAAATGGCTCCCACCTGTTTTTATGCTACACCAAGTTTCTTAAATAATATCAGTACATTACAATGTGCCACAAAGGTAAAAATATATTGAAGAATATTTGAGTTGCAATTAAACCCCCATTTTACAAAGTGCAGAGTTTTATATAGTGCTGTACAACTTTATTTAATAATAAAAATTGCCATTAATATGTATTCTTTATTTGGGTCATTTGGTAATACTGATATAATACATGAGCATATTTCAAGATAAAAATGGTGAGTACCACAAGGAGGAACAGTTCTGTCATACTTAGATTTACTAGAATTTACGATACATCTCTTATAAATATACCTTGCTCTTTCAATCTGAGATGCTTTTGTGGTTTCATGAATACTTCTCTCTTTCTCCTGACCTGTATCCTTCTCCTCTCCTTTTTTTTTTGTCCCCCTCCCCACGTCTCCTTTAAATTCTTCCCGCTAACTATCCCATTCCTTTCCTGTATAATGCAAGAACCACAATTTTGTCCTGCATAAACATTCAAATACAGCTTGAATGGATCCATAGCTGCTATACCTGGTAACTTTCAACATTTCCTGATAGCTTCACCCTCTGCCCTCCCCCTTTTTTCCTGCTCACATATTTCTCTTGTTACTGGTCTAATACTAATAGTAATATTCATGAAAGTGAAATGGGGAATTACCGTATTTATCAGCGTATATCGCGCACTTTTTTGCCCTGAAAATCAGGGCAAAATCGTGGGTGCGCGAAATACGCTGATACCCGATTTCCCGCGCCGAGTTTTGAATACTGCGCCGACATATACCCAGCGCAGTACACTCGGGTATATTTGGCCAGTCTCGGCTTCCTCCGCGGTCACGTCCTGGACGTACAGGACGTCAGCGCGACAGTTGCCGAGCCTGCCCGAGTGTACTGCTCTGGGTATATGCTGGCGCAGTATTTAAAACTCGGCGCGGGAAACGAGCGGGGAGGACGCGAGGACGCCGGACCCACCGAAGAGGACACCGGACCAGCCGCAGAAGGACACCCGAAGCCGTAGAAGGACACCCGATGCCGCAGAAGGACGCCGGACCCGCCGAAGAGGACACCCGAAGCCGCAGAAGGACGCCGGACCCGACGAGGCCGCCGATGGACGCCGCGCAAGACACCAAAACTGTAAGTACAAAAATAACTTTTTTTCCACAGGATTGGGGGTCACTTTAGGGGTGCGTGGTATACGCGGGAGCGCTTTATACCGCGATAAATACGGTAAATGAAATGCATATGAAACCTCAAAACATATTTTCTGAGGCCCTGTCGAATAAAATAATGGTAGTTGTAATTTTTATGTAGTACGGTATTAATAGCAATTTTTTTCAAAGATATGCTTTCAGTAGAAAATACAGTCAAATTAATTTTAGTGCACATAAATACAATAAAATCTCCAGATCTTCTGTAAACTAGTCAAGTGAATAAATACCAAACATGTCATAGCTCAAAACTGCATACACGCTTGTCATGGTAACAAACTGAGTTATCCAAAATTGTTCATAGGCAACACATTAAAAGCCTTCACAGATCACAAATTAACCGTAAATGATGGTCCTGGGATTATTCCTTTCATTTCAGTGTGCGTCAATACCTAATGTATGTTGAACAGTTGTAGTTTATGGTTTAGAGTTAGAATATATCATGGAACAGGCATTATTTTTTCACAGATTGCAACTGTGATGTATATTAAAAATAAAGATAATGAGAGGAATTAACAAAGGGTGGCACAGATCCCTTTGTTAATTAGTACTGATTTGCTCCATGTTTTACACTTTGTCCGTCACAGTATAGAACAATAGCTTGGGCTGCATGCTACAGATTACTCTGTCTGTAAAACAGATCTATCTGCTTTACTAATATGGTACACATCCCTCCAAATAATTTCCTTTACTGCCTTCTGGGGTTAGATCATATAGCATCCTCTGAATAGTCCTGCAGCCTCCTGGGACATACAACATCTCCTAAGAGGATGTGAAAGGGGAGGGGATGGGGAAAGGGACATTGTCTGTTACTGTCCCCCCCACCAATGTTACAGGCTGGGAGGAGGGGGCGAGCCAGTGGGACTTCACTTTTTGAGTAAAGGTTCTTTAAGTTTTTATGGTTACCAGGTTAGAATTACAGAGGAGATCTATGGCTAGAATTATTGCTCTCGCTCCGAAAACGGCGATTCTCAATAATGTATTTTTTTTTTAAATGGCGCCATTGGCAGCCGAGTAAACAGGAAGTGATGTCATGACGTTGCTTCAGTGCTTACACTGAAGAGACTGAATCAAAGCCGTTCGCAGGTTCATTTCAGTCTCTTTCTGGGCATTGGAAGTGGTGGATCATGGATCGGGTCTCCCGTGGGACGGGAGGCCCGGTAAGAGTGGCGAGAGGGGAATGTCCCCTCCCGCTTCTCAGGGATAACAACCAAGCCACTTTCAGCCACATTGGTTGTTATTCCTGGAAAGCCAATTGTTTTTCTCTAAAAAATGATACTGGGATAATGCCTGCAGCTGCGGGCATCATCCCGGTATAACCACCGAAACCCGAGTACGCATATGTGCGTACGCTCTGCGGCAAAGGGTTAAATTCAGCGTCAAATAACAATACTTATACAGCATTTTGAATTTCTAAGTGTAGACTGTTATGCCTTAGGATACATTTTAAGGTCTCATGCACACTGGACTTTAGGAAAACACAAGTAATGTTAGCTGTAGAATGGTGCTTCAAAAAAGTGAGTTTTGCAGTATTTCTGCATTAGCAAATGTTTGCATTTTTTTTGTGTTTTTTAGCAAAATTATCCTCCCTCAAGAGCTTGAGGCTCAAAAACACTCATACACACTAGATATCAGCGTTTTGTCACTTTTGACCATGTTTTTTTAGCATTAGAGTGCTTCTACAGCTAAAAAAAACTACTCTCCAAATGCAGTAGTTCTGTTTTTTTTTCCAGCTTGAAAACGTCCCTGGCAAAAAACGCTGATAAAATCTTATGCATGCATGAACACATAAGGATAACATACTGGGGAGTTTTCTGTGTGTAAAAAAAAATTCCTGGCACCCAAAACAGCAGCTGTAAAAATGCCCAGGCATGAGACCTTACATACTTTTAATATTTTGCTGAAATTTTAACGTTTCTTAAACTGTGAGGGAGCATACACACGGCCGGTATTCCCGGCAAAAAGCTCTCCTCGCAGTTTTCCCGTTGTGTGTACGAGGCATAAGAAACTACTTAGACACATTCCCACGGCTGCACGGTGTCTGGTTGCCCCTAACTGGAAAAAAAACGCTCACCACCCTCCATGGAGGCTCTGTACACTAGGATCAAGGATGTTGAGCTTGGGGGATCAAGGATGGAGAAAATGTGTACTTTTGTGTGTGAAATACAATTATGCTGGCACATCACTATGTCTGTATATTTGGCAATGGGTGATTATGCTTCATCTATACATTACCATATCTTGGTGATTGTCACTGATTTTTCTCTCCTTGCTAAGCAATCAACGCCCACACTAAAACAATCAAGTACATGCTTGTCTGGTATCGTTGAATATGATTAGGCATCAGAAACTCATTAGGTAAAACATTACAGAGAGTCAATTAAAGACCTTAAAAGCAAGCCTTTAAAGTTAATTTGATTGTTTGAGTTTTTAGAGTGTCCTGTTTAAAAAGGAAAGGCTTTAAATCAGGCACATTTTGCAAAAGGAAATAATTTAAAAATATGAAGGCCACTTATAATAAGGATGCTGAGCTATTTGAAGGTAAGTTGTAAATCTACTGTATATAGCACCTAAGTAAACTATGACCATCAATTAAAGAATGTTGTTCTCTGCAACTCAGTGGATGAATGCATCAAATACCTTTTGAAGAACATATTTTTTTGTCTTTATACATTTTTAAAATATCTTTATTCCAGAAGGAGAGCTTACAACATTGACAAACAACATTTAGGGTTCTGGCCTAAAAGAAAGGAAAGCCTAGATGCAGGGCTGACAAAAAATAGGTGTAGCGCCCCCTTACTTTCAGTATGGGCACTACTCTAAATTTAGTTGGAATGGGAGAGTTATATTGCTCCCTGTCATGATTTACCTAAATTGTGACCTCTGTCATTCCAGAAAAGTCCACTGGGTCAGTCTCCATTCTATGGATGTGGTATCATCTCTGGTCGGCAGTTGGCGCCAGAGTTGTTTCTGGCAGGCCAAGTCTTCCCCAGCAGCCAATTGGAGGAGTTCTTTCCTCGCGGGGCATGCTGGGGAGGGGTTTATTTGTGAGAGGGGTCATGTGTTCTAAATCTTCGTGGGGTACTGGTTCCAGGTGCGGCATCCACTTTTATGGTGCGTGCATCCATGGACCCCGCCGGCTTGGCCCACCTGGCCAAGCTTACAGGCTTCACTGAGCCTCAACCTGAGGCGAAAGGGGACCCCAGTGACTAACTGGGTTCCCAGCCCAATTGAAAGGATCCCAGGCTGGGTGCCGTGCGATTGGGGGATCGGCTTGAGGGGAACCCGGAGGCAGGTTGTCCAACAGGGCTTGAACGAACCAATCGGGGATCTGGTGACCGGGATGCTGACAGGTACGCTTTACTGTCTCCCGGTGACCTGTGCTGGAGCCAGGCTCATGCGAGAGACCTGTCCGTGGGCACTTCACCCACTCAGGCAGGAGTGACGATGAGTTTACAAATTGGTACTACTGAGGGCAGGCTTGCCTGTTCATATCCAGGCCTGAGACTGCAAGTTCTCCTTTTCTTTCATCAACCTTTTTTTCCCTTCCTAACTGAAGTTGACATTGGCTGTGTTGGCCTGGAAATAAAGCATGGGAAAAACCTTTAGTGACTGTCTGGACCTCCGCTCACTATTTTGTTCCTGCATCACACCCCTACACAATACTAGGGTAACTTAATGTGACGATCCCAACAATCAATCAGCGGCTCCTTCGGGGGTAGCGCTACATAGGTGCAAAGGGTTTTTGCACAATAGGGGTATTTTGATGGATTAAAAAAGTAAACAGGATTCAAGTGGTACTCAGGATTGGTGGATAGGGCAAGAGCAGGTGGTGTTTCAGGGAATGGGTACATAGGAGGGTTTTGGAAAGTCATGGAAGGGAGTTTGTGTCTGGACAATTCCTTGCCCTCCTACCCTTATTTTTTTCTGTTTTTTTGTTTAGTATTGGATGTGGGATTGGTGTGGTTATGTCATGCCAGCTGGCATAGTATGAGGTCCTTTGATGTGCATTTATTATGGGGAAAAAGGATCCATCTTGGCTATGACTCTCATTATTTTGGTTGGTAATATCTGTGAATATTGGTTTTTCTCTAAGTGTTTTTGTGGCTAGAGGCCTAATTTTTGGTTTTACACAGGTACTTGAAGTAGACACCTACAAGGACCTTGGGGTCATACTAATATTTTATTTAATGTTAATATGTTGATATGTTATTTTATATTGTGTTAATGAAAGCCTGCTATGGCAATTAAACTGCAACCTGTGTCATGTCTGGTTGACTAGGTAATAGTACATGGTGGAGTGGTGGTCAGGCAGTGTTGGTGTCAAAGTACCTTTTTTACCCTAGTCATGTTATTGCCCCTCAGGGAAACCTTGATTTATCATCGCAGGCACTACTTAACCAGGGGTATTTTTTGTAAAGACTGAGATGTGTTTGGCCAATCAAACATCTTTGCACAGATCTTCATAATTTAGAAGATGAGCGTAGAGGTAAACAAGGATGTTTGGCACTTGTAATTGTGATTTAGATTTAGGGACATTCAGAAAATAAGTACAACAAACATGGGATTTAGGTAGTAATTCAGTCAGATGAACAGCACAAATATTTTCACTACTTTCTAAAATAAAAAAATAAATACTAAGCTGTATCATTGAGATTATTATATACAATATATATATATATATATATATATATATATATATATATATATATATATATATATATATATATATATATATATAGATATAGATATATATATATATATATATATATATATACATATATATATCTATATATATATATATATATATATATATATATATATATATATATATATATATATATATATATTGTAAGCTTTTGCACATTATTGTTTATTATATATAATACTGTATATTAGCATATGTTTTATTCCTAGTCCTTATTTTTTTATAATTTAATCTTAATCTTTATTGAAAAATGTCACATAGATATATTTATACACACATTAAAAATCTTTAACACTTCATATCATTTTTTTATCCCCCTATATCCACCGCCCCTCCCCTCTCCCTACCCCCTCCCCTGGTCTGTCATCTTCTCTTCCTTATCTTCCATCTTGTCCGTCTGTTTCAGTCATGCCCCAGACATAATTCTCTGATGCTTTAAAATTATTAGTAGTCCTTATATAGTTTCTTTAGTCCTATATTTTACTTTTAAAGCCTAAGTGTAGTCAAACATAAAATAAATAATAAATCAGCAAACGGGACAGTACTTAACTTTAATGTAAAGTGAAATTTAAAGTCATCTGCTCCTCCCAGCAAAGCCCGCCACCATAATCTTCAGGTGCTGTGGGATTTAAGGTCGTATGGTTTTTTTTTTTGCAGAATCATACTTACCTAGGTGGATACAGCATCGATCCAATGCTGCATTTGTTCCCCCTCCAGGTCTAACACTGAGAACCATGCGATCAAACACCGCTGATCACTCCGTTTTTTTAGGAATCCCTTAGCAAAGAGCTGGTACCTGTCAGTCACAGCTCGTTGCCCCCCCCCCCCCCGCATTTACTGGAACATGGGATGTGGAGGGGCTCAGGCTCTCAGCGACCAGCAGGGAAGCATGGTGGCAGATCCCGACTTCATTGTCGCAAGCTTGCCCGAGCCTGGACCGATACTGGGATGTCAGCTAACAGCAGGCTTCAACACGCTGTCTGCTGAAAATGGATCACAGGAGTGCAAAAGGAAAAGTACAGCCAACAAGTTTTAGCTGTACAGTAGGTGCTGCCGATTTTGTGTCAATCTCGCCTTTGCTAGCGGCGAGATTGACCACCCACGATCCCCGTAGCGGGAGCCAGCGCTGAACTATGTTGCTCCTCCCGCTCGCCGCCCCCAATGGATTCCTATGGATGTGCGAAATCTCACGGGGGCAGCAAGCGCGAGAAACACAGCCACCAGCGGCGATATCCTATCGTGCTGGATGTACAAAATCGATGGCACCTACTGTACTTCTCCTTTAATGCCAGCACTGGACCTGTGACAGGCACTCATGAAAGCTATGCTACAGGAAGATGTCCACTTCCTTTATTGATAGATTGCTTTTCCTTGATGACAATGCCAACAAGGGGGTTGCTGAGAACAGCCTAAATTTACCCAGCAGTTAGCTCCAGCACCCAAATAGTATCCAGCATGCAACCATCCCACAGAGGACTGAAGAAGGGTATGTCCTGACTTTCAATACAAGTTAGATCTTACTGTACTTGAGCAAAAGTATCTGAAGCAGCTGTGCATAGTCACCAATCAGTTTCTAAATTTATCTTTTTCAGTTTAACTTTGAAAATAAAAGCTAGAGGCTGATTGGTTGACAGACACAGCTGTTCCCTATTCTGACTGCTCTAGTCTAGTACATTCCCCTCACAGTCTTTTGACTCACTGTACAAGTACTGGGACAAGGTCATTTGGTGTCCAGGGCGAAGATGGCAAACTGTGCCCCACACACACACACAATATTTTCTGGCCAGCAGCACAGCATTGGAACTCATTGTGGCAGTCAATAATTGCTTAACCTGCTATCCTATAGCCTGCAGAGACAGTATTAGGGCTAGAGGATAGCAGCTTAGGCAGTTCCTAATGGCTTAGTCCCTAGGATCAGTAAAGGATAATGGCCTACAAGTCCTCTTACCAGACCCAGCGAAACTGCTGCAGTGATTCCTCCGGCTAGATGTTTGTTCACTCTTTTTTCCCAGGGATGACTCTGGTCAGTAGTGTAGTACGTCTGTACCCTGGTAGTGGCTCAACGTGACTCTCTCTTGTGGCTCTGGTTAGCAGCGTAGCTCTCTCTGGTGGCTCTGGTTAGCAGAGTGGCTCTCTCTGGTGGTGCTGGTTTGCAGCTTGGCTCTCTCTGGTGTCTCTGGTTAGTAGTGTGGCTCTCTCATGTGGTGCTGGTTAGCAGCATGGCTCTCTCTGGTGGCGGGCTTTCTCTCTCTTTTTTTACCCCAGCAAAGTGTATGCTGGGAGCTGTAGTCTCTTCCATGTGGAGAGCAATGCGTCGCCGATCTTCTGGGACTGTGTCCCATGATGCTCGACTAGTCTTCTGTAAATGGACCTGCGTTGTGGCCAATGAGGAGAGGAAAAAAGCGGGCAGGAAGTTGGGTGGTAAATCTCCTCCCGCACTGCTATCAGGAGAAGGGGGTGAGTGGGGGAAACATTCTGACATCCCGTAGCTCGCCTCTCCCCTGTCACACTGCCGCTATCACAGCTTCACTGATGGGGGTGAAGGGAGGGGGGCTTGACAGCACCCACTACAACTGCCAGCATTCTTTATGGTGTCATCTGGGTGCGGTCCACCCCCCCTTGCGCTGCTCCCATCCTGCCACCGCCCATCCTCTCAGTGTGTGATGCTGGGTAGGGAATACGCATGTGAGGGGGTCTATCTTCACTGACAGTGGAGTGAATAAGTAAAGCGCTGGTCTGTTCTAGGCTTGTGTTGGGTGCAGGAGCACACTCAGCACATCATTGCAGGTGTAGGTATTAGCGGCCGGTGTGTCCAGACAGTTTTAGAAGCACACAGCCAGCACTTCACATGCGCCCCCCTTCCTCCAGTAAATAGTACCGCCCAGGGCATCCATCCCTTCTGCCCCCTCCCCCCGTGTACCTGCCCTGGTACAAGGTACTCTGACAAGACCCTGCATGATCAGTACAGATACTCAGGCAATGATAATGGGTCCATTCTCCAGACGTTTCTAATACTAACATAACCTAGCTATGCAGGTAAAATCCTTCTAAACTCCCATTATGAAATGGCTGAATTGACATCCCCTAATTTGTACAAGCACTCCATTATGTGATGCATAGGACAAATTCTATGCACCACATAGTGGAGTGGAGTTTATTTAGCCATACAAGGCATTGGTACCAGCCAAAATGTTTACTGAAGAGAGATGGGTGCAGTTTACAGACCTGTAAGGGACACTTTTTGCACTGGTCACCAAAAAATGAGTTTTAGCAAGGGTTTCCCAGGTCCAGAAAATTATTTGCAGGATTCCTCTGGAGTGAAAAAAAGTTTTTAAAAGCTGAAATAAGGAATGAATTGTTTTATACAACTATTCCACAATACATTCTCTTTGTGGCAAATCATTGCAAACGTATTATTTGACTTTTGAAGTTTGAAAACTAAATGACCTTTGTCGGCATGGAGAGATGGCAATTTTGACTGCCCTACAAATGCAGCAATTTGGGGACTGAAATTAGTTTGGGCACTTGAGCAATTCATGTATGTAAGCTAAAGGGATTGTTTTACAGAAAGCTAAAATAAGAGCAAGAATTTGATGTCTTCCCACACATGCTGCTTCTACCTTCACTATTACTCTGATTGCAAAAACTGTAATCAATAAGTGGCAGACTGAGAGAGATACTGCTACAAGGTCCCTACTGTGAGGACGAGCACAAAAGCAGTACCCATTCTGTTATGAGCTACTGGACAAGAATCAGCTGCTGAGAATCAATAGTGACTCTGATCATGTATATTGGATGGAGTGAGGCTTTCAAAGTGTTTACAGATTTCAGAACTCTGCTGGATGAAAATGATGCTGATTCTCAGAAATTTTCATGACTGCTAAGTGTTTAAAGTAGCAGTCCAGTTCTGGCATGAAGTGGTTGTAATGTCATTCTATTCCCTGGCACTTAATAGGGAAAGGAGAATCATGAGTTCTAAAATGTATTAGTAAAAGAAAGGTGTCATTGACAAGCATGGCTGACACAATTTCTTCCTAGATTATCCAGCATCAAAGTTAAAGCCACAAGCATTGATTTTAAATCTGATCTCCTGGTAGATACAAAATGAATGAATCTCTGTACTTATTACCATATTATAAGATCATTTTTTTTTCAAATGCAAGGAGTACCTGAATTGACTTGGTATCATCACCTGGCAGTCTCTTTCCAACAAAGCCCTGATTGTAAAGGTCTATTCACACCAGGTGCAGTGGGACTGCATTGGGCAGCTATTCCAGTGCAGTACCAAAACAAGACAAGGCAAAATGTGTTGTCACCTATGTGCCCAGTTCACATCACGGCATTGCGGCAGTGTGTGGGTGTTGTGCGATTAAAGCAACAAGAAAAGTTGTTTAAATCACAAAGTTGTACTAGTCAAAGTGAAATTCCAAAGAGAGACCAATGGGGTTGATTTACTAAGGCAAATCCACTTTGCACTACAAGTGCACTGCAAGTGCACTTGGAAGTACAGTCGCTTTAGATCTGAGGGGAAGATCTGAAATGAGGGCAAGCTCTGCTGATTTTACAATCTAATCATGTACAGGCAAAAATGCTGTTTTGTATTTTCCTTGCATGTCCCCCTCAGATCTACAGCGGCTGCACTTCCAAGTGGAATAAACCCCATTGTCACTATCCAAAAAAAACAAACAAAAAAAAGTGGGTGCCTGAGTTCTTCATATTCCAGCTATAAATACATGTTAGAAAAAAATTGCTGGCTTGTCATTTTAATGGAAGCATGAGCTGAGATAAATAGGGGCTGCCATTGCTGCCCTCTTTTAAAAACATTCTGGTTTCCTAGCTGTCATACTGATTGTCTCATTTCAATACTTTTTGCTGACTTGGAGTAAGTTTTCAGCAAATACATTCAGAATCCCTCAATGGCATACTTGTTCTGTGGAAGTCCTTAGATCAAGACAACAGCTAGAGAACTAGCATATTTAAATGAAAATCTAAAGAAAGAAAATGACTGTGTTTACACTTCCCTAAGCAAAGTTTCCCTTTAAAATATTTCTACACTTTCAATTTATTGGAGAACTAGTTTTCTCTGCAAATAGAAGAATTTGTTGCAGTTTCAGATACCAGTAATGGTTGTTCTCTGCTTTGCAAGTAAATTATTATGTTTGGTTCTGATCAGAATTATTTTCCGGTATTTTACCATGGGTTGAAACCTCTGTGAATCGAGTTAATTAAATGGTTGACTCTCGCTGCCTCTTTCCCGCTGCTAGAATGTTACTAATAAAGGTATTAAATTCAGTTTTGATGAAGGGAAATCCTGCCATATGGCTTTGACCTCTGGCCATGGTGCTGAAATGTAGTCCCAGTTCTCCTAGCTTACTCTTATTCATTCATTCCGTTCATGCAGGAAAAGGTGAGAGGAAATAGAATACAATCACTTTTTCTACCAGTGTTTTTAATTTCCACTACCTGTCTCCAATAATTAACTCCTGCAATGATGAATGAGGAATAGAATATACTTTTTCTTTTGAGGGGGTATGTCATATAAATCCATGCTTATGAGGTTTCTGCGCCAACAAAAGCACCATTGCTAGTGTAAGTCGTAAGATCTTACAGCTTTAGAATTTCATGAATGTTGATTGGAAGCAAAGAAATGGATATGTTGGTTATGTGACTATTATCTGGAGAAATTTGTGAGTAATAGTCCTGACTTGATTTTTAGATCATCATTTTGCTGGTGCTTTAAGATGAGAAGCTCTCTCAATTAGCAAAAGCTAAATGGCATTCAAAATAGATATAACATAACAGGGAGGTCACTGGACCTCACTTGCTATGAGATACCAAACCATATTTTATATCTGATGTATCATTAAAAGAGCTTTCGATTTTTATTAATAAAAAAATGCATCTGGGACCCAGTCTAAACAAGCTGGATCAATGTAGCGTATTGAAAGAGCTGTTGCCCATTATGTTTCCTGGACTTCCTAAAAGTATGCTATATATAGACTGCAATGATATAGGGCCAGATTCAGGTACCGAGGCGTACCTTTGTGCGGGCGTAGCGTATCTTCTTTATGCTACGCCGCTGCAACTTAGAGAGGCAAGTGTGTAGCGTAAAATGGCCGGCGTAAGCCGCCTAATTCAAAGTAATTCAAGTAGTAAAATTAATCTTGACCCCATGTAAATGAATGGCCGGTCGAACTGGGCATGTGCGCGCATGCTCAGAATCACGTCGCAACTCCCTAAGGCCTCGTACACACGATCAAATCTGTCCGCTGGAAACGGTCTGCTGGACCGTTTCAGCAGACAGATTCGATCGAGTGTACGGCCGAGCCGACGGATTTGGCCACCCGACAGATTTCAACACATGCTTTGAAATCTATCGGGTGGGAACCCGTCCGCCCGACATGTCTGCTGGTTAGTACACTTACCAGCAGACGTGTCGTCCCGCACCGCCGCCGAATGGATTCGGCGCATGCGCGGAAGTGTTTTACTTCCTGGTGCGGTGACGTGGCGGCGTCAGCGTCACCGCCACGTCACCGACACGTCAGCGCGCCGTCTGCTGGCGGGGATTTTGGTTTGCTCGTGTGTACACGCGAGCAAACCAAAATCCCAGCAGACAGATTTGTTCAAATCTGTCGGACAGACAGATTTGAACAAATCTGTTTGCTCGTGTGTACGAGGCCTTAGATACATCGGCGTAAATGCCTATGATGTGAACGTAACTTACACACAGCCCTATTCACGTACGACTCACGTAAACAATGTAAAAACAACGGCTGTTCCGTCATCCATACCTTTTGCATGGGATGCGCTACCTTTTTGGTGGTTTATCTTTACGCCGGAAAAACGTCTTATGTAAACGGCGTAGATTACTGCGTCGGGCGTACGTACATTTGTGAATCGGCGTATCTTAATTTCAATATTCTTTATTGAGTTTTGTCATAAAGCAAAAACAGACAGAAGACAAAAACAGGGTATATGTAGACAACATCTGCCAAGAACACAGGGATAAACAATTGAGTAACTTTGACAGATGACGGTAGCAATATAATGAATGTTTGGAAGTACGTTGTAAAGTACCGTGTACAGGAGCTATCTGCTACCACCTATGCACCCCAATGGGATCAAGTGAATTGGCGTATCTTGCTCATTTGCATATTTAACATGGGAACGCCGAATGCGTCCAACGTAACTATGCTCCCATGATACGCCGGCATAGACAAGTTACGTCGGACGGCTGAAGCCATGTTTTTCGGCGTATCTCGCTTTGTGAAACTGCGCAAAGATGCGATGGCGCACATTTGAAATTACGGCGGCGTATCTGGAGATACGCCGACATAAGTCTTTGTGAATCTGGCCCATAATACAGTATATAGACTACTCTTATAAAACTCGCTCAGAAAGCATAGACTAAAGGTACTAGATTATGGCTATCCTTGCAAAAATGAAACCGTTTTAACTTTTATATAAACTAGTAAGCTGCAATAAATCACATTTAAGCATAAACTGAATGTTTCTGACTTTAACACAGACACAAAACTTCCTGGATAACATTAGCTGTACACTGACTAGTTTCACTTGTGGCCATTAATCCATTTAAACAAATATCATTTATAGGCTAGCATTATAAATCAGGGCTGTCATGCTAACATGGGAAAGTGCGTGTATTGGAAGCATGCAACTGCTAAACATAAAACTGCTAAGTGCCAGTATGTTTAAATGTGTTTTTAGGTACACAAAGAAGAGTGGGTCCATTACTGGATGAGAGAAATTTCCTGCACTTACCCACCAGGCATTTGATTTCCACATGGCTCTACCCCCAGTCATTATAGTACTAACTTATTTAGGAACGAAAACTCCCTTAAAGACCTCCAAACAGCTACATGGGTGATTTTTAGTTGTGCAACTAACATTTCCAATACACTACCTTGAAACACATTAAAACAGTAGTAATTTCCCTGCAAGGCAATGTAATAATGTGATAGTATGCATTGCATACTAGCACATTATGAGAAACTTACCTTAAAAGGAAGCCCTCCAGTGGCACGCTGTCACCGCTGAGAGGGCTTCCATCTTCACCCAGTCTTCGTCCTGGGTTCATGGTCTCTGGCTGCATGAGTGGCCGGGGTCATAATGACATCACTCATGCACGGGGGAGCTATTGTTCACGGCATGGACTCTAAAGGTCTGGCATGGTATTGAGGACCTTCAGAGCACATGCACCGGTGATGTCACTGGCTGCATGCAGTGTGAATATCTCCTAAACAGTGAAAGTTTAGGCAATATTCATAGTACCTACAGGTAAGTCTTACTATAGGCTTACCTGTAGGTATAAGTGGTAAAAATTAGTTTATTACCGCTTTAAGGGGAACAGAGTAAGAACTTATTAAGAAGCTGTGCATAGCTGAACAAGATAAAGCAAGAAACTCATTGGTTAAAATGCACAGCTGCTCTGGATTCTGTCTGCTCCGGTTTTAGTAGTGCATTATATTTTGGAAAGTTTATAGGAAATGTTCAGTTGTGCTACTATGCCAAAGTTTGTAGACAGTAGCACAATGCTCCGAATCAGTTACAAATTCATTTTTCTCTCTTTTGAATGAGCAACTGTCATTATTCTTATGTAGTTTCTTCTTTTCAAATGAATAAATATTTTATACATTTAAATGACATTAATGATTGCTTGGTTGTGTGGGTTTTTTAGTCACATGAACAAAGTTCTAGGTGAAATTTGCCTTTAAGTACTATAGTCATAATAACATTTTACTGGAGGTTAAACCAAGAGCTTTTTTTCCCCCTTTGTTTGAAATTACTTTTTAAATTGTTTAACTCTGCTATCAAACTAGCGACCCCTATGTCATTAAGCAGATTTTAATCAAAGCACTGTCCCCGTTTGTGTCCATGCCCCTGGGAAGGGTCATGCAATATCTGTTATAAAGACATCGATATTAAGATAGATTGGAATACAGGTGTTGTAGGTCTATGGCAGTGGTTTTTCTTTGTAATTTGTTATTGACTGATATGGAAGCTGAAATCAATAATAATAGGATGTATCAGGCACGTTGATGCCTACTGTGCAGTTTTTAGCTTCAGTGACAAATAACAAAATGTATTAACTTTGCTAGGAAAAATATATATATTAATGCAAAAGATTTCTAGGCTCAGAACATTGTCTGCATAGCATATACGAAGATTAGATTACTCCATGGGAGTTTAGTTCTCGCTACTTTTATACTTTTATTTAGGGATGGGCCGAACACCCCCCAGTTCGGTTTGCACCAGAACACCACAAACAGGCAAAAAATGTTAGCAAACATGCAAACCCTATTAAAGTCTATGGGAAACGAACATGAGCACGAGCATATAAAGCCTAATTGTAAAGGCTTATATGAAAGTTATTGCTATAAAAAGTGTATCAAGGCAAAACATATTTTTTTTAAATTATAGTTTTTTCAAGAGCGGTGATTTTAATAATGCTTAAAGTGAAACAATAAAAAATATTCCTTTAAATATCCTGGGGGGCCCCCTTAGTCTGCCTGTAAAGTTGTGCATCTGTGTGATGGGTAGAACAGTGCCACATCAATAATGACATAAAGGAATAAATGTCATTTAAACTTGCTTGTGGCTGTAATGTATTGCTGACAAATTGGCGTAGGGGTTCCCCCAAAATCCATACTAGACCCTTATCTGAGCATGCAGCTGGGAGGTCAGGATAGGGGGACAAGCGAGTGTCCCCCGAACCATACCAGCGCATATCCCCTCAACATGAGGAGGGTGCTTCGGGTCTCCCCAAAAGCACCTTGTCTCAGTGTTGTTGGGGGAAAGAGCCTCTTCCTGACAACCCTGGCCATTGGTTGTCAGGGGGGCTTGTCAGAATCTGGAAGCCCCCTTTAACAAGGAGGCCCCCAGATCCCTCTCCCCCATGTGAATGGGTATTGGGTACATTGTACACCTACCCATGCAGCAAAAAAAGTGTCCAAATAAAAACGACAAAAAGAAGAAAAAAAAAGTGTCCCACAATGTCCATCCATCTTCAATCACACTGTCCGACAGACCCAAAAAATATGTTAGAAGGGGGCAAGGTCACTTGGTTATTTCACTGGATGACCCCTCCCTTGCATATATAACAGCTGTCAAAGCCAAGAGACAGCAGTCGCTGGGAGGCCTCCCATCGAGGCTTAGCTTTTGAAACTTTCTATTTTTTGGGTCCGTTTGGTGGCGTGATTGAAGATGGATTGACATTGTGGGATACTTTTTTCTCTTTTTTAATAGGAATTGTCAAAAACTGTCAATTGTGGCTTATACTTTTCGACACTTTTTTTTGTGAATGGGTAGGGGTACAATGTACCCAATACGCATTACCATAGGGGGGTGGGATATGGGGGGCTTACATATTCCGACAAGCCGTCACCTGCAGACCCTGACAACCAATGGCCAGGGTTGTCAGGAAGAGGTCTAGTCCCCATCAACATGGGGTCAAGGTGCTTTGGGGGGCACTTCTCATATTGAGGGCAAGTGGTCTGGTATGGTTTAGGAGAGGGGCCCCCCCTTTCCTAGCCTACCAGTCTGCTTGCTTGGATAAGCATCTGGTATGGATTTTGAGGGGGACCCCACACCATTTTTATTTTCAATTTTGGTGTGTAGTTCCCCTTAAAATCAATACCAGATCCAAAGGTCTTAATATGGATTTTGAGGGAACCCACGCCATTTTTTTCTTAATTCTGTCATAGTGTTCCCCTTAATCACTTCAATACACTGTATTATATACTCTGCACTGCACTATATACCCTACACTGACTGCACTATATACTCTGCAATGTATTATATATACTACACTGATGACAAGATATACTCTCCACTGTATTATTCATACTACAGTGACTGCACTATACACTCTGAGCTGTATTATATATACAATACGGACTGCACAATATACTTTGAACTGTATTATATATACTATACATGGAAAATAGTGGTGAGGTACAGCGCAAAACCAAAATAAGTGAAATAGATGATAGTGATATCAAAAATATAAAAAAGTGAGTGAACAATAATGGACCAATCAGAGGAGCACGATTGGTTATATAAAACATAAAATATAAAATATGAAATAACAAGTGTATAATAAATGGTATACCGTGAAATAGTTAAATGAATATAACAAAGGTAAGTGAAACCTAGAATTATAACCAAAAAAACTTAATAACATGCACATCACAGTTAAGGTGACTCACTCTGACTGAGTCACCATAACTGTGCCAGACCTTCTCCCGCCAGGATGCTTTGCCTCATGTGCCCTGGGCAGGGTATCTGGCACAGTTAAGGTGACTCAGTCAGAGTGAGTGACCCACAGAACAACAGCAGATCGACGGCTCCATATTTCTGGCCTTCAAACTGCTGAGAACCTGAAAACACAGACTATGATATTCATTCGCTCCGACTAATTGGGATTAGAAGCAACTCCAGCCTATAGTTGTTTGGGTGATTTTAAACAAACCCGTGTGAAGTCTGACCGCAGGTGTGGTCAGGTGGTCTGGTAAGGAGACTATATTTACTGACACTCGGGTGTATCCTTGGTGGAAGGTGGTGCCAAGCTTTTTGAACATCTTTTTGGAAGTCTTCTTATAGCTCACTCTTACACGGATATTTTTTCATGCATTTGGGAATATTTATGGACTTTTTATTGTGTCATACTTATTTTGATGTGCATGTTATTACGTTTTTTTGGTTATAATTCTAGGTTTCACTTACCTTTGTTATATTCATTTAACTATTTCACGGTATACCATTTATTATACACTTGTTATTTCATATTTTATATTTTATGTTTTATATAACCAATCGTGCTCCTCTGATTGGTCTATTATTGTTCACTCACTTTTTTATATTTTTGATATCACTATAATCTATGTCACTTATTTTGGTTTTGCACTGTACCTCACCCCCTTTTTCCAATTTCTTCCAATATATGTATTTATATTATTTGGTAATAGCAGCACTTCCACCCCATTTGGTTTAGCGCAGTGTTTTTTCCATTTTTTCTATATATACTATACAGCCTGCACTATATACTCTGAACTGTATTATATATACTATACAGACTACATTATATACTCTGAACTGTATTATGTATACTATACGGACTGCACTATATACTCTCTACTGTATTATATAAACTATACGGACTGCACTATATACTCTGAACTGCATTATATATACTTTCCGGACTGCACTATATACTCTGAACTGTATTATATATACTATACAGACTGCACAATATGTACTATACAGATAGCACTAAATACTCTCAACTGTATTATATACTATATGGACTGCACTATATACTCCGAACCGTATTATATATGCTATATGGACTGCACTATATACTCTTCACTGTGTTATATATACTATACAGACTTCACTCTATACTCTGGACTGCATTGTGTACTCTCAACTGTATTATACATACTATACGAACTGCACTATAATACACACTGAACTGTACAATATATACTACACTAACAGCACTATATACTCTCAACTGTATTATATATATATATATATATATATATATATATATATATATATATATATATATATATTTATTTATTTATATTACACTGATTGACTTCATACTACACTACACTACCTGCCTAATCCCCATTCATTCACTATATATGGATGCCGTGTAAGCAGCAGCCTTATATAGTGTGGGGGATGGAACCAATCATGGCTCTCACAGCACATCTGTGATTGGCTAAAGCATGTGGGTCAGGTGCATGCTTTAGCCAATCAGCAGTCGTCAATGCGATCTCGCAGTGCATTATGGGGCGCTCCATGGCAGGTGAAGTTGCCTCGAGCATCCAATATGTTAATGTGTTCTACAAACAACAGACCCCCTATGTTCGAGTTGAACTTATGTTCAACTCAAACATCGTGACCATCCCTACTTTTATTTATACTTTATATAAATGTTTCTTTTGAATGATATGGACAATAGAGGCAATTAAAGAAGGCCGTCTATCTAAATAAAAATATTTCAAACTTATCTTTAGGAAAAACTAGTGAAATCTTTAAATATAACCTGGTAACAATGATGTCTCAGTTTCTGTGTGCAAAGCATTTGCTGTCTGTAACTGTTAAGCTTTAGTCCACGTTCACATTGGGTCAATTTGGCATGCTATTTGACATGGCACAGTCCAAATCGGTGCGACACTGACTTTGCGGCACTGCACCGACTCCCAAAAGTAGTTTCTACACTACTTTAGGTGACTTTAGGGAGTGATTTCAATAGACTATGCATGAACCTGCAGAGATGTCTGTCGCACCCGATGTTAGACTGAAATGCCGGTTTGAAATCGTGCAAGTTCAGATGAACTCTCACGGTTTCAAACCCGCCCTCAGAGTAAACCTAGGTTTAAAGCATTATTTTACACAGACATTAAATACCCCAATCTAAACCTGTTATGCATTAGTTATAAAATACATGGAATGACATTTAATCAGTTTCTGAACAGCATTACTTGGAATGGAAGAAAAAGGGGCAACCCTGTAATCTAATAAGGCTTGCTTGACTGCAATCCTCAGTACAGACAGTAGTAGGAAGACTGGTAGAAGGGGAGAAGATAGGGTTGACCTCTTCAGTGTGTTGCTGCTCCTTCTCTATCCAATCACAGAATAGGACGATCATTGACCTTGAACCTCTGTCAAATTTTACAGTAATTGTCATCTGTTTCCCTGTTGCAGATTTTCCTGTCTTCCTGTCTTCACGTCCTGTAAATGGAACAAACTGTAAATGTGAGGGGAAGTATCTCTATCCCTGGGAAGTCTCTCTAGAGAGCCCCCGGATAGCAGTAAAATTTGACAAAGGTTCTAACATTTTCCAATTATTTCCAAAACTAAAGAAAAAAAAATGACTATAACTAGTAGAGGCACTAAATGCCATGCTTTTCCCAGGACTCATAATGCACCTTGGCTCTAATGCCGCATACACACGATTTTTTAAAAACGTCAATTTCATTGACCGTGTGTAGGGCAAAACGTTGTTTTATGTCTTGTAAAAAACGACAAAAAAAAAATTGAAGCATGCTTCAATTTTTTGTGTCGTTTTTCAAAACGTAATTTTTTGTTTCACAAAAAGTCACCGTGTGTAGCAAAAAACGTAGTTTAAAATGACGTTTTTCAACCCGCGCATGCCCAGAAGCTAGTTATGAAGAGAGCTTCAATGGAAAAGAGTGGTAAATGTAACCTCGCTTTGCTAGAGCATTGTGAAAAAAACGATGGTGTGTAGGCAACATCGTCTTTGAAAGTTGAAGTTTCAAAAACGAAGTTTTTTACTTCACAGAAAACGTCGTTTTTTTTTCATCACATAAAGTGATCGTGTGTACGGGGCATAAGGTGTCTGATAATGCCCATGTTCACCTCCAAACAGCAGTCTATACTTATAGAAGAAACCATACTCCACCAGAACTAGTCTTTAATAATGTGAGGTGCATGTCAATGCTTGATTACATAGCCTTTAAAGCATTACATTATTTATGATTAAGATCTGACACATAAAACATGCTGGAGACTTTACAAACTTGGTGGAAGTATCATTTTTTCTTTATGTGTGCCTTGTAGCTGGAGTGTAGCAAACATTTTCTGCCCATATTGTCAAATGAGAATAAACATTTGGATAAAAAATGTTTTAAAAGGAAACTACAAAGTCATCCTTTGGGCCAATTCTACCCTAATCTTTGAGGCTTCACTGCCCATGTACTTGCCATGCTCAGATGCAGGAGCAGGCCCATTTGACTCAATTTTACACAACTCCCTGAGTTCTTGGACATACCCAGGGAAGATACGTTCCTCAGCTTCCCTCTCTTAGCAGCTCAAATATTCCACACTTGATTAGGCAGAGATAGCTGGGCAAATGATCTGAATCCAGGTGAGAGGCTCTCCACTGTCAGAACCAGCATGCAGGCAGCAAGGGAGCCTATAAGATGCAGCTTCTCAAGAAGTCCAAGCTGTTGTGGGGATCCATTCTTAAACTGTTAACAGAGTACTGCCAGGAGGGAGGCCATATGTCCTTGCAGGTGTTACTAGAGTTAACCTGGACTTCACTGAGAGAAGCGATACAGTATCTATGAGGATGATTGTAAGAGGTTGTTATTGTTGTAAACAGTTTTTCTGAAGAAGTGACACTCATACTCTCTGTTGTTACAGAGTCTTATAGAGACTTTGCTATGCACCCACATGTTACCCTGACTGAGCCACAGAGTAACTGTTATTAGACGTGTGCATTCGTTTTCGTCCGAATGCATTTCCGTTCGAATTTCAGGTATTTTGGTTATCATTTTAACAAACGAACACAAAAGCACAGAATACGAAAAATGAAAGATTCGACATAAATAAATGCTTTATTTTCGTTTTCGTTGCAACAACATTTTGATATAGATGGGAGATTAGACATGATGCTGACAATAATAATCTGTGTCTATTAAACCTTTGGTCGAATGTGCCTAACCTTAACTCTATTAGTCCAAGATTATTCTACATAGAGAGAAAAGATTTGACATAGAGAGGAAAGATTCAACATTATAGAGAAAAAAGATTTGACACTATAGAGAGAAAAGATTCAACATTATAGAAAGAAAAGATTCAACATTATAGAGAGAAAAGATTCAACATTATAGAGAGAAAAGATCGCTGCTGGAATTGGGTGGGGAAAGTAAAATAAAAATAATAATGATGGTGAATGTTATTGGCTTATTGTTACCAAAGAGGGGTTAGCAGTAAAATAGCTAGAACTAACTTGATATTTCAACATGAACGACGAAGATTCGACAAAGCATCGAAAAACATACAAATGTCGAATCTGTCATTGAAGGCTTATGGTCTCTGTCTAAAGTTATAAGAAGATTCGACGGAGCAGCTAAACTGTACGAAGCTACAATCATACATTTCCGGTCAAATGCTCGGCCCATAGGCTATAATTTTTTTTTTAATGTTAGTTGACTAGTAATAATAACTAATAAATATAAATATTACTAGTCATACAACATTAGAACTATACTATTGCTTGTAGACGGAACATTCAACGGGAAATGTGTCGTACAGTTTCGCTGCTCCATCAAATCTTCTTTGAACATTCGACAGACACCATGAGCCTTCAATGACAGATTCAACCTTAATTAAATCAGATTTTCGGACGAATGCAATTTCTAACAAAAAACAAAATAAATAAAAAACAATTTCGGAAGTATTTTAAATAACTTAAATAAATGTATTTTTCGGACGAAAATGAAATTCCGAAACAAAATATTTCAGTATGCACATGTCTAGCTGTTATAATTAGACATGTGCATTCCTTTTCATCCAAATGTATTTGCGTCCAAATTTCCGGGATTTTCCTGTTCGTTTTAACAAACGATAATGAACGCGCAGAATCTGAAATCCGAAAGACCTAGCATTAAAATGCTTTATTTTTGTTTCGTTGCGACAACAGATTGATATACATGACGATGACAATAGCGACCTGTGTCTATCGAATCTGCAGTTGGATGTGCCTAACCTAACTCTATTAGTCCAAGATTATTCGAGAAAAAAGAGACATGAAGATTCGACGAAGCAGTTAAAAACATATGATCACCGTGAGCAGACATTTATGGTCAAATGCTCCGCCCATAGGCTATAAAAGAATTCTAATGTTGGTTGACTAGTAATAATTAATAAATATAATTATTACTAGTCATACAACATTAGAATTCTACCATAGACACCATAAGCCTTTAGTTGACAGATTAGACCTAATTAACTCAGATTTTCGGACTAGTGCATTTTTTAACGAAGCAAGATAAATAAAAACAAATTTCGGGAGTAACTAAATAAATGTATTTTTCAGACGAAAACAAAATATTTCAATGTGCACATGTCTAGTTATAATCTCGTTTTTATTACTCTGCAGTGTATATATAGGTGAAAGAATACTGGCAGCTTGATCTTCTGCAATGAATGAGTTTATTAATCGAGGTGTAGTACAAAGAAATACAAGGCTTACACATTTCGGCGTGTCTTAATCATGGGCTTTGATTAAGACTACACTCAGAAATGCGTAAGCCTTGTATTACTTTGTTCTACCCTTATATTAATAAACTCATTCATTGTGGAAGACTAAGCTGCCGTCTTTCTTTCACCTATATGTTTGCTTGGGTGTTAGGAGGACACTACAAGGCAGTGCAACAACTGCTTACCGCCTTGCAGGTGTTGTATACTATATTTAAATTCTGCAGTGTATACATACTCTTTCTGAACCTGTTTTGCATTCCCAATTCAAACTTGTTGCCTGTTTATTAAACTGCAAGTTATAGTTACTCTCTGTTTGATCAATCAACTCACTACACATTTTGTTAACAGTAATGTCACATTCTTTCACACTAGACCATAATAAAGGTATTTTACTATTAAAGGAAAATAAAAAAAATAGCTTGATGTGCACTATAATATTATTAAAAAAACACCTTTCTATTTTAGCATGCAGGTAGACTATTATTTCTTTTCTATATTTCTCAGCCTATACAACTACCTTCTTTTTTTTTGCATTATTTTGTATTTGCTTTGATCCAGTCACACATATTTTACTGTTCTTACTGAAGGCTTCCCAGTAAGTACGCTCTTTTAGTAGGAGAAACCCCATAGAAACAAGTTTCACCCTATATTTTTTCCTATTTTTTCAGGGCAATCGTAAAAACGCAGTCAATTTTCCATTCCAGGTCAGCTAAGAACTTGAAAAATTCATTACATGCCTCTTTTGACACTAAAGGATTTGTAATACTTTAAATCATCTGCTCTGACATTTTTATGTACACATCACACCTTTCGACCTGTAAATGTGCAAAAGTCTGTGAACCGCTGCCTTTTTTATGTGTACCCTTCCCTCTCTTCATTTTATATTTCCTTTTTTTGTTGAGGAACTCCTTGGCAAAAGTTCAACTTGTTCTCAAATAATTTATAGTAAAATTTTAAAATTTAAAGTAAAGAAACCTATAAATAGTATTATATGTTTTGGAAAACCTATTCTATGAGAAGCAGTCTGTGTTACAGTACAAATGGCTACAGCTTAATAAACATCAAAACCCTCCAGGTCTATATAGTCGATGTCCCCTACATTACAGCCTATTCAGAGACTAGGATGCATGCACTGACTAACTGATGTGCATGTTGAGTGTAAATTAATCTCCCAACACTGTGATATATAGTATGTGTATGTGTTGTATAGTATGTTTTTAACAGGTAGTAGATTTATTTAAAATTAAGGCAAGCACAGGACAGGGAATTGTAGCTTTTCAGTCATCATTTATGCCTGCAAAAGGTCAACACATTAGGAGCAACATGTTAACAACACTTCAGGCAATTAACTTTTTATTTTGCTATCATAACACCATGGCCCTAATGGCAATATAAGTAAAGAATCCTATGCATTTTATGATATTATGTTTAAAATTGAGAAGCATGTTGTGTTTGTTCCAACGGTTCATTAAACATCAGAACCTTTAGAGAAAGGTATGACCTAAGCTTTTTCACAGGAGTGCACTTACTTACACTGAGCCGCTCCAGTCTCTGGATGCATCCTGGCAATAATGTTGGGATCTACCCAGATGGCTGATTGGCAGCAGGTTTATCCTATCATCATGATGCTAAAAGCCTGAGTCAACAACTCCTGTCCCCTCTCCTGCCTGGTGCTCCAGTAAGCACTGGAGGCACAAAGTGGGGACTGACATTGACATTTCTGTGCCAAGAACCGACCCTAGAACTGAGTAATCAGCTATAATATGGTTGCTCCTTTCTCAGGCTTAGAGCCAGCAGGGAACAGCTGCAGCATCACACCCTTATGGGTGATATGATCAGCTTGGTTAGAGCTGAGGCATCCAGTGGCTTTAAAAAACTTCTGCCTCACATTGCAGCCACTTATATAGGGTTCACCGTCTAGTGATTTCACACAGCGTTTGATACAGTTTCCCATATATGGCCAAGTGTAAGTTCTATGGCCTTAGAAAATGTATTTTGTAAATGGGTAGAAAATTGGCTAAATTACTGTATTTAGAGAGTAGTAATTCATGATTCATACTCTGAATCGGCTAAGGTTATTAGTGATGTACCCTAATGTTCAGTATTGGTACCCTTACTTATAAACCTATTTGCAAATTATATACAGTATGGGATTAAAAGTACAATGTTGGTGGTTGCAGATAACACCAGGCTATGTAGTGGAATAACATCCTTACAGGATGTCTCCAATTTACAAGCAAATTGGGCAGCTAGGCGGAAAATGAGGCTTCGTGCTGATAAATGTAATGTTATGCACTCGGGGGTTAAAAGCGTACATCCATCACACATACTAGAAGGAGTACATCAAAGAGAATGAATGGTCAAGAAGCATCTGTTTGTTCTGGCATATCATATTCAATAATAGCATACAATGTCATGCAATGTCAAGCTACAGCTTTTAAAGCCAGCAAAACACTTATAAAAGAGGTATTGACTCCAGAGAGAGATACATCACTTCACCTGATCAAATCATTAGTGAATGAGTAAGACCTCATCCGAAATATGCAGTTCAATTTTGGGCACTAAAAGGATATAGGGGAACTGGAAAAAGTGCAGAGAATGGCAATGAAGCTGATAGGAGGCATGGAGGGGCTCAGCTATGAGGAATAATTAGCTGAACTGAATTTGTTCTCTCTTGAGAAAGAATTAAAGGGTTTATAATTCACATAAATATAATAAAAATACATAAGTGGTCCATAAAGTGAACTTGATACAACCATCTATTTTGTCCTGGTACTTTAAATGAGGCACAGCACATATGACCAATAAATAACTAGTTCCAACATTGTTGTTTAATAAACTAATAAATATTGCATACAAAAAATGCAAAAAGAGGATAAAATGGAAACAAGTTGATTTGTAATGAAACAATATTATTGTGATTTCATGTGATTTCATGTTTAAACATTAATTAAATATAATGTTGACCATTTACAATTCAACTGGCAATACATGATAAAAACAAAAATTACATCCATAAACTTGATGCGTTTCATACCTCCAGGTGCAGCCTTTTGTACCTTTCATAGACTCATGTTTTCTTGTTTTAATTTATCGCTTATTTTTACTTATTCAATAGTAAAATTAATGTTTTAAAGTTTATTTATGCTTTGGCTGCCTATATGTTGTCTTCATATTTGGCTCTGGGCACTTGGTGGTTTATTTCTTTTTACCGGTACACTCCTAAATCTGTGGACTGAACTTTGAGACTTAGGTGTCTTTCCTTTCCTTCTACTGCCAGGTCCAGCTATCCGCACCTTTCACACACTCACTATATGTTTTCCCTATACACTGCTATATTGCAGCCAGCATTGCATGTCATTATTTTTGTTACTTATTACCCACTAGGATTTTATTATTAATTTATCACTATAATGCATATTCATATTTATTTTTTAGCAAATATATTGGGTGCCATCATTGATTGCCCAGCCACATTGAATCTGCTTCTTGTTTGTCCCCTTGCGTTCTCTCTGAGTCACACTTCCACAACTCCCAGTTGACTACCCTAGCAGTCACCATTTGGAAATATTGTCACATCTACATCTTCGCTTATCTGTAAGTATCAGAACCCATCAGGCTTGAGCTTGAACTCACTCTATGTAATATGAGATACCATAAGGTATGTCACATGCCTGATGTTTTATCTTACAGATACTATACATGCATCTACTTCTGAAGAGTGTACAAAGAGTTACAAAACACATCGATTTTTTTAGATGCAATTTCTTTGTAATCATGTATTGCCAGTTGGATTGTATATGGTCAACATTATATTTAATTATGTATGAATGCAATAATATGGATTCAAATCAGCTTGTTACCATTTTACCCTCTTTTTGTATGCAATATGTATTCATATATTCAACAACAATGTTGGAAACTATTTTTTTTTTGGTTGTATGTGCTGTGCCACATTTAAAGTCCCAGGACAAATAAATTGGTTGTATGGAGATATTATGAAGGGATGGGGGCACATTATTGGGTGCACTAGGCCACATTCTATTTTGTTATAGTGAACATGGGTAGTGAGCATGGTGTAGAATTATTAACTTTAACCACTTACCTACTGTGCACCTAGACCCCCTTCCTGCCCAGACAAAATATAAGCTTCCCGCACTGCGTCGCTTTAACTGACAATTGCGCGGTCGTGCGACGTGGCTCCCAAACAAAATTGGCGTCCTTTTTTTCCCACAAATAGAGCTTTCTTTTGGTGGTATTTGATCACCTCTGCGGTTTTTATTTTTTGCGCTATAAACAAAAATAGAGCGTCAATTTTTAAAAAAATTCAATATTTTTTCCTTTTTGCTATAATAAATAACCCCAAAAAATATATAAAAATTTTTTTTTTTCCCTCAGTTTAGGCCGATACGTATTCTTCTACATATTTTTGGTAAAAAAAAAATGCAATAAGCGTTTATCGATTGGTTTGCGCAAAATTTATAGCGTTTACAAAATAGGGGATAGTTTATGGCATTTTTTTTTTTTTTTTTTTTTACTATTAATGGCGGCGATCTGCGATTTTTTTATTGGGACTGCGACGTTATGGCGGACATTTCGGACACTTTTCTGACATTTTTGGGACCATTTACATTTATACAGTGAAACATGCTATAAATATGCATTGATTACTGTATAAATGTGACTGACAGTGAAGGGGTTAACCACTAGGGGGCGGGGAAGGGGTTAAATGTGTGTCCTATGAGTGTTCTAACTGTCGGGTGAGGGGGGGGTGACTGGGGGAGGTGACCGATTGTGTCCCTATGTACAAGGAACACAATCTGTCACCTCTCTCCCTGACAGGGACGTGCAGCTCCGTGTTTACATACAGAGCTGCACGTCCCAGCTCACTTACAGAGCAATCGCGTGTGCCCGGCGGCGATCGTTGCCGCCGGGCACTCGCACGGGATCCCCGCGGAGCGGCGGGTGCGCGCGCGCGCCGCCGGCGACGCGCGCGCGCGCCCGCCCGCGGCTTTAAAGGGACATCACGTCATATGACGTGATGTCAGAACAATGGAGTCGTCTGCCCGCCGTCAATTGACGGCGGGCAGATGACAAGTGGTTAAAGGTCATCACAAAGAACAATGGGGCAATGTTTATGTCTGAAGATAAGGAGATTTAACCCTCACACATGGAAAGGTTTCTTCACAGTACGCATTGTGAAAATGTGGAATAGACTTCCTCAAGAACAAATTTTGGCCAGCTCAGTGGATTGCTAAAAAAAAAGCTAGATGCATTCCTAAATTAACAAAACATAAGATATAAACATTTATAATTAAATACAGTGCAGGACAAACTATGACAAACCAGTCAAATAATTAAACATTTTGATAGGGATTTTAATCTTGCTAACTATCAATCTTTTAACCTGATGAGGTTAATAATGTGTATTTCGACAAACGAAAGAACATACAAATTGCATTTTTGTAAAGTATAGATATAAAACTTATATACAGGTAATCAAACACTTTAAATTACTTCCTTGTTACACTTTTTCTTCTTCTTTTTTTACAATCTACAAGTTGGACAGTAAGTGTGTGTGTGTTTTATGATTGCATTTTTTTCAATTCACACTTGTACTGCTCTTGTGTTCCAGGCAGGGTGGGCAGATCTGACTGGTATCCATATGACCTCATGTAGATGAGATCTCAGGTGCATCAAAATGACCCTTAACAAAATATGAGTGTTAAGGTTCTAAAAACCTTGGTTCTATGTATAGCTTTTATTTGTATATGAACAAAGGGGCGGTCATGTTTTCTCTTTACCCAAATACAGTAGGGTCTGCTTACTGGTTTGCAGTGCTGGAAAATAGTTGTGGTTTACCGCGCATTCTTCTCACTATAAAAAGGCTGTAAGTGAACTGACTCACTATGGTTACTCTACTAAAATAAAAGAGTATGTCATATAATAACATGTAGTTGAGTGGAATTTGAATACCCAGTAATGTGCAAGAGAAATTAAAAATGTCCTGTGAGATATTATTTTAACACAAACATGACAATAATATGTTAAATATGTGTTCACTCAAATGTACTATGCCAAGTTGCTTCCACTGGAATTGTTAATACTGCTAATTAATGAGCTCAGACATCTCATTTGTATTACACAAAGCATAGCATACAGCTGAAAGACTTTCCCACAAACCTTCACTAGTAAAATGACAATTAGAGAATTACCATGCTTTTAGAGATGCTATTGATGCAAAGAAATCTTTTTAAATTACTTTGTCCATATGAGTGATTAATGGTTTAGCTAGGTTACTTTCATCACCTTTCATAGTTCCGAGTAAAGATCCTCCTATAGATAAATAATTTACTGTAATGTAACATTTTCTTTGGTGGCTTCATGAATGATTTATCCTAAATATATTTAGTTCAAAGGTGTCATTTAAAGTCTAAAAGCGCTAAGCGAACTAGTCGTTATAATTGGCTTGTTGAATTCCAATAAAATATATTTTGCAAAATGAATAGGACATCAAGAGTAATAACTTAAGCCCTGTACACACGATCGAATATCTGATGAAATATAATCTGATGGATTTTTTAGTCGGATATCCGATGAAGCTGACTTTCATCAGTCTTGCCTACACACCATCGGTCAAAAATCTGACCGTGTCCAACGCAGTGACGTAAAACACTACGACGTGCTGAGAAAAATGAAGTTCAATGCTTCCGAGCATACGTCAACATGATTCTGAGCATGCATTGATTTTTTACTGATGGACTTCGACACAGACGATCGTTTTTTCTATCGTTTTTTTATCCATCAGAAAATTTTAAAACATGTTCTTTTTTTTTCACCGATGGAAAACAAACCAATCAGGCCCACACACAATCAGTTTGTCCGATGAAAATGGTCCATCAGTCTGTTTTCATCAGACAAACCGATCGTGTGTACAGGGCTTAAACCATTTATTTTATTGAGTGATTTCAACAACATTTCACAAATTTTATTTAAATATTTAAATCAAAAAAGAATATAAAAAGTAATAAAAAGAGGGTATCACTGGAAGCAGTAATCAATGGACTAAAAATGCAATGACATAACATTTGTACTCCATTGAGTCCTTCTACTGTGGTGGCAGAAAAGGGGGGTGGTGTTAAGAATGCAACAGGATCTAGGAAGAAAATCCTCCAGAAAGTAGCGTTCCAGTGTTTATGCCTGGGAACGGAGATGAGGAGATCAGGAGGAGTCCAGCGTTCTTGACATCTTGGCTGACTACTCTGCAGAGGTATACCTATGACCTTGCTACTTGAGGTCCAACGTATCTGGTAAGGGTCCCTCTTTTACCAGTGTGTGGAGCTTGAGAAAGAACCTTTTGGGGTGGTGGTGGGCGGCTGCTCAATTCCCTGCATTTTTCACCCTTATCCTATTTTCCTTGTGGGACTGGATTATTTTCCTTGGACACTGTGGATTTTGCTTTCTCACTTGTGGTTTCCCACATTTAATTGAATTATGGGTGTGTGATTAGCACATGGACATTTGTTATGTCAGTAGATCTTTTGAGATAATATACATCACTGTCTTTTTTGCACTCATTTTTGGTTCTTGTACATCATTGAATGGTGAACTTTTTCATTACTAGCATCAATTTTTGCACTCCCATTATGTTTATATATTTAGATATATATCTTTTAGCGTGACTATATTATTCTTACTGTGGTGGCAGAACTTGTAAACAGATCTGTAAATGGCTAATGTGGCTGTGTACACCAAATTCAAAAGATAACAGAATGCTGTGGGGTTAAGCACCTCATGATTCAAGTAAGTGGAGGGGTTGTTTAAGGTTGGAGAGAACAATGTTTCTTGTTACAGCTTAAATATGGGTGTAACATGAAACATGATCATTGTCACAAGGGTGGATTTTGTCAGCAGGGACTGGACAATTTTTGATCAGTGTGTGGCCATTCCTGCTTGACAGTAGTCAAATGTTTGGTCAACTTCTGTCAAAGGAACATCCTGGAAAACCTGGAAAATGTCGATCAGCGGCTGCTGCCAATCAGAGGCTGCAGATGTCTTTGTGTTTTAGGTTCTGTAAATGCCCAGTAAACACATACATATTTCTGATATTCACTACTATGTGAATGAAGATAAAGGAAAGCAGTCAAAATTGGGCTTTTTCATGGATTTGAATGTTCTGTATCATGCCCCGTACACACATGCAGGATTTCCGACGGGAAAAGTTTCCGTCGTATATCCCGAGGGGAAAGCCAAGAACCTGCTTGGTTCAGTCTTTCCCCTACACATGGCTGGTTTTCCCGACAGGAAAACTGCGATGAAGCTTTGGCCGGGAATCCCGGCCGTGTGTATGCTCCATCGCAGTTTTTCCCATAGGAAAACTGCCAAAAACTGCCAGGCAAAAGTCTGCCTGTTTTTGTCCAGCAGTTTTTGGTCAGTTTTTCTGTCAGGAAAAATGCGAGGTGCAAAAAAGCTCTTCTCACAGTTTTCCCGTCTGGAAAACTGATCGTGTGTACGAGGCATCAAAGTATACATAAATTCAATCACTGAAATCTCATGTAAGCTTTAACATGTTAGAGTTGTTTTAAAAGAAATTTTCAGTATTTTTAAAACTTCACTTTTCATTTGAATAAAACCTGAAGATCCTTCTATGAAGGTCCTCAACCTCTCACTGTCAGAAAGTTGTTCTCCTGTGATGCCGCACACTAGCTACCGATCTAGATCATGAGGCTGGTTTGCTAAAAGAATTAAGGACATTCACTTCATAAATTGGGTAAAGATTCTCTTTATTTTTCCAATCATGTAAAATCAAGTTACTGTTTATTTCATCTGCACATGAATAGGTATTCAAATTGAATACAACTACAAATTATTGGGTTAAGATTCTTGACTCCTTTAGTAAAGCAGCATTCAAGTGGCCATTTCAACACATGCAGTCATAACTCTCTTTTTTTATGTCATGTAGACAGGAAGTAGTATCAAATGTAATTTGTTTAGGGTTTACATCCATGTTAAATTATTATAAATATGCTAGTTTACTTATAAAAGATATATTTTCATGATGTTTTCCTATATCTATATATCATACATTGTCACCTGAGGTCTGAGAATTGTTGTCCTGTTAAGTGTCTCACTTCAGACTGATAACAGTCTGGCTCTTGACTCCTCAAATCTTCCTCAGGCAAATAAAACAAAATAAACAGTAAACATACAAATTTTTCATGAATAAGCTTGTTAGTGTCCCTTTTAGGGTGGTCTCAGCCCTAAATCCAAGCAATCTGGGCTGGACTTAATTTTTGAAGCTAGGGTACATAACATGAGGGAGGAGGTAATCAGTGGAGTGGTAAATGTGAAGAGCTAGCAATGAATAACTGCATTAGACGTGGTAGAATAGCCACATGCTCCCCCTCAATATTCCCCAACTTCAGCCTGGTTCAGCAGTGTCAGGGTAATGGTGTAAGAGAGTTGTCAATACACAGACTCAGGACACTGACAACCAATACCTCTATGCAGAATCATGTGTTTTTGTAAAGAGGACTGTTATGGTGATTATTTTGACTCTGTGCTACCAATTGTAATCAAGTAAATGCTATCAGTTGTGATCAAGTAAGAGCATTCAGAAAAGCAAGTTCCCTGACTGGACATTCTATAAATGGGATAGCTGGGATGTATGCAATCCCTAAAATGGTGTGGGGGGTTCTCACACTCTGATAGGCTTTATACACATCCAAGGCAGGTGTCTGTTCTTGTGTCTCTCTGGGTGGAAAAGGGAAACTGGTCCAGGAAGCACTAGTCCCTTAGAGGTTCCGTGCTACTATAGGTGAATTGGTTTACCCATTCATGGACTGTGAGATTGCAATTATCATGGGTCATGTGGCCATGAGCAACCAGGTAGGTCCTGTGGATAGTGATGAGCCCTCAAGTGATATAATAGTAGTGGTAGCTTTTGTGTTGCATGATCTACAAGAGGCCTCATGGTGCTAAATCGTGCTTATCAATCACCACTAGGGAGTTTTACAAGCTTGTGCAATTGTAATTTTTTTTTAGAGCTAACATTCAGATTGCTGTATGGTATAAGGTAAAGGCAATTTATAAATACTTCTCTTTAAGGCCGGGTACACACGATCGAATTTGTCTGCTGAAACTGGTCCGACGGACCAGTTCAGCGGACAAATCCGATCGTGTGTATGGGCTAGCGGACATGTCTGACCGGCGGACAAATTTTAAAGCATGCTTTAAAATTTGTCCGCCGGTGACATGTCCGTCGGATATGTCCGCTGGTTAGTACACTAACCAGCAGACATATCTGCCCGCACAAGCGTCGTATGGATGCGGCGCATGCGTGGAAGTTTTTTACTTCCTGGTGCGGTGGCGTGGCGGCGTCAACGTCACCGCCACATCACCGCGCTGTCTGCCGGCGGGGATTTTGAACCGATGGTGTGTACACACCGCCGGACGAAAATCCAGAGGAGACATGTCCGATGAAAACGGTCCGCGGACCGTTTCCATTGGACATGTCCCTCTGTGTGTATGCGGCCTAAGTCATTTTAAAAGGATGCCCCCACACATATAATATGTTAATACATAAGTATATAAGGACAAGACAATTATCAGGGTGGAAGCCAGTTTTACCAGGAGCAGTCATATACACTTTACAACTGCTCACTTACTGTGGGTTATTAAAAATGAGATCAGCAAAATCATCAGCAATATTATTTTATTCTGTGGAACGTAATATGGTTTTCACTTATTAAAGACAAATGTCTTTAGTTTCCAGGAAACCATTTTTAATTGATCATGCCAGTTGATATGCCACCTTAAAAAAAATTGTAAGCAAAACATGTGGTAGTAAAGGATATTTTTTTTTCCCCTAATCATCTAAAAATGAATACATTCATTCTAAAAAGTTATATTTTAGTTTTAGATAGAATATGATTGGATGAGTCAACAGCTGAATTTTAATATCCTCTCTATACTTCAGTGGGGAGATCTCTGTGCTATCCTAGCTCTGTGCCAACCATAAACTGAAGATTTGGGGATTTTTTTGTGCTCCTTTGGATTTTTCTAATAATGCATTCTCCATAATATAAATTAAAGTGATTGTAATGTTTTTTTTTTTAAATTACAAACATGTTATGCTCACCTGATCTTTGCAAAGCAATCCTGACCCCACCGGCCATCCTGGATCCTCCTCTTGCTATGGTGGCACTCAAGCAGGCTCTCTTCCGAGCCACGCTCCTCTGAATGGCTTGGTCCCACTCCCCACCCTCTCCTCGTTGGCTTACTTGCTGTGATTGACAGCAAAAGGAGCCAATAGCTTCTGCTGCTGTGTGAGGGGGTTGGCTGTACCCAATTTTTTTTTTTTACCTTAAAGCGGGGTTCCAGGCATATTTTTTTTTTTTTTGCAAGCTAAAATGACTCACATTAAATAGTCCCTAAAACATATTAATAGCTCCCCAATTGTTCCAGAAATCATTGCAAACACTTGCCTTATATCCTCCAGTTCATGCTGTGGCCGTATCCATCATATGTATGGGCATGTGACGCCCAGTTCCTTTTTCTTCCTGGTTTTCAGGGAGAGGTGCATGCTGGGCGATTTTTAGGCACAGTAATGCCCAGAGACTCCTGAGAAATGAGTGCCATCATTTTCCAGGAGGCAAGGGGGTCTTAGGACAGGAAGTTGAACCACCAAGAACCAGGAACTAGGCAGATTACGAATACTGCCTAGTAACAGCCAGATAGGCTGCATACACACAATAGGATCATCAGAGGAGAACGGTCTGAAGGACCGTTTTCATCAGTCCAAACCGATCGTGTGTGGGCCCCATAGGTTAGTTAACCTTCGGTCAAAAAAATGAGAACTTGCTTTAAAATTTAACCGATGGATGCCTAATGATAGGTCAAAACCGATCGTTAGTAGGCACGACCATCGGTTAAAAATTCATGCATGCTCAGAATCAAGTCGACGCATGCTTGGAAGCATTAAACTTTTTAAATTTTTTCAGCACGTCGTTGTGTTTTACGTCACCGCGTTCTAACACGATCGTTTTTTTAACCGATAGTGTGTAGGCACATAAGACCATTAGTCAGCTTCATCGGTTAACCGATGACAACGGTCCTTCGGACCGTTCTCATTGGATAGACTGATCGTGTGTACGTGGCCATAGAAGTGAGTAAAACTATTTGTTTATTTATTTTACATTAAAGACAAGCTGTTAATAGAAAGCTCATTTTTAGAGTGGAACTCCGCTTTAATGCATAGAATACAAACCTTCGGCCTTTAGAACCATTTTAAATAAATGTTTACCACGGAAATGGCAGCCTGTTAATGATAGATCAAACCTTTAAAAGGGAAAGCACTAATGATTACCTGTACTTTTACTTCATCATGTGTGGGTGTTTTTTTATATACATACTGTATATTTATGTATTTATTAGCTTGCTGTTTAATTATACTCAGACCCTTGAAAGTAAAATGTTGGCAGTAAATGTACAGGACATGATTCTATAAAAAGACAGGTCCACTGCCTATGGTTTGCCTTGATTAAGTGGCATCTAATTAATGTTGATAACATAATCTAACCTACAATTGTTATTTTTAGTAGCCTACTGATGATTTCTGTAGGACCACAAGCTGTACATTAAGCTTAAGGGAAAGTTGACAGTGAAAATATGGCTTCTTTAAACCTCAAATTGTAAGATCCAGCTCTGTTGTATCTTGCCCATATCTTTTATTGCAGGAGAGAACATTAACTGTCCTTATTTTTCATTTATCTATCTTGGGAATGGAACTTTTCCTTGTCAAGCGATTTCGCCTATCTGCTAAGGATAACAATCTTTTTCTAGCAATGATATAAAGGTCTAAACTATACAGGACAAGCAGGAGATCTAAATCATATTTTACCTAAATAAATTTCACAAAAGTACAATTTGGAAACTGTGTTTTCTGTGCAGTAATTCCTGATTAAATTTAATATGTATTTTACTACTATCTCAATTTGCTGAAGTGCTCTTTCTTGCTCTGTAAAATGTTACCTCCAGATAACAGGCTCGAGAATGAAACTTTATGGCTAAGACCGTAAAGATTTTTTTTTTTGTTTATAGTTACTGAAAGCATCACATCGTGTCATTGATTTTAAAACTAAAATATGATGCAGCACTTATTTATTGATTATCAGCATTAGTTCATGTGGTTGGAGTTTTTACTGTCACTGCAGAATTTGATGATCCTCAGTAAAATAGGAAAGAATATTTTGTGAATATTCATATATTCTGTTCAAAGTAGTCTTGTGCCTTTACTAACTGTGAATTCTTTTTTTAACCACTTAAGACCCGGACCAATATGCTGCCAAATGACCAAAGGGGTTTTTGCGATTCGGCACTGCGTCGCTTTAACAGACAATTGCGCGGTCGTGCGACGTGGCTCCCAAACAAAATTTGCGTCCTTTTCTTCCCACAAATAGAGCTTTCTTTTGGTAGTATTTGATCGCCTCTGTGATTTTTATTTTTTGCGCTATATACAAAAATAGAGCGACATTTTTTAAAAAAAATCAATATTTTTTACTTTTTGTTATAAGAAAAATCAATAAACTAAATTTTAGTCAAACATTTAGGCCAACATTTATTTAGCCACATGTCTTTAGTAAAAAAAAATCGCAATAAAAAAAAATTAGCTACCTAGCGGGAACAGCGACACTTATACAGCGATCAGAAAAATGATCGCTTAGTGACGCTGGCAATAGGGAGTGAAAGGGTTAACTAGGGCAGTGATCAAGGGGTTAAAACTTTATTAGGGGGGGGTACAGGGCTACTCTGAACCTAACACTAACTGACTTTTACACTGCCTGTCACACTGACACTAAATACAGTAATCATACATGTATGATTACTGCATTCAGTGACACTGTGACAGGGGGGAGGGGGGCGATCTGGGGGGTTAAATGTGTCTGTGTGTAGTGTGGTGTTGGTGCAGGACTTACTGTGTGGTGATCTCTCCTCAGCGGTGGTTGAAAAAACCGCTGAGGGAGAGATCACGTCGCTTCCTCCTTCCTGTGTTTACACAAGAGGAGGAAGTGACAGGGCGGGCGGGCGCGCGCATTGGCTGAGAGAGATCTGGAGGGGGCAGACAAAAACGAATAGCCGCCCCCCTCTTGTCGGATCGCTCCTGCAGCTGCGCGGACCGCCGCATGTACGGGGGGGGGGGTCCGATCGGACCCCCGATCCTCCCCAAGGCACCAACGTATATATACGTTGATGTGCCCGTCGGTGCCATTCTGCCAACGTAAATGTACATGCGGCGGTCCTTAAGTGGTTAATACTGTACTTAAAATAATGACTAATACTTTGGTATACTATAAGCAGGGCTTTTTTAGGTACTTATAACCCCCTCATCAATCTCCTCATCCGGGGAGAGCAGCAAAGCAGCAGCATGTGCAGCGCACAGTGCCAAATGATGGGTATGGCCAAATTGCACTAAGAGCAGGAGGCCTTAAAGGGCATGGCTAAATAAAACTTGAGGCTGCTCGCTGTATACATGGTGCACCCATGCAAATGGCTTTGTACCCACACACTATGCTTTATTTTTTATGATGCAAGCAAGAGTCTAACAGACATGAACAATACTCAGCAAAATGATTTAAAAAAAAGATTTAACTCCTCCATTACATATGCTTTTCAACGTATCTTAAAATATAACTGTACAACATCGTCAGTGACTACATAGCAACCAGCAACTGTTGAGACAATAAACACTTTGATCAGAAGTAAATAATGTAAAAAATAGCATTACGATTGCAGTGGTCAGGAGTTTGTAATATACACCCTAGCACAGTGGTCATCAGCCTTGTCCTCAGGGCCCACTAACAGGCCAGGTTTGCAAGATAACTGAAATAAATAACAGGTGATATCATTTGAGTGATTGCAGTATTCTAGTCTGCATCTCCCCAAGGTAATACAAAAAACCTGGACTGTTAGTGGGCCCTGAGAACAGGGTTGATGACCACTGCCCTAGCGTACCAAATCCAGTGGTCAAGAGTATGAAACATACAACAAAATGTATACAGTGCAGGGCTCAGTGGTATATAACTGAAAGAGTGTAGAGCTCAGGACCACACATATTGCACAGGGTGCAGGGCTCAGGAGTGAGTAACACAAGACAGTGTACAAACAAAAGTGATCTTCTACTCCAGCGCCTCCTCCCAATACACAGGTCTTTCTCCAACCTCTTCTCCCACCTCTGCCGTTCAGAGCTCTTTCCCCAGTCCATCCCCCCTCCATTTGCAGTACAGAATGGCAAAGAGAGGGGTTGCTGTGGAAGAGCAGCTATTACTGAAGGAGAAGTCCTTCAGAATGGGAGAAGGGGGAGCCACTGACATAAGGCTAGTATGGCATTATAAGTGTCAGAGAGTCAGATGGTGTTGAAGGCCCCACCCCTGTTTAGGGATAGTTGTTCCAGTTTTACTTTTATGGTGTCTTTCATGCCTCTTGTGAACCAGTTGTCCTCTCAGTCCAAACAGTGGACCTCACTTTCCTAGAAAGAATATTACTTTTGCTTAAACTATAGGTGGACTGCTATGAACCCTGACCTGTATAGTTCACTCTCTAATGTTGGGCTGGTGGCCAAGAGTTTTTTGAGCAGTTATTTTGTTGTCCTAGTGTACAGGTATTTGCATTTTTTACTACACTGGATACATCAGATTATTTCACCTGTGTTTGGGTGTTGGGTCTTTTGGATGTTTTAGAAAGTTGATGGTTTTCATGCCCAGCAACACAATGTAATCTTTCCAACAGGATCAAAGAAAATACTAAAATATATTTTGTTGAGAAAGATTGAAACCCAGGTACATCAGGGTCTCCTCATCCTTGCATAGGTGTCTAAGGTACAGAAAGTAAAGCCTAGTACACATGGGCCAAATGTCGGGTGGCATCGGCCGGTTCAATAGAAACTGTCCAACATTTGGCCAGTATGTACTACAGTCAGTCCAACAGAAGGAGTCCAATGATGAGAAAACACTGTGTACAGGAAATAGGGGCGCTAGAAAATTAGATAATAGGTAAATAAATACTACCTATCCCAATATAACATAAATCAATGATGAGAAAACACTGCTCAAGGTGTGAGTGTGGCAAGTCTAGTGTTTCTTCCAAAGCAGAGGTGCCCAACTGTCTCGCTTCCAAGATTAACAGTGAAAAATGGATGAATGGCTGCACACTCCAGAAGAATCTTTATTGTAGCAATCAACAAATCACAGCATATACAGCACAGTGAGCACCAGGAGATAAAAATTTGAATGTGTGTCATGCAGATAATAGCATTTGATCATAACATCTATGGAAGGGGCATGACCGATAAAGGCCTGCCGATGGGCTCCCGATCAGCACTCTCAGCCAATGGCACTGACCGAAGTGTGATGCCGCGTACACACGGTCGTTTTTTGCGATGAAAAAAAACGTCGTTTTTTAAAACGTCATTTAAATTGATCGTGTGTGGGCAAAACGTCGTTTTTTGTCTTAAAAAAAACGACCAAAAAAAAATTCCAACATGCTTGAATTTTTTGTGTCGTTTTTCAAAACGTCGTTTTTTGTTTCACAAAAAGCCACCGTGTGTAGCAAAAACGTCGTTTAAAACGACGTTTTTCAACCCGCGCATGCCCAGAAGCTAGTTATGAAGCGAGCTTCAATGGAAAAGTGTGGTGAACGTAACCTCGTTTTTTGTGAAAAAAACGATGGTGTGTATGCAAAATTGTCTTTGAAAGTGACGTTTCAAAAACGTAGTTTTTTACTTCACAAAAAACGTCGTTTTTTGCCATCGCAAAAAACGACCGTGTGTACGCGGCATTAGGGTTAAAGAATGAACTAAAGACATAACAAAAAGATTTCCTACTGTAGTAAAATTAAATAAGTTGGAAGAGTTAAGATTTATTTACTCATGCACAGTAAGTTTTAAAGTCAACTGTCTTACAGTTGCATTGTGATGTTTTTCATTCTTCTCATTCAACCTTTGCCATCCATAACATATACTTTTCAGTAATTATCATTCAAACATTACCATCCATAGCATGTTTCCTAAAGGAAGTATTTTTTAGCCTTCACCATCTATAGCTTGTATCCACCAGCAAGCAACATTTGAGCTTCACCATTCAACCTTCACCATCCATAGTGGAGATTCCCTCACCAGCATAGACTGTACCACCACCAAAGCACTTTTTCCTGAGCGAGTGGTCTTTAGAACCAAGAAATGTATCTATTTCTTGAATTACTTTATTGATTCTCATTGTGATCGCCCCAAGTGGAGCTCCTTCTTATTTCCACATACTTTTGAGAACATAGACCTTTGCTCACATGAAGATTTTTTGTGCACCAAACCTTTTTTCTTAACCTAGAAGGGACCCACACATATGCTTTAAAACTCAGAGTTAGCAAAGAGACAAATTATCCATATACATTTCTAGTTGCGGCCCAATATTAAACAATAACAAATAGTGAATGTACTATACATTCGTATATACAAGTATACTAAATATTATATACTATATGCTATAAAAGTTATGTGTTTTTTTTTTTCATTTTATCTTCATATTTTCTCAGACTGCCTAAACTGCACAGTCATACTTCTGAAGTGTCCCTTTGGTACTGGAACCAGTGGCGGCCCGCCCATATGGGCGCACGGGCGCCGCCCCCCTCCCGCAGTCACAAGAAAAAATAAAATAAAAATAAAAAAACGGGCCCTTTAAGAACTTTTATTCGTCTATAGAGGGCGCTGCAGCGCCACCCCCTCTCGCAAGTAACACACGTTCAATGCTATGCATTGGACGTGTGTTACTGTTGCCAGCTGCCTGGTCTATTCGTATAACCGGACATGGGACGCCGGTTACCCGAATAGCGGCAGCTGGTTGGCTGAGGGGAACTGCCTATCAAAGCCAGCGGCTCTGATAGGCTTTTCCAGTGCCGCCCTCCGGCTCTCGGAAGTCTATGCTCGGAGCGCAGGCAACCTGCGGTCCTTGCATTAGACTGACAGCCGTTTCAGCCAATCAGGTTCCCGGATTCTGGTTTTCAGGAACCTGATTGGCTGAAGCTTCTCCACGGCAGCAGAAGACATCGAGGGAGGACATGGAAGCGTCTGGTAAGTGATTTTTTTTACAGGGAAAGGGGCAGCATGGGGCACAGTGGCAGCATGGGGCACAGTGGCAGCATGGGGCACAGTGGCAGCATGGGGCACAGTGGCATCATGGGGCACAGAGGCGACAATGAGCACAGTGGCATGGGGCACAGTGGTGACAATTGATGGCACAGTGACTGAATATGATGGCATGGCACAGTGGTGACAATTGATGGCACAGTGACTGCATATGATAGCATGGCACAGTGGTGACAATTGATGGCACAGTGACTGCATATGATGGCATGGCACAGTGGTGACAATTGATGGCACAGTGGTGGCGTTCATGGCATGGCACAGTGGTGACAATTGATGGCACAGTGACTGCATTTGATGGCATGGCACAGTGGTGACAATTGATGGCACAGTGGTGGCGTTTGATGGCATGGCACAGTGGTGACAATTGATGGCACAGTGGTGGCGTTTGGTGGCATGGCACAGTGGTGACAATTGATGGCACAGTGACTGCATTTGATGTCATGGCACAGTGGTGACAATTGATGGCACAGTGACTGCATTTGATGGCATGGCACAGAGGTGACAATTGATGGCACAGTGACTGCGTTTGATGGCATGGCACAGTGGTGACAATTGATTGCACAGTGACTGCATTTGATGGCATGGCACAGTGGTGACAATTGATGGACACAGTAGCTGCTTTTGATGGCATGGCACATTGGTGACAATTGATGGCACAGTGGTGGCGTTTGATGGCATGGCACAATTGGTGACACAAGTGGTGACAATTGATGGCACAGTGACTGCATATGATGGCATAGCACAGTGGTGACAATTGATGGCACAGTGACTGCATATGATGGCATGGCACATTGGTGACAATTGATGGGCACAGTAGCTGCGTTTGATGGCATGGCACATTGGTGACAATTGATGGCACAGTGACTGAATATGATGGCATGGCACAGTGGTGACAATTGATGGCACAGTGACTGCATATGATGGCATGGCACAGTGGTGACAATTGATGGCACAGTGACTGCATATGATGGCATGGCACAGTGGTGACAATTGATGGCACAGTGGTGGCGTTTGATGGCATGGCACAGTGGTGACAATTGATGGCACAGTGACTGCATTTGATGGCATGGCACAGTGGTGACAATTGATGGCACAGTGACTGCATTTGATGGCATGGCACAGTGGTGACAATTGATGGCACAGTGACTGCATATGATGGCATGGCACAGTGGTGACAATTGATGGCACAGTGACTGCATATGATGGCATGGCACATTGGTGACAATTGATGGGCATAGTAGCTGCGTTTGATGGCATGGCACATTGGTGACAATTGATGGGCACAGTAGCTGCGTTTGATGGCATGGCACATTGGTGACAATTGATGGCACAGTGGTGGCGTTTGATTGCATGGCACAGTGGTGACAATTAATGGCACAGTGGTGGCGTTTGATGGCATGGCACAGTGGTGACAATTGATGGCACAGTGACTGCATATGATGGCATGGCACAGTGGTGACAATTGATGGCACAGTGGCTGCATTTGATGGCATGGCACAGTGGTGACAATTGATGGCACAGTTTCTGTGTTTGATGGCATGGCACAGTGGTGACAATTGATGGCACAGTGGCTGCATTTGGTGGCATGGCACAGTGGCTGCATTTGGTGGCATGGCACAGTGGCTGCATGTGATGGGCACAGTGAGGCTGCAATATTTTTTTTTTTCGTTTGCGCCCCCCCAAAAATTTTGAGCACCAGCCGCCACTGACTGGAACTGTGACAACCAGCAGGCATAATGTACAGTAGATTACCAAAGTTTAAGCTAGTCAACAGAAATTGAATTGCTAATAAAAGACAGGTATCCTACCATTTAACCACAGAAAAAAAGAAACATTACATTATGTCACAGATAGAATGTTAAACCAATGATCTAGCTTGCAACTAAGCCACCATCAGTATTAAAGTGGTTCTAAAGGTATAATTTATTTAAAAAAAAAATGTTTAAAATAATAAATGCAACATACTTACCACCTCTGTGCAATGGTTTTGCACAGAGCAGCCTCAATCTTCCTTTTTTCAGGTCTCTCTCACAGATGGTTCTGGACCTCCCCCTGCCCAGAGCAAGCGGCTTGCTCTCTGGACACTCGTACATGCTTGTTCTCAAGCTGCCTTTGTGTGTCTATGGGACTAACAGAGCATGGCTCAGTCCCACCCTTTGCTCTCTCCTCAATGGCAGTGATTGACAGAAGTGGGCTCCCAATGACTCCAGCTGCTGTGTCTCAGCCAATAAGGAGGCTGAGACCCGGGAGAGCCACAGCTCTTCTGTATACTTCACTGGATCGAGATCGGACTCAGTAAAAATAAGGAGAGCTGCACACTGAATCTTTTTAACCTTCAGTGTGCAGCATTGAATGCATAAAAGTAAAACAATTATACCCTTTACATCCACCATAATGAATTTCAGAGGAAAAAATATATAAATAGCTGCATAAATATATACAATTTAGATATTGGGTGCATGCAATAATGCATGTATTGATGTATATGGCAGAAATTATTTGGTATTGACTTTTTTTTTAAAGAATGTCTTCAATGTGTTTTTTATTTTATTTTATTTAATAATATTATGCAAGCAGCAGTGGCATTTACATTTAGCTTAAACAAAGTAAAAATCATCTTTTGATACAACTTTTGAACTGGCAATGTCATATGACTTTACTACAGCTAGTCATAGAAAAGGCCAGTCTGTGTGGCATGTAGCCTAATACTGCGTAGTTAAAATTCTGTCTTTGAGACAATTGGGTGGAATTAACTACATACTGTATACCCCAAACTAAATGTCCTGACAGATGGACAGATTGTAAATCTCATATTGTCAGGGAGTGTTTATAATTCTGTGGGTTGAGGTCTAATTGAATTAATCATAACATCTTCTGTCATACACATGACAGAAGTGCTTTGCACTTATGGAGGAAATTAGGCTGTTCATTCATGAAATGTGTAAATGATGTTTAATGTTGTTATTGCTAATGCCAGAAATATACACTATGCATTTGTTTTTCTTTTTCCAGAAAAGCTTGGTTAGTGTCTGATGTTATATTTTTTTAAAGCTAACAAGACTCATATGTTCTTTCCTTCTGTCCTGGAACCTGTTTTCTCTTTTGTTCCAAAAATGTAATAATACATTATTTTGACAAAGAAAACAAAAGTATTTGCAAAGTGATTAAGCGTTCAGGAGGAGCTGATGTACTAACAATCCTCTGTTAGTGCATCTACCCCCCCCCCCCACTGAGCTATTGTCTGCTGCCGTAAACATGGGCCAAATGTTAGCCGGCTTCTATTGAACTGGCTGATGCCACCCAATATTCGACCCATGTATTAACCCTTTCTTTATTTTATGATAGAGCTTTTGGTGTTTCTAATGCCTCGTACACACGGTCGGACTTTTGACCATGCAAAAGTCTGCCATAACCCCGTTGGAAGTCCGACTGACAAAAAGAGAACAGGTTATCTATCTAAGGTCCGCCGGACATCCGACAAAAAAAATCAGATGAAGGCTACACACGGCCGGACTTTCCGAGAAAAAAAGCCTGTCAGACTTTTTTTCTCGGAAAGTCCGGCCGTGTGTACGAGGCATTAATGTAACCTATTGACAATTTTGCTGTCTTTGCACTAAATGGTGTTGAAGCCCGGTATTATCCATCATGGGACATCACAATAGCTAGTCACAGTTTGGCTGTTTGCCCCAATTACTAAACTGTTCTTGCATAATGATTGGTGATGGCTATGCCCGAAAGTATTGTAACATTGTAATACAATGTATGGTGTCATTATGGCAAACTCAATAGAAAACCTTGAATGATTGCTGCAGGGCTAGAAAGGCATTGCTGGAAATATAGGGCGATGATCCTACTGCTTTATTTATGTTGCAGTTGTGCTGCTGACTGAGGGAATGGGAAAGTACAAGTAGATGGAAGAGTAGAGTGAGGTACAAGTAGGCTAGTGGGTGGTAGGAGTGGGAGAGTGAAGGGTTTAGGCAATGACAAGCACCCAAGGCAGTAGGAAGAACAAAGTTAGCTTCAGGCAGATGATAGAGGTCCTGGCTTGTGTACAACTAAAAAAAGGGTCAAGACAGATTGTAGTAGGAAGGAGAGGAGGCGGAGTGGTAAATACAGTACATTTCGTCAATAATGTCCCCACATTGTCATTTATGGAAATGCAATGTCTTCTTTGGCATAAGATCAGAGTGGGAATGTGAAATTGTTTTCTTTTATCCTGGTACTCTTTTTTTACCACTTAATTCTCTTTTTGCCATTTAATGCCATGTGGCCCTTTCTGATGCTGCGTACACACAATAATTTTTCGGGTTCTAAAAAATTACATTTTCAGGCTCTAGAAAAAAACTATTTTAGCAAAGAGCGGTGACGTACAACACGTACGACGGCACTATAAAGGGGAAGTTCCATGCGGATGGCGCCACCCTTGGGGCTGCTTTGGCTTATTTTGTGTTAGTAAAAGACGATTCACGATTTTCTGTCTGTTACAGCGTGATGAATGTGCTTACTCCATTATGAACGGTAGTTTTACCAGAATGAGTGCTCCCATCTCATAACTTGCTTCTGAGCATGCGCGGATTTTTCACGTCGTTAAAGCTTACACACGGCCATTTTTTACAACTCGAAAAACGACAACGTTAAAAACTTTGTTAAAAAAATGTTTGCCCATTTTTTAGAACATGAAAAATGCTCTGAAGCCCACACACGATCGTTTTTAATGACATTAAAAAAAAACATAATTTTTTAGAACCCGAAAAATGAGGTTACTGTCACTTGTACAGAGGAAGAATGGTGTCTTTATTTGTTATTACAGTTAAAATCATATGTTCTTCTTTTTTTTAAACAGAAAGGGCTGTTTTACTGGCATTTCATGGTCGTTATTTTATATTGTCACTTTGCTGACACTGCTTAGCAGATTTAATTTTTAATAGCCAAATAAAAATGTTTACAATACAAATTTTATCAGAAAATAGGCCCTTTCACGAAAGGTTTAGTTCTAAATATTCTTGAGGAAAGGACATACATGTCTCAAAATATTGTACTGCAGGTTTATATGACAGCCAGTGTATGTATCACTTACCTTTTATTATAAGCCTCCAAGAATATGTATCTATTTCTGGTTAAAGTAAATGTTAACCTAGTACATCTAATGTAAGCTTTAGGCCTCATTTCCACTGGCGTTTTTACAGCCACGTTTCTGAGCTTTTTTTTACAGCTTAAAAACGCCTGTCTATGTTATTCTATGGCATCATTCCCACATAGGTGTTTTTGAGCTGCAAATGGCCTAGGCGTTTTTGAGCTGTAAAAAAAACGCAGGAGCAGGGCATTCTGAAGCTCCTAAAACACAGCTGTAAAAACGCTCGACCTTAAAAAACGCGCAAAAACTCGCATAAACGCGCATAAACGCACACCGCGGCGCTTTTGAGCTGCAGGGATTTCATAAAAAATCTCATATATATAGCCTAGAGATTTTTTTTTTCAAAAAAACGCTGCCTAACGCTAGCGTTAAAAAAAAAACGCGCAAAAACGCGTTTGTAACGCGAATTTTTCCAGGCATACCTAGCTGTTTTACAGCTCACTTTTAAAACGCCAGTGGAAATGAAGCCTTAAAGTGGTACTAATCCATTGAATTAATTGTTTCACAAAACCGTTATATCTAAGGATTGCCTCCCATGATAACTGCTGCAGTTGTCAGTTTGCTTATGTCAGCTCTCAACTTAAGATACAAGTCTTCTAGTAGTGGAAGTCATAGCTGATCACATGTGCAGCACCATGGCAACTGCAGATCTAAATACAGTATAAGATGCCTCTGTCTTCACCTGTGAATGATAGGCTTTAAATCCATCTTCATGTTTTAATGGTATTCAAAAGTAATTGCCAATATTTTGAAATCTGCCATTTTTATTAAATGTATATTTAATGATCCTGCCATAAAGATCCTTGTTCAGAGACTTCCTGTTATAGTGTGACAACGCTCTGTCCCTGTTTCAATTGTGCTCCTGTGTTGTCACTCTGACACCCAGTGGAACCTACAAGTGCACTTCTATACACCTACACAGGCATATCCCATTACCCACTACCATCAAGAAACCCACCCTGAGAAATGCCATGCCCCATCCCTGTAGTGCTGTAGTGCACGTAGACAGGAAAAGGTTGTAATGAGACTTCACATGAGAAACACTAAGGCCTTGTACACACGATCATTCCAAACTGATGAAAACGGACAGAAGTTCAGTTTCAAACCCACCGTGTGTATGCCCCATCAGTCTGTTGTCCTTCAGTCCAAAAATTTAGAACTTGCTATAAAATCGGACAGATGGATGCCTACCGATCGGTCAAAACCAATGGTAAGTATGCAAAAGCATTGTTTCAAAACCCGCGCATGCTCAGAATCAAGTCGATGCATGCTTGGAAGCATTGAACTTAATTTTTTTCTGCACGTCGTTGTGTTTTCCGTCACCACGTTCTGACACGATCAGTTTTTAACCACTTCCCGCCCGGCCAATAGCCGATTTACGGCCGGGAAGTGGTTATGAAATCGTGACTAGCCGTTCTCAAACGGCTTAGCACGATTTCAATGCCGCGCGCGCCCGTAGGGGCGTGCAGCGCGGCGATCGGTGATGCGGGGTGTCAGACTGACACCCTGCACCTCCGATCTCGGTAACGAGTCTCCGGCGGAGCCTCGTTACCACGTGATCAGCCGTGTCCAATCACGGCTGATCACGATGTAAACAGGAAGAGCCGCCGACGGCTCTTCCTCACTCGCGTCTGACAGACGCGAGTACAGGAGAGCCGATCAGCGGCTCTCCTGACAGGGGGGGTTCGCGCTGATTGTTTATCAGCGCAGCCCCCCCTCGGATCGCCACACGGACCACCAGGGAGTGCCCACACTAGACCACCAGGGTACTTACAAAAAAAAAAAAAGGACAAAAAAAAGAAAAAAAAAAAGGGCAGTAAAAAAAAAATAATGCCAATAATGCCAATCAGTGCCCACACATGGGCACTGATTGGCAACAGGTGATCCATCAGTGCCACCCCTCAGTGATCATCAGTGTCTGTCAGTGCCAATCCATGCCCAGTGCCCACCTATCAGTGCCCACCTGTGCCACCTATCAGTGCCCACCTGTGCCACCTATCAGTGCCCACCTGTGCCACCTATGAGTGCCCATCTGTGCCGCCTATGAGTGCCCACCTGTGCCGCCTATGAGTGCCCACCTGTGCCGCCTATGAGTGCCCAGTGCCGCCCATGAGTGCCCATCAGTGCCGCCCATGAGTGCCCATCAGTGCCGCCCATGAGTGCCCATCAGTGCCCCATACCAGCGCCGCCTATCAGTGCCCATCAGTGCTACCTAATCGGTGCCCATCAGAACTACCTCATCGGTGCCCATCAGTGCCACCTCATCGGTGCCCATCATTGCCACCATATCAGTGCCCGTAATTGAAAGAGAAAACATACTCATTTACAAAAAAATTAACAGAAAAAAATAAAAACTTATTTTTTTTTCAAAATCTTCGCTCTATTTTTAGTTGTTGCACAAAAAAAAAAAAAACGCAGAGGTGATCAAATACCACCAAAAGAAAGCTCTATTTGTGGGGAAAAAAGGACGCCAATTTTGTTTGGGTGCAGTGTAGCATGACCGCGCAATTGTCATTCAAATTGCGACAGTGCTGAAAGCTGAAAATTGGCTTGGGCGGGAAGGTGCGTAAGTGCCTGGTATGGAAGTGGTTAAACTGATGGTGTGTACGCACATCAGACCATCAGACCATTAGTCTGTGAACCGATAAAACTGAACTTCAGTCCGTTTTCATCAGTTTGGACTGATCAGCGGATAAAAAGTAGGTTAAAAATAGTATTTTATTTTAGAAATTCCAGTTATTTATGATAAACAATGCTTTAGCAAACTAAATGTTATTATGTTAGGGGTTATATCTACTTAAATATATAGAAACATTATTTTGCTTGCTCTCTCTAGGGGAAACTGTAAATGAACAATGTCCTAACTAAAGTTTACTGCAGTTATACATGATAACACTTGAAATTTAAAAAGAAGTGCATGGTTGATCTACATACAGTATTTGTTAATTGATTTACCTGCCAATAGATTTGTAATTTCCTCTTGTAGTGCAGGCTATCCTGACAGATAGCACAGTCCCCTGATTCTAATCGGCAGACTGCACAGCAACTGAGCAACACACTGTATAGCAACTGCACACTGATGGGATCATCCCTCTATCTTGTCATCCTCTCAGCAAGCATTTATCTTTACATGGATACCGTGCCAATCATTAGAGCTTCTATACAATTGTACCATCACAATAAAAGGACAAAATACAGTAAACATAAATACAAAAGTAAGAGAACAACAAAGAAATGTAACTATACATAGTCAAAAACAGAGCACAAAACACAAACAGAAAATAAACTTACTTCCAAGAGCAAACTGGTATGAAATCAGTTAATTTTTTTAAACAGCAAAATAAAGAGTTGAGTCACATGATCATTTATAAAAGAGTAATGTTGAACACATTTAAAAAATAAGCTTTACAGCACAAATTCCATATTTGAACCCATTCATCTATTCTTTATTTGTGCAACTATGCCCATTTATAGAGCTTTAACAATATACTTTAGCTATAGACAGTTGACAAGAACACAATGCAGCATAGATGAATAGTCTCACCTGTTAATCTAGCCAGAGATGGGCCTATTGTTTGCAATAAATAATACAAATTCAGTTGTCTCTTTTGAAAATCTTTACAATGATTAAAACAAACTTTTTGAAGTCAAAAGTAATCTTCTAGAGTACTGGAGACATCATTTGTTCTGTTGTTCTAGTGCCAGAAACTACAAAAGCAGTGCCTAGTGTGTGTAATCTATGAATCGAGAAGTTTTTTGAAGGAGATGAGCAGAACTTGGTAGATATATGGGAAATCAGGATAAGAGAACATCAACCAGTATGCATTCATGTTCACTTTTGGTTTTTATTTAATGTATTGTATTTGTAGGTTTTCTAAAAGGATATCTTGGCTGTTCTGTTAATGGGTTAGCCATTGACATATTGTGGTTGATTTACTAAAACTGGTGCGTCTGATAATGGTAGTCAGACAGCTTCCCTAGGGGGGTGTTTCTAACTGTGGGGGCAGTGTAGTGACTGGAGGAGGAGACAGATCGCTGTTCCTAATTATTAGAAACAGCAGATTTGTCTATCCTCCCCTGACAGAATGGGATCTGTCTGTTTACATTGACAGATCCCCGTTCTGTCTCTTTCAGGAGCGATCGCTGGTGGCCAGCGTTGTGTGCGCACCTCCTAGTGGTCTTAAAGCGGCCAACGTAAATGACGGTGATTCGCCCAAGAGATCAAACCTGCTGCAGTAAAGCTGTGGCGGATGGTCTTTAAGTGGTTTAATTATGGTGAACCAATGTTTCTAGTTGTACATGCAATATCTCTGTATTTAGGTGGCTCTGTAAGATATGTTGGTCGACTAAAGCCTTGTACACACGATCAGTCCATCCGATGAGAGCGGTCAGAAGGACCGTTGTCATAGGTTAACCGATTAAGCTGACTGATGGTCTGATGTGCCTACACACCATCAGTTAAAAAAACAATCGTATCAGAACGCGGTGACGTAAAACACAACGACGTGCTGAAAAAAATGAAGTTCAATGCTTCCAAGCATACGTCGACTTGATTCTGAGCATGCATGGATTTTTAACTGATGGTCGTGCCTACTAGCGATCGGTTTTGACCGATGAAAACGGTCCATCAGATCGTTGTCCTCTGGCTATCCTATCATGTGTACGAGGCCTAAGAAAATTGTCAAAAAACCTGTGATGGTTCTCATTTATCCAGGTCATGGTGTAGTTACTAGTATTTGGTCACATTCAAGTGGACTTTTTATGTAATTTTAAAGTAATTTCTCAGCTTATCCAAGCCACGTTTACTCAGTTTTAGGAACATACCCTAGCATTTATAGCAACCCAGGTAACTCCGTCACATTAATAAAATCATTGTTTAATGTGCCATGGCAGATGTTGTCTAAGAACACGATGGGTGTGGAAACACCTTGTTCGAATTCCAGTCAATTCAACCATGTAAATTAAAGGATTAACAGTTGTTGCAGACTTTCTGGCAATATTGAATTGGATTGTATATGTAGGATTTTCAACAGATGTTCCAATCTGAGGACAGGATAGAAGGAGTGACAGTTTGCAGTAAATGCTGCTGTATTCTTTTGACACTTATTAAAACTGGATAAGATACAAAACATGTTCAACTTTCCAGAAGTCCAACTGAATGTGAATAACTCCTAACAGCAATATTGTCTAAATGATGGTCCATTTTGATGGTTACTGGCACTTTTGACAGTCCTCCAGTCAATATCTGTGCACCTAGGAAGCCTTTGGGAACCAACTAAGCCTTGTCTTTTCTATAGGTAAGTCTAAACCCTACAATTAATAGTCCAATCTCAGAGCTTTAGTAACCAGAGGAGGCTGTCACATTCGACTTGTAAGGCAGAGCCAGGCTTACTTCCTGTAGTGGAGGGGCTTCAGTGGATGATCTTAGTATTGAATGAGCTTGCATGGAAATTGATTCGAGAATTTTTGAAGATAATATCAAAATTTACCTTGTGCCTTCAGCTTGGCATTATTGCCATAGTAATACTATAATGGACAGTTTTAGATCTTTGTCAAATTCAATTTTTTTTTTAAAGGCGGTACTGATATTAAAGCTAACCCAACAAATAGACTATTTTCAAAAGTTTAGTAAAAAATACTTACATCAATTAAAAATTTGAGGCATTTATTATATTTTGTTAAGTAACATTATTATATAAAAATGATTATACCTGCCTGATTCAGCTAGAGCCGCACTTTTGTTTGATGTGTTGTGTGCATATTGCTGAACATGAAGAAAGGTTATGAACGCATATTTGATCATGTGACCCATTGTGCACTGCGATTTAGAAGATGAGTATTAGGAGATTACAGTTCATGCTATAGTGATCTCTGTAACCTGTACCTGTTATTAGCTATTGTCAGTACAGTGCTGTAGGAAAGCAATAAGCGCTTCTGTGACATAAGAATTTCCTCTGCAGCCTGAACAATACAATAATAGTTATTTCAGCCTGAAGGATTAAACTGATGAAATTTTGTCATAGAGGTGAAAGACCTTTGGAGATCTGTACATGAAATTATCTAAGCAATAATGTTCTTTTAATCTATTCTCTCCACCAGTGGCAGTGGAATACCCAGATCAGAAGTGACCTGTCAACGTATACTGGAAGCTTCACTCAGGGTGACTTAGACACCCATTATAAACTGTAATACTTCTACAGTTGGTTTTAACTTCACAGAGACTATGAACTAAAATATATATAGAGAAAGATAGAGAAAGAAAGAGAGAGAATGTGTGTGCTACACTAGCGATAAGTGCATGGGTTAAAAAAAGGTGATCTGGCAATTTTTTTTTAATTTGCCTGAATATATCAACAAAGGTTTGTCCATTCTACAGGTAATCAGATAGTTCATGTATTAACCACTTCAGCCTCGCAGCCATTTCGCTGGTCAAAGACCAGGCTACTTTTTGCGATTCAGCACTGCGTTGCTTTAACTGACAATTGCGTGGTCATGCGACGTGGGTCCCAAACAGAATTGATGTCCTTTTTTTCCCACAAATAGAGCTTTCTTTTGGTGGTATTTGATCACCTCTGCAGTTTTATTTTTTCCGCTATAAACAAAAGTAGACAATTTTGAAAAAATTCTAATCAATTTATCTACTTTTTGCTATAAAAAATATCTCCAAAAAATATATAAAAAAACATTTTCCTCGGTTTAGGCCGATACGTATTCTTCTACATAATCTTGGTAAAAAAAATCGCAATAAGCTTTAATTGATCGGTTTGTGCAAAAGTTATAGGGCCAGATTCACAAAGCACTTACGCCGGAGTATCTCGAGATGTGCCGTCTAAGTCTAAATTTGCTCCGGAATATTTTTTGCACCGTACCCACAGAACTAGATACGCACCAAAATAGGCTACTCCCAGAAGGGCCTAACTTGCCTACGCCTGCACATCCTAGATGCACATTTACTCCGTCCACACCATTGATTTCCTATGCAAATATGCAAATGAGGGAGATACGCCGATCCACAAAAGTAAGTTTGTGCGGTGCAGTCTACACGATGTGCTTATCAGCTGCACGGAAAGTCTAAAATTAGACCATATAAAAGCAGGTTTAAAATTAGACAATCCGTCTGCATGTCAGCTAAAGCAACACCGTTAGGGACGAGCTGAGCACCCACACTTGCAGGACAACAATCTATATGCCAACATGCAGAGCTGCCATCAGGGGGGTACAGGCATTACACCTGTAAGGTGCCCGGGGGTCCCCAGGGGCCCGGATGGGAACCCCCTCTTTTTTTATTTATTTTTTATATAAAAAAAACATTTTTTTATTTTATTTTTTATTAAAGGGCCCCGAGGTCCCTGGATGGCTACCCCCCTTTTTTATATCTATTTTTCTTTATTTCTTCTTTTTTTTGTAAACCCCCCCCGCTTCTCAATTCGCAGTAGCCCCCCCCAGAACAGGCGGCAGCACCCCCCCCAGTTCTCTGCTCCAGGGGGCCCATGCCTGAAGCTGTGTAAGGGGCCCCATAATTCCTGATGGCGGCCCTGCCAACATGCCAGGGGCCTCCTTGCTCATAGCTATACTACTGACTTTAGATGAGCACAGAAGGAGGAGGGCACGGAGGAGGGCACGGAGGAGGGCACGGGAGAGGATATGCCGCACACGCATAGACATCTTTGGCATGAGTGATTCTGAGGTGTATCGCATCTTCAGATTCACCCCTCATGCCATCCTGGAATTAACCACAACCCTGCAGGAGGACATCACCAGCCCAACACACCACTCACATGCAGTGCAGCCACTGGGCAAGGTCCTGGCAACACTCCATTTCCTTGCCAGTGGCTCTTTTCAGCGTACAAGTGGAGTGGTGGCAGGAATGTCACCCCCACATTCAAAAAGCATTTACAAACAGAAAAAAAAAAAAAAAAATGCCCAGCAAAAAAAAAAAATGCCAAGCAAAATAAAAAAAAGCAGCAAAATAAAAAAAAACACAGCAAAAAAAAAAAAAATCAGCAAAAAACACTCTCCAAATCACTCTCCAAAAATCTCAAAGACACGTCACAAACCAGCAAACACTAACAAACAACAGAACAAAAGCACCTTGCTGTAGAAAGGGAAAAAAATTGGATGTACTTTTGCAATGGAAGGGCATTTCTCTCGGTCTATTTAAGCACTGTGCATAGCTCACTAAGTCTGATGGGCCTAGTTCCTATCTAACTGATTGCGCCGTGAGCATGCTCAGAGAGGTGCTGACCATAGTCTGCTTCATGTGCACATGCCCAGTCTGGCCGGCCCTTCATTTGCATGGGGTCACGGCTCATTTCAATGGAACACGCCTACGTCCTTCCCACTTTGAATTACACCGCCTTACGTCTCGGAATTTACATTGCACCGGTGCAAATTTGGACGAAAATACTACGAGGATACGGTACTTGAGCCTCGAAATTAAGCCGGTCTAACTTAAAGGAGTTGCACTACGCCGGTCCAAAAATGTGCCGATGTACGTGAATCTGGCCCATAGTGTCTACAAAATAAGGGATAGTTTTATGTAATTTTTATTAATAGTTTTGTTTTACAACTAATGGCAGCGATCAGCGATTTTTATTATAACTGCGACATTATGGTGGACACATCGGACACTTTTGACACATTTTTGGGACCATTGTAATTTTTACAGCGATCAGTGCTATAAAAATGCACTATTTACTTTGTAAATAGCAATGAATGGGTTGACCACTAGCTGGCGCTGTAGGGGGTTAAGTGTACCATGATGAGTGCTTCTAACTGTAGGGGGGATGGGCTGTGTCAAGACAGTGATAACCGATTCCAATTACAGGAAGCAGTGATCACTGTCATTGTCACTAGGCAGAGCGGGAGATGCTTGTTTACATAAGCATCTCCCCACTCTATCTCTCTGTGAGACGATCGCGGGTATACCCTTGGCGATCGAGTTCGCGGGACCCATGGTCAGACTCACGGAGAAGGCGGCAGCGTCGAAAAAAACTTTCCGACGGCGTCGTGCGTGACCACGTGGCAGCATCTTAAAGGGGATGTACTGGTACGTACCTATGCCTGGCAGTTTTTCATACAGAAGAATAATGGGCAGCTATCTATAGAAACCACTAAAGGCCTTTTTCTTGGAGTTTTGCTAAATTAAGATGGCTAAACAGATCTAGTATAAGGCCCCGTACACACGAGCAAATAGATTTGTTCAAATCGGTCGGACCGACCGATTTGAACAAATCTGTCTGCTGGCCGTTTTGGTTTGATCGCTGTACACACGATCAAACCAAAATCCCCGCCAGCAGACAGTGCGGTGACGTGGCGGTGACGTTGACGCCGCCACGTCACCGCACGAGGAAGTAAATTACTTCCTCGCATGCGTCAAATTCATTCGACGCATGTGCGAGAAGATATGTCTGCTGGTTAGCGTACTAACCAGCAGACATATCGGGCGGACGGATTCCCAGCCGACAGATTTTAAAGCATGCTTTAAAATCTGTCGGCTGGCCAAAACCGTCGGTTCACCCGTACACACGGTCAAATCCGTCTGCTGGGACGGTCGGGCCGACCGTTTCCAGCAGATAGATTTGATCGTGTGTATGAGGCCTTAGAGTTAAAAGTCTTAAAAGAAATGAAAACCTCAAAATACCACCAGTCACAAATCGAAACAGCAGCTTCATACAACAGAAGAGCTATTATACTCACCTCTCCAGCAGTTCATGTCTTCCACCTCCCTTTCATTTCAGAGCTACAACCTCTGTCAGTCTCTTCAGCATTCAACACTTCTGGGAGCTGCCAGTGCCCCCAACTGAACATCATTCTGTTGCTCCCGCATCAGTGCAGCAGCAGGCTTACAGTGACACAGGGGTTGAAGGATAGAACCACTTCACATGGTGGGATACACAGGCAACTAACACGCCAGGCAGTGTTGAATGATAACAATGATAGTATAAGAGCTCTTCTAAAGCAGTGAGCAGGCAAGTAGGCCAAGTGGGATTTTTGACAGACTATATCTACCTGTATATTATATAGCTATATTTTATCAAACATTTTTCCTTGGGGAAAGGCAGAGCATGGTCCAGTAGTGTCAGCTTTGCTTGTAAATGAATATTGGGCTGTGACTGGTTAGTGGAAACTGACATTAAGCCCAGGTTCACACTGGGCTGCGGGAGTGAAGCCATGCGAGTTCAGCTGAACTCGCACGATTTCACTCCCTCTGGCAGTCCCGATTTCAGCCGCGATTTAAGAGACATCTGTGCAGGTTTCTGCACAGGTGTCAATGTAAATCGCGGCCCGAAATCGCAAAAAGTAGTACAGGAACTACTTTTTGAAATCGCTGCAGCGCTGCAGATGTGGCATCGCACCGATTAGGACAGTGTAATTGCCGACAATTGCCGGCAAATTCCGCCGATTTGACATGCGATTTGACATGTGATATCGCATCTCAAATCGAACCAAATCATATGTCCCTTGAAGGGGCGTAAATAAAATGCTGGCGTGGGTTGAACAGGCGTTAGACAGTCAGTTGTTCTCATCTCCTGTCCTCAAGACCCACTAATAGGCCAGATTTTAAGTATCACCTTGGGGAGATGCAGACTAGAATACTGAATTCACTGAGCAGAAAATGATATCACCTGTGATGTATTTCAGTTATCTTGCAAACCTGGCCTGTCAGTGGGTCCTGAGGACAGGAGTTGAGAACCACTGATCATGACAAAGTAGCCACCTGCCTACTAGAACTCAGAAGTGATTTAACCAACCAACTTTTATAATGGACCTGCTGCTAGATGGTGAAACCGCTAGTAATATGATTGATTAATTTGGTTTATAATATGCAGCAAATAATTTTGAGAATTGAACCTGCTTAAAAAAAATTGGGCTTTTGGAATCTGAGCTGTACTCACACGCTGAACCCTCAATAAACTATAAATACATTCAGGATGGTAAAGTAGTATATTTCAGCATTCATTTTACAATTGTGTGACTCTGCTGCTAAGTTTCTTGCACTTTTAGTAATGTAATTATTGTGTCTTTGTAATTGTGTTTTGTACAGCTTCAATATAACATAGATTTTTTTCTCTGTAGACATGTTTCTTGTAAGGATGAGCCCAATGTTTGAGTCGAATGTAAGTTCGACTCGAACATTGGGTGTTCGCCGAATAGCGAACAATTTGGGGTGTTCGTGGAAAATTACAAAGCCACAGAACAAACTTTATAAGTCTTAGGCCTCGTACACACGAGGCAATCTATTTGTTCAAATCGGTCAGACCGACCGATTTGAACAAATCTGTTTGCTAGGATTTTGGTTTGCTCGCGTGTACACACGAGCAAACCAAAATCCCCGCCAGCAGACGGCGCGCTGACGTGTCGGTGACGTGGCGGTGATGTTGACGCCGCCACGTCACCGCACCAGGAAGTAAAACACTTCCGCGCATGCGCCGAATCCATTCGGCGCCGGTGCGAGACGACATGTCTGCTGGTAAGTGTACTAACCAGCAGACATGTCGGGCGGACGGATTCCCACCCGATAGATTTCAAAGCATGCTTTGAAATCTGTCGGGTGGCCAAATCCGTCGGCTCGCCCGTACACACGTTCGAATCTGTCTGCTGGGACGGTCTAGCAGACCGTTTCCAGCAGACAGATTTGATCGTGTGTACGAGGCCTTAGGGAGAAATAAAAAGTGCTGATTTTAAAGGCTTATATGCATGGTATTGTCAGAATTTTTTTTTGGAGACCTGGGCCCTGCCCCAGGGGACATGTATCAATGCAAAAAAAGTTTTAAAAACTGCATTTTTTTCAGGAGCAGTGATTTTAATAATTCTTAAAGTGAAACAATAAAAGTGAAATATTCCTTTAAACTTTGTACCTGGGGGTGTCTATAGTATGCCTGTAAATTGGCACATTTTTCCTGTGTTTAGAAAAGTCACTGTACAAAATTACATTTCTAAAGGAAAAAAGTAATTTAAAACTACTTGCGGCTTTAATGAATTGTCGGGCCCCAGCAATACAGGTAAAAGTAATTCAAAAAACAGCATGCCCCTCCCCAGTCCATTACCAGGCCCTTCAGGTCTGGTATGGATTTTAAGGGGTATCCCCGTTCCAAATTAAAAATAAAATGGTGTGGGGTTCCCCCCAAAAATCCTTACTAGACCTTTATCTGAGCACACAACCTGGCAGGTTGCAAGAAAAGAGGGGGGACGAGAGAGCACACCCTCTCCTGAACCGTGCCAGGCCACATGCCTTCAACATGGGGAGGATGTCACCATGTTATTAGGGACAAGGGCTCCATCCCCACAACCCTTGTTCAGTGGATTGTGGGGGTCTGCGGGTGGGGGGCTTATCGGAATCTGGAAGCCCACTTTAACAAAGGGGACCCTCAGATACTGACCCCCTATGTGAATTGGTAATGGGTACATTGCATTTTTTTATAAAAAATAAATAAATAAATATCCCAGCAAAGTTAACCATTCTCGAGCGGAGGATACAGAGATCCACCTCCATGGGAGTCTCCCACCGAATGTTGTGTCACTTACCGTGACAGCTCTTAAATAGCTGAGGGCGGGGCCACCTGTAACGTGTGTGGGTGACCCCACCCCCCTCTGACACAACGGGAAATACCACGGGGTTACCCAGTGACATGTACGGTTGACCCTGCCCCCCTCTGACACAACAAAAATGGGCCGTTGTGTCAGAGGGGGGTGGGGTCACTCGTACATACACTGGGTAACCCCGTAGCATTTTCTGTTGCGTCAGAGGGGGGAGGGGTCACCCACGCATTTGACAGGTGGCCCAGCTCTCAGCAATTTAAGAGCTGTCACGGCGAGTGGACATGGATTTTGAGGGGGACCCCTACGCCATTTAAAAAAAAAAGTTGGCGCAGGGTTCCCCTTAACATCCATACCAGACCTGAAGTGCCTGGTAATGGAATTTGGGGGGACCCCCACCCAATTTTTTTTTACATTTTGGTTCGGGGTTCCCCTTAATATTTATGCCAAACCCAAAGGGCCTGGCAACCCATGGCTTTTTTTTCAATGACTTTTATCTGTATTGCTGGGAGCCGACCATTCATTATAGCCGCGAGCAGTTTTAAATGACTTTTTCCTTTAGAAATGTCAATTTGTGCAGGGACTGTTCTAAACTCTGGAAAAATGGGCCACTTTACATGCATACTATAGACACCCCTCAGTTACGAAATTTAAAGGAATATTTTACTTTTATTGTTTTACTTTAAGCATTATTAAAATCACTGCTCCCGAAAAAAAAATGTGTTTTTAATTTTTTTTTTTTTTGCATTGATACATGTCCGCTGGGGCAGGACCCAGGTCTCCAAACACTTTTTATGACAATAACTGGCATATTAACCTTTAAAATTAGTCCCATAGACTTTCATGCCCTGTACACACGATCGATTTGTCTGATGAAAATGGACCAATGGACCGTTTTCATCGGATGAACTGATCGTGTGTGGGCCCCATCAGTTTTTTCTCATCGGTGAAAAAAAATAGAAACTGTTTTACATTTTTCGTATGGTTAAAAAAAAGATAGAAAAAAAATGATCGTCTGTGGGGAAATCCATTGGTCAAAAATTCACACATGTTCAGAATCAAGTCGACGCATGATCAGAAGCATTGAACTTCATTTTTCTCTGCACCTCGTTGTGTTTTACGTCACTGCGTTAGACACGATCGGATTTTTAACCGATGGTGTGTAGGAAAGACTGATGAAGGTCAGCTTCATCAGGTATCTGATGAAAAAATCCATTGGTTCGTTTTCATCAGACAAACCGATCGTGTGTACAGGGCATAACGGGTTTTTGCGTATTTAAACACATTTTTTGCCTGTTCGCATGTTCTGCTGCGAACCAAACCGGGGGTTTTCGGCTCATCCCTAGTTTCTTGCAGTTTCAATATAATATTGATTGTGTTTCTGCAGTCATGTTTGTTGAAGTTTCAGTATGGTACTGGTTTTGCCCTTGCAGACTTGTTTTCTCCACTGTAATTACGGTGCTGATTGTGTATCTGAGCATGTTTCCGGTGGGGTCAAAGCTTCTGCTGCTATTTCAGCAATTATTTTTTTTCAATACAGTTGTAGTATGGGACAGAGACCTGATTTTTACTTGTGTTTGTGCCTTTTTCCTCTATTAAAAAGTGTATTTAAATCCAAGAACAAAAATGTAATATATTGCAGCTTACAAACCATTATGCAGTGCCTGCATTTGTTGTTTTTTTTTCATACTCTTTTTCTTATTATTTTCACTGGGTGATTCAGCAAGTAAAACACTTCTTGTCTTAGGCCGCGTACACACGATCGGTCCAACCCGAGAATGGTCTGACGCATCGTTTTTATCGGTTCACAGACTGATGGTTTGATGTGCATACACACCATCAGTTCAAAAACCGATTGTGTCAGAACGTGGTGACGTAAAACACAACGACGTGCTGAAAAAAATTAAATTTAATGCTTCCAAGCATGCGTTGACTTGATTCTGAGCATGCACAGGTTTTTGAACTGATGCTTTTGCATACTAACCATCAGTTTGGACCGATGGTCAGGCGTCCATCAGTCCGATTTTAAAGCAAGTTTTAAAACTTTGGTCTGAAGGATGACGGACCGATGGGCCGTACACACGGTTTGGACCGATAAAACTCCACTTCAGTCCATTTTCATCGGTTTGGACCGATCGTGTGTACGTGGCCTTAGAGTGACAATGCTTACTGTAAAAAGGAAGAAAATTAGTTGTCACCATGGGGCAGGACTAGATAAACCATCTTTTCATTACATAGAGGGGTGGTGTTTTGAAAAGCATACATCTTTCCTTGCATTCATTCATTCTCTAGCCAATCATTTCTATGTTGCAGCCAGTAACACTACCCAGTATTTCAAAGTAGGGAAGTGCATGTGAACTACTTACCCGTGACAACATTAGGACCTAGCAGCTAATTGTCACATGACCAAGTGAATGATGTCACTGTTACCCCAGGTTTCTGGCACCATTGATTTCTGTGACAGCAGAGATAGAAAAAGCAGCAGTATGGGAGTGTAGGCAAGGTGATTATAAGGGATCAGGGACCCCTTTGCCAAAATAATGTAATTTGCATGGGCAAGGTGACAGTGTCTTTTTAAACTAACTTCTGAACTGATCTCTTTTTAAAAAGAAATGGGAACCTGGTGTAATATAGATTTCTTATCCATTCAATGATGGTGCTGGCAGTTCATAATGTACTTCTATTCAAGCACAGAACAAAAAAATATGCTCCACAAAAAGTATTTTTAAGAAAGGTACAGAAGATGTTAACTAAGAAAGTAATGTAGTTTCATGATTTTTATTCTAATGGATTAAACTAGAGAAGTCTAAATTACTAGGCACAGTTCCTGTAAGTCACTGCATCCTCTCTAACCCACACACCAGCAGGCAGTAACAAAGAGATTCATTTCCTGCCCATGATTTTCTCTTAAGGAAACATTCAATGTATTTTACCTGTTTCATATTAGCACTTCCATAATAGCAGCATTCGGTGATTGCATTCTGAAAGGAATTTTTTAAATCCTAAAGGTAGCCAAAGTGAAATCGGTGTGCTATTCTGATGCACTAAACAATCTCAGGAAACAGAGCATTGATTGTTGGGAGATCAGTCACAGTGTTTGAATATTTTTGGACAATTACAAGAAAAGTTTGGGCATAATTTTGTATCCAGTACATTTTTTTATTGTTCCTGATTGCAAACACGAATGTACTAAAATTGTACACTATCTTTACATTCTGATTTTTAGCAAGCTATACCTTCCTTGCCTTCCCATCCTCCCGTGGCTGGTCAGGAGATGATTTGTCATCATATATCACATACATCCTTACCTATAAATATATTCAGCAGCATAGGGTCTTTATTTTCAGCAGCTGCACAGCTCCTTTCAAAGCTGTTCAGATCCTTTACCCATCCTTCTCACAGTGTGCATTGGACACTGCTTGTTCTGTCTAATTCACATCTTCATATCAGTCACAGTGCATCGTAGGGCTCACTACAGCAGATGTCACTTATTCTTGTCACTTACAACACAGTGGCAAACTCAGTCACAGTCTGTTCACTAAAAGCTGTCTGCTTTTTTATAACCCTTGTTAGTGGCTCAGCTGAAAATGTTATGTCATACACAATCTTTTGGTTTGACCACGAGATGGGCACCCTGGATACAGAAATATTAGGGAAGACAGAGAGGCTCCTAAATTGCCACAAGGAGAGTAATTATTGGATGTGTCTGTGAGTGGATGGGCCAAATTAATTTTTAAGCATTAGGGCTTTATTCATTTAGCTTTTTCTTAGGGAGGATGCCAGGAGGAGGAGTAGGGCCCCTATAAGTAGAAGGAATAGTATCCCATCATTGATATTAGTATAAGAAATAGTGCCCCATATCAGTGGGAAGAATAGTGCCCCATATCAGTGGGAGGAATAGTGCCCCATATCAGTGGAAGTAATAGTGCCCCATATCAGTGGGAGGAATAGTGCCCCAAGGGCCGCATAAAGGCTAGCAAAGGGCAAAATCTGGCCCTCGGGCTGCAGTTTGGAGACCCCTGGTGTAAGGTATTGGTTTAAGTGCATATGAACCTTAAATTACATACTGTGGTTGGTGATTTGTTTCCTTTGTTCCCAACTATGCATGTGGTGAGATTTTGTATTTCTCGAAAAGTATTGAAATACAATCAAATACCTGTTTTTTTTTGCCAGTCCCATTCACCCCATTTTCTCCTGACCATGCTAAGCACAGATTCAGATCCATTCTAGCATGGTCTGTTTGAATGGAAGATGCAGGATCCCTTGCCTGTACTCCTGTGGTCAGATTGCAACTGACATTCCCCCCTACCCAGCCCAGCCTTCTGTTTAGGAGCTAGAGAATGCTGTGCTGTCTGTACTTCAATGGCCAGATCCCAGTGAACACTCTCTTCCACAATGTCCTACACAGTTGAGTGACATTGGCTTTGTTATGTGGTGTCTGCAAAGGCTGTCTATGGTCACTAGGAATCTCCTTCCCCAGCCATCATAGAATAGGATACCAGGCCTGCATAGTGGTGATATGACTGTAAACGTATGAAAAAAAGGTATTCATAAAAAAATGTTATCCAAAAAGTTTTACAATAGATTGTTATTTTATGTTATTAAAAGCTTTAGAATAGGCAGGGTAAACATTCACTTTAAGTCTGGTTGAGTCCCTCCCCAAAGGTATTCCCACACCATAGGGAAAGTAGGATATTTCCCCTGGAGGGCACCATGCCCAGGCCCCTAGGTACAGAATGGGTTAAAGAGCAGTTGTTCTTCCCTGTTAGGCCGCGTACACACGAGGAGACATGTCCGATGAAAACGGTCCGCGGACCGTTTTTATCGGACATGTCTCCAGGGATCTTTTGGTCTGATGGTGTGTACACACGATCAAACCAAAATCTCCGCGGACAGACAGCACAGTGACGTGGCCGCAACGTCCGCAAACCAGGAAGTAAAATGCTTCCACGCAGGCGTCGAATGCATTCGACGCATGCGGGGGTTTTCGGTCCGCTGGTTAGGCGTACTAACCTGCAGACATGTCCGACGGACAGGTTTCCAGCGCACAAGTTTTAAAGCATGTTTTAAAGCTTTTGTCCGCTGGAAACCTGTCCGCTAGCCCGTACACACGATCGGATATGTCTGCTGACCAGTTTCAGCGGACATGTTCGATCGTGTGTACGCGGCCTTACACAACACTCGTTTCACCTGACACACCCATTGTCCACAGTTGATCTTCTCTATATCCATTGGCTTATTTAGACTGTAAGGAAAATCTAATTGTACAATCACTGGAAGTGCCCCTAGTATCTCTTAGCATATGCTGTTCTTGTAGAACTATTTTCAATTGATTTGAAAGTTGTCCAAGGTACTCATAAAATCTACCACATATTCAGAATCTGTCCAAATAACCCAATTTTGTAATTTTCAAATCACTTCCATGTTTTGTGTTTCTAAGCAGTGGCAGGGTTAACACAGTGCAATCGACTGAGTACCTTTTATATTAATGAAACATTTGCAATGTTTTCTCAGTAAGTCACTATTCACGGTGGAAAAGAAATTCACTCTCTCAGAACTGTGTATATTAAAAAGTACTCAATCATACCTGATTAAAAAGAGATGCCTCACCAGCCTCATATTACTGTAATAATGATAAATTATGAAATGTCTTAGCATGTTTCTCAGTTAAATATTCTTTTAGCACAGGACCATAGCAAATTTTTACAGCTGAGCTGCTGTGACCTCCAGTGAATTGCTTCCTATTTTCTCTGTACCTTAGGAAAGCTATTACCTAAAAATGTATTTACATGGGTACTGCATGCAGTCATTGATGGAAAACTAGAGCAGCCGGCATTTAGAACACGCATATTGGTTCCCGTCCTCTCAAACAGCAAAACGTATTTTCTGCTCTTCCTACCACATTATCAGAAGACTGGCTAAAGCGTCTAAGGTATTTAGAAACAAAATACATTTAAAAGACGGGCATGCTCCTGCTTCCTTTTTTATTTAAGGGATATATTTCATTTACTCTCTGCCTTTCTTATTACCCCTTTGGGTGAAAATATAAAAACGATAACAGTGTGTTTGGTCTCTCTTTCAATATCTTATTTTTACATGAATATGATGGCTAGATTTCCTGAAATCAAATAATATTTCTGATAGATTGGTTGGTGAAATGTAACAGCTGCTCCAGCTCCAGGTCCAGGTCCAGTGGTATTTTGTAGCATAGCTAACAGCACCTGTTTATTTTGCAGCTAGCTAATGTTTGTGATAGAGCAGTGGTTCTCATTGTTCTGCACGACTGAAGGTCCAAAAAAAATAAAAAATGCTCCTCGCTTCAGCAGGCGCCCTTCATGAGAACAGGCCCCTGAAATCTCTTCTATATGAGGCTGTGAGCCATGGTCGCACAATAGTGTCATCAAGTACAATACATGGCCAATAGCCCTACAATGTACATGAGGGCAGTGAGATATCAACCACAAGTGAAGTGCAGAAGAGTGCCGGAGACTGCTTGAGGAAGGAGTAAAGTACTGTAAAGTATTTTAGCTTTTACCTGATCCCCATATTTAACGAGCATTTAATAATTTAGTATGAATGAGTATTTTTCTTGTAAATTACTGAGACCCGGACCTTTAGGCAGCTAAAGAACCCGGTCAGGTTTTGCGATTCAGCACTGCGTCGCTTTAACAGACAATTGCGCGGTCGTGCGACGTGGCTCCCAAACAAAATTGGCGTCCTTTTTTTCCCACAAATAGAGATTTCTTTTGGTGGTATTTGATCACCTCTGCGGTTTTCATTTTTTGCACTATCAACAAAAATAGAGCGACAATTTTGAAAAAAATTCAATATTTTTTACTTTTTGCTATAATAAATATCCCCCAAAAATATATAAAAAAAATATTATTGTTTCCCTCAATTTAGGCCGATACGTATTCTTCTACCTATTTTTGGTAAAAAAAATCGCAATAAGCATTTATCGATTGGTTTGCGCAAAATTTATAGCGTTTATAAAATAGGGGATAGTTTTATTGCATTTTTATAAAAAAAAATGTTACTACTAATGGCCGCGATCAGCAATTTTTTTTGGGACTGCAACATTATGGCGGACACTTCGGAAAATGTTGACACATTTTTGGGACCATTGTCATTTTCACAGCAAAAAATGCATTTAAATTGCATTACTTATTGTGAAAATGACAGTGCAGTTTGGGAGTTAACCACAAGGGGGCGCTGAAGGGGTTATGTGTGACCTAATGTGTGTTTACAACTGTAGGGGGGTGTGGATGTAGGTGTGACATCATCGATTGTGTATCCCTATAAAAGGGATCACACAATCAATGACGCCGCCACAGTGAAGAACGGGGAAGCCGTGTTTACACGCGGCTCTCCCCGTTCTTCAGCTCCGGGGACCGATCGCCATGTTGCACATGTGATTGGTTATTACACAAGTAATTTGATGGCTTGATAGTTCACTATGACAGTTACAAGAGAAACATGGGATAGCAGAAAAGCAAACATACATACTCACCTATATTGCTGCAGTATGGCTCTAAGGCCGCGTACACATGGAGGGACATGTCCGATGGAAACAGTCCGCGGACCGTTTTCATCGGACATGTCTCCTCTGGATTTTCGTCCGGCGGTGTGTACACACCATCGGATCAAAATTCCCGCCGGCAGACAGCGCGTCACCGCACCAGGAAGTAAAAAACTTCCACGCATGCGTCGCATCCATACGACGCTTGTGCTGGCAGATATGTCCGCTGGTTAGTGTACTAAGCAGCGGACATATCCGACGGACATGTCGCTGGCCGACAAATTTTAAAGCATGCTTTAAAATTTGTCCGCCGGTCAGACATGTCCGCTAGCCCATACACACGATCGGATTTGTCCGCTGAACTGGTCCGTCGGACCAGTTTCAGCGGACAAATTTGATCGTGTGTACGCGGCCTAAGACAGAGAACTGAGTGATCACATGACCACTGATCACTCAGTTCTCAGACTTCATTAAGCAGAGAGTATTGACTGTCAGTCCCATCTCAAAAAGTTGGGAGGTATGGATTATATAACACTCAGATCAATGCAAATTAAGTAATAATTCTGTAATGTTTGCTAGTAAGCATTAATAACTCACTACAGAGGCAAAGCTAGAATCTTCAAGGCCCCGGTGCAAGAAACCATGAAGGCCCCCCTGAACTCTGGCTGGGCCCTTTCTTTCAAGTCTGAAGCCCTCAATCTCTATATCTGCAGCCTCAGCTGCACAGAATGAGTGGACAGAAATAGCTCTGTAAAGAGTTTCCCATTCACTTACAAACTGAAGCATAGAAATAAGTTACTATGCATAGGTTATGAATGGACACAGTGTGGTCCCGATCACCTACTGTGTCCATTCAGTAAAGAAAGGAGCTGGAGAGGGGGGCACTGTAAAAGGAGGGGGGAAGGGTAACAAGAAGGGGTAGTATGACAGCGGGGTAGTGTGACAGGAGGGGGGCAGTATGACAGGGGTGGTAGAGTGATGGGGAAGCAGTATAATGGGATGGTATTGTGAAAATAGGGGGGAAATGTGACAAGGGGGCAGTGTGACGGGGATATTGTGACAGTAGGGGGGTATTGTGACAGGAGGGGGCAATGTGACAGGTGGGGGGCAGTGTCAAAGGAGAAGGGTATATAGGACAGAACAGGAAGGGGAAGTGTGAAAAGAGGAGGCACGTGAAAAGAGGGGGGCAGGGTAACAAGGATGGGCAGTATGATGGGGGACAGTGTGACAGGAGGGGCAGTATGATGGGGGACAGTGTGACAGGAGGGGGCAGTATGACAGGGGGTCAGTGTGACCGTAACATAAATTCAATTATTTTTTCATGACATTGTAGCTCTTAAAGCCATTCCTTGAAACTCTTTCTGACCACTTCAGTTCCAATAAGAGAGAGATGTAGTGGCTCTAGAAGCAGCTTTTGTGAACTGGTAAATAGGACCTGAAGAGCTGGCTGTCTTCTAAAGGTTCTTGCAGCCTGCCCTTAATGGGACACTGACGGAACCTCAGCGGCTGTCATAACACTGATGCCTCCTGGGATATCTTATGTGGATAACCCATGAGGCTGCTGGTTTGGGGTACACATTATCACCTAGGTGGGAATTAAAGGTGGGGATGTAGACCAGAGAAAAACAAGTAAACAAACAATCTGTGCCTGATCAACTGCTTTGGGGTCCTTAGTTATCATTAGTGTTCTAACTGGCCCACTATGTGATATAAATCTAGTTAGGTAGAAAAAAAAAAGTTTACAAAATCAAACTACAGGTACATAAATATGTAAACTCATGCATCAGTTGTAATACATATGTTACATATGTTTGTGCATGCATTATTGAGAGCAATAATTCTAGAACAATCATTTATAGGTACCTCTAAACTGATAGTCTGCAAAAGCTTTTAAAGGGCTGTCTGTGGACAATTTTGGCTATCAAAGTTATCTTTAGGGCTCGGGGTGAAATTTCAGCACCAAAAGCGGTAACCCAGAGCCAGTCTCGGGATTGCATCGCAGGATCCAGGCAGGGAGTTACTTACATTGTCCCCTGGATCCTGCGATGTCTCCCACTGTGTGAGTAAGCTGTCTCCTCACTTGATTCACACAGTGCCTGTGTGCCGCTGAGCTCTGTTCCCGACGTTACGACACACAGGGGCGGAGATCGGCGCCAAATTCAAAAAACTAAAAAAAAAACAGTACACATACAGTGTACTGTATAAAATAATTACACACCCCTTTGTCCTTAGTGGTCTGTCCAGTGACCTGCATGCACTTTTATATTATAAAAATTCTGCCTGGAAACTGGAGATTGTCCATAGCAACCAAAAAGTGTCCCTTTATGTCAAAAGTGCTTTTAGACCAGCTAGAAAACAGCGATAATAAATTAGAATCACAGAATTGAGCGATATCGATTTGTGGGGAAATTCATCATCAAACACTGAAGCCTTGTACACACGCACGGTTTATCTGCAAGAACCTGCAAGAAAACTGCTGCAGAGCTTTCTTGCCGAGTAAACCGAGCGTGTGTACGAGGTTTTGAGGGTTCTTGTCAAGAAAACTGCCCATAATCTCGACGAGAAAAATAGAGAACCTGCTCTCTATTTTCCTCGTCGTGATTTTCGGCAGTGTTTTCCTGCCGAGAAACCCGAGCATCTGTATACTTTCCCTGCCATCGTGGAAACCTGCGCATGCTCGAAATGTCTTTGACGCATGCGCGGTAGCTTCCAAGGGCAGTGTAGGGTGTAGCAAGATGGCGGCGACGGCATTGAATGTGATGATAATTGTACCGCTTTCAGCACCTAAAATCTGACAGGGAGGTTAAGGCCTCATACACTCGGTCGGAATTTCCCATGGAAAAAAATCAGAAATTCCGACCGTGTGTATGCCCCATCGGAGAAATTCCATTGGAAATTCAGTTGAATTCCATCGGAGATTACATAGAGAACGTGTTCTCTTTTCCTCTGATGGAATTCCTTTGGAATTCCATTGTGAGTTTGGTCAGGCTGAAGCCTGATCGTGTGTACAGGGCATAATGCTCACAACTTCAGCTGTCTGAATCACCAATCTCCACTAGTAACAAAATCTTTAGAAACCAACACCTTGAGAAGTAACCTTAGCTTTATGTTTCCCTCTACTGCCACATCCAGGAGTGTTGGTATTTAAAGATTATCAGCTGGTATTCTCTCTTTACTCTTACAGAGATCGGAGGCTCTGGCAGCTGGAGAGGTGAAAAAATAAATGTCCTCTTTGCAGGAAGATATGTATTTTCAAAATCAACCTTTTAAGCAAGGCTAGATTACCAAAAATTTCCTTTTCCCCCTGAAAAACAGGAAGTGAGGATGAATCTCCCCAGTGAGGACACAAACAGCAATTGAAGACACATGTTTTGACCTTTCCCTGTTCAATCCAAAGCCATAAAACTATTTTGGCTAGTGTTAGGCTTTAAAGGTTTAATCTTTAGGGTCATAATCCTGGTTTTCCTACAATACATACTGAATGGGATACCCAGAAAAAACATGGAAGAGTTTTAAGACTCTACTGGCTGCTTGCTTGTTTCAAGCTGATGCCTGCACAAAAGATTCCTGGTAGTAACAAAACCCAGGAACTCAGTACTCCAAGTCACAGTTAAAGGGTCACTAAAGGAAATTTTTTTGTTTAGCTAAATAGCTTCCTTGTTCATTTTTGCTTTGATGTTGCTGTAATTCTGTTCTGATCTCCACACTTCCTGGTTGTCTGTTTCCTTATAACCACAGTGCTGGGAGCTTTCTCACTGTGGTCACTAATCAAGTAGGTGTGTTTACTGTGTGTAAACTGAAACTGGGTTGGTGCTGAGGGGTTTTAGACAAACCATCACTGCCCTCTATTGGCTCTCTGGCTCTGTACATCTGAGAGACAGGAAATAACAGGAATAAAAGGAATCAGTTAACTTTTATGTCTCTATACCCTGTAAACAGTCATTTCAGCCCAAAAACATTTTTCCTTTAGTGACCCTTTAAGTACTAAGCTGTAGTGCTGTCCATTTGTACAAGTACTCAACAGTACTATATATTCCCACAGGAAAAAACATTGGTGTATACTTACTTGGGTTGATTTATTATGGCAAATAGACTGTTCATTTTTCCCCAAAGATTTGTGAATATGGTGAAATTCAACTTTGCAAAGTATATCCAATCACGTACAAGGAAAATAAAAAAATATTATTTTTACTTGCACATGATTGGATGATGGAAGTCATTAGCGCTTTACCTCATTCACTAAGCTCTAGAGAAAATTCTGGGGCAAAGTGAACCCTTTTTGCTTTTAGTAAGTGAAGCTGAATGTATCTATCACATTGCACTCTAAATAGAAAGGAAGTACATACGTGTTTAAAGTGGGTAAATAGGCACGTTGATGCAATAAGAAACAAAGGGGTATTTCCTGTACCGTATTACAAACTAATGAATACAATGCACATTTTATTTACCAAGGTTCATTGGAAGAGGTTTGAATACTCATTCTATAACAGTATTACTGCTGAGATGTATGTGGGATCTATTATGTAAAGATAAGCTCCTCTCTCAGCATACAGACATTGCAGTGTCCCTGTTAAAGTATTTTTCAAGGTGAGTTACTGTAATTATTTTTCCTGCACATGAATCTTTCAATGATTTCATTAACTAATGGCTACAATAGCATTATATTTCTTATGTATGAATTCAATGTATTCAGCAAATTGAGCGTGTGTATATTCTATACAGATGATGACATAAGAAACAAAAGGGTACCACGGTGAAATATATGGAAATATGTAACAAACTATTGTAACACCATATGTAGTGGCCATTTTTCTATATAAGAAGTTAAACTGGAAGAGGTAAATAACAATTTTCTGATTGCAGTCCAAATAGTACTGTGCAAAGAAAACCGTTGTTATACTTAACATTGTCAATAGCTGTTTATGGTGTTCATATTTTATGTGTTAGTCTCTGAATTACATTTTGTCAGCATAATATAATAAAATTGCAAGCAAGTAATGTGTTTCTCTTAGTTTAGATGTTTTGCTTTAGATAACCCTATTACAAAAGGGTAAAAGATGTGACTCCAATGCCGTAAAATCAATATATTTCTTTTCACCTAAAAGTTATAGTCTCATGATTTTTTAAATAACAAACATGGTATACGTACTTACTTGCTCTGTGCAATGGTATTGCAACAAGCAGCCCCAATCCTCCTCTTTTGGGGTCCCCCACTGCTCGTTTCACCCCCCATAATAAGCCTCTTCCTATGGAGGCACACCTTTGGGCTTGCTCCTGAGCTTAGCTGTGTGCATCTATTGAACCACCCTGCTTGGATCAGCCCCACCCTTTACTCCCTCCTCACTGGATTTGACTCCTAATGCTCTCTGTCAGTCCCTATGTGAAGAGATAGAAAGGAGAGAAGACTAATGCCTGGGTGGAACACTGGATTGATCCAGAAGTCAGGTAAGTGTTGAGTGGGGGTGGTACAGCAGGTCCTAAAATATGTCTTACCTTAATGCATGGAATGCATTAGGTTTAAAAATGTTTTAGCTTTAGAACTACCTTAAAGCGGATGGTTCAGCAAAAAAAATATTAAAAGCCAGCAGCAACAAATACTGCAGCTGCTGACTTTTAATATTAGGACACTTACCTGTCCTGGAGTCCAGCGGCGTCCGCAGCAGAGGACGAGCGATCGCTCGGCACCCTGCTGCTCCCCCCTCCATCCACGGTGAGGGAACTAGGAAGTGAAGCGCTGCGGCTTCACTGCCCGGTTCCCTACGGCGCATGCGCGAGTCGTGCTGCACCCGCCGATTGGCTCCCGCTGTGTGCTGGGAGCCGAGAGTTCCCAGCACACAACGGGGGGCGACGGGATGTCGCCAAAAAAACAGACTTTTGCCCGAGATTGCGGGCCGGAAGTGGTTGCAGATACCTGTCTTTAGACAGGTATCTGCACCCCCCTCCCCCCTGAAAGGTGTCAATTGTGACACCGGAGGGGGGGAGGGTTCCGATCAGCGGATCTTCACTTTAGGGTGGAGATCCGCTTTAAATTGACACCGTTTTTTTAAGAATTGGACCTTTCACACCAGAAAACTAACCAAATAAATTTAAGAAACCAATAACCTCAAGATGTGTTTTGCACTAATGCCTGTACAATGCAGGGGCGGGCTGACAACTTATGGAGCCCCCGGGCAATATTAGATTATCGGGTCCCCAGGCAATAGATAATGGGGCCACACAGTATACACAAACACATACAGTATACACAATACACACACAGTATACACATACAGTATACATACACAGTATACACACACAGTATACACACACACACAGAATACACCTAATACACATACACACACTGAAAAGGTACTGAAGAGGCGGGGCAGCTATAATCTTGGGATTTAAACACAGATTTATACTTTCCCTGGTTTTACTGAGGCTGGCAACCCTGATTGGGCCCCCTAGTGGCATGGGGCCCTCGGGCAATGCCCGAGAGCCAGAATGGTCAGCCTGCCCCTGGTACAACGTGTGTTATTTTTGAGCATGCCACAAAAACGAATATATAATTGTTGGATGCAACATGGTTTAAATCATAATTCTGTAGTTTTACTTCCTGGTTGATACAGCCAGGTGGACTAAGTTGGAAGTTGCAAGTTGACCCAGCAGGGTGTTCTTAACAAGGAGTCATCGCAGGCCTCATAATGTGAGGTATAGGAGTAGAGGAAGACCCCCTGGAGAGGTGCGAATTTAAATGTCCTGTCCAGAACATCAAAAGGCCAGCTGTCATTGAAAGATGACCCGGGTAAAATAGCAGTGATTAATGGATGAATGCTGCCCCTAGTGAACACTACAGCATGCTTCTAGTAAATAAAAGTCATAATTCTATCCCCTATTTTGTAGGGCAAACCAAACCAATCACTATACGCTTATTGTGATTTTTATTTTTACCAAAAATATGTAGAAGAATACTGTATGTATCGGCCTAAACTGAGATTTTTTTTTAATTGGATATTTATTATAGCAAAAAGTTAAAAATTGTGTTTTTATTTTCAAAATTGGTGCTCTATTTTTGTTTATATCGCAAAAAATAAAAACCACAGAGATGATCAAATACCACCAAAATAAAGCTCTATTTGTGGGAAAAAAAGGATGCACTTTTCTTTGGGAGCCACGTCGCACAACCCCGCAATTGTCATTCAAAGCGTGACAGTGCTGAAAGCTGAAATTTCGCCTAGGCAGGAAGGGGGTATATGTGCCCAGTAAGCAAGTGGTTAATATGGTCACCTGATCGTTCTTTATTTGATTGCTTTGTTGTGCAGTCGGGCTCATGCTATGGTCATATGTAACATTATTATAAAAAAAAATCACTGATCAGACAAGTATGAATATTTTCTCTGAAAGGCTTATATATAGTGTCGATGTTGTATTTACATTTGTCTTGGTTACATGTCAGTAATTTTGTCAGTTATGTTTTGTAAAACTGACACCAGCATGTCATCACTTTAACTGACATTTTTTAATAATAAAGTCTAAACAATGTAAACATACCCAGTTTTTTAAGATCACACCAGCACATTTTCAATAGATAAAGTCTGTATAGCAATCACTAAATATACACTGTACATGATCCTTACTTTTAGTAATACACAGGACAACTGGCATGAGCAGGTCTTGGGATGAGTAAATAAGGAATTTCCAATTCATATTTTTTTTTCTCTTTATTATTTGCATGTAGATGTGTCTGATCTGCAAGATTATTATTTGTTGGGGATACCAAGAAATCATGATTCATGGATCGTATGATCTATGAATAATTGCAGAGTGGACCTATCTGCATGCATATATTAAGGACAAATAAAAAAAGCATACATTTTCTTTAATTTTCTTACACTAGATGATGCAATTATGTAAATCCTGGGGCATTTGCAGTAACTTTTATGACCTGAGTTGTGTACACACATGGGGTTAGTATATTAATATCAAATAGGATATTCACTTTGAAGTGGAACTTTCCCCTGACTTGTAGATTGTGGTTAAAATTCCCTTGCAAAGAATACCCAATTATGTGCAAGTAAAATTTAAAAAATATATATTATTTTTTTGCTTGTACATGTTTAGATGCTTCAAGTTGTTCACTTTGCACATTAATTTATCATTGGTTTAGTGAACAGCCTGTTTGCCTTGTAAATCAACCCATGGTATCGCACAAAGATCAGTCCTCTATTGCTACTTCTCACTTTGAGACTTGTTACAAAGTTAGTTATCCCTGTGGGAAAAGAGAGAAAATGCTTCTGTCTTCCTGCAACAGATTGATGGCATCATTCTCCCACAATACTCCTCTAAGGCCTCGTACACACGAGCAGACAGATTTGTTTAAATCTGTCTGTCCGACAGATTTGAACAAATCTGTCTGCTGGGATTTTGGTTTGCTCGCGTGTACACACGAGCAAACCAAAATCCCCGCCAGCAGACGGCGCGCTGACGTGTCGGTGACGTGGCGGTGACGTTGACGCCGCCACGTCACCGCACCAGGAAGTAAAACACTTCCGCGCATGCGCCGAATCCATTCGGCGGCGGTGCGGGACGACATGTCTGCTGGTAAGTGTACTAACCAGCAGACATGTCGGGTGGACGGATTCCCACCTGATAGATTTCAAAGCATGCTTTGAAATCTGTCGGGTGGCCAAATCCGTCGGCTCGGCCGTACACACGATCAAATCTGTCTGCTGAAACGGTCCAGCAGACCGTTTCCAGCGGACAGATTTGATCGTGTGTACGAGGTCTAAGTCACCTCCCTGGAGTTTAAGGCTCTGTTTTTATGAAAAGGGGGATTGTTGTGTGTATATTGATACTATATATTGCTACATGCCAGAAATGTATTCCTGCAAGCCTGCTAAGTTACTTACAGTTAGCATAAGGCCTGGAGATAAATGTATAACATAGGCGAAAGGCCGGACATGACTGGGTCAGCAGTATAGGAGGAGTAAAGCAGGGGTTAAGAAGTGTGGTGGTCAAGACAGGTCCCCCTCCTGATTGGACTAAGCAAGGTGGGGCAGGATGGGGTCATATAGAAGAAAAGGTTGGTCCTATGCACACATTTCAGTTGGAGCCAGTCAGAGATTTGCAAGGTCCATAAAACTATGGCTAGGTTCTTTGTTAGGAACGGGACTTGGTGGTTCACCATTTAGGAAATGGAACGAGACTTTGGATTGTATCTCAGGGCTGATGGAGTTCTCCTGAATGCTGTCCCTATTGACTTGTGGTCTTCGGGCCAGCATGCCATGTGAGTGTGGAAGATCACCCAGGCATAAGGTTTCATGTGTGGGTGTTTCTGGCAGGGGTCTCAGGGTCATGGAAGGCAGTGGTGGTTTAAAGTTTGGAAAAGTAGGGCTGGGATCTATTTTAGGTATGGGTGTTCCTACCCTGGTAAATGGTTCCAGTAATGGTTTGAAGGAGTATTTGGCTGTATTGTGGGTGTCCTAATAGTGGTAGTCCTCAAGCTGGTGTAGTTTCAGTTGAGGGCCTGGAAGTCTATTATGATGGTGATACAGCCAGTCGTTGAAATAGTAGTCGCCTTCCAGGATCCTAGACTTTTTTCAATTTAATTTCTGTACTGAGATGTTCAGATATGTAAATGAGGAAAATTATTATTAAGGGAAACTGTGTTGTCGTCTGTTTATGGGGAGTGATATGGGCTGGTGGCAAAGGGTTTAAGCAGCTGGAATATCTGCATATACCTCTGTCATGGATTTAAATGCATTTCCTTGGGCCCTAAATGCGAGTACCATTCAATATAGCATTAATCTCAGTCCAGTTGCAGCAAATTTCAGCCTGCCATTAACTTTTTCAGGCATCAGGCAGCAGGCTGCCCCTGTGCTACCCAAGTAAATTAAAATGCCAGGATTTCATGCACAGGCCCTAGATGCCCCATGTGCAAGGGGCCAAAGGATGTAACATGTTTTTACATAAGAATTCCATATGTGCAGTTTTGAACTACTGCCCAGTTCTTTCATTTCTATGCCAAGTATCCTGTTTGAGCACTCTAAATAGCATGCTGGATCTCTTATACTCTCATACAGGTAGGACTGAGGGACCAGCCTACTAGTTTGACATCAAAGTCTTGCTATGATTTTTAGGACAGCTACTCCTTCGTGAGGGAAGCCTGAAATCATTGTTTCCAGGCTTTATTCATAAATACATTTTTACAATTATTATTTTTTTTGCTCTTAGATACAAAGACTTGTCTTTTGATTTGCACATAATGTCAGTTTCAGCAAAACTGAAAATGTTCTAAAACATTAAAATAAGTTGTTCCTATTTAATAAATTGATCAACTCATTCCACCGTTTAGCTAATATTGTTTTATTTTATTTTTTGTTTACTGTTCGTATGTACGTTTTAAAAAAATAAATAAAATTGTTGATTTCTTTTTTTGTAGTGTTGCATTAAAAAAGCACACATTTAAAAAATCTATTATATGACTTGTAAATAACTTCAACACAATCTGTACCAGAAACATAATTGTTGTGTTGTTATAATTGAGAATGAAAAAAAAGCTACCTTAGTTTTCAGATTGATAAAAAGCATTGGGTTTATTATATTATTAATGAAAACCTGGTCTGTTTTATTATACTCACATCTCATTATGATGACTACATGGGTTTAGCCATGACTATTAGGCCATGCATTTAGATAAGTCACATTGATGTGTGCAGTGGGGCACTAAATAGGCAATACAAGAATGTGAAATCCATAGGCTGGAACTAGAATCACTAATGATTATTAGTGATAACAATTACAAACAATTTAGTGGAACGTATATCATACATTCACTGGGAGCCATTGGCCTTTTTATTAGGTATGTGTACTGTGTGTACTTGCTTATATTTCCAAGTTTTTCAGTAGGAAAATGTAGTTATTGTCATATTTATCCTATTTATAACAGGGTGCATGTTACATTCACATTTATTTTTAGTTTTAATTAAAAAAAAGCTACTTATATTGCAGTAATCAAGTATACAAAATTAATAAGCCACCAAAGTAAAATAAAAGGGAATTATGTAACATCACAGGAGTGTGAGTGCTGCCGACACCCCTAATCGAATAGAAGATTGAAGGATTCCCCCAGGGGAGGGGCTTTATAGGCAGCAATAGTAAGCGTATATATAGTAGTACCAAAAACAAGAAATTATTTTATGAAAATCAATAAATATTTAATTATATAGAAAAAAGATCATACAATATGACATAATATAACACTTAACAAGTCATAGAGTTGCAAAAAAATTGAAACTGATCCACATAAGTAAACTCTACAAGGCCTTGTAGAGTTTACTTATGTGGATCAGTTTCAATTTTTTTGCAACTCTATGACTTGTTAAGTGTTATATTATGTCATATTGTATGATCTTTTTTCTATATAATTAAATATTTATTGATTTTCATAAAATAATTTCTTGTTTTTGGTACTACTATATATACGCTTACTATTGCTGCCTATAAAGCCCCTCCCCTGGGGGAATCCTTCAATCTTCTAAAGTAAAATAAAAGGTCCAAAGGCTGTCAACACTCAGCAGTGCTTCACTAAATTCATCTTTAATGGCTTAGTGATACTGTATGTTTGCTGCCTCCCTGGGGATACTATGTCCACCATGTTTTCCTGATGATACCTCAATATATTTTCTATGGGCTTGTATGATTAGCATTGTTATATCTACAGTATATAGATCTACAGTCTATTTGGGTTAGTGTGGGCCTGGCACTCTTTATGGCATACCCTACATCTGTGTTCTGGTGCCCCTGCTGACAGCCTTGGATCTTTTCTACATTTCTTTTTTACATTGGTGGCTGGTCAATTTTTTAATACTTGCCTAGTGCACTGAATCCCTGAGGAAGGTAGATATAAGTTATTATCATGTAACATAATATGAATAAATAACATAGTACACAATTGTTATTTGTTAGTGAAACAATCATTTAAAATACAATAAAAACAGTGAATGTAAAGGCAAATGTCCTTAAACACACCAAATGTTGCATGAAGTGAATTTTCCCAGAAAGCAGTGAATATGATCAGTTTAAATGATTCCTTCAGATTGGTGTAACACATCCACTATTATATCTACTTCCACCAAAATTACATCATCAACCTGCATCAAGTGATCACCATATCCCATTCACTGTTTTCTGGGAATATTCACTTTATGCAACACTCCGTCTGTACTTAAAGGGGTTGTAAAGGTATTTTTTTTATTTTCTAAATAGGTTCCTTTAAGCTAGTGCATTGTTGGTTCACTTACCTTTTCTTTCCATTTCCCTTTTGTTTTTTTTTCTTTGTCTGAATTTCTCACTTCCTGTTCCTCCTCAGTAAGTTGTTCTGGCTGACTAACCCCCAGCCAGAACAGCTTGGGCAAGTTTACTGAGGAGAAATAAGAAGTGAGAAATTCAGACAAAGAAAAAAAACATTTAGAAGGGAAATCGAAGGAAAAGGTAAGTGAACCAACAATACACTAGCTTAAAGGAACCTATTTAGAAAATAAAAAAATGAAACTTTATTAGTATTGCACTAGCTTAACCACTTAACCACTTAAGACCCGGACCAATATGCAGGTAAAGGACCGGGACCGGGCCCCTTTTTGCGATTCGGCACTGCGTCGCTTTAACTGACAATTGCGCGGTCGTGCAACGTGGTTCCAAAACAAAATTGGCGCCTTTTTTTTTCCCACAAATAGAGATTTTTTTGGTCCTATTTGATCACCTCTGCGTTTTTTATTTGTTTGCGCTATAAACAAAAATAGAGCAACAATTTTGAGAAAAATACAATATTTTTTTACTTTTTGCTATAATAAATATCCCCCAAAAATACTTAAAAAATTTTTTTTTCCCCTCAGTTTAGGCCGATATGTATTCTACATTTTTTTGGTAAAAAAATTACAATAAGCGCTTATCGATCGGTTTGCGCACAATTTATAGCGTTTACAAAGTAGGGGATAGTTTTATTGCATTTTTATTAATATATTTTTTTTACTACTAATGGCAGTGATCAGACATTTTTTCATGACTGCGACATTATGGCGGACACATCGGACAATTTTGGCACATTTTTGGTACCATTGTCATTTTCACTGCAAAAAATGCTATAAAAATGCATTGTTTACTGTGAAAATGACAATTGCAGTTTGGGAGTTAACCACAGGGGGCGCTGAAGGAGTTAAGTGTGACCTCATGTGTGTTTCTAACTGTAGGGGGACAGGGCTGGACGTGTGACCTTCATTGATCGCCTTTCCCTATATCAGGGAACAGACGATCAATGACAGCGCCACTGTGAAGAACAGGGAAGGTGTGTTTACACTCACCTCTCTCCGTTCTTCAGCTCCAGGGACCGATCGCGGGACTTCGGCGGCGATTGGGTCCGCGGGTCCCGCGGCCACGGTCACGGAGCTTCAGACCGGTGATTGTGTGTAAAGGTACATGATTGTGCCCAGCCGTGCGATTCTGCCGACGTATATCAGCGTTATGCGGTCCTTAAGTGGTTAAAGGGGTTGTAAAGGTAAAAAAAGTTTTCCTTAATAGCTTCCTTTACCTTAGTGCAGTCCTCTTTATTTCTTCGGAGGAATCCTCACTTCCTGTTCTTCTATCTGTAACTACACACAAAAATGTGAGGCTTTCTCCCTGGTGTAATGAAAGCCTCTTGAGGGGGGAGGGGGCTAGCAGGAGGGTCAGGACTTTGCAGATAGAGAAAGGAGATGTGTGTTAGTGGGCATCCTGACACTCCTGCTTGCCCCCTCCCCCCTCAAGAGGCTTTCTCCACACCAGGGAGAAAGCCTCACATTACGGTGTGTAGTTAAAGACAAAAGAACAGGAAGTGAAGATTTCTCAGAAGAAATAAGGACATTTAAAAGCAAAATGGAAGGATGAGGTAAGTGAAGGAGGATTGCACTAAGGTAAAGGAAGCTATTTAGGGAATTTTTTTTTTACCTTTACAAGCCGTTTAAAGGAACCTATTTAGAAAAGAAAAAACAAACCTTTACAACCCCTTTAAGGACATTTGTTCACCCTGTTATTTGCTTATTCATTCACTGTTTAAATTGTATTTTATAGTTTCACAGTGCTACCAATAATTGAGTACTATGTTATTTAAACATATTATGTTATATGTTTAGTTGGGCATAGCTCCCAACTGTCCCTGATTTCGAGGGTCTGTCCCTGATTTCGAGCAATGTCCCTCTGTCCCTCATTCTTCCTCATTTGTCCTTCATTTTTCTCTGATCTATATTATAGTTGTATATAAAATGCACTTTTTATCTATCAAAAAGTGTTTTCCAGTGCTAAACTTTTTATCTGATTTCTAAATTGCTGCATTTGTAAATTCCAAAAGCCAATATAAAGGAATAGTAGTGGTAAAAAAGCACTTGTGGGTCTAACCACTTAAGGACTGCCTCCTGTACATTTACGTCAGCAGTACGTGCTGTGCTAGTACGTGCTGTGCTTGTACCCAGCTATGGGTCACGGACTTGCGACCGCAGCACGCTCCCGTGACCCGGTCCGAAGCTCTGGGACTGCGGGACTCGCAGACCAGATCACCGCTGGAGTCGCACGATCGGTCCCCGGAGCTGAAGAACGGGGAGAGCCGTGTGTAAACACAGCTTCCCCGTTCTTCACTGTGGTGGCGTCATCGATCGTGTAATCCCTTTTATAGGGAAACACAATCGATGACGTCACACCTACAGCCACACCCCCCTACAGTTGTAAACACACATTAGGTAACACATAACCCCTTCCGCGCCCCCTTGTGGTGAACTCCCAAACTGCACTGTCATTTTCACAATAAACAATGCATTTTAAATGCATTTTTTGCTGTGAAAATGACAATGGTCGCAAAAATGTGTCAAAATATTTTTTTTATATATTTTTGGGGGATATTTATTTTAGCAAAAACCAAAAAATATTGCCAAAAAATTGTCGCTCTATTTTTGTTTATAGCGCAAAAAATAAAAACCGCAGAGGTGATCAAATACCACCAAAAGAAAGCTCTATTTGTGGGGGAAAAAAGGACGCCAATTTTGTTTGGGGGCCACGTCGCACGACTGCGCAATTGTCTGTTAAAGCGACGCAGTGCCAAATCGCAAAACCTGGCCGGGTCCTTTAGCTGCCTAAAGGTCCGGGTCTTAAGTTGTTAACCAATCTTGTTTTTTTTTTTTTGTATAATTCTCCTTTAAGGGGGCTTGGCAGGAGGTGTGTCCTATGCCTGCATACATTTGCTGATAGGTGTCCCTTATTCCCATCTCATAAAGTATGAGTTGGGGTAATAGTAGTAGCCATGCTTTTGTTTGTTTGTTTGTTTTTCAGTGTACACTAAGCATTTTTTTCATACAAACCACCTTTTTAGCACGGAGAGGGGAATTTACACCTACATTTTTGGAATTTATTATAATAATTTGATTGTAATGGTGACAATCAAAGGATGTGTGTGGTTTATGGTGGTTCTAACAACTGACATGAATGCATCAGTCTCACATTTTAAAGTGATTGTAAAGCTTTGATTAAAAAACAGTTCTCTATGCTCTTAAAATCGTCTTTGAGCCAGAATCTAAACTGCCAGCTGCCATATTATTCAGGTGCATATTTTCCATATTTTCTTAAGACTGATAAATGTCACACTCTTTTGGGTTGTTAATGAGATCAATATCTGAAGACTCAATATGCAGCAAGTAGCATGCATATTACTTACGTCACAACATCCACTTATGCCTTTTGACGCAAGGTGGCTAACATGTGAGATTCTGACTTATGTTCTAAATACTGTGATACAGCTTCATAATTTTTACACCAGTATAATACTAGATATAGCCTGCAAAGACATAAACTGCAACATAATTGGCCCATTGGTGCCCAGCAGAAAACAATCAAAAGATGCTCATTGTAACAGCAAAAAAAAAAAAAAGAAAAAGGTTGCTGCTAAATCTATTTTCTGAGCAGCTCCACAGCCACCAGTTATGATTTAATATCATAGATAAATGTTCTTCTTTTTCTCTGCTATTCTAAATGAAATATATTGACTGGAATAACAATCCAGAAAGCAAAGTGAAAACATCCAATAAAAGATATAGATAGGTTCAGCAGGACAAGTAAATGGATCTTTATTCGGTGAGTCACTGGACATGTATTAAGTGCTCTTTTGCATAGTAATTTCAAGCAAAATGTTCTTCATCAATGGAGGAAGTATGTTCTTTGTACTATTCATACCATGCAGAGGTATTAATCTGTCAAAGTCATGATTTAAAAAAAAATAGATATATCTCATTATTATAGCTTGCGTCAGAACTGTTTTCAAGGCATTAAATAACATGCATTTGAGCTTTGCAAACAGGCACCTTGCTAAATCAATGTCATAAAGAGAGATGAGCATTTCTTCCCACAATTTATTTTTTCTGAACCATTCATCCTACCCACAGGAAATTTAAGGATTTTGTCAAAACATACATTATATTGCCAAAAGTATTGGGGTGCCTGGTTTACACACACATGAACTTTAATGGCATTCCAGTGTTCTTCTATAGGGTTCCATATTGAGTTGACCCACCCTTTGCAGCTATAACAGCTTCAACTCTTCTGGGAAGGCTGTCCACAAGGTTTAGGAGTGTGTCTATGGGAATGTTTGACCATTCTTCCAGAATCGCATTTGTGAGGTCAGACACTGATGTGGGTAAGAAGGCCTGGCTTGCAATCTCCTCTCTAATTTATCACACAGGTGTTCTATCGGGTAGAGGTAAGAACTCTGTGCAGACCAGTCAATTTCCTTCACCCCAAACTAGCTCATCCATTTCTTTATGGACTTTGCTTCATGCATTGGTGTGCATGCATGTGCAACAGGAAGGGGCCATCCCTAAACAGTTCCCACAAAGTTGGGAGCATGAAATTGTACAAAATGGCTTGGTATGCTGACACCTTAATATTTCCCTTCACTGGAACTAAGGGGCCAAGCCCAACCACTGAGAAACAACCTCACACCATAATCCCCCTCCACCAAATGAGTTGCAGCAGTGTACAAAGCAAGATCCATAAAGACCTGGATGAGCGAGTTTGAGGTGGAGGAGCTTGACAGGCCTGCACCTCAACCCGATAGAAAACCTTTGGGATGAATTTGAGTGGAGACTGTGAGCCAGGCCTTCTCATCCAGCATCAGTTCCTGACCTCACAAATGCGCTTCTGGAAGAATAATCAACATTCCCATAGACACACACCTATACCTTGTGGACAGTCTTCCCAGAAGAGTTGAAGCTGTAAATCCTCATACACACGATCAGTCCATCCGATGAGAACGGTCTGAAGGACCATTGTCATCGGCTAACCGATGAAGCTGACTGATGGTCCATCGCGCCCACACACCATCGGTTAAATAACCGATTGTGTCAGAACTCGGTGATGTAAAACACAACGACGTGCTGAAAAATATGAAGTTCAATGCTTCCAAGCATGCGTCGACTTGATTCTGAGCATGCGTGGATTTTTAACCGATGGTGGTGCCTACTAACGATTACATTTGAAACAAGTTGGCTTTTTTTTAATCGAAGGTTAAATAACCTATGGGGCCCACACGCGATCCGTTTTGACCAATGAAAACGGTCCATCAGACCGTTGTCCTCTGGTTAACCTATCGTGTGTACGAGGCCTTATAGCTGCAAAGGATGGGCCAACTCAATATTTAAGTTGCCATTTAAGTTCATCTAAAGTCAGGCACCCCAATACTTTTGGTAATATAGTCTATCATAAAAAAAGTAAAAAAAAATATGTATAATTTTCTATTAAAATTCTTGTGACACAGATGCCATGCTTGTCTCTTTATTATAATATTTTTTTATCTCAAAAGACTTTGACAAGCGTAATATTACAATTAAAAAGTAAACAATTTCAATTAGCTGATAACTGTTAAGTACAAAACAACGTCAAAATAATATGAGATCTCTGATAACAGTACACCAGTGTCTTCTAATCAATAAACATGTGTTATAAAATATTGTATCAATCATTTATCATGAGTGTAATTACAAAATGTAATATGTAGGCATATAATATAAAATGTGCAAGGATTCACTGTCCATTTAACTAACTAAGGTAAATAAACTGCGAAGACGTGGTTTGGGGTCCCACAGCATCCTAAGACTGGAGGGAAAGAGTGGAACCTTGATGTTGTCAGGTAACCTCTCAATTCTGGTTTTAGCTAGACAGGTTGGTGTAGGTAATGTTTCACTGTCAGCTGTTCTATTAAAACAGACCTTCATTTCATCCACTGGGCACTCTGCCCATAATGCTTGTGACTATAACTCAAACTCTACGATGCTGATGGCAGCAATATAAAACATACAGCCTAGCTGCTCAAAGGGTGACTACACTATAGATAATGTCATTCGGTTTGTGGATAAAGTGGATAAAGGAAACCTGTCAAAATCCAAATACTGGGTCAACTGTTTCTGATCTTTTTTTGAAGGTACACTATCCAGACTGTTATCCTTGTTGATGCTGTGTCTGGGTTGTAGATGCCTAATAGCCACATGCTTGTTCCAGGTAGTAAGGAAACAATAACAATGACAGCCCCAGAGTCTGCACCTTCAAGAGATCAGCAATAGCAACTCCGAGATATCCAACCTGACAGATTCCTTTTAGGCAATGGGGGAATGTATGAGTATGACATAATTCGCTATGACAGACCTACTTCATAGTCTTTTTTTATTTTCATTTCAAATTACAGGGAACAGCTAAAAGCTTTACAGCTTTTCATTTCACTTATATGGCTTTGGCCTGCTCAGCGGTCAGGGACCTGGTTCATTGTCTAGTGCAAAAGCTGCTGATAAATACAATTCTAAAGGTGAGAGACAGGAGTTCTATATTAAAAATCAGTCACTGTGCACTGGAAGCAATATTAAACTAAATCAGGTGCCACATTTAGTAATATTATAATGGCACTGCAAGGGGGGTTAAAGCAGGGGTCTCAAACTGTTGGCCCTCCTGCTGTTGCACAACTACAAGGCCCATGAGGCATTGCAAGGCTGACAATTACAAGCCTGAGTCCCACAGGCAGAGGTTAGTGTCGTTTCAGAACAGCTGGAGGGCCGCCAGTTTGAGACCCCTGGTGCCAGGCACCTGGCATTTTTAATTGTGGCACTGAGAAGATATTATGTGTTGTCTGATGTGTTTTAAAGTTACTAATAGAGCCTTTTCCAAACCCCCCCCCACCACCTTTACAATGACCTAAAACAAGCTCTTAACATAAAGCAGGCATATCATCAGATATATATTTGTCAAGCAAAGTGCACATATGCTGCGTAAAAAGTTAGTACTAACAATCTAATGTCTCTAACTCACATTCATACATACACATACTAGGGCCAAGTTAGACAGGAACCAATTAACCTACCAGCATGTCTTTGGATCTGAGAGGAAAACGGATTACCCGTAGGAAACCCACACAGGCACAGGGAGAACATGCAAACTTCAAGCACGTAGTGTCGTGGTTGGGATTCCTAAATATCACTTATCACAGGGATCACAGTACTTGTTCTGACATTGTCTTCATATGCTTTTACCTCTAGAAAGATATATCTTTGGTCAGGCATCATTTAGAGTCACCATGTACTTCCTGGATCCCCGCCCTTGTGCCTTGCTGCAAAATTTGCGTTGCAGTCTTATCACTGGGGAAGAAGAGATTTAGGAATTATTTCCTCCTGCCTGTAGCACATTCATGTTATCTCAGGCTAGGCAAAGTTGCTAGCCTACAGCTCAATAACTTTTTTTTTTTAATGCCTGACTCCATGTTTTCTATCACTTTAAATGCCTAAGTGATGAGGCTGTAAAAACTTGATGTAGCAGCAGCTACATACAATATGCAGTTTTGTGTTCTGACATCCTTCGAAGACTTTCCATCTGCTGCCAAAACAAAATCAAGTTGGGCCGTGTGCCTGCCAGATATTCAGAGGATATCTTGTATTTTTACCAATGAATACAAGGCCTCCAACCTTCTCTCCACCTTGGTTCACGAGAGGAAATTTTAGTTCACGAATTACTAACACTGAAGAGTGCTAACTCTTGTGGAGCTGTTCATGGTAGCCAATCAGCTTCTAACTTCAGCTTGTTCTATTAAGCTTTGACAAAAAAAACTGAAAGCTCATTGGTTTCTATGCATAGCTGTACCAAATTTTGCACTCTGCAGTGTTAATAAATCAACCCTATAAATCAACTGCTTCCTTGAAAATCCCCCTTTTCTTTATGCATGGGTGTTCTCCAAACTGCTGCCCTCCCTCCTGTTTGCGGGTGTCTTTTTTGTCTAGTCAGTTGTAAATGAGACACTTGTGTATGTGTACTTCTGTTTAGGGCTATGTGCATCCATTAAAACAGACAGTGCCCAACAAACCACTCCTGCTCCCTTCTGCCAGCTCCTGACCAAGAGCTGCAAGAGTCAATCACTCCCCTACCCCCCACCTTTCCTCTAGCACCAGGAAGTTCAGTGGAACAGCAAGAATTATAAAGGAAAGGGTAGAAGTGACAAGAATAGCAGGTAACTGTTTAGAGGATTGAAAACATACTGGGGTATTTTTTTTTACTTTAAAGCATAATAAACCTTTCTATCTGTACCTCCTGTATAAGATATGCATTGATCATGGAGTTTCATGGTGTCACTTGTAGCCCTATACGCTAAGCCTATACAGTGTAGTGATGTCACAAGGTGTCAGAAGTTTCTGTTTGTGTTCAAGCATAATATATGCAGCATGACACTGCACAGGTTACCGCATGACCTCTGTCTGTAGTCTGAGAACTGACATTTCCTGTGAAGAAAATACAAATCCCACAATCCCTGGGTGTTTCAGTCTAATGCTCTGCAGGTAAGAGCTACACAGTAATCAGAGCTGACACAGACAATAACACACTGACAGAACAATTGACTGAGCTTACCATGCTGAAAGAGATGTGTTCAATCACAATAGCACTCCCACATTTGTGAATACAACATAGATAAATAGACATGCATTTGTATAGTGTGTGACCAGGAACAAAAAGCTGTCTCTTTCTTTGGTGACTAGGGACAGAGTAGCTGCAGCAATACATGGACATAGGGGAATCAGTCAGCCATGCCACTACAAAAAGCAGCCACAACATGTGAGCCAAGGAAAAACAAATAAGCAACATTATTGAATACAACTGTACAAATACCTAGTTAAAACAAGTAAAACATTTGAAAGTTTACAATGTCTTTAAAATGATACTAAAGGTATTTTTTTTTAAACCACTTAACCCTCGGACCATATTGCTGCCCAATGACCAGAGCACTCTTTGTGATTCGGCACTGCGTCGCTTTAACTGACAATTGTGCGGTCGTGCGATGTGGCTCCCAAACAAAATTGCCGTCCTTTTTTTCCCACAAATAGAGCTTTCTTTTGGTGGTATTTGATCACAAAAATAGAGCGACTATTTTGAAAAAAATGCAATATTTTTTACATTTTGCTATAATAAATATCCCCAAAAAATATATAAAAAAAAATATTTTTTTCCTCAGTTTAGGCCGATACGTATTCTTCTACATATTTTTCGTAAAAAAAAATCGCAATTAGCGTTTATTGATTGGTTTGTGCAAAATGTATAGCGTTTACAAAAGTTTTATGGCATTTTTATTAATATTTATTTTTTACTAGTAATGGCGGCGATCAGCATTTTTTTTCAGTACCGAGACATTATGGCGGACACATCGGACAATTTTGACAAATTTTTGGGACCATTGGCATTTTTATAGCGATCAATGCTATACAAATGCATTGGATTACTATAAAAATGCCATTGGCAGTGAAGGGGTTAACACTAGGGGGCAGGGAAGGGGTTAAGTGTGTTCCTGGGTGTGTTCTGTCTGTATGGGGGTGGGGTGGACTCACTAGGGGAAATCACTGATCTTCTGTTCATACATTGTATGAACAGAAGATCAACGTTTCCCCCGTTGACAGGAACGAGAGCTTTGTGTTTACACACATAGCTCCGGTTCCCCGCTCTGTAAGGAACGAGCGCGCGTGCCCGGCAGCGATCGCGCCTGCCGGGCAAGCGCGCGGGACTCAGGGGACGAGCAAGGGGCGCACGTGCGGGCCGCCGGCGGCGCATGCGTGCCCCCTAGCGGCCGCAAAAATACGGATGTATAGCTACGGGCTCTCGCCCAGCACTGACACCGTTCCGCCGTATAATGACAGTGGGCGGTCGGCATGTGGTTAATAACAAATATGTCACACCTGTTCTGTACAATGTTAGCCCCAATCCTCCTCTTCTCGGGTCCCTCCCTAGCTAGCGCTCCTAGGCCCCCCACTGTGTGCCCCATAGCAAGCCACTTGCTTTGGAGGCACTCAAGCATGCTCGCTCCTAAGCCATGCTCCATGTCGATGTTCTCTCCTTACTGCCTGTGATTGACAGTAGTGGAAACCAATGGTTCCCACTGTTGTCTCTGAGCCAATGAGGAGAGAGCCTCTGCTGTTGTGCTCTTGTGCACATCAATGGATCAGGATTGTGCTCAAGTAAGTATAGGGAGGGCTTGCATACTGAAGGTTTTTTCTTTTTTTTACCTTTATGCACAGAATGCATGCAGAAAAAAAAAATAGTCTTTAGAATCACCTTTTTGCTGTAAATGCATTAGGGTAAAAAACATGTATCCTTAAGTAGCACTTTAACTCTACACTTCATTGCTAATATGTACATATTTTATAAGGACATAATAAATAATTGATTTTTTTATTTTTATCTCTGGATTGCACCAGAAAATCCAGCCATGCTTTATTTATTTATATTCTCTACCATGAAACTTTTCAACCAAAACCAAAACCGAAGACCTTAACCATTGACCTGACGAAAGTAGCATTATCCTCAAGGACTCCTGCCTGCTATTAAATAACACAGTAATGGTCTGTTACTTCACAATCATTTAGAAATGGGTCGTAAAACCACAACATAGTGCTTACAGAGGTAGGAAGAGTATGAGGGATTTAATTACTATTTAGTGAAGAAGGAGGAAAAGGCAATAAAGGGGGTCATTTACAGATCATGGTGTTTAAATCCAGGCGACTGTGCTGAGATTTTCATAATTATCTAAATGTTCCCTATTAGCTCATTAAGTCTAAGTCCTTACATTTGTATATAAATAATTTTTTTAAATCGGTATGTGTTTAATGTCTTTTTTTTTTGCATTGTAAAGGATATTAGCTAATACAATTTATATTAAATAATGCATTAGTTATCAAAAGCATGTTATATTTTAGTATTCCTTTCTTATTAGATGACCATTTACCTGGAAAGTTTGGAGTTAAAGTGATATTGGCAGTTTATTGGCTAATTCAGCAGATTGAAAATGCAAGCTTTTGAAATACATTTTCTTTGTCGGGCATGATACAGTTCTGAATCCAAGAACCACATGTGCGGTATTAGCTGTTGTAAAATTTTAGGATTTACAGATAGCGATCAGGACTCAGAAGCATTATTGAGGGACTCACACATGGTATGAAGATAAGAAGACCTGACACACTTCACACCTAAGTGTGTGGAGGTGATAGTGAAAGCCTTTTGAAATCTCAATATAATGTTGATCGTTAGCCTGAAAGGAAACAGGCTTCTTTGGCAGAGAAACAATTCATTTTATTGAAAAACATAGTGGAACATGAAAATCTATTTCTATTTAGGCCACAATCCAAAGTTCTGAATTTCTCTTTCAGTAACATTCCCTATCAACCTCTATTTTTTTGATTGGAAGTTTTCTAATCAGCATTGGAACTTTGAAATAATTTGAAGAACAAAGCAACCATAAAAAATGCAAATTTCCTGAAAAACCAACTTCAATTCGCTTTGTGGATGCCGCACTCCCACCTTGCATCCTTCTGTGGTAAAATCAAAGGATCCGGATTTTGGCCAAACCTCAGCTGCATCAAATCAGCCTGTCAGGACACAATAGGTGCAGTCTGAGATTCACCCATCGACGCTGTATAGTTGTTGTTTTTTTGCTCAGCCTAGTGTATGGACAGCTTAATAAAAAAAAAGGCTGTTCATTTTGCAAGGGCATTTTCTCTTTGCTTAGTGAAGTTCTGCATTTACTCATGTGCATGCAAAAATACAGGCATACCCCACTTTTAAGTACATAATGGGGTTTATTTACTATCACTGGAGAGCGCAAAATCAGGCTCACTTCTGCATAGAAACCAATGAGCTTCTAACCCTGGCTTGTTCAATTAAGCTTTGGTAATAAAACCTGGAAGCTCATTGGTTTCTATACAGACGTGATCCTGATTTTGCACTATTCCAGCGATAATAAATAAACCCCATTGTGTACTTAAAAGTGGGGTATCCTGTACTGTCTTTTTTTCTTGCACACGTTTAAGCATTCTTTGCAAATTCTTTAAGCCAAGAGAAAATTTCAAAGTAAGCAACCTAATTGCCTTTAGTAAATCAATCCCAGTAAGTGGTATTGGCAAGCAGGGCAGCAGTCTGGAACAATGTCTTTCTTCCACAGGGTATCATGTTATACCATTTGCTTGATGAGTGGTTGGCTGTGTTGCCACAGACAACCTTGTCACCCTAGGCAATGTATATTTTGTTTATGCAGAAATACAGCCCTGGGTATGTTAAATATATGATCATGTATAACAAGAGATGGGGTCAAGTAGTATGCCTCACAGTCTATTGTTCCTGTATATTGACTGGAATTCCTATTTTTTTTTCATTGACAACCAGTTATTGCACAAATGTTGGTTCTGTGAATGATGATTGTTCTAAGTAGCAATGTGTATCATTTTTTGTGTATGACTTTAATGACCTACTTGTATATTGTGTATTGGCTAAAAGAAATTGGAGTATTTATGTGTTTGGGGTGGTAGCTTTATTTCTTTTTTTAGTGTTTCTATTTGTTTTTATTCAAAAAGGATTTTTACATACATACATTTCACATTACTTTTACATTTACAATAACATACATTGAAATCATATTAAATACATTCACAATCTACTTAAATATAAACAATATACACTAAAATAATAAAGACAACATTGTCGATCGATCAATCCTACACCTTTTATTTATTTCATTTATTTCACTTTCCCTCCTCCCTCTCTGGCCCTTCCCCCCTCCCCTCCCTATGTCTAGAGGAGGGAGGCGAGAAGAGAGGAAGGTGGGGAGAGAGAAGAGAAGGAGGAAAAAAGAAAGAAAATACCACACCAGAAAAAAACAAAACAAAAAACAAAACAACACATTACCCCCCAGATAAAAGTGTGTATATTTTCCCCCTAGTTAATGCTCTATGGCTCCTAAACATCTGTTTTTGGGGATTGGTATCCCCTTTCTTGTACATTTCCTGTTCCTTCTGTGATTATTTTAGTGCTTTTTGTGATTAACCCCATCTTTTCTCCAAGTGACTAATTCTATTACCCTTCTCTTTATTGAAAGGGAGAGAACCTATATAACAGTTCTCCCCATCAAATCTACAAAAAAAAATAAGAAAAAAAACACCCACATTTCCCCCTTTCATATACATTCTCCCCGTGTCCCGTCTATAATTATTTTAGTGCATTTATGTGGTAGGTCCTATCTATTTCTCCCTGTGATTAATTCTATTATTTTCCCCTTTTTCCCTTTCTCTTTATTTAGGGGGGAGAACATATTTTAACAGTTCTCCCCTTCAAACCACCCACCAAACAACATCGACAACCACGCAAAAAAAACAAACAAAAAAAAAAAACAAAAAAAACCTTCCCCCCCTCCTTCTCCTCTCTTCCCCTTCCCCTCCCCTCCCCCTCCTGATCTATATCTCCCCCCCTCTCTTTTGTGGGTGGGAGGTTGTTTTGCCAAGCTCCCAATAATTTCTACATACTGTCTTCCCTACTCATATACTCTGAGTACAGCTGAGATTGTTTAAAGTCCTCCCAACCTCTCCAAATCCCTGCTTCTCTCTGGTTAGGTTCCCAGTACTGATCCTCCTCCATATTTCTGATTCTTTCTACCTCCTTTAACCATTCCTGCATCGACGGGACCTGTTTTTCCTTCCATTTTTTCGGTATTAATATCCACAGGGTATCATGTTATACCATTTGCTTGATGAGTGGTTGGCTGTGTTGCCACAGACAACCTTGTCACCCTAGGCAATGTATATTTTGTTTATGCAGAAATACAGCCCTGGGTATGTTAAATATATGATCATGTATAACAAGAGATGGGGTCAAGTAGTATGCCTCACAGTCTATTGTTCCTGTATATTGACTGGAATTCCTATTTTTTTTTCATTGACAACCAGTTATTGCACAAATGTTGGTTCTGTGAATGATGATTGTTCTAAGTAGCAATGTGTATCATTTTTTGTGTATGACTTTAATGACCTACTTGTATATTGTGTATTGGCTAAAAGAAATTGGAGTATTTATGTGTTTGGGGTGGTAGCTTTATTTCTGAGGTGAATAGGTTGGTCTCAGAATAAATGTCTGTCATTTAAAAAGATAGTTTGTGTTTTGGTGTTCAGAAAAGAAAGATATTTAGTTTTGAGTTTTATTGTAAGATGGATATTATTATTTTTTTTTCAAATGGCAGAAGATCCTATACAGAATCTAACAGCTGTTTTCAAACTGTGGCCCATGGTCCAAATCCAGCTTGCTATACTGTAAGATTGTACCTGACAGGCACAGGTACCTAGAGTCTTGTTCCCCTGCTATGCTAACTTTATCCAAGTCATTTAGTTGCAAGGACCATAACAACCAATGACATGCGTGCCCCAGCTGCAGAACAGAATGACTAACTTACACTGACTACGCCACACAGTAAGCAAGGTAAGACAGACCCCTGATCGAAAATCAAATCTGATGTAAGGTAAACTGCTCTTAGGCCTCATACACACGACCATTTTCCTCGACAGAATCCATCAAGAAACTTTGGTGGCAGAGCTTTTTTGCCGAGGAAAACGGCCGTGTGTATGTTTTTCATTGGGAAAACTGTTGTGGAACTCGATGAGAAAAAAAGAGAACAAGTTCTCTTTTTCCTCGTTGGGAGTCTCAATTTCCTCATTGCGTTCCTCGTCGGGCTGGTTTTCCACGAGAAACACGTTCATGTGTATGCTTAGAAACCCGCGCATGCTCAGAATAAAGTATGAGACGGGAGCGCACCTTCGGTAAATGTAATGTTCATAATGAAGATGGCACATTTGTCACGCTGTAACAGACTGAAAAGCGCAAATCGTCTCTCTCTTACCAATCTTTTACTTAACACGCAGTAACACAGTAACATGAGAATAGCAAAAGCAGCCCCAAGGGTTGTGCCAGTGGAATTGAACTTCCCCTTTATAGTGCTGTAGTACGTGTTGTATGTCACCGTGTTTGAGAACAACGAGATTTTGTCTTGACAGTGTGTACGCAAAGAAAGCTTGACAAGATTCTCGACAAGCCTGACAAGGAGCTCGTTGAGGAAAACGATGTGTCTTTTACGACGAGTTCCTCGGTCATGTGTAAGAGACCATACTGATATAAAGGGGGACTCTGATGTAAGGGGGGATTTAATGTAACTGGGACTTTGATGGGGTCCCTGATGTAAGGGGGGCTCCTAAAATAGACTCTGATTGGGATCCAGAAGCACTTTGGCATTCCATATTATCTTCTAGTATATAGAATAAAGCAGAATTTAAGATACAGTATTACTGACAATGGTCAATAGTCACACTAGGTGATTATGTGTAATACACACAAACAGCAACATTAAATAAATAATCAATGTAGAAACCATGGGGTTGATTTACTAAAACGGGAGAGTGCAAAATCTGGTGCAGCTCTGCAAAGAAACCAATCAACTTCCAGGATTTTTTGTTAAAGCTTAATTGAACAAGCTTAATTTAGAAGCTGATTGACTACCATGCACAGCTGCACCACATTTTGCACTCTCCAGTTTTAGTAAATCAACCCCCATGTGTCTATTAAGTGTCTGTGTGTACAAAAAGAGGAAACAGACTTTCACTCCTGGTGAGAAAAGTGTCCGAACACAGATAAGTGTCAATAATCTATATATGAATCACTGCGCCTATGAGAACCAATTCACATCAGCGCAGACACGAGGCTCTTACCAGAAAGTTGTGACCATCAAATTATAAATAGTCAGATGTACACGTGGGATTAATACGCCAATCTCTGTTATGCCAACCAGCAATCATCATAACAAGGTAGTCATGAATTTCCCCCCAATGGTCAAGTAAAAATGAAAAGTACTCGCATGGTGTAATACAGTTAAAAAACATCCACTTTTATTAAAATTAAAGAATGCGCACTCAGGCCTCGTACACACGATCGAGGAACTCGTCATTTCAGACACATCGTTTTCCTCGACGAGTTCCTTGTTAGGTTTGTTGAGAAACTCGACAAGCTGTCTTTGCATACACACTGTCAAGACCAAATCTCCTCGTTCTCAAACTCAGTGACTTCAACACATACAACGGCAGGGGCTGCTTTTGCTAATCTCATGTTACTGCGTGTTAGGTAAAAGTTTGGTAAGAGACATTTGCACCTTTCAGTCTGTTACAGCGTGACAAATGTGCTATCTCCATTACAAATACAACTTTTACCGAAGGTGTGCAGGTTTCTAAGCATACACACCAACGTGTTTCTCATGGAAAACCAGCCCGACGAGGAACACGACGACTCCCGTCGAGGAAAAAGAGAACTTGCTCTCTTTTTTCCTCGTCGAGTTCCTCGACAGTTTACTCGATAAAAAGCATACACACGACCGCTTTCCTCAGCAAAAAAGCTCTCCCACCAAGTTTCTTGATGGATTCTGTCGAGGAAACCGGTCGTGTGTACGCGGCCTTCGTTGTATAAAATGCCAGACATGGTTAAAACAAGCTTGCATGTATCCGATTGGCAAAAGACTCTCCTTCCAGTCTGACCTCTTGGCAGAGGCTTGTGTGATGATGTCACATGCATTAGCCCCATCCGACATGTTTCGTTTCAGTAGACCCCCTCAGGGGGAGTGGTCTATACTACCACGTGTAGTATATGTTATATACAGTCTGTATGCACAATAGGACTGGATTTTGATAAAATGGAAAGGAAAAGCTAAAGTGTTATCCCAAACTTTTAATGATATTTTCAAATTAGTAAATGAAGCTGAGTGTTTTCTTGGTGGTTATTATAGGAACTTCCTCCGTGTTTATAGTCCATTATACTAAATCAGACACAATGCTCAATGCCAGTATGTTCGTTTTGTTTTATCATAATTGTAGCTGAACACATTTGCAATGTCATTGTCTATAATGAAACCATTATGACTTTCACAGTTAGATTAGTGAAATGTAATCCTTAATCAATTATATAAAAAAATCCTGAAATGCAAGCTTGTTGTGGCACATTGTAATGGATATTAAAAAACATTCTCTTTAGCTTTTTCTGTAAAAAATGGCAAAACAAAGACAAGAGGGCACAAAGTCCTAGCGCATTACCCAGTATAAATTGTATTGAATAAATATGGTGCCAAATGCATACTTACAAATAGCCACAATCAAAAAAGTGATGTAACAAAACCCAAGTGATGCAGAGGTCAGGATATGAATCTGTGTCACCAAGAACCAGGCATCACTCACAAGCTTGCATCAATCCTCTGTGGAAGAGGGTTCATCCCTTGAAATGGGTCAGCTTGTGAGTCTTGGGGACACAAGTCCATATCCTGACCTCTGCATCACTTGTTTGTTTGTTTTTTTACATCAGCTTTTTGCTTGTGGTTATTTGTAAGTATGCTTTTCGCACAGTTTTTAATACCATAGGTGTGCGTACAGGCTGTGCTAGTTGTGCCTGGGCACACCCTAATAACCCAGTGCGGAGCTTATTCCCCCTGCTTTCTGTCTCCTGTCCCATCTTCCCCCTGCAGTGCTGCCAGGTTCCCTTCTCTCCTCTCCTGCCGGCTGGTTCAAGGGGATGTTTCAGGATGGAGAGCAGGGGAAGGGGCCAGCAAATATTTAATTTACAGACCCCTTCCTTTTCTGAATGAACATAGTGCATGATCTGTACTGGTCACTCCTGTATTCATTCTTAACTGAAGCATAGTAAACTACATTATATTGTCAAAAGTATTGGGACACCAGCCTTCACACACACATGAACTTTAATAGTGCCCCTCTCTTAGTCCGTAGGGTTCAATATTGGGTTGGCCCACCCTTTGCAGCAATAACAGCTTCAACTCCTCTGGAAAGGCTGTCCACAAGGTATAGGAGTGTGTCTATGGGAATGTCTGACCTTTCTTCCAGAAGTGCATTTGTGAGGTCAGGCATTGGTGTTCTATCGGATGAGGTGCAGGCCAGTCAAGTTCCTCCAACCCAAACTCACTCATCCATGTCTAAGTGCACTGGTCTAAATCATTTGGTGGAGAGGGGATTGTGGTGTGGGGTTGTTTTTCAGGAGTTGGGCTTGGCCCCTTAGTTCCAGTTAAGGGAACGCTTATGGCGTCAGCATACCAATATATTTTGGACAACTTCATGCTCCCAACTTTGTGGCCCCTTCCTGTTCCAACATGACTGCGCACCAGTGCACAAAGCAAGATGCATAAAGCCATAGATTCGCAAGTTTGGTGTGGAGGAACTTGACTGGCCTGCACAGAGTCCTGACCTCAACCCAATTGAACAGCTTTGGGATGAATTAGAGCAGAGACTGCGAGACAGGTCTTCTCATTCACATCAGTGCCTGACCTCAGACGTGTGCTTCTGGAAGAATAGTCAAACATTCCCATAGACCCACTTCTAAACCTTGTGGACAGCCTTTCCAGAAGAGTCAAAGCTGTTATAGCTGCAAAGGCTGGGCCAACTCAATATTGAACCCTACGAACTAAGACTGGGATGCCATTCATGTTCATGTGCATGTAAAGGCAGGCGTCCCAATAATTTTGTCAATAGAGTGTATGTTTACAATGCCTCAGTTTGTGAATGAACATTAGCAGTCAGCATAGAAGTGCTCCTTCTGTTAGTCAGTGTAGGTGAGAGTTCAATTCATTGTTGCTCACTGCTTGCCTAATAACCTTATGAAAAACTATGAATGAGAAAGCCTAGTGTAGACAAACTTAATGTATCTAAATTATACAGCATACTTCACCTTTTCACAGGGGCGGACTGACCATTCGGGCACTGCCCGAGGGCCCCATGCCACTAGGGGGCCCCATCAGGGTTAACACCCTCAGTAAAACCAGAGACAGTGTGTAAAAAAAGCTGTGTTTTATAGCCTTTCCAGTACCTTTTCAGTGTTTATGTGTATTCTGTGTGTATGTGTATGTATACTCTGTATGTATAATGTGTGTGTATACTGTGTGGCCCCATAATCTATTACCTGGGGGCCCCATAATCTCCTTGTCATGGACCATGAAATACTGAAATCCTAATTCAGGTATTACAGGAGATTTTATTCTGAACCCCAGCCAGGTCAATAGACTCATAAGAGATACTCATTGTCCATTGTGTGATAACCCTATTTAAAGCCTTTCTATTATCAGGTGTAAATGACTTCTGCCCTGTCTCAATTCTCCAGACGGTTCCATTGTTCTGTGGCTGGCTATTGTGTACATTGATTGCCCCCCTGGGGCTTTTGTCTGAATACACATCACAGGCTTCTATTCAAACCGTTGTGACCAATCCCTGCTGTGTCATTTTCAAGTCCTCATTTGCATGGAAGGTGGATCTGAGGGGGAACTGATGGGACTGTAAAAAGGACCAATAAGAAAGCGGTTGGTGGGGGCAGGATGTTCCAAATCATGTATAAAAGTGTGCTGTGTACTTTCAAGTGTGTCCTGTTACATTCAGCATTAAGCCATGGCTCATGTGTGGATTATTCAGCGATTCCAGGGATATTCCTACTCGTGGAATATTGGGTGATTTCTTTTATTAGAGAAGAAGGGAACGCTTGACGGGGATATGTTCGACTACCGTCACAACTGGTTGGCAGCAGCGGGATTTTCCCTTCTACTTTCCTTTACACCAGGATTCCAAGCAGACACTGGGAACAGTGAATGGAAGACTGGTACACCCGGCTTAAAAGAAATACACTGAAAGAACTACTGGAAGTTCGTGGAAGGATTGCTAGCAACAAAACCGAGCGTGTCATCATAGCAGAATTAATGGAGCTAGACCAGGAGAACTCGGTTGCAGCAACGCCAGCAGTACAAGAGATGGAGACATCAGTGATTCAGGAGGAGGAATCACCAGCCAACAAGCAGCCGCACATTCTCCAAACAGTGAGTACAGCACAGCAGCACTAACTAAAGAGATAGGAGAGGTGCAGACACCAGTCTCCATGGAAGAGGAATTCCAAAGAAGGTTACAAGAGATGCGGATACAGCATAGAGGACCCGTATCCGAGGAGGTCCTGCTGGGATGGGCGGATGTGATTTGGTGCCAACTCTGGAAGGAAGCGCTAGCTCTGGAGCAGCAACATCAAGGAGAGGTCCTGCCCTACATCTATGCAAGGTACTGGCCACAGTATGATGTACGAATGCCGTTGTTGGGGGAACAACCGAAGCAGGAGTGGATAGCGGAATTAAACAGGCTGATCCGGGCAGAGATGCAGCTGGATGAGAGCTACAGAGCCCTCCGGTGGTATGTAGCCCAAGAGTGCCCGTGGTCAGCGGATGACAGCCCCACAGAAGGCTATGACTATGATGGCCTGGGATTGTTGTATTGGAGGATGTCCAGTGATCCCGACTTTGGGGATGATCGGGAGTGGCGCTTGGAGGACATAATGGAGCACAGAGAGAAAAAATTGAATATCTCAGAAGCGCACTGGCTACAGGAAGATTTGGAATTTCTGGCCGCTCGGGAATGGGACCTGGAGATCGCCTACAAACAGCTGCTAGACTCTGCTCAGCGCCGGGCTCCCTTTGCCTGGGACTATCAGGAAATACCAGTGGACAATGCTGAAATCCTGGCTGAAGAATCATCCATGTGGCAGGGTAACAGTGTGCTTTTCCAACCTGCCCCTTCAGCAATGGACCAGGAGGTTATATGGCGGATGCAGTAAGTGCCGACTGACCTTGATGATCCCGTTTCTGCAGGGGACGATCTTGTATGGAGGAATGTGCCTGTCCAGCAGTATGCCAGTGAATCGGCAGTGGAAAACCTGGAGATTGCCATTCCCAAAGCTGAAGTTCTGACCGCAGGGCCGAGCTCTGCTAACCTCTGCTCAGTACCTATAGCAGCTTCTGGGTTCCATGGACAGAAGATGGTGAACCTCTATCCCCAGACACCAGTTGCAGAGACAGGGGATTTAATAGATTTTTCTGCTGAGGAAAAACAACCTGATGGGCCCCCAGCAGAAGAGCTGGTATCAGGGCCAAACTTCACTGTGCTCTGCCCAGCACCAAGAGCAGTATTTGTGGAGTTACAAGGAACTTCCCCAGCTGAAGCGCTGCTCACCGGACAGAGGGTTCAAGACCACTGCCCCACCCCTGTGGCAGTTTCGGAGGCTCAGGGTGAGAAGATGGCAATCACTCCCCAGCCACAGATTACAGAATGTATGGACTGTTCAGAGGATGTTATGGATTATGCACCCCCAGCAGAAGTGCTGACAACAGGGCAGAGTGCCAGCCATCTCTGCCCAGCACCGGGACCAACTGTGAAGTTCCAAGGAGCCGGGGCGGTTGGCCCCCCTCCCCAGCAACCAGCTGAGGTGGTAAAGCTCTTACTCCCAGCTGAATCACTGGCAGCAGGACAGGATGCTACTGGCGGCTGCACCCCACTACAGCTTGAGTGGATATCGGTGGATGGGACTGTGGTCTCCACTCACAGCAACCCAGCGGAAGAGCTGGCAACAGAGCAGAGTGCCCCGGGCCTCTGCTTTCACCTAACAGAAGAAGGGGTTCCTGGGGTAGTGGATGGGACTTCAGTCTCCACTGGCACAACCCCAGAAAATGGTACAGGACTGAAACAAGAGGATGTCGGCTTTGCTTTGCAAGCACTGGGGGATTTTCACCTCACACCAGTGGATGGGACTTCAGTCTCCACTGGTATACCCCATAAATAGTGGCCAGTTGGCCCAGATCCCCAACAGCATGATGGACTGAGCCCAGCCACCCTGTCATCTCTCCAGCGGCTGAAAGGACTCCAGGGAGAAGGGATAGTCCACGCCTCTCCCCAGCGGCAGACGTGTTCCCTGAGAGAGGCAGAGGATGGCGGGGTGAGTAATGCTCGGTTTGGAGCAAGTGATTTGGGGTACTGTATGGATACCAGCATTGGGGGACTGGAACTACTGACTAAATTCAGAGACAACCAATCTGGTGTCTCCTATTGGGTTAGTCCCCTGCCAAAAGGGGAGATGTGTGACAGGCCTAGCCGGGACAGGGGCGTTTGGAGATGACTGAATGTGAGCCTCTTGCCATCCAATTATGGGCCAGGGCCTCAAAGCAGGAAGGCGGATGGGTTATCCTGGCAGACAGTCCTGGAACCTTGAGACTACTTGCCCAACATCCTCGAGTGACCCGTTTGGGTCCCATTGTGGATGTTGAATTATTTTCCAGGGGGAGTAATGTCATGGACCATGAAATACTGAAATCCTAATTCAGGTATTACAGGAGATTTTATTCTGAACCCCAGCCAGGTCAATAGACTCATAAGAGATACTCATTGTCCATTATGTGATAACCCTATTTAATAGATATGTGCATTCCCGTTCGTACGAATGTCATTTTCGTACGAAAATGTTCATTTTCGTACCCGCGGGATAATGTGTACATACGAAAATATTAAAGCACCAGAATACGAAAACGACGGGATAACGGATTAGCCGCATAACGAACGACCGCAATTACGAACGATCCGACGGGAAAAAACGACAAAACGAAAATGGCAAAATAACGAAAATTAAATCTGTATCAAGAGGTTTGCATTGTGTATTTTGTTTGAATCCGTTTTGTGTTCGTTTTCAGTTGTATGTTCATTGTTCAATGACATCTATAACAAAAGAATTTCATTATGTATATTGAATGAATTCCTTTTTCTTTTTTCTGTGTATTCAAAATACTGAAGGCAATTTTTTTGTTATAGGTGTCATATCAACATACGAAAATAACAAAAGAAACAGGTTCAAATGCAAATCTTTTGTTTATGGTTTTTTTAATGGCCAGAGAGTTATGCCGCGTACACACGGTCGTTTTTTGCGATGAAAAAAAACGACGTTTTTTAAAACGTCATTTAAATTGATCGTGTGTGGGCAAAACGTCGTTTTTTGTCTTAAAAAAAACGACCCAAAAAAAATTCCAACATGCTTGAATTTTTTGTGTCGTTTTTCAAAACGTCGTTTTTTGTTTCACAAAAAGTCACCGTGTGTAGCAAAAACGTCGTTTAAAACGACGTTTTTCAACCCGCGCATGCCCAGAAGCTAGTTATGAAGCGAGCTTCAATGGAAAAGTGTGGTGAACGTAACCTCGTTTTTTGTGAAAAAAACGATGGTGTGTATGCAACATCGTCTTTGAAAGTGACGTTTCAAAAACGTTGTTTTTTACTTCACAAAAAACGTCGTTTTTTTTCATCGCAAAAAACGACCGTGTGTACGCGGCATTAGGCTGGCCATACATGATACAATTTTCTGTGCAATTTTCTTTAGATTTACCTTCAACTATGTAGTGCAAGGGCCTGCCTGATTGCATACAATTGAAAGTGTTGTTTAGTTTGACCTCATATATGGTTTTTGGTAAATCTAAAAGAAAATTGTACAAGAAAATTGAACATGTATGGCCAGCCTCAGTGACTGAAAGCAGCTTCTCTTTTGTGCTGAGTACTAGAGTAGTGAGTACACTTGTACAGTAAAGCCTAATAAACTTTTCTGTGGATTTTCATCTGAAGGGACATCAGTTGGCCAGACTTCTGAACCCAAAAATGGTTTTCTGATGCAGTTTAAAAACGAACGAATTTTCTGAGAACGATCGGAAAACGATCATTTTTATGTTTGTTGTTAAAATAGTCTGACCAAGTGTATGGGGCTTAACAATAGTATTGTTAAGCCCCATACACTTGGTCAGACTATTTTAACAACAAACATAAAAACGATCGTTTTCCGATCGTTCTCAGAAAATTCGTTCGTTTTTAAACTGCATCAGAAAACCATTTTTGGGTTCAGAAGTCTGGCCAACTGATCTCCCTTCAGATGAAAATCCACAGAAAAGTTTATTAGGCTTTACTGTACAAGTGTACTCACTATTCTGCACAAAAGAGAAGCTGCTTTCAGTCACTGAGGCTGGCCATACATGTTCAATTTTCTTGTACAATTTTCTTTTAGATTTACCAAAAACCATATATGAGGTCAAACTAAACAACACTTTCAATTGTATGCAATCAGGCAGGCCCTTGCACTACATAGTTGAAGGTAAATCTAAAGAAAATTGCACAGAAAATTGTATCATGTATGGCCAGCCTAACTCTCTGGCCATTAAAAAAACCATAAACAAAAGATTTGCATTTGAACATGTTTCTTTTGTTATTTTCGTATGTTGATATGACACCTATAACAGACAGGAATTCATTCAATATACATAATGAAATTCTTTTGTTATAGATGTCATTGAACAATGAACATACAACTGACACTAACAAAAGAAAAGCATTCAAGATACACAGAATGCAAATTGACGAAAATTCACGATAATTATTGTCTAACAAGAAACGAACATGAATTAAACAGAATAACAAATCATCCCGCATGTACGAAAATAAAACGGTAACGGAAATACGAAACGATCGGAATACGAAAAAATCACGTCGTACGACAAACGAACGGGAACGAACGGGAAAACGGGCGTCTTACGAAAAACGAACGGAAACGAACAGACGGGACCATACGAAACGGAACAAAAAAAAACGAAATTTTTTTCTGTGCACATGTCTACTATTTAAAGCCTTTCTATTATCAGGTGTAAATGACTTCTGCCCTGTCTCAATTCTCCAGACGGTCCCATTGTTCTGTGGCTGGCTATTGTGTACATTGATTGCCCCCCTGGGGCTTTTGTCTGAATACACATCACAGGCTTCTATTCAAACCGTTGTGACCATTCCCTGCTGTGTCATTTTCAAGTCCTCATTTGCATGGAAGGTGGATCTGAGGGGGAACTGATGGGACTGTAAAAAGGACCAATAAGAAAGCGGTTGGTGGGAGCGGGATGTTCCAAATCCTGTATAAAAGTGTGCTGTGTACTTTCAATAAAGTATGTCCTGTTACATTCAGCATTAAGCCATGGCTCATGTGTGGATTATTCAGCTATTCCAGGGATATTCCTACTCGTGGAATATTGGGTGATTTCTTTTATTAGAGAAGAAGGGAACGCTTGACGGGGATATGTTCGACTCCCGTCACACTCCTATTGCCCGGGGGCCCCATGAGTTGTCAGTCCACCCCTGCCTTTTCACAATGTAGATTTAGAGTGTTCAGTATGCTCCAAAAGTTGAAAGACATTGCTAGCAGCGGAGAGCATCTGCTAATGTCAACAAACTGATTTGTGCAGCTTTGTACTATGTGATTGCTGTGATGACCAATCATAGTGATCACTAATGTGAACAGAAGGAGGATGTAATAATTAATCAATCCATTAAATCCTCCAGTTGCAATGGAGGAAGGAGTGATTGTAAATATGTGGTGATAGAATGTTAAAGGACTAAAAACTACCATGTTGTGAAATTGTTATTGGGGGATTTAAAATTCCACTTACCACTAATGTTGTTAGATAGTTTTGAGTAAGAGGGGTTTAAAGTCTTACTGGCCACCAATAAACATGGAATTATTTCATGGGGATTTTAACCAATTCCGCTCGCCGTTGTTATACAGCGCTACTTTGAAGAGGAATACTGTTGTTATGGTAGCAGCTACCTACCATAACCCCAGTTTCCTCTTCAAGAGCGGGCGGTCCGTTTCTGTCTCTGCGGCAGATTCACTGCAAGATCAATTTTATCGACAGCAGGAGAGGGCCCCCCTCCCGCCGTTCTCCGGAGCCCTCAGCCGCTCTCTGGAGCCATCGTTAGCGGCAGAGGCGATTGGATCCTCTCCCTAGCCCGACATGGAGACAAATGAGATCTCCATATCATTGCAGGGCGGAAGCGACATCAAAACGTAATTTTTAAGGGACAAGGGACATTTTTATTATTATTATTTTTTTATGACATTACATTCATTTATTTATTTTACTGCATTTTAGTGTAAATATGAGATCTGAGGTCTTTATTTAAGATGCCCTGTCATGCTTTTTTTCTATTACAAGGGATGTTTACATTCCTTGTAATAGGAAAAAAAAGTGACCCTTTAAAAAAAATAAAAATAAACAACAGTGTAAAAATGTAAAACAAAGGGTAAAATAAATAAGAAAAAAAAATATTTAAAAGCGTCCTGTCCCGCCGTATATGAAAACGGTGTTCAAACCACACATGTGAGGTATTGCCACGATCGTTAGAGTGAGAGCAATACGTTTTAGCCCTAGACCTCCTCTGTAACTCAAAACATTCAACCTGTAGAATTTTAAACATTTTGCCTATGGAAATTTTTAAGAGTAAAAGTTTGTCACCATTCCACGAGTGGGTGCAACTTTGAAGCTTGACATGTTTGATATCAATTTACTCAGCGTAACATTATCTTTCACAATAATAAAAAAAATGAGCTAACTTTACTATTGTCTTATTTTTTTAATTAAAAAAAAAGTGTTTTTTTTTTCCAAAAAAGTGTGCTTGAAAGCAGGGCAGGACTTAGGGTGGTGGGGGCTCCTGGGCTTGAGTCACTTTCGGGCCCTACCTTCTATACATTACTTTAAATAGAACAAAATGATACATACACAAGCTACTGTATGTATTAGAGCTACACAATTCTGGATAAACTGAGGATAAAAATAGAGATCAGGATTCTGAAGTAAACCCCTGCCGGTTTTTGCAGTTTTTCAATTATTAAGTTATAACAGACATTCTTACTGATGTTTTGTGATTCAAATTATGACGACGCTTCCACCCTTATGCCACGTACACACCATCACTTTATGCGATGGAAAAATAACGACGTTTTCTGTGAAGTAAAAAACAACGTTTTTGAAACTTCAATTTTCAAAAACGACGTTGCCTAAACACCATTGTTTTTTCACAATGCTCTAGCAAAGCAAGGTTAGGTTCACCACTTTTTTCCATTGAAGCTCGCTTCATAACTAGCTTCTGGGCATGCACGGGTTGAAAAACGTTGTTTTAAACGTCGTTTTTTTGCTACAGACGGTGATTTTCTGTGAAATCAAAAATGTTTTAAAAAAACGACACAAAAAATTGAAGCATGCTTCAATTTTTTTTTTTCGTTTTTCACAAGACATAAAACGACGTTTTCCCACACACACGGTCATTTAAATTGACGTTTTTAAACGTCGTTTTTTTCCATCACATAAAGTGATGGTGTGTACGCGCCATTACTGTTTTCCTGCTTGTAATCTCGCTCATGCGCCGTTGCGCAGTAACCATTCGTTGCTGTTTCTGCGGCTACTGTTTTCTTTCACTCCCCTTTTGTGACAACTTCTTTAGTCACACGGGGATGTATCAGGAAAAGTGGAAGGAGCTAAACACCATGAGCAGGGCCGGACTTACCATTGGGCTTGACTGGGCTCAAGCCCATGGGCCCCGCCCAATAGGGGGCCCCTTACGTTTACATTTTTTCGAAAATATGCCAGTCATTTAAAGTGGTTGTAATGTAAACACTCGGATACAACAATTGTCTTAAAAAATAGCCCATAACACAGGCAGCTAATCATTTGCATGACGTCACCGTGCTTGCCGGAATGCAAGCTTTAAATGCTGGATTAGAGGGGCTAATGTGCGTAAGCACGGTGACGTCATGCAAATGATCAGCTGCCTGTGTTATGGGCTATTTTTTAAGACAATGTTGTGTCCGAGGTTTTACATTACAACCACTTTAAATGACTGGCATATTTTCGAAAAAAAATTAAACGTAAGAGGCCCCTTATTGGGCAGGGCCCATGGGCTTGAGCCCAGTCAAGTCCAATGGTAAGTCTGCTGCGCAAATACTGTGTGACACAAAGTATTGCAATGACCTATTGCAACAACCACCATTTTATTCTCTAGGGTGTTATAAAAAAAATATATAATGTTTGGAGGTTCTAGGTAATTTTCTAGCAAAAAAAATATGTTTTTAACTTGTAAGCACCAAATCTCAGAAAGAAGATTGGTCCTTAAGTGGTTAAAGTGTTTTGGATTTACCTATGACATTTAGCCATTTCCCACATTACAATTTAAATTCAATGCAATTTCATTTTACTGGGGACTTCCAGTAAAAAACACTTTCCAAAAAGGGTCATTGGAGGCATTCATTCTTGTTTTATATAGTAATATATTAGAATAAAAAGCCAAATGGTTATTTAATACCACCTAAAGAGATTCATTTGGGCACAGTGTTGCATGATTGCCAATCAAATTATCAAAGCACTGAAAACTGGAACAAAATGGCCTGGACAGGAAGAGGGTGTAACATGTTGGCCCGGTAGTGGTTAACATGAAGCTGATGGGTCAATGAGAAGGCACACAACATTACGAAAACGCAGCAGTTTTTACAACCTATGTTGCGCTAAATAAACTAATAAGCATGACTAATCTGCCCATGTTTATAAGGCTCTGTAAAATTTACCAGTAAATCGAGTGCCTTAATAATCAACCAACCTCCTAGGTTCTGTGGGTAATGGAATCTATAGGACCAAGGTCTGCCTTATATCTTTCCTAATTTCCTCAAGGGCAAAATGACATTGCCCTACAAAATCTATTACAAGACAAGAGTTGGAGTTTGAGAAGACAAGTAAATTTTATAACAAATATAGCGAGGGAATGAGCTCAGAACATGGTGTCACTTTTGATTACATTGCTCAGAGAGACAGGTAACCCTGAACATTATCCAGTACCCTCCAAGGCGCACAGACTAAAGCAGCTATTTTAATTTCAGCCCTTTCAACTTCCAACAAACAGTGCTTATTTGTTTTCATACTATAGCAATATTTGGTAAACTTTTTTAAACTATCTTAAGAAATTCAGTGACACCTCTACGGAAAAAGGAAGCATAAACATGGGAAATCAAAGTTTCCTATTACATGGCAGTTGTATTTTAATAACTCCTCCTATGTACTCCAGAAAGATATATTAAAAATATGTGTTTAAGATTTTATTTGGAAATGTATGTTCTGAATGGGAGTGATTAATTAATTTTAACCCCTACAAGTCAAACTAACACAAATATTCGGCCTCACTGGACTGTTTTTTTTTTTCCTTGGGGGCGCATATTTGCTCATCTCCCTTTGTGCATCATGCTCCCAGCATAGAGACCTGGGTCTCACAGAGAGCCCTGGGCCCCATACTAATGATCATCCCTGACTAACGCACTAATGATCGTCTTACTAATGATCAGTCACTGTGATGTCAGCCCTGTGTTTTTTCTCTGTGAATGGAGGAGAGAGCTGAATCATAAAAAAAAAGTGTGTACAAAAATAAATAATTTTAATAAATAACAATAATAATAATAATAATAATAACAAAAAAAATACTTAGTTTAAGGTTTTATCCAGGCCAGGCTTAGTGTTTGGGCCTAGGTCAGGGTCAGGATTTTTTTACACAGGATTTTTTTTAAATTAGTATTAGGCCATGTACACACGATCGCTCAAAACCAATGAAAACGGACTGAAGGATCGTTTCATCGGTCCAAACCGATCGTGTGTGGGCCCCATCGGTCCGTTATCCTTCGGTCAAAAAAAAATAACTTGCTTTACAATCTGACCGTTTGACGCCTGACCAATGGGTCAGAATCGATCGTTAGTATGCAAAAGCATTGGTTAAAAGGCTGCGCATACTCAGAATCAAGTCGACGCATGCTTGGAAGCATTGAACTTTGTTTTTTTCAGCACGTCGTTGTGTTAAAACACGTAAACGTCACCGCGTTCTAACACGATCAGTTTTTTAACCGATGGTGTGTAGGCACATCAGACCATCAGTCAGCTTCATCGGTTAACCGATGAAAATGGTCCTTCAGACTGTTCTCATCGGATGGACTGATTGTGTGTACACGGCCTTAGTGTCAGTTTGTGTCAGTGTGTTTTAGATAAGATAAAAAAAAAGCTGTACTATGATTTTTTTTTTACTATTTTTTTTGATAATTAAAAAATAATCAGGAGATATCCATTATCGTTTACTACCAAATGAAAACCCAATTTGTCCTGATAAAAATGCGGTATAATCTACCTGGATGCACAAAGTAGTTGTGATGACATGTATAGTTTTACTAACACATGTCAAAGTTGCAAAATTGTGCTTAGGCATTTAGATTTGTTTTACCCTTAGGTGTGAAGGGGTTAATTACCTGGTACATTTTTTTGTTCTGAACAGTGTCAGTGTCTGAATCCCTTTATAAGTGATTAATCCTAAAGGATTTACAATGCCCGAAATATCACTTGTATTTTAGTGTAGAGTACATCACACAAAAAAATAATTTCTGGGGGTGTCCTGTGTACAGAACACCTCCAGGTTGCTATATTGCATTGCATTTCACAGAAAATTACAGTTCTGCAGATTGGAAAGGTAATTACAATTTGGCTTATGTAACAACTGTATATGCAATATTATCTTTTTTTATTTGCTATATTTTTATTTCCACAGTAGTGGAGTTGCCTTTGAGTTATAATTTTTTTTATTGTATTCTAAAATATGTCTGTTTTGCTGTTATTGAGATTATCCAGGGAATCCTTATTAAAAGATAATTTCATTCAAATTTTCTCTATGCTTGGTAAGGCCTGGGAGCAGTGGGGTTTATTTACTGAAACTGGAAAGTGTAAAATCTGACACAGCTCCACATAGAAGCCAGGTATTTTTGTCAAAACTTAATTGAACAGGCTGAAGTTAGAAGATGGGAGGCCACCATGCACAGCTTCACTGTTTTTTTTTTTTTTTTTTTTGCACTCTTTACACACAGTTTTAGTAAAGCTCTGATTGCTCAAAACTTTGCCTGATCAGGGCATAGTGAATAGCTGGTTGTTAAGGAGTGGGACAGGAAGCCCACTTAACAGATTAACAAGTAAGCAATCGGCTGTCAACGGTCTTCCCTGCTGACAGCTAAATAATAATTAAAAAAATGCTGGCAATATAAAAAGTGCATACAAAAATGTGGGGTCCCTCTCCAATCCATACTAGACCCTTCCTCTTAAAATCCTGTTCATTAATTCGGTGCAGCTGAGGCTGCAGAGATAGAGGTTGAGGGCCTCGGACTCGCAAGAAAGGGCCTCGCCAGAGTCGGGGGGCCCTACATGGTTTCTTGCACCGGGGCCTTGAAGGTTCTAGCTATGTCTCTGTAGTGAGCTACTATTGCTAACTAGCAAACATTACAATATTATTGCTTAATTTACACTGATCAGAGTGTTATATAATCCATACCTCCCAACTTTTTGAGATGGGAATGAGGGACACCTACTAGCAAAAGTATGTAAGCATAGGACTTGCCCTATTTTACCACCTCTATTCCTTTATATTGGCTCTTGAAATTTACAAATACAGCAAATTAGAATTTGAATTTGATGAAAGATTTAGCACTGGGAGACATTTTTTGAAAGATAAATAGTACTATATACAATTATATAGATCAGACCAATCTAGGATAGAGGGACAGAGGCACATTGCTTCAAATGAGGGACAGTTTAGAGCTATGTATAATCTATTGCTGCCTAAAAAAGAGGATCATTTCTTGATTTTTGAAGCCTATACTGTACTACGTAACACCCACTCTTTACCTGTTCTGTGCAGTGTTTTTGTGCAGCTTGCTATCGGGGCACCCAAGCCAAATCAATGCTCTGTGTGTCCATTTAGACATGCAGCAGAAGCTCTGCCTCGACCCTCTCTCCTCATTGGCTCACTAATTTTGATTGACAGCAGCGGGATCCAATGGCACTCCCTGTGTGTCTCAGCCAATCGTGAGCCAAGGTTCTTGTGGAACATCGATGGATCCAGTTGGGGCTCAGGTAAGTATGGGGGGCTGAGGGGGGCTGCTGCACATAGAAGGTTTTTATCTTAATACATATAATTAATTAGGATTAATAAAAAAAAAATTGAAAAGGTGGTTCCCTGACTTTTTATCTATTTGCCCCAGCAGAGTGTGATACTTCCCAAAAACACTGCGGAAAACCTGGCCAAGGGAGCACCACCTCAGCAGGACAAACACAACTAAACAGTGGTACATGATTCCTTGCCCCTATAGCAAGCAACTTGCTATAGGGGCACCAAGCTAAGCTGATGCAATGAATAGGATGAATTAAGATAAAAAAATCCTTCTGCTTTTTGAACTTTTTTAAGTGTGAAGTAGTGGATAACATCATAATTAGCATGTTCTTGGCTGGGAAAACCTGGAAACAAACCTCTGGCCATCTTACTAACTATAGTGCTTCTGAAAGGTGGTTCTCTCCCTTTTTATGTGTTTTCCCAAGCAGAGGGTGGTACTTCCCAAAAACACCCTGGAAAACCTGGCCAACAGAGTTACCCTTATCTACCAGGGAACACCACCTCAGCAGGGCAAGCATAACTAAACAGTGGTACATGGTTACTCCAAATCCTAACCACAAACATTACAAAATAGAAAAAAAATCAGTAACCATAAAACATTTAACATCTAACTACTTACATCCATGACTTTAAACATGCAATACAAGTATAAAGTATGCTGTTGACTGTGGCAACATTTTCAAAACCTTATACGTTGAAGTTTTGGAGCATGTCTCTGGTATATATGCAAAACATTACAAATCAATGAATACAATAAAAATATTATAGCTCATTTCCTGGAGACTTAATGATTTTTATTGTATTCTATAAATTAACCAGCATAGTAGCATAGGATGGGAGACAGTCATGACTATGTGCCCTATAAAACATCTCAGATTTCTCCATGACTTGCCACCGCCTAGTTCTGCATGAGTGAATTTTACAACCGCATTGATCCATGGCCGATAAACACCGGTATTTCATTTTATTTATGTATTAAAAGATTCTCAATACATAGATTTAGTGTTTGCAATCGGTTCTTATTATTCATTCAGGACTCAAAAACAGAGGGTATTCTTAAGCCATAAGAAAGCAAGTTAGTAATTATAAAACACATACAAGATGCACGCTGGTAAAATGCTGTATGATTTGTTGTGAAAATCCAACATTTAATGAATTGCAGTTCACATTTATAAGGGCTTAAGGAGAAGTTGATTTCCACAATGTATCTTATATATTGTGTGTGTATTTATCTACAGTATTTGTTCAAAAAAGAAAAGAGTTTATAAGTTTTACTAAGCTGCCTATTAAAGAAAGAAAGACAGTTCTAACTACACAAAATAAGGAATTATTCACAGTATCCCTATGTAATGTGGGTACATTTTTTATTTATTTATTGTTAATTTTTAAAGAACTTTCTTGATCTTAATGTTTTCTATACCAATCCTGATTCATTAAGGAAAGCAATGCGATGCTATGCCAAAGCTAAATATTTGCTTTCTCATTATGGGCTGGCTATCTTGAATTTGCTATATTTACTGTATGTCTGGCCTACAGCTTAAGGGAAACTAATAATTTCCAGATCATTAGACCTTCTGAAGATCAATTTCTCCTCAGACATACAATTCCACTGTCCAGTATAGGGTGAAAAATCGAACAATAATTCTTGTGAGTGACACTGAACACTGACTGGTCACTGATAAATCAGTAGAAAACAACATCTATGGATCTACATGGTTCTCTAGACATAAGGCTCAATTCACAAACCTAACACATCAGAATATTTATCTTCAGAAAGTGATAATGTAGGTCCAAAGAGATTTGAAAATGACAGTCAAAATGGCTGAAAACTGTGATCCTTATTCCTGTGGTAATGCTTTGTAAATTGTACATAAAGTAGTCTACTGTGAACTTGGACCCAAGTCCAAGTACGATTCTTTAAAAAGGGTGTGGTCATGCCTGCTTTTAATATGAAAAACAGTTTCGAAGCTATACTTGCCTTCTCAAAGTTAGAGCACTGCCACCCTGTATTCCCCAAACGTTGCCTGCTGGTCTGCTTTCATGTTCATCGATGCCTATCATCATTCAATCCACTTCCTGTGATCCCAGCATGTCATGGACATTGGACATACACCCTGGGAGATCATCGCTACAACTGCCTTGGTACACATTACGGCAACACAGTATGTGCTTAAATGTCACTGTGTGTCGCCTTGAATGGCTTTCTGTGCTTCTGTAAGAACAACTGCCTGATTAAAGAAGAACAAATTATATAAATAATCAAATAAATGTGAGAGCATTTCCAAACCAGTTGGCCTTTTACTTAGTGAGGTACACAGATTCCTGTACCAGGCAGACTGCTGTTCGATAGCTAGGCCAGTGTATTCAGTGTCCACTCCAGTCCTGAAAGACTGATCTCTGCTGTAAGGACAGCATCCTGACAACACCCCAAAAAGCCCTTTTTAGGGCTAGTACATCAGTCTGCTTTTTTCCCCCTCTGTAATCTAATTGCAGTTGCCTGCCAGCGTGTGTGTCAGGCTCACAGCGTATACTGTGCCCACTTGCCCAGTACCACCACTCATATCTGGTGTCACAGTAGATTACATTTAAAAAAATAAAATAAATTGACTGTAATAGAATAGCAGTCAGTTGCCTGCCAGCGTGTGTTTCAGGCGCACAGCGTATACTGTCCCCACTTGCCAAGTGGCACCACTCATATCTGGTGTCACAGTAGATTACATTTAAAAAAAATAAAAAAAATCTAACTGTAATAGAATATCAGTCAGTTGCCTGCCAGCGTGTGTGTCAGGCTCACAGCATATACTGTGCCCACTTGCCCAGTGCCACCACTCATATCTGGTGTCACAGTAGATTCCATTTAAAAAAATAAATAAAAATCTGACTGTAATAGAATAGCAGTCAGTTGCCTGCCAGTTTGTGTGTCAGGCTCACAGCGTATACTGTGCCCACTTGCCCAGTGCCACTACTCATATCTGGTGTCATTTGCGAACATAAAACTTTATGTTCGCGACATCTCTAATAGCCAAGGGTACAACCAAAAAGCCCTAGACCAACAATTACAATGTGAATAAACAGGGAATTGAGGGTGCTTCCATGTTAATTATGATTTTTAGGCCTCATGCACACAGGAAGTTCATTTAAATCTCCTAGAAGTCAGCAGCTTTTTTTGCAGAGAAAATGCCTCACGCTTGTAAAAGTGTCTAAAGCTTTTACAAGCTTTTAGGAGCTTTTATAGGCATCAAGCCCTTGTGTTTATTCATTTAATTGACCAGAATAAATAATTTATTCAGGCCATTGGAATGAATTAATGCTCAAGGGCTAAATGTGCCTAGTGTTTAAGCGCAGTTAACAGCTTTTAATAGCATCAAGCACATTCACCATCTAAAGTAAATGACCTTTGCCTCAGCATGTGTATTTGAGTGCACATAAGTAGAAACCATGATGTATGTGCAAACAGGAATTTTCTCTGTGATACACAGCTTCAGTAAATACTGTACAAAAATAGTTAGAGGTTGTGAATCCACCACTCCAAGCCTATATACTGTACAAGCAGTGTATCAGGCAGGTGTCCTTCATGATCACTGACAACTCAAGTACTCCCAAACATTCCTACCTAGACCTAGAAGCTGACAATTTACTCACACACAGAAGTTTGCTTGTTATTATGTAAGTTACATACATGCAATTTAATTTTCTGACATATTTTACCCTTGGAAGGCTTCGTTATAAAACCAATAAACATTTTTGAATAAAATGTTACACTATTCTGTATGTGCATTTTATTATGAGTATACTTTATGTGTATTATATTTATATACTGTATAATAGGAGGGGCATATTCAACTAGAATCAACCGTGGTAAAACATGTATGAGGCATAGACATTCAATAAGGTTTGTCCTGCACAAGTATTAGAAAAGACAGTAAACAAAGGCAGTTTTGATGCAGGAGGGCAGATCCACAGCATTAAGCAAACAAAACATCTGCATGACGAAACCACTAACTTAACTTATGTCAGTTTCTGTCATTTTTGTTAGTTTTTCTGTCAGCACTCAGCCTTTTCATCCAGCAGCAGGCTCCTACAGCAGAGGGAACAATAGAAAGAGAGCCCTGAGCATTAGTCAGCTCAATTATACAGTATAAAGGCCTGTGGACAGTTGAGACTAATAATGAGGTCTGGCTAAAAGGTAAGATGTAGACTTAAGAATGGAGGCTAGAGACAAACAGGTTACAGGGTTATTATAATAAACTGATATTTAAATTGATTCTGAAGCCCAAAAAAAATTAATCCAAAGCCCTGTACACATGCTCGGTTTTCACCGTGGTAAAAAGTCCGCTGTGAAAACCGAGGGGAAAGCTGAGAACCTGTCAGGAAAACTGCCATGGAGCTTTGGCCAGGAATCCCGGCCGTGTGTATGCTCAATTAACACTGCCTCGCAGTGTTTCCCATAGAGTATTAGTAGATCTGGAGGCAAAAAAGCCGGCGGGAATCCCGACGACAAAATAGAGAGCAGGTTCTCTATTTTCCGTTGGGATTCCGTCTGTTTTCAGGACGGGAAAACTTCTAGGAAGCATACACATGTCCGGTTTTCTTGGCCAAAAGCTCTCCTGGCAGAAAAAACAGTCGTGTGTACGGGGCTTAAGGCTGCTTTCACACTGGGGCCACAGCGTGTTAGTGGCAAAGCATTGCTAGTTGTAATCCCTGTTAGCGCCCAAAAAAGGCTTAAAACAGCCCATGTTGCAGTGCTTCTGAAGGCCTTTTCATGCACTTTGGAAGCACTGCCCATGGATTCCAATAGGCAGGGGTGGTTTAGGAGCGCTGTATACAGTGCTCCCAAACTGTCCCATAGATGCTGCTTGGAGGACTTTTTGTAACAACCCGTAAATGCACCGCCCCAGTGTGAAAGCACTCAGGCTTTCACACTGGGCAAGCGACTTTCAGGTGCGTTACAGGCGCTATTTATAGTGCTAAAACGCCCGAAAATCACCTTCAGTGTGAAAGTGGTCTTAATGCATTAAGATAAGAAAAAATCTTTTATGGCTTTGGCTGCTTTCACACTGGGGCGGCAGTTCCGTTAGCGGTAAAGCGCCACTAGTTTTAGTGGCGCTTTACTGCTGCTTAAGCAATGCTTTTTGGCTGCTAGTGTGGTGCGTTTAACCCCCTGCTAGCAGCCAAAGAAGAATGCCTCCCCAGTGTGAGAGCTCAAGTGTTTTCACACTGAAGCAGTGTTCTTGCCGGATGGGAAAAAAAAAGTCCTACAAGAAGCATTTTGTGTTATGTTAAAAAAATCTAAATGGAACTCAGAAATAACTCAAATATAAATGTAAGTCGAACATACCTGAAATAATGCTGCATTCGCCTATCTACATACATCTAGGACCTAATACAGGCTGTCAGCTGCTGCATTAAATCTTCTATGTTATTCTTTTTCCACGTACAGCAAGTGGCTGTTCTGTTTAGCAAGGCTCCACATGATGTTTAATTTTTTCATATTTACGCACAACTCTATGTCTGCTAAATATAAATGACTCTTTAGCTGACCTTCGTCAGGCAGGCAGTTGCTATTGTCATAATTCTTATCTTTTCCCCATCGCTTTGCTTTCCCATAAAAACCACAGTGCTTGCACACCTCTTTTCTCATCACATATCAACTAGTGGGGTGCACATGCATTTCCTAATCGGAAAAGAAGCTACCATTTTCAGCTCTTCCTTCACATGGTAAAAGTTGATGGTCCATGCCCAAGTCCCAGCTGGCAGAAGTTAATGTGACATGACTGCATGCAGAGATTTCAGATTGGTCTGTGTGTGCTTAAAGGACAGAAAATTCTCTTGTCAGTCAGCTGCAAGTCACACATTAACTGTCAGCTCTTATGATTCCTTACATGTTATCTTATTCCTGCCGAGTTTACCATACCCCTGAGCAAATGCAAATATAAATAACTATAACCCTGTCTCTGTGAGGAGCATGAAGTGAAGATTTGGAATCTGCAGTTATCTTGGCAGGAAGATAGAACATTATTTTACCATTGTTCCTAATACTTTTTATATCGTAGTTGTATGCCAGTGTTGATTTTATAAAGAATGTATTAGGATTACACTAGAAAAAAAAAAAAAGCACCAAGTTAATAAATGCTTTCAGTTCATTGATTATTGGTGCAGAATGACAAGACCTGATAGTTTGAAGTGTGGGGCTTTAAATGCTTTGAAGCGTCCATAGCTATTCCGTAGCTTTTCCTAATATATATAGAATGTCTAAATCTGAAACACTCTTTAATGCCGCGTACACACGGTCGTTTTTTGCGATGAAAAAAAACGACGTTTTTTAAAACGTCATTTAAATTGATCGTGTGTGGGCAAAACGTCGTTTTTTGTCTTCAAAAAAATTACCAAAAAAAAATTCCAACATGCTTGAATTTTTTGTGTCGTTTTTCAAAACGTCGTTTTTTGTTTCACAAAAAGTCACCGTGTGTAGCAAAAACGTCTTTTAAAACAACGTTTTTCAACCCGCGCATGCCCAGAAGCTAGTTATGAAGCGAGCTTCAATGGAAAAGAGTGGTGAACGTAACCTCGCTTTTTGTGAAAAAACGATGGTGTGTATGCAAAATTGTCTTTGAAAAGTGACGTTTCAAAAACGTCGTTTTTTACTTCACAGAAAACGTCGTTTTTTTTTCATCGCAAAAAACGACCGTGTGTACGCGGCATAAGGCTGGGTTCATATTATTGCGATTTAGCTGAGGCTTTCCCGGCATCCAATTCAGGAGATTGTGATCCGCTCTCTATGCTATGTAGCCAATTTGCACATCTCTGGAGCGGCCCCGGTGCAAATTGCACAGGAGCCTGAATTCAGCCCAAAATTCTGGCTAAAATCGGACCCGAAACAGTGAACAGGGACGCACCGGACCCCTGCTGTGAGCTGCTCTGTGCGGCAGTGTAAACGCAGCCTAAAGCAGAATTACAGTAGAACTAATGGAAACTTTTTTTTTTTTTTGTTCATTTTGGATAGATAAATGAGGGTAGTAACCCCTGTAATGTTTAATTATTATTAATGATCATTATCATTTATGTCTCATTGGGGATATTTCCTTTAATCACTTGACCTCTGAAACACTTGACAAGGCCATTTTTTGCAAAACAAAACTACATTACTTAGCCGCTTGCCGACCGCCGCGCACACTTTTACGTCGACAGAATGGCACGGCTGGGCAAATGGGCGCATATATACGTGCCCTTTAATTTGCCAGCCATGTGTGTCGTGAGGTCCGTGACCGTGCCTGTGGGACCCGCAGACTTGATGTCCGCCGGTGTCCCGCGATCGGGTCACAGAGCTGCAGAACAGGGAGAGGCAAGTGTAAACATGCATCTCCCCATTTTGTCTAGTGACACTGTCACTGATCGAATGTTCCCTGTCATCGGGAACAGCGATCAGTGACGTGTCGCCCACCCCCTACAGTTAGAAGCACTCCTTAGGTCACACGTAACCCCTTCAGTGCCCCTACAGGTTAACTCCTTCACTTCCAGTGTTATTTTTACAGTTATTAGTGCATTGTTATAGCACTGATCGCTGTAAAAATGACAATGGTCCCAAAATGGGGTCAAAAGTGTCCGATGTGTCTGCCATAAAGTCGCAGTCACAATAAAAATCGCTGATCATCGCCATTACTAGTGAAGAAAGTAATAAAAATGGCAAAAACTATGCCCTATTTTGTAGACACTATGGGCCAGATTCACAGAGCGATTATGCCGGCGTAACAGGAGATGCGCGGCATAAGTCTAAATTTGCGCATGCGTTTCAATACTCCGCATCCCCAAAACGAGATACGCAAGAAATCTACTTTTTTTTGTCCAGCGTAATTTCGATAGACAGGCGCATCCGTCCGTGCAAAACTGCGCTAGACACACCATTGATTTGCTATTCAAATATGCTAATGAGGGAGTTACGGGGATCCACAAAAGAACGTTGGTGCAGCGCAGGCTACGCACTGTGCGCAACAGCTGCATGGCCTGTCTAAAATTAGACCATATAAAAGGTGGTCTAAAATTAGACAATTCGTCTACATGTCAGAGAAAGCAACACCGTTAGTGAGGAGCAGAGCAGTCACACGTGTTGCCCAACAATCTGTATGCCAACATGCCAGGGACATCCATGCTCATAGCTATACTACTGACTTTAGATGAGCAAAGAAGGAGGAGGGCACGGGAGAGGATTTTTTTTTTTTTTTTACAAAAAAAAATTCTTTGCTTTAAGAAACATTTTTACAAAAAATATACATACATATATACATCAATACATAACATACAAACAAATTACAAACACGGTCTCACTATCTTTCAATAGCCCTTTTAAACCTTGATGGATATAATAATCTAATCTGATACAAGCCCCTCACTCTTCACTTGATATATCACACACGCATAGACATCTTTGGCATGAGTGATTCTGAGGTGTCTCGCATCTTCAGATTCACCCCTCATGTCATCCTGGAATTAACCACAACCCTGCAGGAGCCCAACACCAGCCCAACACATGACACCCATGACAGCTACATATACAATCCTAGCCCCATCCCCACAGATTTCGAACAGAACATGTATGGGGACAGCTGGGTGGTTGGTGAGTGACATGGGTGGCAGGCATGACTGTCCCCCCCCATGATGCTGAAATCACAAGGGGCACATGCACTACTAACATCCTCCTGTCTTATCCCTTCAGGGTGACTCTGCATATGCACTGGGACTCCTCATGACTCCTATAGGGAACCCCCCTAACCAAGGCTACCCCGTCTTCTGAGGGAAGAGCAGCCAGGAGACAGCTCACATTAGGCATCTTTGCCCGTTAAACACACACATTAATCATGGCACAATGAGAATGCATGCATGCACACCACTGTGGTCCCTAGCACAGACACATCACATTCTCATCACATTGGATTGGCACAAGCCCACCATGCAGGACTTGTGAGCTGCAACGCCATGCCACGGCTCCAATTATGTCACTGTACATTCATACACCATTCACACGGAGCTGGGGATCACTTCTCCACCACAAATGAGGGTGACACCCCTTTTTCCGGCAGGAATGTCACCCCCACATTCCCAAATCATACACAAACAGAACCAAAAAATAAATAAAAAAATTACCAGCAAAAATAAAAAATGCCCAGCAAAAATATAATTTAAACAAAATAACAACAAAAAAAACACATAAAAGACAAAAATCACTCTGCAAAACAGTCCCCAAATATCTCAAAGACACGTCACAAACAAACAACAGAACAAAAGCACCTTGCTGTATAGGGAGGGATAAAAAGGGATGTACTTTTGCAAAGGAAGTGCGTTTGTCTCTGTCTATTTATGCTGTTTGCGTAGTTCACTAATTTGCCCTAGTCCACTTCCAATTTCACTGATTGCGCCGTTCCCGAGTTGTGAGCATGCGCACAGAGTTGCTGACCATGGTCTGCTTCAAGCGCGCATGCGCGAGCCGGCCGGCCCTTCATTTGCATGGGGTCATGGCTCATTTCAGTGTAACATGCCCACGTCCTTCCCAATTTGTATTACTCTGCCTTGCGCCTCTGAAATAACGTTGCGCAGGCGCAAATTTCTGCGTAAAACCGGCGAGAATAGGGTGATTGCGCCGTTACATTGCGCCAGTCTAACGTAAAGGCGGTGCGCTACGCCGGTCCAATAATGCGCAGATGTACGTGAATCTGGCCCTATAACTTTTGTGCAAACCAATCAATAAACGCTTATTGCGTCTTTTTTCTACCAAAAATATGTAGAAGAATACGTATCGGTATAAACTGAGGAAAAAAAAAATATATATATATATATATATATATATTGGGGATATCTATCATAACAAAAAGTTTTTTTTGTCCATCTGGGGAGACTGTAGTGTTAGGTACAAAAGCAGATTTAGATGGATATGTCTTACAAATTAAAGCAGAATTGCAGCTAAAAGCAGATACAGCAACATTTTGTTACCTTTGCAATAACCTGCCCTTTTGCTTATAAACCGGCAGCTTCTTATGCTGCGTACACACAATAGGTTAGTCTGATGAAAACAGTCTGATGGACCGTTTTCATCAGACCAAACCGATCGTGTGTGGGCGTCATCGGTTATTTATCCATAGGTTAAAAAAATAGGAACTTGTTTTAAAATTGTCTGATGGATAAAAAACCTATAGAAAAAAAACGATCGTCTGTGGGTACGTCCGTCGGTTACAAATCCACGCATGCTCAGAATCAAGTTGACGCATGCTTGGAAGCATTGAACTTTATTTTTTCAGCACGTCTTTGTGTTTTACGTCACTGCGTTCTGACACAATCGTTTTATTAACCGATGATGTGTAGGCACGACTGACCATCAGTCAGCTTCATCGGATATCTGATGGAAAAATCCATTAGACCATTTTCATCAGACTAACCTATCGTGTGTACAGGGCATTAGTGTTGCCTATGTCATTCATACAACAGGTAGACTGGTATGCATTTTAACTTGCACCCCAAAAAGAACATTTGTTTGTAATGTATTAGTTTGCAATATTTGTGCACCCCACCCCTTTAAAATCTAAAATAAATATGCATCACTTTTTTTCAAGGAATTTTCAGTCTGATTACGTGATGTTGCCATTTTCTTCCTTCAGCGATAAGCAGCTTCTTAATGATGCAGCATGGTACCACAGAACAACAAGTGCAAAAAAGTGATTTCTTTATATCCTTGTTAAAGTCTTTGCAGTCACTTTATTCCCTTATATTTAATCAGTGTTGTAGCTGTTGATGCTATGAGAGAGAGTTACTAAAACAGGTGCACACAGAATCTGATACAGCTGTGCTTGGTAGCCAATCACCCTCTATGTTTTGTTTTCAAAGTTTAATTGAACAAGCTCCTAAGGCACACACGGGACGGATCAGCTGACACCTGCAATCTCATAGAGACCAATGTATGTCCCTTTTTCATCCGCAAATGGATGGATGAAAAAGCGGACATACGGTCCACAGGTGTGAAAGGGGCCTTACAGTATATGTCCCAACAGTATGAATCAGTCACTCTTTCTAATATGGCATATACAGGGTTCCCAGAGTCTGTGTGTTTTGGGGGGACGTGGACTTGAATCCAAAGTAACATTACTTCAAGGTCCCCAGGCATACACCTCGCAAAGAGTATTGTTCCCTTAAAATCCATGGCCCATGATTGGAAGCCAAGAGGGTAGCATTCAGTCCTCTCCAAAATCTTCTGTCCCAGCTAGGTCTGTCACAAGAGGCAAATTAGTAAAATGTCTTTTTGGCACTATACGGTAAATAACATTTTTGCCTTTCAGTCACTTTTATACATATCACAATTGCAAAAAAACGAACCCGCTATAAAGAGGATGTCATCTGAGGCCTTGTACACACGAGGGAATAAATCCGCTGAAACTGGTCCGACGGACCATTTCATCCGAAAGATCCGGTCGTTTGTATGGTCAAACGGACCATTTCGGACGGATTTTTCCAGCGGAAAAATTCCAAAGCATGCTTTGAAATATTTCCGCCGGACCCATGTCCGTCGGATATGTCCGCTCGTTAGTACACAAAAGCCTCGGACAAAAAACCCGCGCATGCTCAGTCAAAACGATGGGACGGGAGCACTCGTTCAGGTAAAACTCGCGTTTGTTTGGGACCTGGCACATTCGTCACCTAAACTCTCTATATAGTGTTCCGTTTAGATCGTTTTTTTGTGCTTTCTTCTCTTGCTAGAATGAACCCGTTCTTTTGTCCAGATGTCACATACTGCTAGCTTGCATTTTCATTATTTATTTTTCTATTTGACACAGTTTGCTTGCCAGATGTCCCCACATTTGTTTATGTTCTCCACATTTTAAAAATTTCTCTTTGGACTTAATGTTGAGTATTTTTTTTTTTTTTAAGATTTGGATTTAACGTGTTTGGAATATTTCAAAATTTTTTTTTTTTCTTGTTTCATCCTTTATTGTTATTTTTTTCACAAAAATGGACGCTTCTTTGGGGTTTACCAAGTTCAAACATAAAAGGTCCCCCCCCCCTAAAAGGAGTTTGGGTCCTTTGCAAATGCCACATTTTGTTTGCCAAATGTCTGATCCTTACTCACCACAGTATTAAACACAATAGACAAGGTTTGAAAGTAAATACAAAAGCCATTTATTTCCGGCCAAAAAATAAATTATAAATCACCAGAACGGCAGCACTTGATGAGATTGCAACATACATGCATACTTGGCAATTACAACATGATGAAGGACAAATTAAGTAACCTCAGGAGTCAATATCAAAAATCAGGATCAGCAGCACATGAACAAAGGAACCCAAGCTGTGCTACTACAACGAGCTCAGTTTTTTGGACAATAAACTGGATGGCAGGGATTCATCTTCTCGACTTCCTAGCAGACTTCCTTCCAGCGAAACTTCCACGGGTCCGTCCACGGAACCTTGCAGGTGGGGCTGATGTGGCAGGAGGAGGATGAGGATGATGGGGAGCAGGCCAAGCCGGATCCCACAGCACAGTGTCCCTGGTCAGCTCGTTCCTTTTCATCCTGGCCAGGACCTGATTTATAATGTCCTTGGCCAGGCTTTTTTGCTCCTCCCCCCCTTGGTTCAGCTCATTGGCCACAAATGCGCTATAGCATTCCGTTGGGTTGAGGGGGGCTCTCATGATTTCGGCAGCCTCCCGGATGACCTGAAGGCTTTCATCATGCACCTCCCTCCTGCGCCTACTTGCAGCTGGTGGCCTCATTTGGAGGGGAGGAACTTGGCTGATTGTGCTCAGCCTGGGCCTGGGGACCTGCTGCACCTCACTTGACCCGGCCTCCTCCTGGCTGCCACTCACCCCTTCCGCCTGGCTGACATGGGCCTCAGGAGCTGCCACCTCCTGGCTGGTCTCTTCTTCCTGTGTATAAAAAAGGCAACATGTTGTAATTTTTGCCACAATCAAGCACACACATTTTATTTCTCTAGACTTTTTTAGTTAGTATTAATTTAAATTAAACAGACTGTCCTTCTGACCCCTGCATTTGGCATCCCTGTTTGTTTTTTGTTTACAAGATCAACTCACGAATTCAAAATAAATAGCAGCACAAAACTAGTTTTGAAAATACTAGACCTCACTGAAGATGGCCAGATCTGGCTCCATGTCAGCCAGCCCTGCTTCTGATTCTGCAGGGCTCCTGGGATCCGGGGAAGTTCCGCTGGGAGGAAGTGTTGAAACCGAAGCCCTGCCATCCAGTTCATCATTCAAAAAACTGAGCTCTTTGTAGTACCAGAGCTTGGGTTCCTTCTTCTTAGCTGCTGCTGATCCTGATTTTTGATATTTCCGTTTTTTATAGACATTCCTGTAGCTTCTCCTGAGGTTACTGAATTTGTCCTTCACCATGTCGCCTGTGCAACTTGGCACCCAAGTGTGCAGGTATGTCGCAATCTCATCAAGTGCTGCCTCTCTCTTTCCAGTGTCCAAATAATGGGTGTGCCTGGTGTCCCAAAGAAGGGGCATATCCCGATATCGGGCTATTAATTCCATTGTAGCCTCCTTCCCTTTCAGCAAATCCATTCTTTTGGGCTGCTTATCGAAATGAAGCTTCTCAATAGTAATGTCTAGAATAGAAATTGCCAATCAAACACAAAGCACAACTTTCCAAAGGCTCAGCTTTGTCATTCTTAAAATATGTGCACATTCATTCATTTTAGAGCATCTACTTTATACAAACACAGTGTCTTATGCTGCTACATAGCTGGCCTGCTCTGCCGCAATGTTGTAACCCCCAAAAAGTTGGCATTCAGAGTCCATGTTGCAAGTTGTAGCATGTAGTTAAGAACACATCCACCATGAATATGAATGCTAGCATTCACCTCAAGGCACTAGTTCATGTGTAGCTATCATGCCCCTCAGCATTGATGGCAGAAAACACTACCTACTTATCTCTGTCCAACCAATACACAACACTACTGGCATGATCTGACAGCATACTCAAAAATACAAATAAAGAGGAAAGAGCATTCTCTACATATATCTTGATGAAGTGATGTGTCCAAGCACTTTACTCTCTAAATGTTATGGTGGGCCCCAAAATACATAAATAACAGTGGCCTAAAAAGGGTGCAAACAACATCTAAAAGCTCCATCCCCCATGCCTGTTCAAATTATATGCCTCTGATCCGATGTTTGCATTTACCTTCGTCTCTCTCTCTCCTCGTTTCCGCTCGAGTAATCTCCGCGTAACCTACGTAATCACGTCGTTTCCATTATATTCCCCACGCAATCAAGAAACGCCACCCTCGTCTCCGCCCATGACGTACCAATTTCTGCTTTCCACGCCCATCTGCAACGTTGATTGGAAAATATGGCGATGTCACACGAGCGCACATTAGCCTCTGATCGGGATCAGGAAGGGACACAGGCCGGAACGTCCCGATCCAGGCCAAAACGTTACAAGGCCACAAACATGTCTCTACAAGAGATGGTGGAGTTGGTGTCCATCCTGCGACGGAAGGACTATGATGGTGAGCATGGCCCATACAGCACCCCTAACCGGAGGAAGTCAAAAATTATGGATAAGGCAGCAAGGAAACCTTTATGAGATGTTTGGGGTCACCAGGTCCAAAGAGCAGCTCCGGAAACGCTGGTCCGACTTAAAACTGCGCGAGCCAGAGCAGTATCGCAAAATAAAAAGAATCATAGAAAAAAGTAAGTACTTTAAAATGTCTTTGGAGTGCCTATTTTTGACGAAAATGTTTTGCCATGTATATTTCGCCATCTGCCTCGTTGGCCTGCTTGTATATTTTAAACCCTGCCTTGTAAATTTAGTAATGTTTGTCTAATATAAATCCGACGACTTGCCACGATCGTAGTCAACATCGTTCCAATCACATCGTTTATCCTCAATCCGCGGTTCCAGGAACATCACACCTGGACGAGGCTATTTGGCGAAAAACATCGTTTTCAGAAACAATGTTGAAAATATGATGTGTTTGTGCAAACTAATAAGTTTATTTAAAAAGGCAATCAGGATTCAGTAATTCACACAGTGCTGAGATAACTTAATATACAGCTGTTTGGACATCTGTAATTTAGAAAACCTGTCTACCCACATAAAATAGTAATTTGGAGTTTAGGAGAAGGGACTCCAAAAAAGACTTATTCAGGAGGCCAGCCATGTGTGTCACTTCCCCAAAAAGCCTCATTATATCACAGCTAGGGAGACATCAGCTAGCAAAAAAAAGGAACATGGTTTGTGCTGTAATAAGGCCAAAACTAGAATTGTAACGCCACTTCTAAGCAATGTTTGCAAATTAGTCCCTCCAAAAAGATCTGTTTGCTGATGTTTTTATTTATTTATTTTTTTTAGGGGAAAGAAGAGGACAGCGCTATGAGGAGTCAGGGAGGCCCACACTGTCTCCCAAACGGCCCGAAAAAATTGTTGAGCAGGAGGAGGATGAAGAAGGAGAGGAGGAAGAAGGAGAGGAGGAAGGGAGAGAGGAGAAAGGCGGATTGGTGGAGGAAGGCGGATTGGTGGAGGAAGGCGGTTTGGTGGAATTTGGCGGATTGGTGGAGGAAGGCGGTTTGGTGGAATTTGGCGGATTGGTGGAGGAAGGCGGTTTGGTGGAATTTGGCGGATTAGTGGAGGAAGGCGGATTGGAGGAGGAAGGCGGATTAGTGGAGGAAGGAGAAGTTGAAGAAGAAGGAGAAGTTGTAGAAGATGTTGAACTTGTCAGTACAACAGGTCAGTGACACCCCAGCTTTGCAGGGAAAAAGAGATGTAGATAGGCCTGCACCTTACTTACTTACAATGTTGTGTTTTTCCTTTGGCATTTTTAGGGGATGAAGATGGGATTAGCACATCTGTCGCTCCTATTTTTTCTCGTGCAAGTGCACAAATCCTAATACAGCAGATAATGGAGTGCAGCACCGATCTGGCCAATATGAGGGAAAGGATGGTGGTGATGGACCAAAACTTCAAAAACATGCTCGATATTTTGGGACGTATATAGAAGACTATCCCCCCCAGCTGCCCCCCATGCCCCCCCTGCCCTCACCCCTAACCACCCCACTCTCAAAGATGTTGTATAATGTTCGTTTAATATCCCCCAAAATTTGAGGAGGCACACACACACACGGGTTTATTTACTGAAGCTATAAGGGGCAAAAGCAGCATCACTTGGCATATAAAACAATCATCTTCCATGTTTGGATGCGAAGTCTTAATTGACTAAGCTTAATTTAGAAGCTGATTGGCTTATATGCACAAATAAGCCGGAGTTTGGACTGTTTAGTAAATAAACCCCAATGTCTGTTCACATGTGCGTTCTGCCAGCACAGGACATTAATTGTATGTGCTTTGTGGGTGCAACCCCTTCCTTACTTATCAAGTAGGTGACAGAAAGGGGTTGCACCCACAAAGCACATACATTGATCACCCATGATGGCAGATAGCACATGTGAACATTTCGCATTGGGATCTCATGTGAAAAAACACCATTTGGCCCATCACACACACACAGCATGTGTGCATCCTCAAATTTTGGGGGATTTCGGCGTGACCTAAGACCATGTTGTCTGGGTTTGTTATGCCAAATAAAAGGTTGAACTTTGTAAGTTCGATTGTTAGATATGTTTGTCAAAACCACAAAATATTTTTTGAATAAATAAATACTTTCTAAACCAAGTTTTCTAATTAAAACACAAAAATGTTCGTAAATAAAAAACAAATAAAAAAAACTTTTAAAAACACACACACACCAGTGGCTTCTTATTTCTAACCTCAATACCCAGTTTGTAGAAGAGTCACTAGAATGTGCAATTGTGTGTATTTACTAAAACCTGCTAACTAAATTGGGCACAAGAAATGCACTAGTTTCAGAACCTGGAAGACAGATAAAAAGAGAAAAAGCAATAATGACAAACAACTGTATAAAGTCCAATGGTCAAATTATTTATTATTTATTGGTAATATTTCTTTATTTTGGGGGCCGAATTATAAAGAAATATTAATCTGGCATAGCTATGGCCCCCCGACCCATAAAGTACTCAACATATTTGTCGCGTACCTCACGAGCAGATTGGGTGACCGAGCCAGCCCAGGAAGGGTATCTGAGGGTAGTCCTGCCTCAGCACCGATGTTGGGTAGGTACGTCTGGGAATGCCTGCGTAAAAAATTATGCAATATGCAGCAGGCCAAAATAACAGAGTTAAATTTATATTCCGCCAGATGTATCGCTGTCTGGAACAGGCGGAACCGGCTGGCGAGTATCCCAAAGGCATTCTCGACTACCCTCCGGGCCCTGGCCAGCCGGAAATTGAAGACTCTCCTCTCCGGGGTGAGGGTCCTCTGGGGAAAAGGCCGCATGAGGTGAGGTCCAAGTCCAAAAGCCTCGTCCGCTAAAAAAACAAACGGAAGTCCTTCCACATTGTCTTCATCCGGTGGCAGTTCAAGACCACCAGTTTGTAGACGCCTGTAAAATTCGGTCCACGCGAACACTCCCCCATCAGACAGCCGGCCATTCTTCCCCACGTCCACATACAAAAATTCGTAGTCTGCCGACACCACCGCCATCAACACGATACTATGAAAACCTTTGTAGTTATAATAGTACGAGCCCGAAAGAGGTGGCGGCACTATGCGGACGTGCTTCCCATCAATTGCCCCTCCGCAGTTTGGAAAATCACAACGCTGGGCAAAGTGGGCAGCCACAGTCTGCCATTCCTGCGGCGTGGAGGGAAACTGTGGGGACAAAAGCAAAAAAACAATTAGCACTTTGGCACAGAAACAACATTGCAAACACTAGTAAAAAAAAATCATTCTGCAACATCACGGTATTAACATTTCAAAAAATTAGTGTATAGAGAGTATTTAGGGCAACAAATCTAGAGACAATTATTATCAGACTCCACATCACGCTGATAGGGCAATACACTTTTTTAGAGGGAGGGAGTTGAACTACAATGGAGCAGGACACCAAATAAAAAAAAAAGATGTTTTTGTCCCTAGGAGATGATGCTGGACAGGTTAGTAGTGTTGAAGGTAAAAATATGCAGGTAGGCCAAACCATATTAACCTGGAAAGCTTAACAACATGCATGGGGAGAAAAGGGAACATTAAGCACACAGCATATTACAATCATGGTGACTAGGAAAACCAACACAAAAAGGTGAGAAAAATATGCAAACATTATTAAAGACACAGATTGTGATGTTAAAGGAGGAAACTTACCTTAATAAACTCCTCCTGCATGACTTGTATGATGGCAGAACACGTCTCCGGTATGATGATCCCAAGCGCCTGGGGAGAGATGCCTGTTGAGAACTTGAGGTCCTGCAGGCTCCTCCCAGTCGCCAGGTACCGCAACGTGGCAATAAGCCTCTGCTCAGCCGGAATGGCTTGGCGCATCACAGTGTCCTGCCTCGTGATATAGGGGGACAGGAGATCCAGCAGACGGTGGAAAACGGGGTCCGTCATACGGAGAAAGTTCCTGAAGTCATCAGGATTATTCTCCCGGATCTCCCTAAGCAGAGACATATGAGAGAATCGATTACGCTGCCGCAACCAATTCTTGGCCCAGGAACTCCTCCTCCTACTGTTCCTGTCCAAATCACTGGAATGCACACAGACTCCAGAACAAAACCCATAAACAGCACGAACTCGTGAAAAGTTGCGCTGCTGCTCCATCATGGCTTCAAACCGGCCGGCTGGTCAGTCAAGAACACACTTAAACAGAAAGCACCCCCAAATCCAGCAAGACCTGCAAAGATCGCACGTCAAACAGATACGACCGTACAGGACGGCACTGCAAAGCAGAAACGCCGCGTACGGCGACACTGAATGACAAATACGAGCCCACAAGCACACACTGAACCTGAAAATACGACCTGTTAAGCGCGGAGACTGAAAAGCACGAATCAGCTCTAACCAAACCTTCGCTAACACCGAACTAGCAGAAGCGGAACAGAGGGCGGCGCCGATGGCTTCGTCATTCCCCTTTATAGTGACGTTGTACGTGGTTTACGTGCCCGCGTTCTGGTCCGCTGGGATTTCGGTCCGATGGTGTGTACGCTCATCAGACCAACGGACAAATTTGACTTATCCGCTGGGAAATATCCGTCGGATGTTTCCGACCGGATACATTCCCTCGTGTGTACAAGGCCTGAGTGTAATGTGATGATGTCATTCAGTGCCGATCCTAACCTCCCTGGGGCCCTAAGCAAAATTATATGTCACATTAAAGATGAGAAGCACGCGGGGGGGGGGGGGCGCTGACCTCTCACATTAACACATTTAAGATTTAAGTGTTCTGCTGTCGGAAATTACATCTTACATTAAAGTGAGAAGTGGGGGTGCAGACTTCTTACCTCTTCCCGCATGCAGCCAGTGAGTTGAGAAGTTGGGTGAGTGGCCGAAAATTACTTCTCACCAGGCAGGGCCTCTCCGCAGCTTTGGGGGGCCCTAAGCAACTTGCATAGTGAGCCTATAGGGCGGATCAGCCCTGATGTCATTATTCTTCACCGGCAAAGCCCATTGTCACTTCTGTACTTCAAAGAATAAAAATGTCAGTTGACAGCTTGGGCCCTATCCAGCATCTCTCATCCAGAAATAGATGTGTTCTCTTCAAAGAAGCAGATACACTAGTGCACAGATAGATGACATAGCTTGTTTTTAGCCAATCAATTGCTGCATTATCCATTTACATCATACTATACTGCAGATGTGCTATTTTTTGGTTTTGTTTTTCATAATTTAAAGTACGTACAAAATAAAATGCAAATTCTTTGTTATAAATGCTCCGTCATGAACTCTATTATTAACATAGAAAATAACAAACATTGTGTTTCTGTATATCACATTTGCATTGTTAGTTGAACAATAATCTCACCAATGTCAAAGCGTGCCTCTAAAGTTACTGAAAGAAAATGTTGAGCTTCGAATGCTATGAGATTTGCAATAACATCATGTGACCCTTAACGTGTATATAACCCCAACATCTATTTTTCAGTATTTCTTTTTTTTTTTCACAATAAAGTTTTATTGAAGTGATATTTGTGCATAACAATTATACATATATTTTCTTTTAGATATTATGCTGTGCTGTACTATTCAACAATCTTAACCAAATATGTTTTTGTGAATTTGCTACAAAGTTTCCTACCTGGAGATTCTGGCAGAAGTAGCACATTCTCTTGCAGCCTAAGGGCCCTTTCACATGTACGGACCGTATGTCCGCATTTTCATCCCTCCGTTGCGGATGAAAATGGGACATACATTGGTACCTATGTGATTACGGATGTCAGGGGATGACCATCCGCTGACACCCGTAATTGTCTGCCTCTGTAAAAACGGTCCGTGTTCATTCAATCCCCCATAGGGGAGAGCGGAGGAAAGACAGGGCGGTCCCTGCACAGTGTGCGGGGACCACCCTGTCAGTCGACAGATCAGCGTGGATTTACGGAGGGATCCCCGCTGAGCTTACGGACACACACGGAGCGGATCAATACTGATCCGCCCGTGTGAAAGGGCCCTAACAATGCTAAGCTCTTGCTTCTCGATTATCAGCATTGTTATAGGTCTGCCATATGAGCTTCTTTAGTTTGCTATTGGATTGCATATGAAGTTTATTTCATTGCCAACTGAAGAAGTTCACATGGCAGACTGACATCACTGTGATAATTGTGAAACAGTAGGTCAGAGATGTAAGCCTGCAGCAGGATTTTCTGTAACTGGCAGGATCTCTAGACAGAGGTGTAATGACGACCTTCAGGGCCCTGATGCAAGAAATCACTAAGAGCCCCACTGACCCACTGGTCCCAGGGCCTTTTCCTTTGGTCATGGGCATGCTGAAGGTTAGAATTGCACTCACTGACACTAAAGTTGGATACTATTTTACTGCAACTTCTTCAGTGTGAATTGAGATTTGCTCCAAATAATGTAGGGGCACTAAGGTGTGTAAACTGCTATTGTATGCGCCTCAGGAAGTGTTGGCCGCTGAACTGGAGGCCCTCTGTAATTTTCAAGTTGACCATCACTTTGGATGTGAATCCACCTGAGCTATCACTAAGGAGCAAATCATAAGCAATAAAGGCATTGTCACATACTGTATATATTTGCCTTATGAATACATGTGGTTTCAGGATGGGCCATTCCTTCGCTGTTTATGATTTGCTGTCCACAGTTACAGCTTTTTGGTGGAATAGCTCCAGATTGTTTGGACTCATGTCTGAACACACCAATGCTTATCCCTGACCACCAATGCTGTAAAGGATAGGATGGTTTAGTTCTGCTTTGAGATTTAAAGGGTCACAATGTGTGCATGGGAAGGGGTTAAAATCTGTATGTCATACCCGATAACCCTAGTGATCTCAATTTGCTGTCATGGTATCTCCAACCACATGGTACACCCACTGCCCCAGATTCCCTGTCCTGGTGACCTTGATCCCATGTTACACACACTGCCCCAGATTCTCTCTCCTGGTGACCCAGGTCCCATCTTACACAAGTGACCCCTGATCTCCTGTCCTGGTGACCCTGATCCCATGTCACACCCTCTGACTCCTGATTTCCTGTCCTGGTGATACCAATTCCATGTTACACCTGGTGACCCCTAATTATCTGGCAACCCTGATCTCATGTTACACCCGCTGCCAGAAATTCCGTGTCCTGAGTGCACTCACAGGGCAGTATGAAGTGAATAACATGTTCAGCTCCCCTCTGCTCTCTGCTCAATATCGTCCCAGGGAAGTGAACGGCTTCCTGCCATCATTGTTCAATTCAGTGCTGATAGTCACCTCCTGCCCGGGGATAAATCCACTTATCTCTAGCTGTAGAGGATCGTCAAACATTCAGCACTGCTGCAGGCCTTCTTCCTGCCTTTTGCCCCCCCCATGGCAGAACTCCAGGGCCAGTCACAAGTTCGACATTTGCGACCTTGGTACTTCTGCCACTGTAAGAAATGTTTAAAAAAGATTCACAAAAAAATATTTGCTTAAGAGTACACAGTGAAGCATGATGCTAAACAAACTGAAAAAAAAAAAATATATAAGGTTTGCATACACTTTGATGGAAACAGTCATTGTTCTGTATGCACAACATGCAACAGCATATAGGGCTACCTAATATTCTCAACAGTTTATTTCTGTAACTTCAGAGCCTTGTCTTGACATTGGTAAGATTCATTTTAATTGATACTTCCATAAGTAGTTTTACAATTCAAAGTGTTAGGAAACAAAAAGTCACCTTGTTAGGATTTATATGTATTTTAACAGCCAGTATGTTGTAAACCTAAATAATAATAATGACCTTGGTAGCATACATTTCATTGTGCGAAGGTACTTCTGTATTCCTACATAAATCTGTACAAGTGCATCTGGCTTAAAGCAGTATTAAACCCAAAAGCAAGCATTTATTATATTGCAGCTTACCAATTCTTGAATGTGATGGCTGCAATAATTTTCTTTTTTAGGCACTCCTTCTTTTATTACTGCTTATACAGTTTAAACTGGAGATTGGCTTCAATTTAAATTTGTCAGTGACTATAAATCTTCTAATACATTTAACACACCCCTTCCACAAGACTGGCACTGCTGCTGACTGCTGTGCCTCCTGTGGTAATTCCTCCAGAGTTGTGTCTCGCTAATATAGAAGGTGTGTTACTGGCCAGATCGCCAGGTAAAAATAGAGGGAAAAAAGTCAAAGAAAAGAGAACTGTGCAGCTACCACATTTATTGATTGGTAGGCTGCAATATAATACATAATTTAGTTTCCAGTTTAAACCGCTATAAATGTTTTAACTTTAAGACTAGTGCAGTCACTCACTTATTTTTAATCTTTAAAGCTGTGGTAGTGAAAACCTGATTCTGTACACAATTTCCAGTTTCCTGAACCATCTTGCCACTGGTTGTTCCTTTTATGTTTTGGAAAATGTAGCAGGAGAAATTTCAGCCAAACCTGTTTACGAAATCCCTATATACTTAAAAGACTCCAGACATTCTTTAACTATGGATAGTGTGGAAAAGGTTTAGAACATCATAGTATACTAGAAAAAGTGGCAGTATATTTAGATATTGGGGTACAACTTTCAAAAATCTATGCAAAAAATTATACAAGAACTCAGGAAAAAAGGACTAGTACAAACAACATCTAGATGTTGATGTACTGTCATGGATATTTTGTTATTGTATTACGTGTTCATTTTTTGTAGATATTGTGACTTCCACATCTCCTGAAGAAGTGGCCCTGTGCCGTGAAACATGTAGATACATTTCCATAATAGAATTGTCTCCCATGCACTCATATGTATTTAGCTGACACTGAAAATTTATTGAGATATTGTCTAAAGCCCAAGCCACTTTAAGTCATTATATACTGTATATCAATATTGCCTGGAGACAATGGCACTAATAAATGAGAGCCCCCTGAGAAGGCATTATATATGTACATGTTTTTAATCTAAGGCCCTGTATACACACGACCGAGCTTCTCGGCAGAATCCAGCGAGAAGCTCGCTGGGATCCATATTCTGCCGAGAAGCTCGATCGTGTGTACATTTTTGCCGAGCAAACTGACGAGCGAGGCGTCGAGCCAAAATAGAGAGCGGAACGATGGGTTTAGCCAGACGAGGTTCTCGTACGTGTGTACGCGGCCATAGATTGTCACAATAAAAATGCACAAGATTCGTTTTTGTTTTTGCAAAGTGAATTTTCTCAGCATTTACTAAGCCAAGGGCGAATTTCCTTGCAAAGTCTACAGCCAATTTGTCATTTACGAATCAATCCCAATTTTCCTCTTGACTACTTACATCTCCAAGTAATGACATGGACAACATAAAAATACCTGACATGTTGGGGTTGCACAGGAAGTCAGGAGAGCTTAAATGTGCCATCACCTAGTCAAAAACTGAAATGTGAGACCTCCTGAGATAAGTGCAATGATGGTTCAGTTGAATTTCCTCCATTAAGGGCCTCTACATTGCAGGGACTGTTAAAAATTGAGCATCATTTTTAATATAGCTACTGACACATTTCCTTCACTGATAGGAAGATTTGTATTTGTAGGCCCGGATTCACATACCTTGGCGCATATATATGCGGGCGTAGCGTATCTTCTTTACACTACGCCGGCGCAACACAGAGAGGGAAGCATGGAATTCACAAAGCAAATGCTCCCAACGTTGCGCCGGCGTAGTGTATAGTCGTAGGCATAAGGCAGCGTAAGTCAAAGTAGGTGGAAGTGGGCTGGAAGTGGGCGTGATACATTTAAATGAAGCATGACCCCCCATGCAAATGATGGGCTGAGCTTCAGACAAGTACTTAAAATGAACTGCGCATGCGTCGAACCTTGGACGCATCCAAGTGTGCATGCTCACAATCACGTCGAAACAACTGGCTAAGATATGTCGAATCACTGCCTACGACGTGAATGTAACCTACGCCCAGCCCTATTCACGTACTACGTAAACTACGTAAAATTTGGCGGCGTCCCTTCCCTGGTCCATACCTTTGCATGAGTTGCGCCTCCAATATGGGGAATAACTTTACGCCGGACGTAAACCTTACGCACATCGCTTAAAACATGCGCCGGGCGCAAATACGTTTGTGAATTGGAGTATCTCCCTCATTTGCATATTTGCGTCAAAAATCAATGGGAGTGCCAAATGCGTCCAGCGTAACTATGCGCCCACTATACGCTGGCTTAGGCAAGTTACGTCGGTCGGATGAAGTCAGTTTTTAGGCGTATCTTAGTTCTGTGGGCACAACGCACAGATACGACGGCACATATTTACATGAATCCGGGCCGTAGTGTAAATCTTCTACTAAACACAAAAAAAGTATATGTTCTTAGGGTGCTTTTCCAGCTTTGTAAAAAATATAAAAAAATCTTTAATAACTTTAATGTGTTTTGCTGTTCTAATAATGGGAGGGGTAATGACATTTATACAGATTTGTATCTTCTCTTGGAGTGTGTTAGCGAAGATAATTAGATCTATACATTTAGAAAAACCAGGGTCATTACCTCCAAATGAGGTACAGTTGCTCATCTGAGTACCTACAATTAAACCTCTATGTTGTCTCCTACCCTATTAGAATGTAATTATCCCGTTTTGTACTACAAGCAGTGGATATTATCAGAGGAGAATGCAGTAGAATGCTTTATGTTCTTCTGACAATGAAATACTATGTGTCTGCTGGGTCACACTATAAACAGTTCTGTCTTCTTAATACCTTAATGTTGATGAGGTGCAAACACTTCATTCACTTTGTGATTCAGTGGCAAAGTATCCTAAGAAACAAATGGTCATAATAAAAGGCAATATATAATTCTGGATAGAATCTTGATTAATTGGTTCATTAAATGCACAATGTTAACATCTGCCGAGATAAAGATAGCGGTAGAAGCCATTTGCATCCAGGCAGCATTTTACTGTGGCAACAGCAATCTTTTGCAAACTGTATAATGCCCAGTTTGGGTGTCCTAAACAGCAGTTGTTTTTTTTGTTGCCTTCTTAGCTCCGTCTATGCAATCATTGTAGCTAAACACAGATTTAAAGGATTTGCTTTTACAAGTCACTTTTGACGTGCAGTCCTTGTGAACATCATGTTTTTTGACCACACAATTCCATTTACACTGTATTAATAAAGGAAACCCAGAGCGATGTTGCTTTTTTACAGAATAAATGGATGATAAAAATAGAGTTAGGGAAACTTCTTAAAATCCATTCTGCAGATGATTTATCACCACTATTCTCTTCAGATCCTTCCTCATTACTCTGGGCTGATTTCTACATCCTGCCCATCTCTACATTATGCCCACCATAGGAATTTTTGTCATATTTGGCATGGTATTGGACACCTTACAGCCTTGCCCCCTATTCTTAGAGTGGGTGCTGAAGTGACCATCTGAATAACACTATCAGAACTTGATCCTTGTTGTTCAAAAAAATGTTGTGTTCTGTCATGACTTTGGGGTTAATTTACTAAAGGCAAAAAGGCTGTACACTTTGCAAAGAGCAGTTGCACTCTCATGGTTCAATTTCTCCAGAGCTTAGTAAATGAGGTAACGCTTCATTCTGAAAATAATACCCATTCACATGCAAGGAAAAACAATTAATTTTTGCTTGCACATGATTGGATGATGGAAGTCAACAGAGATTTTTTCCATTTACTAAGCTCTAGAGCAGGCGTGTCAAACTCAATTTCATTGTGGGCCACATCAGCATTATCATTGTCCTCTAAAGGGCCGGTTGTATCTGTAAGATTAAATGCCCAGCGCATTCTCTCCCCTTACATTAGATGTCAAGATACAACCCACCATCAGAAGTTGAGTCCCCCACTCTCCCTTTTCCCTTTTCTTAAGTTGCTGCTGGGAAGAAGCTGGATGCATTGCTTGAAAGCAGAAAGTAAGGGTCTGAAGGAGGACCAGAGGAGGGCTGTAGCTCTCCTGCAGCTGCAGGAGAGGTGCGAGGGACACATGAAATGGCCTTGAGGGCCAGATTCAGCCCAAGGGCCTTGTGTTTGACACATGTGCTCTAGAGAAACTGCTCTTGCAGAGTGCAACTGCATAGTCTATTAGTCTTTAGTAAATCAACCCCTATGTCATTAATGCTCTAGTAAATAGTGTGCTGGTGCACGGATCATATGAGATCCCAGCAACACAAATATAGTACCTTACCATTATTAAATGTAGAGTCTAGCCATGAATTTGCATGTTACCACACCGGTTTAAATTGAAAACATGTTTTCTTTTAATGCAATCCTCCTTCCTTGTCCTCATCATATTGCTTAGATTTTGTTTTAACTTGTTAACTCTGACTTGCTTTGATTTTAAAATAGGACTGCAGCCAGGAATGTATGAAAATGAAAATGCCCATTCTTTTTAATCCACCCCCTAACAAGACACAAATCTTGTATCTTTTCCCTATGCACCATACATTTTGGGACACTCTGAAGTGACATTCAACTGCCCTTTTTGCATGCTTGGCTTGATGCTGTCCTTCTCAAGCAATCTGAGCCCTCACACAGTTGTATCTCCCTCCATAATCAGCTGTGGAAACTAGGTTACAAAACCATTGACATGGCCAAGATGCCATTTCCTCTAAGGCCAATGTAGTGACTACATCACCCAAGCATTGGTAAAATAAACATAGAAGCATATTGCAAGGCTGAGAGGTAAAATATTAACTTCAAGAGCACATGAACAATGAAAGCCTGTTAAATTTAGCATTACCTCAGAGAATGCCTCAGGTTGTATAGAGAAAAGAAGGCTTAATCTCATGGCATTTTAATAATAAGAAATATTTAGATACAAACATGTATTTTACAGTCAAGGCCCTCTTTAACCACTTGAGATCCGCGCTATGGACAAAAGACGTCCACAGCGCGGCTCTCAAGTGCCAAGTGGACGTCTTCGGACGTCATTTTAAGTGCATTACCCGCACGCGCACGCAGTGGGTAAATACAGTGTCGGCGCATCCCTGAAGAGCCAATGCATGTACCTGGCAGCTGCGATGTCCACCGGGTACACGCGATCGGCGCTGACACAGCAGGTGACAGCAGGGACGTGGAGCTCTGTGTGTAAACACAGTGCTCCACGTGCTGTCAGAGGAGAGGAGACCGATCTGTGTCCCTTGTACATAGGGACACAGATCGGTTACCTCCCCCAGTCAGCCCCCCTCCCCCCACACAGTTAGAACACACCCAGGGAATACATTTAACCCCTTCCTCACCCCCTAGTGTTAACCCCTTCCCTGCCAGTCACATTTATACAGTAATTAGTGTATTTTTATAGCACTGGTTGCTGTATAAATGTGAATGGTCCCAAATTTGTGTCAAAAGTGTCCGATATGTCTGTCGCAATATCTATCCCCTATTTTGTAGGCGCTATAACTTTTGCACAAACCAATCAATATATACACTTATTGCGATTTTTTTTAACAAAAATATTCAGAAGAATACGTATCGGCTGAAACTGAGGAAAAAAAATATATATTTTTTTAAAAAATGGGATATTATTATAACAAAAAGTAAAAAATATTGTGGGTTTTTTTTCCAAATTTTCTGTCTTTTTTGTTTATAGCTCAAAAAATAAAAACCGCAGAGATGATCTAATACCACCAAAAGAAAGCTCTATTTGTGGGAAAAAAATGATAAAAATATAATTTGGGTACAGTGTTGTATGACCGCGCAATTGTCATTCAAAATGCGTCAGCGCTGAAAGCTGAAAACAGGTCTGTGCACGAAGGGGGTATGTGCCCAGTAAAGAAGTGGTTAAACTTAGTGACAGCCACCAGTGATGCTTTCATTTACAGAAGCAATGTGGCTATGAGCAAATGGAGATTGAGATGATGACAATCTTGGACTCTGAGGAAAAATGATTGAAAAGAAGAAGGAAGATTGAGTGGCACTTGAACTGAGCTGGCTCAGAGGTACAGTATCAGATTCATCATCCTGCTGTGACTGCAAAGACAAAAAAGCAATTGAGTCAGCAATGTCAGCCAACTAGCATTCATGAATCTGTATGTTGATACTTGTTGTGACAAGTTCCTGAACTGCAGTGCTTTCTTCCTGCTTCTACTTTTTACCAACAGTTTTATTGAGAGATGAAGTAGCACTTATGTGTTTTTTCTCAATTACAATAAATGGCCTTTGTCATGTGCAAATGTCATGGGCGAATATTGTAAAACAAATACTTTGCTGCCCTTTAGAAAATGTGATGTTTGAATCCAAAAGTTCTTTGTCATTTCTAGATGGTCTTTGTTGTGAGCAAATGGCTCAGTTACTCCTGTTTCTTATTTTCCAATGTCACATATGTTTGTTTTTTTTGACAGGCGGTGTGGGATTCTTAGTGGCTGATTGACTGGGACATTCAAAATAAATTTCAGTCCAATCATTTTAAACAAAAAATTGCAATGATTAGGACATGTACAGAACAATCAGTAACCTATCCCTGATTTACAAACTCTGTTCCTACAACTCCCGTTTCCATTCTGCTTTCAACCCTTTTAACAAACAGATCCTAAAACTGGCCATAGTTACCACCTTCATAGTCTGCTATCAGTAACACAGTGCAATGCATCCTACTAAGGATGATACGCGAGCATTAGACACACTGCTTCTGACTAGTATTGGTATTTTTCTTCGCAACATTGTTGATGCACTGAAGTATGAAGACGAGAAACAATGAGAATCAATGTGGTAAAAATTCTAAATAACCCAAAGAAATGTTCAATTTTGGTGAAACCAACAAATGGGCTAAATCTACACCTGCTTTTATAAGGGGGTTATGTCCTATGATAGTGCCCCTTCTGCTTGATTTTTAAACAGGTAGGGAAATGTCCTGGTATCAAGGGCTACAAGATATCCTAGGGAAGCCTACCCCAACACGAAAACATCACACCAAAATCAACTTCTGGCCAGACCTTACAGTATATGCCAGAGTTTTTTAAATCTTAGCTTGTGCAACTTACGTGATCAGGTCAAACAAAATAAATTTGCTCATCTAAAAGTAAAAAATACCCAGCTATTCTTTAAAATGTTTGCTGCTTATATCTAAAAAAAAATTAGTATTTCTGAATGTGTATTAAAATGATTAAGGCCCCATACACACGAGCGGACAGATTTGTTCAAATCTGTCCGTCTGACAGATTTGAACAAATCTGTCTGCTGGGATTTTGGTTTGCTCGCGTGTACACACGAGCAAACCAAAATCCCCGCCAGCAGACGGCGCGCTGACGTGTCGGTGACGTGGCGGTGACGTTGACGCCGCCACGTCACCGCACCAGGAAGTAAAACACTTCCGCGCATGCGCCGAATCCATTCGGCGGCGGTGCGGCGGCGGTGCGGCGGCGGTGCGGGACGACATGTCTGCTGGTAAGTGTACTAACCAGCAGACATGTCGGGCGGACAGATTCCCACCCGATAGATTTCAAAGCATGCTTTGAAATCTGTCGGGTGGACAAATCTGTCTGCTCGGCCGTACACACGATCGGAGATGTCTGCTGAAACGGTCCATCGGACCGTTTTCAGCGGACAAATTCGATCGTGTGTACGCGGCCTAAGGGTCATTGGCAAGATAGTGAAAACATTTTTTTATACCTTTATACCTGTCGGCCCTTTAAGGGGTTTAAAATGCTGGGAGGTGGGGCATGGCTTATGGTGATGTGACTGCTGTGATTGGCTCTTACAGCGGTCACCTGATTGGAAAGCTTCCAATCACAAGCAGCGAATAAAAGCTTTCTGTTAGCTGCTGGTAACTGTTTCTGAAACACACAGGGCACCCATTCTAAGCACAAATCTATTGGTGCTATTGCAGGCAAATATGCGGCTGGTCGGCGCCAAGGCCCAGCCACTGAGAGGCCGCATATTTGCATGCACTCTGCATGAAGAGGTTAAGTAAAAAGTTTGACAAATTTAACTAGGATCTTTTCAGACATTGTAAGTTATAACAAACTCTGGTAACTTTCTAAGATTATAAGACTTTCAGTCTTCATGAACCCCTGCAGGGTACAGAAAGTTTTCATACTGTCTTCTGTGTACTGTGTACTTGGCCCCTTACTGTAGCATTATTCCTGTCTCTGGCACCTAACGTGTCACTAACACACACATTATAAAAAAAAATATCAATACATGGTTGTATTACATGCTGTTCTTACTCAGCCAGTCACTATGCGATTTGGTATCTGTATTGTGCACCTTCAACTTCTGTTCATATCCCCAATTCAGCTAGAAATTTTGCAATTGTGGTGGCAACTCTGCACATGCTCAGTTTTTAGTGAGTTTCTATGCTGAGCATTTCCCCCCTATCAAATCTGAGCAGCCCATGTGACAATAGAGTCACACATGTAGGTGTATGCACAATGGTAAAGGACAGCTCACTCCCTCACTCCTTCTCCATGCCCACTAACTAACTAAACACACTGGGGGCGGGATTAATCAAGGCTTCACCTCCCTTGTATTCTAAGACATAGGCTGGAGGGGTGTAACACAGCCTGTGAATGGCAGAAATCCATCCATACCATGCTATTTACACAAGTTAATAAAGATTTTATTTTAAATTTGAAACAGCTTATTGATATTAATTGTGATGTCACTCAGGATCCCCAGCTGGTTTGTTTATAAATTCTTATACTTAGCTGACAGCTACCTCCATACTCTTGCAGTTTTGTAAGGGATGATATACCTTAAAAAATAACCAAAAAAGGGAAAACACAGTGTAGGTATCCAGGCATGCAACACAGGTGGACAGGAAAGGGAAAGCAACGAGCCCATCAATTCTTCATGATACACAGAGCAGTAGAAAACTAAATGTTATCTGGTTAGAGTTTACAATAACTTTAGGGAAATCCTCCAACTGTTCTTTCAGGTCTTTTTAGACCTCCTACTGTAAATAATGAAAATACATTTCTATTACTGCATTTAAAAATGTCATCTACATAATGCGGTGGTAAATAATAAGTGAGTGGGGTAAAATTTGACAGGAATAGCCACCTCCACCTATCTGCCCCCATGCCATTTACAACAATTTGCAAATATAAAACAGAACAGCTTACTGGTTACCCATATTTATGTAAATTACAATTTTCTATACTTATATCTAGTATCATCTATACATCATCAGACATAGGGGTTGATTTACTAAAGGCAAATAGACTGTGCACTTTTGAAAGCGCAGTTTTTTTCTTGGATCATGGTCAATGAAAATTTGACCAGCATCCTTAACCACTTCAGGCCCGTGCTACCGTCGGATGACGGCAACAGCGCGGGCCTGAATATCCAACATGCCGTCATTTGACGGCATGTCCTTCAGGCGTTCCCAGCGCGCGCTGTAGAGCGCGCTGCGGGGAAGCCCTGTGTTGTCCGTGTCCCTTGGACACGGCCAATCACAGATCGCGGCGAACGGCCAATCAGAGTGGCCGTTTGCGATGTGATCTGTGGGCGAATGAGAGATGATCTCTCATAGATCATCTCTCATTGCCGTTTTACACAGAGACAGCGTCCTGTCTCTGGAGAGGAGGAGCCCGATCTGTGTTCCTTCCTACATAGGGACACAGATTGGTCACCCCCCCAGTCACCCCCCTCCCCCCACAGTTAGAACACACCTAGGATACACATTTAACCCCTTCCTCACCCCCTAGTGTTAACCCCTTCAATGGCAGTCACATTTATACTGTAATTAGTGCATATTTATAGCACTGATCGCAGTATAAATGTGAATGGCGCCAAAAATGTGTCAAAAGTGTCCGATGTGTCCGCCATAACGTCGCAGTACCAATAAAAATCGCAGATCGCCGCCATTTCTAGTAAAAAAAAATAATAAAAAATAATAATTCTCTCCCCTATTTTGTAAGCGCTATAACTTTTGCGCAAACCAGTCGCTTATTGCGATTTTTTTTTTTTTTTACCAAAAATATGTAGAAGAATACGTATCGCCCTAAACTGAGAAAAAAAAATGTTTTTTTTTTTTTAATTGGGATATTTATTATAGCAACAAGTAAAAAATATTGTATTTTTCTTCAAAATTGTCGCACTTTTTTGTTTATAGCGCAAAAAATAAAAATCGCACATGCTATCAAATACCACCAAAAGAAAGCTCTACTTGTGGGGAAAAAAGGACGTAAATTTTGTTTGGAAGCCACGTCGCACGACCGCGCAATTGTCAGTAAAGCGACGCAGTGCCGGAAGCTGAAATTTTACCTGGGCAGGAGGGGGGTGTAAGTGCCCAGTATGCAAGTGGTTAAAGATAAACAGACCAAATATGACAAAGTATGATCCCCCTGGATCAAATACCTCCAAACCCCATAATCTCTAGATCTGAATAATGGGGAGATCTGGACCGAATGAAATAACTCCTACTTTGGATTACTGACCTTTGCTCTTCTCCTTTATATTCCCTTCACTTCCTCCCCCTCTTTTTCCTTATTTTATCTTGACTAATTTCGTTCTACTTTATTTCCTTTTCAAGATAAATGTATCTTTCTATATCAATATACATTAGAAAAGTCTGAATGATCTGAATAATGCGCCCCCTTTCTGATCATCCACCGCTGCGCACAAGGAGATGTGAGTAGAAATAGCCTAGCTGCTGTTTTGTAAAATAAGTAAATGTGAAAACCAAAAAGAAAAAAACACCAAACATATGTGACTATATACAGTGTAGTATTCCAAAAAACAGCGCTGAGAAAATATATTGCAATTCTCCTAAAATAGCATTGAAAATCACAGTGCAAAAAGAATGTAAGAATCTGTAAGATAAGATAAGTGCATAAATCAAGCCGTGAAAGTCATGTGTATTTAGACAAACAGTCCATAGAGTGATCTAAATTCTTCAGAGATCTTCCACCACACCAAGGTGAACAGTGTTTCCACCACCCGTCAAAATGGTCACTCACCGGAACTAATTGCCTCAGCACTTGCGTACCTAGGCAGTTCAGCTTAATATCATCAAGGGAAATCCTCAAGCGATAATGTGATGTCCTCTAAAGTGCTCCAGAAACGTAAAGGAAATAAAGGAAAATACCATAGTGTAATACCGTAAAAAAGTTTTAATAGCACACCAAAGCAAGTCCAAAAGTTAAACTCACAAGCAAAGCTCACACACTGAGCAGTGAAATAAAGCAGTCAACTTAATCCTAAAAACATCTCTGCATGGTGAAGCACTTGGCCACGGCGGACCCACGATTAAATAGACACGATCTCACCCCTCAGTAGGTCGTGTCAGCTGGCAGAAAGGCTTTCCAGGTAGATGATTATTCCGAACACAGCACAGCACAGCAAGCGTGATAGTAACTTAGTCACTGACTATGTAGCCACGCCCCGACATGTTTCATCATTCCTGATTTCCTCATGGGGTTGGCTACACAGTCTAAAGCCCTCCCTTTTGAGTCAGTGACTCGTTTGAACACCCCGCCTCCCGTGACGTGTTTAGAAGAGTACGCCCCGCTGTCTATCACACAGCGGAGATCGTGAACGGACTTCTATATTACCGAGTGGCCAGTATTGCAGAAGCGTCAGCCGCCATCACATGACCGCACCGCCTACCTAGTTACCCGATGCCCTGGCTAATCCCAATAACCATAGGGGAAAGCGCTAGCATCGTACACTGTGGTCCCTCCCATCCATGACGTTGCGACGCGATTGCGTCACACATAGGCGGAAGGGCGGAAGTCTAATGATAGATTCCAGAACCCCGTGGACATAACTAAGGGCGGAAGTGGTGACTTAAAGCAGTACAAATGAAATAGAAGGTACTAAGTAGTGATACGCTAATCGAGTGTCCCCGTGGCCAGGAACTGTACAAGTCATCATATCACAAACCTATTAAAACAGTAAAAATTATATGTATCAATGAATACTCGTCTTATATGAAGAAGAGCATATCACATAAATTTGCCCCCAGTATAACTAATCTCTTTATGGCTGAGTGGGAGGATAGGCGGATTTTTCTAAATCAGAAACCTCAAATGATCTTCTATCGAAGATTTATTGACGATCTTTTGATCATCTGGGAGGGCAGTGAGTCAGAGGTGAGACTCTTTTTGGATGACCTTAACATCAATAACAACAATATCAAACTGGAATATGTTATTAGTAAGATCTCTGTGAGTTTCCTAGATGTGTTGATTGAGTATTCTGCAAAGAAGTTGAAAACTAAAGTGTTCTTTAAAACAACCGATCGCAACAGCTACCTGTCAATCCGAAGTGGACACCATCCGTCCTGGATTAAGAACATACCAAAAGGTCAATTCTTAAGGGTACGACGGAATTGTACAGAGGTTAATGACTATATAGATCAATCACTTAAACTGAAGGGAAGGTTCATGCAGAAGGGATACGATGAATCCCATTTGGATAAAATGATTAATCAAGTAGCAGAGATTCCAAGAGAACAATGTTTTACAAAGAGAGTGACGCAACAATCTGAATCACAACATCAATTAAGCTTCCTATCGGGCTTTCATAACCAATACAAGGCGATAGAAACTATCTTTAGGAATCACTGGCACATCCTAACAAGAGATAGACATCTGGGGGGGGTGTTGTCAGAGACACCAAGATTCATCTACCATCGAGCCCCTAACTTTGGAGATCAGGTCGTCAGAAAGATTCTGGATTCACCCGACCAGCGTATTAAAATTGACCTCAAAGGGTTCTTCCCGTGCAGAAAATGCATCTGCTGCCGGACTGTGAAAACCCACAACAGAGGAAAGAATGAAGTGACTAGTTCAGATGGTAAAACCTTTGCAATTAAAGAATTCAGCACATGTAATTCCTCATATATTGTCTACCTCATGTGGTGCCCATGCGGTCTACTTTATGTAGGTAGAACTAAGAGATTGTTGAGAATCAGGATAGCTGAACATCTGGCTAACATTAGGAAAAAATATGAGGATCATAGTGTCTCTATGCACTTCAAAAAACAACATAACAGTGATCCGTCTCTGTTACAATTTTGTGGGTTAGAGTGTGTTTACCCCTCTTGGAGGGGCTCCAACAGAGTGCGAGATCTATCTCAACGTGAAACTCAATGGATCTTCTTATTGAAATGTTTATGGCCTAAGGGCCTTAATATAGAAGTAGATCTCAATTGTTTCATTAATAATTCTTAGAATCATTGTGTCTTCTTTCCAATTGACCAAAGGAAGTGACCAATCCATCTATCGTGTGACCTTTCTAGTTTCCCATTATCATTTACCCTATATGCCCTGCACTATATGCTTTTGCAATCTGCTGACCAGTTTTTCAGCTTGATGTGCAGGATAGGGACAATGGTTACACTCATAGTCTACATTCTATGTGGACCTGAATTCTCTGATAGGGAGATATTGTTGTGATGCACACACATAGATTGTGTATCATACCAGTGATCTCCCTTCAGTTTCACACCATTATCCACTTTATGTTAATGATGTCTGTAACAATCAACCATAGAGCTTACCCATCTGTACTGTTTTAATTAATGTTTATAGACATGCTTAGCATTTTTAGTTTTTAATGTGATATGCTCTTCTTCATATAAGATGAGCATTCATTGATACATATAATTTTTACTGTTTTAATAGGTTTGTGATATGATGACTTGTACAGTTCCTGGCCACGGGGACACTCGATTAGCGTATCACTACTTAGTACCTTCTATTTCATTTGTACTGCTTTAAGTCACCACTTCCGCCCTTAGTTATGTCCACGGGGTTCTGGAATCTATCATTAGACTTCCGCCCTTCTGCCTATGTGTGACGCAATCGCGTCGCAACGTCATGGATGGGAGGGACCACAGTGTACGATGCTAGCGCTTTCCCCTATGGTAATTGGGATTAGCCAGGGCATCGGGTAACTAGGTAGGCGGTGCGGTCATGTGATGGCGGCTGACGCTTCTGCAATACTGGCCACTCGGTAATATAGAAGTCCGTTCACGATCTCCGCTGTGTGATAGACAGCGGGGCGTACTCTTCTAAACACGTCACGGGAGGCGGGGTGTTCAAACGAGTCACTGACTCAAAAGGGAGGGCTTTAGACTGTGTAGCCAACCCCATGAGGAAATCAGGAATGATGAAACATGTCGGGGCGTGGCTACATAGTCAGTGACTAAGTTACTATCACGCTTGCTGTGCTGTGCTGTGTTCGGAATAATCATCTACCTGGAAAGCCTTTCTGCCAGCTGACACGACCTACTGAGGGGTGAGATCGTGTCTATTTAATCGTGGGTCCGCCGTGGCCAAGTGCTTCACCATGCAGAGATGTTTTTAGGATTAAGTTGACTGCTTTATTTCACTGCTCAGTGTGTGAGCTTTGCTTGTGAGTTTAACTTTTGGACTTGCTTTGGTGTGCTATTAAAACTTTTTTACGGTATTACACTATGGTATTTTCCTTTATTTCCTTTACGTTTCTGGAGCACTTTAGAGGACATCACATTATCGCTTGAGGATTTCCCTTGCCTAGGTACGCAAGTGCTGAGGCAATTAGTTCCGGTGAGTGACCATTTTGACGGGTGGTGGAAACACTGTTCACCTTGGTGTGGTGGAAGATCTCTGAAGAATTTAGATCACTCTATGGACTGTTTGTCTAAATACACATGACTTTCACGGCTTGATTTATGCACTTATCTTATCTTACAGATTCTTACATTCTTTTTGCACTGTGATTTTCAATGCTATTTTAGGAGAATTGCAATATATTTTCTCAGCGCTGTTTTTTGGAATACTACACTGTATATAGTCACATATGTTTGGTGTTTTTTTTCTTTTTGGTTTTCACATTATATCAATATACTATTTGTATCCCCATAATATTTTTAAACTTTTAAATAAAGATGTATTGAATCAGAAAGTGCAGTTTCACTCTGCAAGTGCATTTGCTCAGGGCTTAGTAAATGAGGGAGAGCTCTGCTGACTTCCATCATCCGATCATGTGCAAGCAAAAATGAAATTTAATTTTTTTCTTGCATGTGATTGGATGTTTTATGTAAAGTGAAGCTTTATCTCATTTACTAAGCTTTGGAGCAACTGCGCTTGCAGAGTGAAACTGCACAGTCTATTTGCCTTTGATAAATCAACCACATACTATCAGTCTAGATAGCAGCCTTTTCAATTAGTATTGAAATTACTTTAACTAGGTATCATCTGTTTTCATTTCACAGCTTAAAACACCAATTTCTTTTTTTAAGATTGATTGGGCTTTTAAAATAAATTTAAATTTGAGGGGAAAATTGGTCAACAGCTGTTCCTCACCAATTTTACAATAGGGATGACAAAAAAGCAACTTACATAGCAATTCCACTTAGTTATACAATAGGATGCATACAACAGCACACGCTCAATATTATTTATAATGATTGAAACAATAAATCACAATTTCACAGGATGCTAGGCTAAATCTAAGATCTGAGGAGCAATGTAGATACAAAGTAGGTCAAATACAGAAGCTAGAGTGTGTAACATGGCAGGGATGTATGAGTTCAAGTAGGGGTGGGGTTATTAAGGACAATAAGGGGGTTTTTAAAATTACATATGTAAAAAAACAACACCAAAAAAACTATAAAATGTATATCTCATTCTACAAATTTAAAAGAAGTCATGGTTGGTTTGGAAGGTTACCCTGCTCTTAAATCCTGTACATCTAAAAATCTTTCCAATGCAGTGGGATTTTACCTGCACTGCAATGGGTAACTGCTCATTTAGTCTTGGGGATAGTAAAAGCACTTTAACTTACCTGACACTACCCAACATATGGCACACCCCCATTCTCCAGCAGTGGACTGTTCCTCAGTGTTATCACATCCAATTCAGGGCTAGGGACCCTTCCTTGGTCTTTGGCATTAATATTGGAAATATGACTGATCATGCCAAAAAAAATGTATTTTATTCAAGGATAGAAATCACATGAAGCCATTTATTATCACATTGTTTTTTCTATCCTTTTTATATCATAATGATAACAGAAATAATCCAAATGGCCCTGATAAAAAGTTTACATACTCTGGAACGTTTGGCCTTCGTACAGACACAAAAGGTGGCACACACAGGTTAAAATGGTCATTAAAGGTTAATTTTGGCTTTTAAATCACAATTAGTGTATGTGTATAAATAGTCAATGAGTTTGTTAGCTCTCACATGGATGCACTATGCAAGCTAGACACCGAGCCATGAGGAGGTAGAAAAGAACAGTCAAAAAACCTACGTAACAAGGTAATGAAACTTTACAAAGATTAAAAAGGATATAAAAAGATATCCAAAGCCTTGAATATGCCAGTCAGTACTGTTCAATCACTTAATAAGAAGTGTCAAATTTGGGGATCTCTTAATACCAAGCCAAGTTCAGTTAGATCAAGAAAGATTTAAGCCACAACTGCCACAGGAACTGTTCGGGATACAAAGGTAACCTCAGGAGAAATACAGGCTTCTCAGGGAAAAAGATGGTGTGGTTGTTTTTAAGGAGCACAATACAATGATACTTGAACAAAAACAAGTTGTATGGTCAAGTTGCCAGAAAGAAGCCTTTACTGTACAAGTTCACCAAAAAATCTTAATTACAATATGACCAGTATTGTTGAATTGTGCATCTTAAAAACAACCACACCATATTTTTGGAGAGCAGCCTGTATTTCTCCTGCGGTTACCTGTGGGTTTTCCTTTGTATCCTGAACAAATCTTCTGCCAGTTGTGGTTGCAATCTGTCTTGGTCTACCTGACCTTGGCTTGGTATCAAAAGAGCCCCTAATTTCCCACTTCTTAATAAGTGATTAAACAGTACTGACTGGCATGTTCAAGGCATTGGTTATCTTTTTATAACCTTTTCCATCTATGTAAAGTTTCATTACCTTATTACGTAGGTTTTTTGACTGTTCTTTTCTACCTCCTCATGGCCCAGTGTCTAGCCTGCATAGTGCATCCATGTGAGAGCTTAAAAGCTCATTGACTATTTATACAGTGTGATTTAAGGTGTGCCACCTTCTGTGTCTGTACCAAGGCCAAACATCCCAGTATGTAAACTTTTTATCAGGGCCATTTGGGTGATTTCTGTTATCATTATGATTTAAAAAGGATCCAAAAAACTATATGATAATAAATTACTTTATCTGATAGCTATCCTTAAACAATATATATATATATATATATATATATATGTTATATGTATATATATATATATATATATATATATATATATATATATATATATTGGCATGATCAGTCATATTTTCAATTTTAATGGCAACATTTAACAATTTCTTCCAGGGTATTCAAACTTTTGAGCACAACTGTACCATCCTATGGTATTTATTTAAAGGGACTATATCAAGAAAGAAATACTGTAATGGAGCTGCCATTTACTGACGTGGCTTTGAAGTGGTATGCCATACCATCCTTATCTTTTAGTCACTACTTAGAGCATGTATCATGCCAAATGTCAGCACTCAATAGGTAGTACAGCAAAAATATCTATGATATAGGAAACACCTTTAGTCAGGTTAGGGGATTTAACTTTTTCTGTACAGACAGTTGCCATTTAACCACTTGCCTACTGTGCACCTACACCCCCTTCCTGCCCAGACAAAATATAAGCTTCCGCCACTGCGTCGCTTTAACTGACAATTGCGCGGTCGTGCGACGTGGCTCCCAAACAAAATTGGCGTCCTTTTTTTCCCACAAATAGAGCTTTCTTTTGGTGGTATTTGATCACCTCTGCGGTTTTTATTTTTTGCGCTTTAAACAAAAATAGAGCGTCAATTTTTAAAAAAATGCAATATTTTTTCCTTTTTGGTATAATAAATAACCCAAAAAATATATAAAACAATATCTTTTCCCTCAGTTTAGGCCGATACGTATTCTTCTACATATTTTTGGTAAAAAAAAAATGCAATAAGCGTTTATCGATTGGTTTGCGCAAAATTTATAGCGTTTACAAAATAGGGGATAGTTTATGGCATTTTTTTTTTTTTTTTTTACTATTAATGGCGGCGATCTGCGATTTTTTTATTGGGACTGTGACATTATGGCGGACATTTCGGACACTTTTCTGACATTTTTGGGACCATTTACATTTATACAGTGAACAATGCTATAAATATGCATTGATTACTGTATAAATGTGACTGGCAGTGAAGGGGTTAACCACTAGGGGGCGGGGAAGGGGTTAAATGTGTGTCCTATGAGTGTTCTAACTGTGGGGGGTGACTGGGGGAGGTGACCGATTGTGTCCCTATGTACAAGGGACACAATCGATCTCCTCTCTCCCTGACAGGGACTTGCAGCTCTGTGTTTACATACAGAGCTCCACGTCCCCGCTCAGTTACTGAGCAATCGCGTGTGCCCGGCGGCGATCGTTGCCGCCGGGCACTCGCACGGCGATGCCCGCGCGCCCGCCCGTGGCTTTAAAGGGACATCACGTCATATGACGTGATGTCAGGATAATGGAGTCCTCTGCCCGCCGTCATTTGACGGTGGGCAGATGACAAGTGGTTAAATACAAACTGTAGCATACTATGTGATACATGGTTTTTAAAATAAAATAAAAAAAATTTGTTTCAATAGCAAAGCTTTACCTTTAAGGCTTATAGGAGAGCAGATACATTCCTAGCTGTTGGATATACTAAATGTTTATTAAGGAATTGTAAATAAATATATATATATATATATATATATATATATATATATATATATATATATATATATATATATATATATATATATATAAATATATTAGTTAAAAAACAGATTTCGATTGATATTAAATCGAATCCCAATAGATTTTTCAAGTACTGTATTTAGAAGGAGTTGATGGAGTTGTAGTCATGGAACTTTTTTCAGTCTAATAATGCAAAGAGAGATGCAATATGCCTAATTAACATTTAGAAACTTAAATATTTGCCCCTGTATTTAAGATATATATATATTTTTATTATCTTACAATGTAGAACCTTTTTTTAAATCAAGCAAAGCTTTTTCCAAGATTGTTGGATCCCTGGCCTGGTGTGAAAATAAGATAAAATATATATATAACATAGAACATGTAAGAGTCAGAAGTAGGTGTCATACATGGCACTGTTCAATGTGGGCTTATAATTCAAGGGATTCTAACAGGGGTTGAGTTTTATGCTGCCTAATGTGTTAGTAAGGCTGGCCTTGGAATACCATACTGAGTACCTGCCCTCATGTATTGCTACATATGCTCCAACATAGATTCTCTCTTAGATGAGTTAGGAATCATACTTTACATGATACAGCCAGTATGGATTTAGCATATATATGCAAATGTTGTTGAACTAAAACCTGTGTTTTTAACGCAAGTTTATTACACAGTGTAGTTTCTTGTTGCCCAGCTGGTAAGAGCACTTTGGTTAGGCATTCCTCAAAGAGTAAAATACTGTGTCCATCAATATAAGGATATACAGATTAGGGATGAGCTTCACATTCGACTCAAAACCATGTTCGAAACGAACATTGGCTGTTCGACCGTTCGTTGAAAATCAAATAAAATGGGTCGTTCGCGCCAAATTCGAATGACGCGTCACGGCCCATAATTCACTGCGGCATTGCGCGCTGATGATTGGCCAAGCATGCTGTATGTCCCGCATGCTTGAACAATCACAGCGCGCAAAAAACGAAGAGCCATAATTGGCCAAAGCCTGGGTGGCTTTGGCGAATTATGGCTCAGGGCTTTAGCACATGCCCCACACTATAAAGGCCGCCTGCTGAACTCAACCTGGTGGGAGCCAAACAACAGTCCATTAAGGGTGTGCCTGGTTGTGGTTGAGCCACAGTGGTGGGGTGTTTGGCCTAGTTTTGTTTGCATTTTAAAATCTGGGTAAAGAGGAGATTTATTCTACATATCTTCTGCCAGAACTGGTAGGTATAATAGGATGTTATTACTATTTTATAACTAGTGATTTCTAAATAGCTGTATTAATTGTAGACTAAACCAAGTCATGCATTTCCTGAAATAGTATGTGAAAGAATGTGTGAAATGCTCTATTTTAATAAAGAAGCTGATTCATAATAAAGAAGCTGATTGTATTAGCTATAATGTTCTTGTATTTTGTCTTCCTAAATGTTGAAGTTTGTAGGAAGCAAGGTATGTAATCTCTTAGTTGTAAATCATTTTCAATCCCTGTTGAAAGGTCTGGGAAAGACTTCTTTGCCCTACTACAGTTTAAGTAATAGGTACTACAAAAAAAATGCTTCATATTGTCAGTATCAATGTCTTTATTTTTATCAGAGTCCTTAGTACAAAGCTTGAACTCTGAAAGATATCCTTAGCAGTTTTTTTATTGCAGGTCTGACAAGCCAATCAACTGAAAAAGTACATGTTTTCATTCTTGTCTTATTCTGTTATCTTTGACAAAACTCAGCCTCATTCAGAGTTCGACATGCATCAAATAGTGTGTAGCCCTGCCAATATTAAGGATATATAGTGTTGCCTTTTCATTTTAACTACTGCTGTCTTTTAAACTGACTGATATCTGCATGTTTTATTAGTAGCACGGTCATGTAAAAAAGTAAGTACATCCCACAATAGTTGTTGACTTTTTCAACATATATGAACAAGCAAACATCTTCATCCAAATAGTGCCTACAAATATGGGATATACAAATTACACACAGAATTGGCATGGTGCATGTATTCTTATAATACAATAAACTAATAAAAATACATTCCTATATTTACCACCACTTTGAATCCATGAGATTAAAATCATTATTTTTTTCAAATTAGGTGCCAATAATTACAACTTGATTTTTAAGACGTAATTGTTGTATGTGACCCTCCAACATCTCGGATCTGGTGTTGTCTTTGCTATAAATATATGTGGTGTGTCATCATGACAAGTCTTAAAGAGCTCTCTAAAGCCTTCATAAAGGAAGTTGTGGATATCTATAAATCCAGTCAGTGATTTAAAAATATCTACAAGTGGCATTGGCATTGGTATCAAACATCAGTTAATTTGTTCAGGACTGGCTAGCCCAGCAAACTCACCCCAAGAGCTGACCGTTTGGTGTTAAAATAGATCTCCAAAAATCCCACAATGTAATCATGAAATCTGCAGTAACTCTTGCAACAGTTGTCAAAGTACATGCAATTTAGAAAGAGATTGTACTAGGAAAAAGCCTTTGCTGTACAAAAAGAAACTGAGACTGCAGTTTCCTATAAACGTGAAAACTGAACTTTAAAAGTGCCATTGTAGTCCCAAATTGAAAAAAAAAATCATTTTAGTTAACAAATATAAAATTACGTATTAAAAAAATGGAATTTATACATGCTGTCTAAATGTATCTCCCCCATATGTGTAAATCCCGAGGTTACATAGAGACACCTATATGGATTGGCTCACAAGTCAATCTCATGTGAAATAAGACATGTGTGGTAATCCTACACATGAATGTGGGGGCCAGCTCAAGAGTCTCTGTGATCCATTTCACCAAAGGCCTCTTCAGGGGGTCCTATTGGTACTGGGAGATATATCACAATTGTAATTAGCTTCTAGTTATGTATTTAAGATACATCTGATCACAGATGTATTACATATTGAGCATTAAACATGTTACAACCAAACAAGAAAAAAATTGTTTGCAATTATATTTGCATGTGGTGCCACAGAAAGTGAATCACATCTCTATATTTTTGCTGTTTCCTATAAACACATAGGCAAAGACCAGGCCTTCTGTCTTGTGGACGAATAAATGAAAGATAGATTGGTTTGGCCACAGTAACATTGTTGCAAGAAACCTATGATAGAATTTTAGGAATATAATCTCATTCCAACTGTAAAGCATGGTTGTAGAAATGTTATAGTTTGGGGTGGTTTTGCTGCTTCAGGGCCTGGGCAGCTTGCACTTATCAATTCAACTATCAATTCTGTTTCGTATCAAAGTGTACTTAATGAGCCTCTGAGGCCATATGTGCAAAAGCTAAAGATAAACTGAAAATTAATCTGTCAACATGATAATAACGCAAAACACACTTGCAAATCAGCCAAGGAATGGCTTAAAAAGAACATATGAAGGTTTATGACTGACCTAGTCAAAGTCTTTGTTTCCCAATGACGTGTCGTGGGGAGGTTTGAAACTGACAGTTCAAGTAAGAAAACTCACAAACAAACTCTTGCAACTAAATTTTGCATGGATCGGTGGCCATCAATTTTACAGAATCGATGTCACAGACTAGTGAGCAGTTATGTAAGTGCCTAAAAGAAGTAATTTCTCCTAAAGGGGACAATGCTAGTCTCTGAGGCCATGGATGTTCTTATATGGTAAACCATTACATCTATTGATTTTTTGTGTGTAATAAATAACTAAAAAAGCACATTTCCTTATGTTTTCATGCAAGTATATCTCCCTTATCTGTAGGTATTGCGTAACTGAATATCTAGCATTTGCTTATTCAGATGTGTTAGAAAAAAAGTCAATACACAGCTGTACAAGATTCTGAGTGCAGTTTTAGTTAGACCCCTTTCACACTGACACATTTTTCAGGCGGTTCAGCACTAAAAATAGCGCTGTTATACCGCCTGAAAAAATCGTGCCTTGCAAGCTTCAATGTGAAAGCCCAAAGGGACCATTGGCATTTTTATAGCGATTAGTGCTATAAAAATGCATTGATTACTGTAAAAATGTCACTGGCAGGGAAGGGGTTAACACTAGGGGGGCGAGGAAGGGGTTATTTATGTTCCCTTAGACCCCTTTCACACTGAATCGTTTTTACAGCGTTTTACAGCGTTTTAGCGTTAAAAATAGTGTTTTTAAAATGCTCATTAAAAGCTCTTCATGCATCTCAATGGACCCTTTCACACTGAGTCCTGCAAGCAGCATTTTGGAGCAGCTTTTGAGCGCTAAAAAAAACGCTCCAAAAATGCCCCTCTCCATTGAAATGAATTGAAAGCGCTGTAAAAACGCCTTACCCTTTCACACCGAGGCACTGCAAAAACGCCCTAAAACGTTAGGGTCTTAGTGGTGCTTTACCAGCACATTGGGATTGCAGATGAGAAATTGCTTGAATAACGCTCGAATAACGCTGTAATAATGCTTGAAAAATGCTTGAATAACACTGTAATAACGCTCGAAAAACGCTGTAATAACGTTTGAAAAACGCTGTAATAACACTCGAAAAATGCCCCAGTGTGAAAGTGGCCTTATTATGTTCTAACTGAAGGGGGGTGGGACTGACTAGGGGAAATGACAGATCCCTGTTCATACATTGTATGAACATGTGATCAGTGATTTCTCCCCCTGAAAGGACTGGTTCTCGCTCTGTAACGAGCGATTGTGGGTGCCCGGCAGTGACTCGCATCGGCACCAGGGGCGAGCAGGCAGTGCGCGTGCACCCTTAGTGGCTGCAATGCAAAATCACATTATATTACGTGATTTTGCACAGCTAAGCCGACCTGCCGCCATAAAACTACGGTGGGCGGTCGGCAAGAGGTTAAGTATGAGTTAAAGGAGTAACCACTTTGGCACTCACACCTGGACCAGAGCAATTTTCACATTTTTTGCTTTTTTGGGCAATAATTTTGTCATTACCTAAGATAACAATGTGAATACATTTTTTTTTTTAAGGACAAACAAGGCTTTCTTTTTGTGAATATTTCAACAATGTTTTTTTTTTTTTAATCCTTCGTCAACTAAGTGTAATAAAACTAAACACAAGGCATGTTTTTCTTGTTTTTGAGCAGTGTTAGTTTAAACATCAATAGTGTTACTGCACATAAGAAGCATGCATTTTGTTTTGTAATTTGTCCTGTGTAAAACAACACTAAAATTATGATTTTGGTACAAAGCATTGTAAAGTTATTTACAGAATGAAGTACGGTGTGTTTTTTTCAATTTTCAGTGTGATACATGTAAATACATGTAAAAGTGTAAAAATATTAATGAACAAAGCATTAAAAAACAGAAAAAAGTTGAACTATTAGTTAATACAAATAAATAAAAGATCACCAGGAAAATTACAATTGAATAGAGAAGGAGAACACACAGATAATTAGTGCTGATTAGAGTAAACTAGGGTTAATAAGGGGTTTAACAGAGTAATATATAACTATAATTTTTTATTTGCTTTAACTCGCTTCATCTGCAGATCGAGGTTCATCCCTTTAATCTGTAGATGCAAAAACACAGAAAGTTACAGTTGATACAATGTTTCTTTTTTTTTTTTATAACCACATCAGCAATCATTTTCGGGAGGCTTATTCAAATTTATGTTCATTTACTGTCTCCTTCTCAGTTTTACATCACTGTTGTCTCATTTCCCAGCACTTTATTCATTTTCCAAATCCAACTACATTGAACATTCAAAGCATATACAAAGAAAAAAATATGTTTTTATATTATAATAAAATCTTAGTCTGGTCTATGATATTTTCCTCTATTTCTTACTTTCAAGGACTATTCCTCCCCCACTTCTCTTTCTCCCTCCCCCTATGGTTTATTATCTGCCTCTTTCTTATTTCCATTACTGAACTAGTCAGTCGCCCTACCTCTTTCCATAATTTTCTCTAGGTGTTTTAAAATTATTTTCATTTTCCCCATACTGTATATTGTTATATTTTCTAGTTTGTCCTTTTTCTCTACTACCTAGATATTCCATTCTATTATAGAATTATATTAATTCAAACCATTCTTTAACCACTTAAGACCTGGACCATTATGCAGGTAAAGGACGTGGCCCATTTTGGCGATTCGGCACTGCGTTGCTTTAACTGACAATTGCGCAGTCGTGCGACGTGGCTCCCAAACAAAATTGGCGTCCTATTTTTCCCACAAATAGAGCTTTCTTTTGGTGGTATTTGATCACCTTGGCGGTTTTTATTTTTTACGCTATAAACAAAAATAGAGCGACAATTTGGAAAAAAATTAGGGCTGTTACTGATCAAAATTGTTGTGTTCGATTTATCGATTTTTTTTAAATTGATTAATTGACTAATTTCGATTAATTATAACGCATATACAGATCCAACTACTTTTAGCTGATCTCCTTGCAGGCTGATTCCCAGATAGCAGGATACAAAAAATACACAAAGGCAGCCCTCGATGGGAATAGCATTAAAACTTTTATAGTCTTCAAATAGGTAACAAAATAAGTATTGCACTGGAGATAAAATCGATGTAGCTACATAAACTGTAAAAATGGTGCGAGTAATACCAAACAGTAGCAAAAGCAGTCATAAAAACATGTAGCTAGGTATGATACTGGTATAAAAGTATGTACAACGATGCCACTGCTGAATCCAGATGAGAAGGGGTTAACATCAGTCCATTGGCATGTAGATTTCCCGTGAAGGGAAGTATCACAACTCCCAGTGGATAGTTGTAGAATCCCAGGTTGATAGAGGGAAGTGATAGAGGGAGGTGTAACAGCCCTTGCGTGTGGAAGATAGTAAGGTCCCGCCGGCATGCAGATATGAAGGCACAGCAAAGGAGCCCTTCAGATGGACATGGCAACCCCCGCCGGGGTGTCTGTGACGTCACCGGATCTCCGATGGAACTCCCTGAAGGCCCGGAAGCCGGCGGAGAGGTGAGCACGATCCAAAAAGTGTTGATTGATCCAAAAAATTTGGATCGATCAAAAAAATTTAAGATTAATCGATGAATTAATAGTTAATTTCATCAGCCCTAAAAAAGATGCAATGTTTTTTACTTTTTGCTATAATAAATATCCCCAAAAAACATATAATTTTTTTTCCCTCAGTTTAGGCCGATACATATCCTTCTACATATTTTTGGTAAAAAAATTGCAATAAGCATTTATTGATTGGTTTGTGCAAAATGTATTGCGTCTACCAAATAAGGGATAGTTTTATTGCATTTTTATTAATATTTTTTTTCTAGTAATGGCGGCGATCAGCGATTTTCATCGTGACTGCGACAGTATGGCAGACACATTGGACACTTTTGACACTATTTTGGGGCCATTGTCATTTTTACAGCGAAAAGTACTATAAAAATGCACATGTAAAAAAATGGCACAGTCGGTAAACGGGTAGGGGGCGCTGAATGGAGTGGTTACTACCATGTGGGGGCATGGCTTGGCGTGTGATGTCACTGATCGTCGTTCCATATGACAGGGAACAGACGATCAGTGACAGTTTGACTAGAAAGTACGGCGAGAGGATTTGTTTACACTTACCTCTCCCCGTTCTTGAGCTCTGTGTGCGTGGTCACGGAGAACAGGACCAGGCTGGGCTCTAAAAGGCGACGTACACGTACGTGCTTGTGCCCTTGCAACGTATATTGGCGTGAAGGGGTCCTTAAGTGGTTTTGTTCCTTTTGCGGCTTTCAACAGTACTGGAGTTAATGTTTTCCTGTAATACTTATTTAAGAGCCCATTCACACAGGGGCTACACGACTTCCAGCACGACTTTGGGAGGCAACTTGGACACGACTTGAAAGTTGCCTCTAAGACAGTACAAGGCAACTTCAAGTCGCCTCTAGGACAAGAGGCTTTCCAGTGGCCAATCAAACAACAATCAGCTCTGTGGAAGGGAGGGATTTGCCTCAGAAATGTATGTTATCTTCCTGTATTGTTGCGTCATTTAAGACAGTGATCCGACTTCTGAGGCGACTTCCATTGAAATCAATGCGTACAAGTTGCATACAAGTCGCCTCAGAAGTTGGATTGAAGTAGTACAGGAACCTTTTCTGAAGTCGGAGCGACTTCAGTAGTGTACATTAAGACGGATCCCATTCACTTCCGTTCATTTTCTTCACCGCGTGACTTTGGGCAACTTGGGGCGACTTGAAGTCGGATCCCAGGTCGCCCCAGTGTGAACTGGCTCTTAGTCTTGTAATCCATTAAATAAACATGTCTGAGGACTGTTCTCCAGTTATCTCTTCTATGTATTCCAATATTTCCTTCCAATATTCCTTTATTTTTGGACACTCCCTGATACAATGTTTCAATGTAACTTAGTGTGATCACGGCTGAACAATGTTGTTTTGTAAACATTGCCGGACTGCCTCTTTTTTTTTTTTTGACAGCTCCTATTGCCAATCTTCTCTGTGTACTCGGCAATAGAGCTCTGTTTAAACAGAGTTGAATTGTTGGGTACTGGAACAGGAAAGGATCTAGGCAGCAGGGCAGAAGGACTGGGTGTACTAGACACACCCGGTGTACAATGCTGACATGTTTTTGGGTTTGTCTAGTATTCCCAGAGTCTGCAAATGATTATGTTAAAGTGCTGTGTAAAATGTTTTCTTTAGGTAGATAAACAGGCTTAACTTATGTAGGACTGTTTGTTTCACCTAAGTGGCCACAGAAAAATCCAGATCTTACATTTTGAGAAAACACATAATTTTCCAATTTCAGACCTATAAGTGCAGACCTGTGACAAAAAAAAGTGGGGATTTATCAAAACTGGATCAGACAGAATCTAGAGCACAGTAACTACGTAACCAGTCAGCTTCTATCTTCAGCTTATTAAGCTTTCAAAATGAAACATAGATGATGATTGGCTGCCATGAACTGCTCCAGTATTGGTAAATTCAACTGAGATGTTGTCACACATAGAAAAAAAGATTCATACATTTCTAAACAGAGAAGAGAAGAAGGTGCTTTTAAGTGCAGTAATAAAACACTTTAATGACAAGAAAGGGTTAAAAACACTTACAAGATGAAAGTGAAAAACAGGTATATCAATGAATCCATAATGTCCAGTGGGATGCCTCCTGGGAGTAAAGACAGTTGCAGGTGGAAGTTCCAGCTGACCAGCAGTGGGAAACCCTGTGTCTCTGATCCAAGATGGATAGTCGTGCTGTCAGGGCCAGCATGGAATACAGACAACTGTAAGTGATGTCAGAGTGGGCGGGACATGTTCCGGGGCATGCCCAGTCGCTCCTTCTTCAAACCCTTCCTTGACATTAAAGTGTTTTCTTACTGCACTTCACTGCTTTGTTTTTCCTGTAGAGTGTGCTTCCCTTTTTTGAAGTGCTGCTGTGGTGCATTAATCACATTTCAAGAGCCAGTCATGTACTGTTTGTTAAAGTCTACTTGTTATCCAGAGTGCCCTATTCTCCACACTCCATAAATTGCTAAACAGTTGTTAAAGTTGCATTGAGACATAGTTAAACACAACTCACCATTTTGTAAAATGATGAGTGTTCAGCTCTGATGTTGTGTAAAGTTTATTCATTGTGTCCAATATGTCTGTAGTTTAAAACCTGTTGATGAGATTTGTAACACTTTATATACATACATAAATAATATACAGACATATACTTTTTTTTTTTACCTTTCTTTAATTTCCCTGGTGAATAAAAGCAGAGTAGAGGCTGTAAAAGTACCGTATGTTATATACTATATAACATCATTTGAGTCTGGAGAACATACTGTATATGCCGTAAGATACATAATGCCACGTACACACGATCGGTTAAACCAATGAGAATGGTCTGATGGACCGTTTTCATTGGTCAAAACCGATCGTGTGTGGTCGCCATTGGTTATTTAACCATCGGTTAAAAAAAAGCCTACTTGCTTTAAATTTAACCGATGGATTCCTAACCGATAGGTCAAAACCGATCGTTAGTAGGCACGACCATCAGTTAAAAATCCACACATGCTCAGAATCAAATCGGTGCATGCCTTGGAAGCATTGAACTTTTTTTTAGCACGTCGTTGTGTTTTACGTCACCGCGTTTTGACACGATCGTTTTTTTAACCGATGGTGTGTGGGCACGCAACGGACCATCAGTCAGCTTCATCAGTTAACCGATGAAAATGGTCCATCAGACCGTTCTCATCGGATAGACTGATCATGTGTACGCGGCATAAGCGTTTACAAAGACAATAGTTACTGGTTGGGGAATTAAGATTTGTAGCAACATTCACTTTTGTTTTGGCACTGAGCACTCTATGTCTAAATATGTTTTTTTTTTAAATGTCCTCTGATATATGTAGTAGAAAATAATGCTTAATTTTATCACAGTAGTAAACTCACAAAAGAATCATCTTTGGTGTAGATTGGCAGACAAAAATACGTTTTCATCGTATGCAATAGCTGGTGACAGCCCGATTCCTGGCAATCCTGTTTCATTTAATCCATAGCCATTAGTCACCGTGAGTTAAATGAGGACAAAAGTCAATTAAAGTTTCAGAGAGTTATTCCTGTGATTGTTGTCCTGGACAGCACAAGGAACGAATGCTCTTTGCACATCTAACTTGACAATTCCCTATCTACAAAAACTATATTTTCAGCCCACACTCACAGCAGCCAATTTTTATAGAACTCCTTTTATTTCTTTTAACCAAACACATTTGTAAACAGGTGAAGGTCAGTATTGAGCACCTGCCGGCTGCGAAGAATCAATATGTCATTAAACAGTGACAAAAAGGTCTGCCGCACTAATCAGCCCTCCTTCATAGCTCAGGAATTCGGATAAAATGATGTTCCTCTCAGCCTTTGGAAGCTGTCAGTGCTAACCACTGAGAAAATGTCTTGCCCGCTGAGATTATAGCCCACACAACAAAGTTATGATGACTTACTAAATGCTGATCTGGTGTCTTTGATACACTTGTATCTTACAGTATGTGTTTTAACCTACATACACCCTGTAGCTAAGTTGCTGTCTAGAATTGAACCCATCTCACAACTAGTTGACCTTTATGACAATGTAGATGCCCTAGCTGTTCAAATGAACTGAAGATACGCTACAAGACCTTGATGTTGGTTAAGGTTCAGTAGGCTAAATGGCTTGTTCAAGAGTAGATAGAGGCATGGGGTCTTGTTCATATAGATGATTATTTTAGTGATTGTTTTGCATTATAGTACAGAACACTTGAGGCCTAACAGACCGCTGTCCGTGCCAAGACACACAAGAGAAGAAAACTACATATGATATGTGGTAACACAGATCACTTTGTTCCTCTCAAGTTTCTAGGCTTTCTGAGGATGAATGCCTGCATTAACAAACCACTTGTAGCCCCACTTGCTGGTTGAATCTAGTACTGCAGTCAGACCATAACATGCAATTATTCCCTATAAGAATTCCAATATTTTAAGTAATACAAGTAATAGCACATTCGGGCTCCTATGGGTTTTATAAGGGGGATATGAAGACCGATTTTAATTTTTGTTGTAAATACCATACTGTATGCTTAAGCACAACATCATTCAAATGATAAGTTCACTTTTTTAGAAAAAATAATAAATGCAAATTTTTGCCAAAAAAAAACAAAACGAAAAAGTGCATTTATTGTTTTTTTCCTGCAGGTGCCTGGAAAGCATTGCATCCATGATTAATTTATCAGGGGTGCAATGTCAGCCTGCTGCAGACAAGCCCTGCAGTTTTCAGACTAAACCTCCATACAAACTGTGAGTTTGCAAGCTGCAGGGCTTGTGAATGAACTACAAGGGCGTTCGTCGATGTGCAGTTCATTCAGCACTACAAGTCATCTGCCACAAAGGCTGACAGTACTTGTAGTTCATTCATTCACAGGAAACTGTGAGAGAATGACATGGCTAGGTGGGCTGAGCTTGCATGGCTGTGCCGTTTTTTGAATTGTGACAGTGAGTGTAGTGAGATAATCCCTTGACCACTGTCACGCTGAAGGGGGAATCATAGAGGGTCAGCAGGAGCTAGAACTTGTTACATGTTCCACTCTAAATATGGGTGGAACATGTGACGCGAGCATATCCTTTAATGATCTTGGTCCTGAGCTGCATTTGAGAAAATCAAGAACATTCACACCAATATATAAGTATGTATTTGAAAAAGTACTACATTGAGATGCATAAAATGTACTTGGACTAGTAGATCCACATATATTTTTGTAATTTTGATTTTTAGGTTTCTATTTGTTTTCTGAACTCTGAACTATAATTTCACAAA